>SMSO01000034.1:17500-1217500 GCA_004764695.1 Schizochytrium sp. TIO01 | reverse complement strand
GTCCACTTGGCCGCTCATTCAGCAAAGCCATCCCTGCATTTAGATCGCACGTTGAGAGGTGGAAATGCACGCGCATTCCTTGGTTTTGTTGCATGGTCGACTCGTTCTATTGATCACCGATCATTCTTCAAAACCTTGACGTTTACAAATTCTTCTCCAACAACAATGTCTTGCGTAGTCCGATCAGAACCTCCGTTTTTCTTGCATGATGTGAAAGCGACAAGTGCGACACCTGTTACATTGACCGGGAAAGACTTGGCAAGGCTTGAGGAGAATGTTCCTCCTGACGCATTTGCTGTAGGACGCAAAGCTGGTCTTCCACCAGGCACCACTTTGGCTCTAACAATCCGCTTTCAACCTGGTCAACTTGTCGACAAGAAGGCTCATGATCCAAATGATGTGTTGAGAATGACGTATAAACGCGTCTTGGATATCTATTTTCATAATGGTGATCATCAAGCTGTGGATTTGGAAGGTACCATGGTGGCCCCAGCAGTCTTACTTGCGCCAGCGTTATTTGATTTTGGAGATATTCATGTCGAGACTAGTGCGCGTACGGTGTTGTACATGGCCAACCCAACTGTTGTGCCAGCACACTGGCGCGTAATACACGTCCCGAAAACGGAAGGCGATGCAATCGACGACCCAACTTGTTGGTCATTTGATATTGAACAAGGAACTCTTGCGGGGCCAACACTTCCATTATCTTCTGCACAGGCCTTTATGCCTCAAGGTTTTGATTCAAATGGTAAACGTGTACCTGTTTCTATTCATGTATGTTTTAGTCCGTCAATTCAGGGTTTTCATGAGAGCAAGTTCAGGTTCTCTGTACAGAATGGACTTGATTTCGATGTTGTTCTACGAGGAGCAGGATCGTACGAGGAGCAGCATGACTATTCAGTGCGACGCCTTCCGGCCCCAGCTTATTAATAAAGTGAATATGGGTAACCACGCATGACACTATGTGAAATTCAAATAATAAATGACCGAGCCAAGCTTCACGTGAACTTTAGTAAAGTATATTTTGTTCTCCATTCCTTGTCTAGCTTCATCAAGGTTAAGCAAATACAATATCTTTCGTAGTTTTAAAAGATACCGGCCAGAGTTGAATCTGACGTGGGAAGCATGGCTTCGAGACCTTATAGAGTAGAAGAGGCCGGCACAAGCCATTCTGGGAAGCTGAAGTCACTGTTATATTTACCAGGCACCTGTTGCTGAGGCTTGTAGACAATATCTGAGTTTTCAATGAGGTTGCGGAGCTGAACAGAATATGGGTTAAAGAACGCCTGCAATTGTTGCAATAGATCAGCTGGGGGGGCTTCCTTATGAGAAGGATTGTTTGCCTTGGAATACCCACCAAGCACATAATAACCCTTGTTGGTTTTAATAGGATGGAATTGATGGTGTTGTCGCGACTCTGTCAAACCCAGGAAACTCTCAATGGCAAATATGACACCCTGGGGAAACACCCGGAAATGCTCCGAAAAAACAATCATGATTTGCTGATCTGGAAAAGCTGCCCGCCACTTCATCAACCAGTAAGAGTAGAGGGAGTGAGCAATACCACGGTGGACAAAGAAATCAACTGAGTTTTGATCAAAACGGTCCGTGGCAGTAGGATCGAAATCTGCACTCAATGTCTCGAATCGCTGCTGCATGTCTGGATACGTGCAATTATGAACAGTTTGATACATGCCACTACACATTTGGAAGTAGGATGAGATGAAGCGCTGCACAGGATCCCGAAGCATGAAGATGAGCTTAGCAGATGGCATCATACGCATCATATCCATGGGATGTCCTAAGTCCATGTAAGCTGGTGTTTTTTCAAACGTCATTGCATGCCGCTTGTATCCTGTATAGAACATGTTTCCTAGCTCGAGATATTTTTCCCACCATGAAGATACGTAATTTGATTCTTTACGAAGATCATTCCAAGCAAAAGCAAGCTTTTGGCCATTCTCTCTAGCAATGGTAAGGTTCTCCATTCCTGCATGGCTATCGTACAACATTTTGGGTCTGCGGGCACGGGAGCATGGGGAGCGGTTCCAACCCTTGCCGCGACCTAGGCAATCAAAAAAATGAATTTCAACGCCTCCGTCAAGGCGGCGGGCATAAAAGAGTTGATTAAGCCATACTGCAAGTTCGTCTGTGCCTGCCTTCTGAGCCCCAATAAGTAAAAAGCTAGGGAGACAATGTGCTACAGGAAAGACGAGAGAGGTACGCTTCTCCATCGACAGTTTCTTGAGGTTTGCTTGCTCGACACAGTACCCAGCATCTATTCGATCATTTGACAGATTTTCAAGTACAGGATTGGGCAGTACTCCACGTGACGAGACAGGGGTTTCAAACTTGAAAGAGCTCATAACTTCAGGATCTAAAAGTAGGTCAAGGTCTTGCAGAAAAGCTTTTGAAAGAGTCTTGGATTCATCTACATCTTGACCAAGAAATTCGCATGCAGACTTTGCTTCTCCTTCTTCAGGGGAACGATCTGCGCGCTTCCGCCTTTTTCGATCGTTCTTCTTTCTCTGGTCTTCATTTATCATTGAGCTAGGGCTTTCAAGTGGAGAAGATGTGCCAGAGCTGATGAGGACAATATTTTCTTTTAAGAACCCACAAACATTCTCTGTAGGGATACGAAGAAGGGGAATCTGGTTCATACTATCCAAGCTGAGAAGCGCAAGAGATCGCATCAACTTGGACCAGATTATAGCATTACGCATACTTGCTAGTTCAGTCACTTGGCAGGGGGATTTTTCTACATTGTTGTGGTTCACAGTTGGTGCAAGTCGAATCCTATCCTGCATGACCGCGCTACGGAGGTTAGATGCAGTTCCACCTTCGATATCAAAAGGACGCACACGCATCAAACACAGTGTATCTAAAATACGTTCATTAACCATTGCATGCCCTACAGCATCAATAAAATGACTATTGTCCCTGAGAGACGACGCCAAGCCGTCCTCCACAACAATAATTGGGTGAACATGCTCAAGTTTTCTCAAACGAAGCTGTTGTTCTACTATTGGCCAGAGAAAAACCAGGTGTGGGATCACTGCAACTACCGTCATCTGCGATGAGGCAAGTTCATCCAACAGACGGGTGATAGCCACTGTTGCGGACTCAGCTACTTCCTGTGGCAGATCTGCTGGCCGTGGAAGTATTGTCTGGGCCTGTGACCCGAGATACTTTGCAATGGTGTGTACAGCCTCTAACGTATATTTACTTGCCGAAATTTCATCCTCCCTGATCACTTGACGTAAATTCTCACGATTTGCCGTGAAACTCCCAGCTACAGCCTCGCAGAGCTGATGTCCAATCCCTAAGACTAGTACGATTGGTGCTTTGACGTTTGTACCGCTACCAGTTTCCCTAGGTTTTACAGATGGTTCGGGAACCGTGAGCTGGAATCGATTAAGCCAAGCTGCCTCATTAACCTTGAGCACCTCCTCGTCGAGCTTCGGCTCCATGACAGTCATGCTCAAGTTCAAGACAACACCCAGGACGCATAAAAGCGCCAGAGCCAGGAGAGCACGACCAGTGCTAGACACTATCATCATGGCGGCCTCTGCCTCGCTTCTGCTAGCAGAGGCCGACGGCTTTGCTGCGAATTGCGTGTTTGCCTGTCTTTTGGTCTCTGCCTGCTCATCACCTTCAAATTCTGTTTTCTCATTTTTTTTTCTTTCTTACTTTCTCTGTTGTATTACTTTTAATTTGTAAGGATCATCATTGTCTCTCTTTCCCGTGTTCCTTTCTATTTTGGACAACCCATTTTAAAAGTTCCCTTGTCGTTCACGACCTTCTGATGCTACCATAATATACTTCTATGTTGATGTATTTGCAAACGATATTGACGAGATTGTCTGAAGAGAATTGCTGTAGAAGCGCCAATCCAAGTATATGACCCTCCAAGCTGATGCAAAGCGTAGTTATCGAATTCGCATTTTTAGTGCGAAATTGAAGTTTGGTCACGAGTGAAAGATAATGGTCTTCAAGTTGACTTTGTGGTGGCAATGCTTACGAGAGGCTCAGGCTGTAAGCAGCAAGGTAGATCTCCTTATGGAATAGTGACGGCACATGGTGGACTTGGGAAACCTGCTTTGAGCTGATGATGCGGAGTGTTGCACGAGCAGATTTCATGCGAACATATTTTGGTGCGACACCAGGATCCATGTTTACGACCCTTGAAAACCAGCGATGCAAGTGCAAGCACTGGTTTCTCGATCTACACGTTTTTTGTTCACATAGTTGAACCTGCAAAATCAGGATACGAGATCAACGCTGATAACCAGGGAGCTTAGAACCTCGTGAGGGACAAAGGAATGACAGAGTATGGTACCTCTGGACAACGGCAGCTAGATCAAACCATTAAGGAAGGCGTGCACACGGTCTCGCTACTGTACCTGTCCAGGCTTTAGCCCAACGGTGCCACAAATGCAATTGCTGCCTTTATCAAGCGACTAGGTACAGGTACCTATATCATACTGTTTTCGGTTTATAATTTTATTTCTTAATGAGTCTTTTCTCAATTTTCATGTCGTCCTGTACGGTGTGTACTTGATGATCTCACCAAAACAATGCTTCTTCATTCCACAAAGCCACGCCATAGCTCAATCAGAGGTCCTGATTCTTGGGTTACATCCATCCCCACCAGCGTGACAAACCCGTGGAAGCCTGTTCTGTACAACTAGGTCCGATTTTGAAGAGTTGAAACGCGGTCCAAAGAACTAAGAGTTTCCATCATCCATAATCACCGTACGGATCCGAACTCACCGCAGAAGTCTACGCTAACAAACTTCAGTGGGTCTTGCCGCTTGGGATCTGATTCTAGAGCGCAGAGTTCTTGCCCATCAAAGTCTCTGCTCTGAGTAGCCCAAAGGAAAGTAGTTCAATCTTGGTTCGCCGGAGCCTAACCGGTACATATCAAATACGATTTCTTTGATTCGTGTCCTCTAGCGAGCGCAGAAGGCTCGCTCGAGGGGCGGCGTCCTCGTGGCGGCAGTGTAGTGCGGTTGCAAGTGAGTTATAGATTCTTCCAAGTGATTTATAGATACCGTACAGTGGATTATTGGTACCGTACAAGTGGCTTTAGAGGCCTCCACAACGCTAAAAACCGCAAGCGGGCAAGTAGTAGTGAATATTCTAGGAGGCACGTACTCACTCCCTCGAGTTCGAAGAGGCTTCGCTCGCGTCGCTCGCGTCGCTCCGCAGACCGAGATCTCTTACGCACGCGAGGCAGACGGGGCGGAGGTTTCCTTTGCGGGCCCTCTACGCCGCCTGCTATATCATTGCAGATACACGTGGCCAGCTGGGCACGGCCCGGTTTTGAAGAAAGTCAAATTGTTTGCGTACTTTGAACAAGTGATCGCTCAAGGGCATTTTTGCCCTCGGTATACCTGAACAGCCTTCGAAGGACCTCTCGCTGTTCACGCGGAGCACTGACTGTCTAAATCCCGAGACGAATTTACAGCTTCGCTTGATTCACTATCTGCTAAGAGAGAAAAAGACAAAGTCTTGTCTGACTTTAGGTTGTGCTACAGACCACAAAGCAAGACCCTTGACACATTTTTGACGACTTCATTGAATTGCAGAAAATCCTACGATTTCGCCTTCTTGCGGGGTTGCAATTTTGGTTTTTTGCTGCGAATTTTAAGAAGACTTGGTGAGAATCTGCTGTGAATAAAATCTAGACGCAGACGTTTTGGTCTTTGCACTGGCCACGAAGTGTTCTGTAAGCTCGAGTCGCAGGCCTCGGCCCGCGCTCGAGCACTTGGAAACTGGTTGGCAAGCTGGAGTCCGTCTTGAGTCTCGGGGCGCGGCTCTTTTCTTCCTCTTCTGAGAGCCGCAAAGGCGCCAAAGCGTCTTCTTCGTCGTCAGCTGCTGCCGCTTCTACCGCTGCTGCTCCGCGAAGTCCTTCTTCACGGAACGCAGCTGATTCTTCAAGAGTCACAGGAAGTCACCGTAGCCACCACAACCCTTTACACTTCTTCTCATCAAGTGGCAGTAGTAACAGCAATTTTCTTGGTCTTTCTTCGGTAAACTTGGGCTCGTCGTCGTCTTCTCCTGGTAAGGGATCGCGAACCATGCACCATGTTTGCAGCCTTTCTGCAGCGCTTCGAGATTGGATGCTTCTGCATCCAGACGCCGTGAACCCCCAGGGAAGTGCTGTCTCGCATGCCCGAGTTCTCATGGTTGGATGCACCGTATATGAAGCGACTGTGTTGCTGCAGGGCCTCACGGCAGCCTTTGGTCCCGAGCTTGTTGTCAACCTTTACTGCCCGCTCGGCGATGAAACTGACTTGTACAAATATGCCGCGGGAGGCAGCGCGGCCGGTTCGGATGACCAGGAAAACCTCGCATCCAATGCATTGGCGAACATGCTGAAAAACTACGAGCAGTTGCAGCAGATCCAGGTGCAGGATAACCTTTTGCATGCTGATTACCCTACAATCGCATCTCTGCCAGATCGCGAGTTTGACTGCATCATCTTTGGACCTCTCGCATTTGGCGTCGTCAATGACGGTGCTGGCGCCCGCTCTGCAGTCGCGCGTGCAGCTATCATTAGTGAGGCTGCACTCAAGACACCCCTGCGTACTGGTGCGGTGGTCTTTCTGGCTCGCGAGCGCAGCCCATGGCAGAACTTGGTATTGGGCGCAGAGGCTGAAGATACGGCTTTGCAGATGCAGGCTGCGTTAGACAGTGAACACGCACGCGCGGATGCCAGTTTTACACAAGTTCGCACTGGCGCCCTGGAGTCTATCTTAGATCTTCCAGATTCTACCATGAAGAATTTGCATTCTAGCGACGCCCAAACCTTTATTGCCGTGCAGACCTACGGACATTTGACTGCAGATGATGTTCCGATGGACTTGGAAAATGCGCGTCGTGCAGGTGGTCCATCTGCCAAGCTTGTGGAACGTGCTTTTGTTTACGTAGTCGTTGCCGGAAACTTTAATGACGATGGCGACAGTGGGGCGACTGGCGCAAGGTCGATGTCAGATTTGCAGGCACTGGGAAGCCCTGGAACGGCTGAAACGTTTGCAGCCATAAACTCCCCAGGCTTAGTCCAGCAAGACTCTCTTAATTCCCCAACAATTGGAGCAGCACCATCCCCATGGTGGCCAGATGGAGTGGATGGAGATTTTTATAATGTCGGTCTTGAAGCGTGGCAGCAACAACGTGGGGAGTGGCTCAGCCCCCAGGGGGAGGCAGAACCCACTCACGCAGCACCAATTCCCTACGAGGAAGTCATCTCAGGACTTGCGTCTCTTCGCAGAACCTATGATCTACCGCGGCCGATGCGACTCTCTGACCTTATTGATATTTACCTTGACATCTGGGAAAGCCAAGACGGGTACTAAACACAATTCGGAAAGACAACAAAGAAAAAGCGAGACATTCGTATTTTTACTTTTCTCACTTCATCTTCATTACCATTCATGCTAGCAAAAACTATTCAACCATTGTTAAAGCGCATTTGCAGAGCAAAAACGAGAAAGTGCGACATCAGCAGAGCATGAACTCGTCGTCAGTATTCTGAAGGGCTGACCCATCTGCAACTTTTGAGCTGACTTCTCTTTCGTGGTATAGGTTCCAAAGTTCTACTATATATACTTGTATTTGAGTTTGAGTTGCACTGACTCTATCACTTCATGTATATAAGCATGTTCCGCCGCGCTAGAACGAATCCGAAAGACTGTTGTCCCCTTCGTTTTTGTCACCGTTCTCCCCTCGATCAGCAGCTCAAGGCACTTTTTGTTTCCTATCGTATTTGGTGACTGTGGGCATTCGAGAATGTGTGCCTCTAGTTGTTTTTACTGCAACAAACAAGCCGTAAAACCCAGAATTTCTTTTATAATTATCTCTTTTATTTTGCTTCGATCTGATGAAAAAAAGTAGTTGATTGAAAACAGTCATTCCAATGGAAACTTGGTAAAACTAAATTAATATATGATAGAATCTAGAAAGTATGATGCCAAAGAGTAATGCGATAATCATGGAATTGACTCAGAGGCTGGCGAAGAAATCTGTAGGTTGGTGATGTCCCTCGGGAAATAAAGTAAAAATAACTTCGTTACAATCATGTCACATGCTTGATGTGAGATTTTCTGTTTTTGATTCCCCAGAAATTCATGTACTCCCTTCAGAAAACACATTTTATTCAGCATTTAAGTATACATAGAACATACGTTTGTTTATCACGGCACTCTTTGCCCTATTGGCTCTTGAGTACATACAAAATTGCCCATTCAGATTTAGAACCTGAAAGCAAAGGGAGTTCCAAGGCACCAAAGAACTACATAATTTCTCAGGTAGTCCAGAAGAGCAGCTGTGGCGCTGTACAAGGAAAACCTCTTTAGGGAGGAGGTTTATGTTCTACGCCCAGCCCATGCAAAGGTGGGCATTAGGACCCTTCGAACAGAACGGTATTCTTACTAGACAGCTAGTGTTTTAGTTAAAAGAGAGGTGTATTCATAATCATCATGTGTACTCCTTCCTTCAATAGCTAATCAATAGCGCCTATAGGTTTGTTATCGTATATTTGATGACTTACAAAATCGTACATGTAGGTTCCTCCTCCTCCTCAGCAAGTAAACCGGAGTCACGCTCAACTTCGTGCAGGAGCTTGGTGAAAACTTGCTCCACATTCCAGTTTCGCTTCGCAGAGCACGCCACAAATGGGTACCCCCAGGCCGCGGCGACCTGCTTTCCCTCCTCATCAGACACTTCTCTGTACTCATCTAGGTCACTTTTGGTTGCCACAAGTATCATTGGAATGGTCTGACCTCCAATTACTCTCAAAAGCTTGTCATGAATATGCTTCACGTTCTCAAACGATGTTCTCGACACGGTGCTATAGACAAGAATATACCCATGCACACCAACCGAAGCCTGTCGAGACAGCGTGGAGTACTCGTCCTGCGCTGCAGTATCGAGAATATCACATGTAAATCTGACATGGTTCCTTAGCAATGTTGTTCTGAAGGTGTACTCGATCGTAGGCTCATACGCATCCACAAACTGGTCCTCCACAAATCTCGCAATCAGCGCCGACTTGCCAACTCCTCGAAATCCCAGCACCACAATCTTCCTCTGTACATCCACTTGCGGTACTGACACAGTGACAAGTCTTTCTTGAAGACCTCGAAGTCCCACGGGACTCGATGACCATGACGAGAGCGTTCTGCTCCTTCCCGACCTCGGGGTCACGCCGTCCTCGCTGCCGGGACTCGCTCCCTCGCTGCCAAACCCGCACCACGACCACGACCTGCACGACCCGCACAGCTTTCGGCACAATCGCTTCGGGCGACACGAGCAACATCCGGTGCACATTGAACTTGTGCGAGCCGCGATTGGTTCGCAGCAGCTAGAGCATAAATCTTCAGCGTTGTGAAGAGAGGCAAGAGCGCCCTCGCGTAGGTTGGAGCATCGCTCACGGATGAACGAAAATGGCTGTGAGGACGACGAGTTGAGAGACATTACGGAGGGCTGAAGCAGACAGCACACTCGAGGAAGAGGAGGAGGAGGAGATCAAGGTGCCAATCAAAGTTTCAAAGCAACTGAGATCAGGAAGCCAAAGCTAGGATCTTCTCTGGTCAAGTCGCTTGTTTGTTTGCTACTTGTTTTGACTTTTATAGCAGGAGTGTTGCAAGTAATAGATTTAGAGCAGCATCGAGAAGGCACCTAGTAGGGTACCTAGCACTAGTAGTAGAGCCGTGTTTCTTTTATTTCTTTCTCTTTCTCTTTTCGTTTTGTAAAGCAATTTGCTTACCTGTACATTGCATACATTGCATACATTGCATACATTGCATACATTGCATACATTGCATACATTGCATACATTGCATACATTGCATACATTGCATACATTGCATACATTGCATACATTGCATACATTGCAAGCCAAGGGTAAGCATCTCATAAGCAGAGAAGATAGGAGGTATGAGTACTGTCATAGAGCCTCTTGCTAGGACTGCAGAAGCGTACATTTAAAGTTGAAGCTTTTTCCCAAAGAACTTAGCCAAGTTCTTGAGCAAGCTCTATTTTTCTACTGTTTACAGCTTCGAAGAGAGGAGTAAGGGTGCATTTTCATGAGACCAGAAAAACAGCGCGAGCATCTTCAGTACGTCAGAATCGATTAGGGTATCGCGAATAGACCATGTAGCACAATGTAAGAGCTATCACAAGTTGGGGTGAGCGCCTCAGTGAACAAAACGATGAAATGAATGAATAGAAAACAAACTAAGGATATTTTTTCAAACTAAAATGACAAAAACATAAACAGGCAGTATATGATCATATTCATGGAGCGCAGTGAAGTCCAAGAACCGAGAGAACGGCATCGGCTAAGGCATCGCGCATACTGGCGTCCACAATGAGATATTCACAGAACAATTGTGAGAAGTGAAGATCAACAGCAATTGCCTCCTCACTACCCAGAGAAAGGTATTGAGTTGTTAAAGAAGAGGTTCCAGAAGGTCTGGGAGAATCGCTAAAACATTCGAATGCCCAACCTACGCCGAAGCTATCTTGGAAAGCTTCCAAGAGTTGGCTTTGTAGCTTCTCACTCTTTTCAGGGTGATATTTTGAGAAAGAGTCCATATTGATCCCGATTGCACCACGGGTTCCGGTGTTCGACTCAGACCAGTTTGGGTGGCCGTGGCAAACTAGAACTGCTGCACGGTGAAACTCTTCATTCCATTCAACCAGAGTGGGATAAAATGGAGAGCTCTCTAAAATGTTAGCCGGGAAGCAGTTGGGGTCCAACCCCTTCGGATGAGGCACCATTGTGTATTCGGAGCGTGCGATCTCAACCATATCCCAAGTCAAACTCGATCCACCGAAGAGTTGTGCTAATGATTTGACGGTAAAATCGATATGAGGTTGTGCCATCAATTGTTGTCCATTTGATTCAAGAACTGTACCACAAGTTGAAACAACAAGGATGCGCTCCTCTCCATTCGAGTTCATCTCTGCTCGAGGGAGTGGCATTGCCTCAAAGAGTGTATTGATGGTTGAGTCAGGGAGGACCTCAGCCCCAGCCTCACTAAGTAATAGATTGAGACGTGTATGTGAAGGCGTAGAAGCCTCGGTAGGTCTAATTTGAGACGATGAGAAACTTTCAACTAGTCCGACCATATCTAGAGGCTCGCCCTTTGGTGAATCGTCCAAAGATAAAAGAGCAGCTAGGAAGATATAACTAGAGCCGCTTGCTTCAGCAACCGCGAGCTCAACAGACTCTGAAAGTTCTGCTTTTGCAAGCCAATCTACAAAGAGGTCTGTACTTTCTGTGTTAGAGCTTTCATACCTTTCGTTACGAAGTGTTGCGAGGTATTTAACAATATTCATAAGCTCCTTTTCAGGGGTCACAGAAGGGTGAGTTTGTCCTTCAAACTCTGGTGTTTTCAGCTCGCTGTACAAAGTCGCGGCATATAATAAAACCTCCCATGCTTCACTGTTTCGACCCATGGACGCATAGAACATACCAATTGTTTTGGCAATTTGTGCAACTCGAGGATGCACATCACCATAATAACTCTTAATGATACTGAAAGCTTGTGTCAAAAGGTCATCTTTGGCGTTGTCTATGCCATGCGCTCGCACAATTGCCTTGTGAACAATTTCAAGGGTTAAAGCAATCAATGGATCGTTGCTTGCCAAGACCAACTCGCGAATGCGCAAGCAGGTTTCGGCGCTTTCAAGAGCTTTCTCATATTCGCCGATTTCACGATAAGTAGAGGAAAGTGCAGCCAAGGCTTTTGCTGTATCAATATGATCCATTCCAAAGAGTTGTTTGTACATCTCTAGTGAGGAAAGGCGGAGCTCGAGGGATTTTGAAAAGGCTTCATTGGCCTGGGCGTCCTTTTGCTCACGTCGGAAAGCACGTCCAGATTGCAGAAGCACTGCAGCTTGAGTTGATTTCATATCTGCTAAGAGCTTCATTTGTTTGGGCAATGGTCCCTCTTCTTGCTTAAGTAACATCTCTAAGCGCATGATATTCTCTGTTCCACTTTGAAGTACAGTTGGCGTTCGCAAATTTTGACGATAGCTTATCTTAAAAGAATTGAACATTGACTCAACATGCTCGTACGAATCAGCTTCGACAAGCTCCCGCTGGGCTAAAACGGGTTCTTGTGCCCGCCGAGCAGCATCAAACCACGACATTCGCGTAAAAAAAACGGTCAGTCTTTCAATCGCGTCGAAAGACGTTTCGTCTTCAATAGAACTAAAATAAGACTCTACCAAGGCCTTTTTCGCATCTTCATATGTGCCAGTATTGCATCGTTGTAGGTACTCGTTCGTCAGCGAAATGATTTCGTCTTGTGACGGTCCAGAGATAAGCTCTTGAGCATGGGCCATTTCAACATTACCATGATGCTTTACGAAGGTTTCCCAGTCTTCAATCATAAGAAGTTGATACGGAAGTTCACTTGCGTGTCGAAGATTGTAGGACTCTGCACCATAGTCACGGTACACAAGTGCTTGGTTTCGCAAAAGTCGATCTTGTGTCTTCCCGTTGTATTCTTTACCTTCAATGTATTTGCCTGAGAAATAGTCCACTAGAAGCTGGCGCATACGCTTCTCCGAAAACCTGAAGTCCGCCCGGCGCATGTATCTTGACTCAACAGCTTCAGCAAAACGTGAGGACTTCCAAGATAGAAGTCGTGCGCCAGAGAATGAGAAGGGCGCATTTTCAAGTAGGAATGGATGGAAAATCTCCAGGATATGCTCTACAACTATAAGTGGGCAGCGACGGACGGGGCGAGTCCAAGGCTGGGCAATAGAGCCGAGAGCAATGTCGTCGAGGCTGAGTATATCGATAAGCTCAGCTTTACTAAGACCGTAACGAGAGACATACAACAGTGAGGACAACACGCCAACCATCTCTTCACTGTGGCACCTTTCGACGTATTCGAATATGCCAATAATCGGATCAAGCTCCGCTGCCATAGTTGAGTCGTACCATGAAGGCCATCGTGTTGCAAGTTCTGCAAGGGCCCGAGTGCGAGTAATGCACCATTCCATCGGGTTGTTTTCGAGGTTGAGTGAGACGTTTGCAGCTTGCTCGCCCGTGAGCTGACGACCCGATGCTGCGAGAAGATGCTGAAAGAGAGCTGCGGAGAAGGTATCGCTGGTCAAGGTCTCGGTTAAGTCATGCCAGTCAATTCTTACGGGAATTTCCTCAATCTCTGACGCAGTAAATACCAAAGTCTGGCCTTCCATTGGAGGAATGAATCTAGCTGATGGCTGGTCCAATTCGTCGAGGCCATCAAAAGCCAAAATAAGCGAATTGGGTTTTAAACCCTTAATTGCGGCAAAATAACGAGCACGGGCATCGTTCCATGAGCATACCTGGTCTTCGTCCAAGTTCTCTAGCGCCGCGGAGTGATGTTGCCCAAGTTCGGCCTTGAGCGCATTGAGCTGGCGAGCTACTGAGAGCATGAACGCGCAAGAGTCTCCTTTATATGTGGCAATGTGACGATACACAATGAATACTTTCTCCTCTTGGGATTCCTGTGAAAGTTTGATTGAATCAAGAAGAAGAGCAAGAAACGTGCTCTTGCCAGATCCACGAGGGCTCTTCAATCCAATAATGTGGCCCTGCGTTGACTCAACGATATTATCATGCACCTGACCGATGATTTCATCTATAGCTTCAGTGCGAAGCACATTTTCTCGAAGATTGATTGCTACTTCTGCATGCATCGCACATTCGCGGAGAAGGGGATCTTGTACATATCTGACCGACGTTGCTGCATCAAGAAGACTGGCGGCGCCAACAACGAATGCCTTTTGAAGAAAATCAGTTACTGCCTCCGGCTGCAGTATCAGCATCTTCTAGAAAATCCCGGTAGTCTATGCGGTAATAATCAATCCGACTGCCGGTCAAGTTTTCGCGAACCAGATCCCGTAGGCGCTCTACTTGTTCGGTTTCATGATCAAAATATCCAGAATCATCAAGGTCTACGTTTGTGAGGTTCCGAATGAAACAAAATGCTTTCTGTTCTGCATCTGGCTTACCAATGATGCCGGCTTCAACTTCGCGAAACGTCACAGACTTATTGAGGTTCTCTACCATGGTATCCATCCCTGCTTTCATTGCAGTGTTCTTTAGAACTTGTAGTACATGGTCAGCATCGAACTCCGAGCTATCTGTTGCTTGAAGTATGAAAGAACCCCCGTCTTGAAGAACATTAGTGTCTTCTTGATAAGCACGCAAAAGAATTTTTCGGGCATTATTATCGGCCAGATCGAGTAGTTTGTGCATATCATGTGATGAGATGCGCTCAGGAAGAATACAGAATCCAAATTTGTCTGTGCTAATGTAAAGAAAACTTAACGCATCACTATCTTCTGAGGCCCTGTCAATAATACGAAGGTAGATGTCTTCCTTTGTGTATGCTTGGTCTGACGCATCAGAGCTCATAACTGGGCGGATCTCGATCGTTTCGTAGTCACAATCCAGGGCCAATGCAAGTTTTTGTAAGATTCTATCCACACTCATGAGAAATGCATCACGTTCCACCTGGGTGTCCATAAATGTAGATGAGAGGAAAATCTTTACGGTCGGCCGATGGCAACGTGGTATTGAATTTGGTAAGCTGCTCAAGAGTTTGAGCCGTTGCGGATGATGCAATTTCTTTCTTGAGTTTAACTGAATTCGCGATGAAGCATCCATAATGTTCATCCATGTTTTGGTTCCGGTAATTTGGTCAATGTATGTAAATGAGGCATCGTCTGGACTTAATTCTGAAAACTCTACATGTGCCTTGTTAAGTGCATCCTCAAGCGTCACGACTGCCGCACTGGGGGGTGCCGAGTTCGGCGGGTGCATTTTCAGAATAGGTGTACTCCGACGCCTGCTTCTGCTCTTGCGCTTGGCAAGTATATCGTGGGCCTTTTGCATTCCAACCTTCAACGAAGGTCTCCTCGACCTCGAGTGGCTCGTGCCCATGGTACCTTTTGTTTCAACAAAGGATTTTACTTACTACCTTGGACCCGTCCGCTCCTACCTGCTCAGGTTGTGCACGAGCAAACTAAAACTAACACACCGCCAAAAAGCAGAACGAAGAAGAGATAGAAGTAAAAACAGAAAAAGGAGAAGAGCAAAGGCGAGCCTGCAAAGATAAAGTTTCCGCGACTTGTGACTCCTCCAGACCCACTTTGGTCTCACGGTATAGCGCGTCCTCGGCTCTTCTGAGCTTTTGCGCCCTTATCTCCTCCGCACAGTTTTGTTTAATGGTTTGTTTATTTATTTGTTTGGTTTTTCTTTTCTTTTCTTTTTTCTGATTGCTCTGCAATTACCGATGCTTTTCTGCACGTGCTCGTCTCCACTGCACGTTTCAAGAGACTCTTGAGTTCACGTAGTTGACGTCACGCCACTCGCTGTGGCCCGTTTTTGCTGCTTGCTTTCCACCCAGCTGGCCAACCTAGCTAGCTCGCTCGCTAGTGGGCCGAGTCTCGATTTGAGTTTGTTTGATTGCTTGCTTGCTTGCTTGCTTGTTTGTTTGTTTGTTTGTTTGTTTGTTTGTTTGTTTATTTGTTTGATTGATTGTTGCTCGTTCTGGTATTTGTTGGGTTATTTGTTTACTCTTAGGCTCGTGCAATGTGTGAACGAGCTAGGAAGAAGCAAGCACCTCTCGCAATAGCAACCGATGAATCGATGAGTAAATGAATGTCAACAAATGGCAGATGCAGAGATGTGTGCGAATGTGGATGGAGGACAACATAGCATAGTTGAAGCTTTGTGCCCCGGCGGCGTGGAATGGTCTTGGGTGAGTGATTGAGTGATTGAGTGATTGAGTGAGCGAGTGAGCAAGTGGTTGGGTGGGTGAGGGCAAAAGCTAAGTCATATACATTTGTTTGATCCTGCGTTTGCAATAGCAAAATGGAAAGGGGTTGGATGAACTTCAAACAAGAGAACTGCAGCTGCAGAGGGATGCTGCAACGCAGTCTTGGAACCGAAATAATTGGAATAACGCGCGAAAATGTCGACTCAGAACGCACCAGGTTGAAGTACGAATGTTTCTCGGCTGTACTTGCACCTAACGAAAAGGCAGTACCTACTTTGTACCTTCTCTAGATCTGCGCGAGCCGGCGGCCAGCTTGATCTTAAACTCGAAATTCTGAAGATACGGAGCTGAGCAAATCGATGCAACGTTGCCACGAGACCACACACGATATGAACAACGCTGTCGATACTTCTAGCAGGCTGCTACTTGTGTATGTCCTTGTAGTTTGCAGTCTTACATTTAGGCTACGATCGATGGGTAACTCAGTCTAAGGTCGACCTAGTCTGCACAGGCTGAAGCGAGTGGGTAGCTTTAGTGCTTTCTAACACTAAAGTTGGCCGTCCCAATGCAATCGCGTTTGGGATTGCCACAGCAATCTTTGTAGATCTCATGAAGACCCCCAATGATGACAATGATTATATTAATATTTTTTATTTAAAAAAAATTAAAAAAGAAAACCTATTAAAAAACTTTGCCTGTGTTCAAGGGTGCAATGACAAACCTTGGTTGAGTAGCAAAATCACGACCAACAAAAATGGGAGCCTTGGTCACTGCGAATCACAATTGATCCCAAAAACTGTTCGCTCTGCTGGTGCTATACACACCTGTAGTATATGTGGCAGGATCTCGGATTGATTTATACAAAAATGATGTCGAGCAGTCCGAAAACTCCGAACCACATGCCTCGAAAGTGGCGTACGCTCACTGTCCAATCAACCCAGAGGAAACGCTCATGGCCCGTCTCGACGCTGCTCTGGGCTCTTGCTAACGGCGACGCTGGGGATCCAGTGGCTTGCTCAATGCCAGCTCTCAATTCTGGGATTGTGTTGTGACGAGGATCTTTTCGCAGCATTTCTGGAGAATAAACCTTCAAGCTCTGGGCCATTGTGGCATGTGCTGATTGTGAAATTTATTCATTGATTTATCCAAATTCAATTTCAAACTATTTCACGAACCCTACTCAGTAGCCCGGTGGAAAATGGATCGAGTAGTAAAAGTATATCAAAAGATAGAGTGAACGCAAGGTTCTTGCTATTGCAAACATTTTAAAGTCGAGAAACTCATGTGGATGTGGTCTGGACACATTCGTGTTAAAAACCAATCAGTATTTTCTGCATGTATAAATACATATACTTATATACACACCATATGTAGACTAGGCCAAAATTATATATATCTGTCTTATTATTAATAATTTTTATTTTTTAAGAAGAGCAAATAAGTAAATATTAAAAATAAATAAAAATGTTTTAACTTTAAAGCTCATTTTATAGATTATATGTGCAGTCTCATATAATTACCAATTGTCAGAGCTAATCTACTTACACTTAGACAATATGATGAATGAATATTTCAACTATGAAATTTCATAGAAGTACCTAGGTAGTAGGTATATAATTAGTTGAATGATCATACAAATAAAGATGCTCCTCTCTCGCTAAGTGCGGGCTCAAGTATACGTATGCGTGCAGTGCTTAATGACAGCGATATTTCACAGATTTTGAGCAGCATCTGGGAGCGAAATATTACTGTTTGAGCTGCCTACTCGAACTCTTCAAGCTACCTCGAGTGGATGGTGGTGATTCGTGAGTTTCCCTCGCTCGCTCGTTCCTGTTCTAGTGCTGCCAAAACCAATAGGAACGCGGCCTACTGTTGGCAGTGCGCTTGCCAATGACTCATCGTGATGGCTAGAATATACTGCAAATGCGCAGTTGTTCGCACTCGAGTTTGGTGCAAGGGTTCCCAGATCCAATACTGGCATAATACCAGGGGTTTGGGCTTCTGAAGTTGGCCGATACACTTATGCAACTTGAAGTTGTGACAACTTTCCCATGATGATGGGCCAGTTGCATCAATGTGTGCGAGAACTAAAAGGGTCAATTTGGGCTCATTTTCGTCCATCCATGTGACCCTCTTTTCCTATTTTCGATGAACGTGTGGCGTTAGTTTCTAGGAGCGATGTCTTCAACCTTTTTCATCAACATACACGCCCTTTCCATCAAAAGAAGGAAGGTAGGTACCACCCACGTTTTCAACTTAAAGTCGAAAGTTGAAAGTAAGAAGCATTAATGTCAGCAGTAGTAATTTGACTGCTTGGGCTGATGGGTGTGCGCTAACCAAGAGTGACCTTATACTCCTGAGTGTTAGTACTTAGGTACTTTATAATGGACCAAAAAGGTTGAATAATAGACTGCTAGGTCCCTGAAACTGGGCTTTGAAACCGCAAGCTCAAAAGCAGAAAAACAAAACAAAAAACATTTGGTCAGCCGTTGATCAATTCCACCTTATTCAAAGTTGTCTAGAACATTTAAAAAATAAATATTCTGGTGCTTTACATTGTAATGGATTTCAGCTTGTAGGGTTTGAGTCCACTGCAGCACCAGTATCTGTTTTTGGTAGCATCGGGTTGGCTGTCAGCGTCATAACCTAAATAAGTAGAAAAACGTCCTTACTTAGAGAATTGGGTGTTTGTTTACTTCCAAGCAGCCAGCTTGCCGGGAACCAAAGTTGTACATACAAAATCCGATTGCTTAAATATAAACAATTAGTGAGGAATACAATTAGATGATCTGCACTCGTTCACGGCATTGGGAACGATCTTTCACAGCTCAATAAAAATAACATCCATGCACTGATTAGGAAATACTCATCGCTTAGTCTAGAAGTTGAGAACTTTATTCCAGAGTCGCGTCAATCTGGCGTAGCTACTACTTTGAAATCCCGATTTTGATGGAACTCCGATAGAAAGCAAAAGCAACAAGGAGAACTATTCTCATAGGAAAAACAGGAAGCCCTGTAAAAAATTAAATCTCTCTGCTTTGTGGGCGACTCTGTTATTGACGTATGCTGCGAATAGAAAATGTGCAAGCTGCGTTTTCTGATGCCGTGTGAGGTGCAAGCATAATTGTCACAAGCTAACCCCACAAAAGATAAAAATGTTATCTGAAAACAGTTGGAATAACGAATTGTAGATGATTCGGGGATCCTCATTAGCTTTGCGACTCCCCATCAACTTTGATTTTTTTTTGCATAATTATAAGTGGTGCATAGTATTACCGGCAAACATCGTTGCAACACCTCACAAATGTTTGAGCTCCATCACAAGGATACATTTGTTTCTGTTTTCATAAATTTTAACTATCAAAGATGCTTATGAGAATAGGAGACCGCTCTGCGTTGCGTCAGTAGATAAGAAGTCCGAAGACAACAAGTACAGAGTTAAAATTGATTCGAGGACCAGGGGCAATCATACTAACTTCTACTTTAAGCCAGAGAACAGTGTACGACCTTGCGATACATGTCATAACACGTTGCGGAAAACTCAGGATGCTGTTTAAGAAATCCGTCCGTGAACACAGCACTATTCACCTCCATAACTAAAAGTCCGTGTTCGTTTGCGTGCTGGCGCTCTGTGTCTGCACAACGCTCCAAGTCCAACTCCACTATATCGACAGAAGCAAAACGAAGTCCTAGTGCCGACATCGCAGATTTCGCAAGTGGCAACAACTTTGATTCTACGAGGTTTTTATCTACATCAGTAGTCGTTGTTGCACCAAGCGATACATTATGGCGCCATTCAGTGCCATTGCGAATTTTGGCGTAGCACACATAAAGCTCTTGGTCAAGCATTATGAGACGCCATTCCCGCCCGAGGTGGAAAAATGGGCAAATTGCGAAATCGCGCGATCGCCCCTGGAGAAGTTCAAGCCATCCTGCTTCAAGCTCCAACGGTGTTTTCACTAACATGACATCTCTTCCATTACTGCTATCCTTTGGCTTGAGAACAAGGCCTTCGGGGTGGTCCTCGAGCATCTTCATTAGTGGTCCTAAGGTACCCGTCGTCATGCGACTCTTCGTCGCCATCGAATACTGAACCGTGGGGCCGAAGACAAGCTTATGCGGGACGTGGGCAATTTTCAAGAATTCAAAGACAGCGCTCGCTGAGCATTTGTCCATCGCAAGGTTGGCTGCTGAGTGAGAGTTTATTGGAAATGCGGCTCCAGCGACCACGCATCTCTTGGACCCATCTCGCGTTTGGAGAATCGTAATCCACCCATTGGATATATTCATTATTTCTAGCTCAAGTTCCTCTGCAATTTGTGCAAGAATTCGCACAAGCGGCCTCCCTCCCTTCATTGCACTTGAACTTTTCTTCGTCCCCTCCGCCACACCTGTGGTCCCCGCTGGACCCTCTCTTTTTTGGGGGTCCTGACCCGCACCTAAATCCACGCTCATCGTTGGCACTTCGCTCTTTGTAGGTCAACAGAGCTATACAGCAGCTCAAACGCTGACTTCGTCACAGCCTCCTGCAGGCCAAGCGAGTAAGTAATGGCGTCAATTCGCGTGTGCCCGTGACTTTGGAAAACGTCGAAACCAAAGAAAAGAAAGCCATCTCTCGTTCTTTCAATAGCTTCTTATAAAAACGACAACGGCACTAGCTACTGCTAGTAGGTACTATGGGCATAGTTACTGCTTATCAGAAACTCCTGAAATGCCTACGCCCCAATGAAAAGCAGAAAATTGCCTGATAAAAATCCTAGGAACTCAGCAGATATAGATAAAGCTCAGAGATAGCCTTCAAATGCACGAATCAAGATACGTCGCTCACTCGTCGAAACACAGAAAATGGGCTTCTTTTCACACGAATTCAAAATGAATAATATCTCTATTATGCAAAGGACTCTTTCCTTTACACAAAGTAGTGTGCATTTCGGGGACAAAAGTTGGAGAGATCAGTGTACAATGACCAGGATGCCTTGAAACGATGCAGGTGAGTAGGAGAAACCAGTCGTAGTACTCAACCGCAACGTTAAAAACACCTGGACAGTTGATGGCCATAAAAAGTTATTTTCTTTAGCAAAGACTTTGTCTCTTTCACAGTGAGCCGGTAATCTACACAGCGATTTGCCAATTGTAGAGGATAAAAAGAGACTTGATCTAGGATACAGAAATTCTCGAAGGTATGCGTTTTCTACCAACGGAGTAGGAGGTCATTCAATTTCCACCGTAAGCTTCTTGCAATTTTGCTCAGGTATACATTTCGAGATGTCTTTCAGACCTACATTCTCTGTAGTGATTGTTTTGCTTGAGTTTTACCACAAGTTGCTAAAATATGTTAACTTACTCCCTCGAGCAAGTGAGAGTGTATAGGTACTATATACCTAGGTATCTAAGCGCTGTCTCACCCAATGCACACCATACTACCATTGCCTTGGAGCCACGCGCATTTCAAACCATGTGCGATGCTGATGGACGAGCCATTGAGTGGGGCACTGGGGAGGATACAAAGACCATATTGTTTCTCTGTCGCTGCGCCGACAAAATCCAAGGTAGAGTGGCTCAAAAGAAAAAAAGGCAAAGCTACCTTGAGACGAGCATATTCACGCGCACTTCTCAAGATCAAGAACAAGACCACCGAGGTTTGCCGTAAGCTTGCTTTTTGGCTCTGTGAGAATTACCGTGCCATCCTTTTGTATAAATTCGAAACCTCGACAAAATAACAAGATGAATCAAAATTAAGACAGTTCGAATGATGCTTCGTAGGGTCACTTTTGGTTTTCGTCAAGCGCCCATTCACAAAGTCGAGTTTTTTTCTGGTGTAAACTTGTTATTTGCCGAGAGGGTTACACTTCAAGAACATGCAATGAATATGGTACCATCCACATCAAGCTCAGAACATCCGAGGTTTTCAATACCCCCAAAAACGCAAACACGCAGCAGGTCTTGATACCCACGACGCCAGAGGCAGCCTTTTACGCTACCTATTCAAGGACATGATTTAAGATTTGTCTTTAAACTTTACCCCCAAGTCATTATAGGAAATGCAAGTTTTGCAAATTTTATAGGTTAAATTCTAAGTCATTAGATAACTTAAGTTACTGGACTTATAGGCAAATAAGAACAAAAAAACGTTGAAGAACAGTTTGGAGGAGTACTACTAGTATGAGTAAATCCTCATCTCCAAAGGCCGCTAGTATTTGCTGCCAACGGGGAATTGAAGCCTTTACCTTCATCACCTCCCCTTCTCGGTGTGTGTTGTCACCCTACCCACTGTCGCTGCCGCTGCCGCTTCGCTAACGCCTTCGGCTCCGACTCGGACAGATCGACATGGCGAGCCCAGACGGCGTGGGCTTACTTCGAGAGCAAGGCAACGCCGCTTTCAAGGCTGGGAATTTCGAGCATGCTGTAGACTACTATTCACAGGCGCTCTCTGAATGCTGTGAGCTTTCAGGGAGCAACAGTGCGCTTGCGAATGCCTTGAATGTGTCGAGATCTCTTGGAAAGAACTCGGATCTAGCAGGCGTGGACGAGAAGGACATAAATGTGGATACAAGCATGGTAGTCGGAGATAATACCGAAGACACAAATTCCAGTGCAGCAGCAGTCATCGCGAAGGCTGCAATGACAACCGGTGCTCGTGAAGATGCTCGGAGTGTGGCAGCCAATCTAGAGAGCATTGCAACGTTACTGTGCAACAGGTCCGCGGCCTTGGCAAAACTTGCTAGGTTTGACGAAGCACTGCGAGATGCTGAGCAAACCGTTGCGCTTCGCCCAGGCTGGGTCAAGGGTCACCACCGAAAAGCTCAGGCTCTTGTGGAGCTTGGCATGCTTGAGGAGGCCCGGGACACTTACTGCCTGGCGGCTGAACTTGATCCCGAAAACGCGTATCTCCGCAAGCAGGTGGAGTTGTTGGAGAAACAAACAGGACTTCAGTCTGCACAAACTAAAATTGATACGTACCTGGAAAAACACAGCACTATCAAGGGCTGCCCAACAAAATTGTCCTTGTCTATGTTTGAGGTGGATGAGCTTCTTGGAGAGGGCAATTATTCCATGGTGCACAGTGCTACCTTTAAGGCAACAGGAGAACGCTTTGCGATCAAATCTGTGGATAAGGAAAAGGCTAAGCGCATGTCTCGCCGCCACCCAAATCTACACAATGAGCTAGTGATGGAGAAACGTCTTTTACTTCGCCTTAGCCACCCTAATGTTGTGAAATTGTTTTTCACAATGCAGGATGTACGTAACTTATACTATGTTACCGAATTGGCAACTGCTGGTGAGTTGTGGGCCCGATTGCGCTATGGACGCGCTGCGCTTGTGTCTTTGAGGCCCTCAGAGGCTCTTTTCTTCAGTGCCCAAATCATAAATGCGCTCGAGTATCTGCAGACGCAAGGTGTCATCCATCGTGACATTAAACCCGAAAACATGATGCTGTTCTCCGAGCCAGAATCGGGTGGCCGAGTAGAGCGTCTCAAACTCATTGACTTTGGTACTGCTTACGATACAGAGGATAAGGAGCTGAATGGCCCTCATTTTGTAGGCACACCTGAATACATGAGTCCTGAAGCCATAGCAGGCAAAGCAGCTCCCACCTTTGCGCTGGATTTGTGGGCGTTGGGAGCCACACTCTTCCAGCTGCATAGTGGTCGCATCCCCTTCAAGGGAAATAGTCCATACTTGACTTTCTTGAAAACCCAAGCGCTCAATTATGAAATGCCAAACTATTTCTCTATAGACCTTCAAGATCTCCTGAGCAAGATTTTTGTCGAAGAACCCAGCGAGCGTCTTGGTGCCAATGATTGCATGGCATCCATTAAACAACATCCGGCGTTTGAAGGTGTAGATTTTGCAGCTATCCTTCAACAGCCAGTGAAGCCCGTTCCTACATTGTTTGAGCTTTGCGCAGAGGGTGTCGTGCAGGTCCTCACAGGCCCACCTCCTCCATTAAAAGGACCAGGGTCTAATGTTCGTTTGCCGGAATTTCCAAAGCCGAAAACCTTGCCAGATTGGGCAAAGACTCCAGGGACCTTTGCAGAGCCCAAGACAGACACAAAGGTACGTAATACATTGATGGGAATGCTTGCACAACGTCTTGCTTTACGGAATCAACACATCTTTAAGCTTTTCTTTCCGAGCGAGGAGGCTGCGCGCTTTCAACGAGCTGCAGGGCATGGTTTTGCTGGCATGTCTGAGGCTGAGGAAAACAAGTTTAAGGACTCATTTCTCCTTGTTCACCTCGGATCTTTAGCAGATCTTGATACGGATCAAGTCGAAGCGACAATGCGGCGCATTAACCGCCTTGAACCCGCTCCTCGTCTTGTCGTGTGCGGAGGAAGCCTCGGCGAAGCTTCTGTGCTTAAACCTGCGCTCTGCCGTCTAGATATGAATATTGCCCTTGCGTGTGTCCCTGACGGCCGTCCTGCTGCTGATTATAAGGAAGCATTCGGTGATATGTATTATTCGCTGTACATTCAGGGTGTTCTTGTGATTGTAATTGATTCTTTCCAGCTGGCCAAGCTTGACCACGAAGGTGGCGACGAGGAGGCCGAGAAACAAGCAAAGTGGCTTGAACATATGGTACTTGAAGGAAAGGTTTGTGCGCATCACGTCATTATTTTCTCTCATCACATGTGGCTTTTCGAAGAAGATCAAGCTGCAGGGCAAGAGTCTCATATTTCTCACGTCATGCCAGCCAGCGTTCGCGATCGTTTCGTGGATAAGTTTCAAGAGAGCGGAGTACAGTTAGTTCTTTGTGGCGCTGCTGAGACTGCAATCACCAAGGTGCGCAAGCCGCGGAATGAGATGGAACCGAAACTCCGCCTTTCCAGTACCCCCCCTCATAAAGGTTCTGAGTCCGATGGTCTGGGTATTCTCCGCATCGTCCGAGTGCAGCCTTCTGATGTTGTCACTGACTTATATTCGCGAGCCTCACTACCATCTTGGTTCGCGCTTGAAGAGCAACCTCCAGATTCCGATGAAGAACAAGAACCGGATGGTTCCAAGCCTCAATTTTCTGATATTTCTTCTGACTCTAGCGATGACGATGATGATGATGAATAAGAATAACCTAGGTACTAGATCATTCTTGCGAATGTCTTTTCTTTTTCCTTAACTATAGATAACACAAACCTTCTCTTCGAGTTATCTATCAATCTCTCCACCTGTAGCTGTCTTCTTCCGTTCAAAGTCACAAGCACTTTAGTATAAGCCCTGTTCCCTTCTAATAAACGAGTAGGTTGGTAGTATTACGAAAAATAAAGAACGTGACAAACAACAGAAGGCGAAATACAGGTGGCATTTCTTAGGTCCTTGCAGTCAAAAAGCAGAAAGTATATGCATGCGCAATAAGTAAGAAAGAGGTTTCAGAAAGCAGAAGCTGCATCATAGTCAAAGTGAAGCACGATGGGTATTCATGCGTATGTATGTATGCCTTAGCGATGGCGGCCGCGTCATGCTGCATCTTTTCTTTTCTTTTAAAATAATTTTTAAAAATTAAAATATATAATGTATAACAATGGAGAACGCTCATCTACTAACCACCACATATTGAGCAAAAAGCAATATATTTTGTTCTCGCTTGGCCAGCAGGGTGGGTTAGAAACTTGTCAGCAGCATTCAAAGAAACTGTAGGGAAAATGAACCCAAGGAAAAGACCTCTTTGCTGCTAAATTCAGATTCTGCAGCGGTGAGCGAGAGTGTAGCCATGGTACCCTATGATTACGCTCTCAAAAAGCGAAGAAGTAATGTGGCCACCATCAATAGAGCAACCAGACACCTAAGGCAGTGAGCAAACCTTGGTGCACTCCAAACGAGTTCGCTGAGGACAGGGCCTGAAGCAAGCGCTTGCGGTTTCCGGGCACAACCTTGGAAGGACGAAGTCTAACTTGCAAAATCGCTACTTGAGCGAGACAACGCACGGTTGCATTTTCGGACAGAAGAGCCCGGCCTAGGACCATCAAACACCAAGACGGCCCTTCACTTACGTTAGGCGTGGCGCATCTTATCTTACAAAACCTTTCATATCTTTTTGATCTGTAGCTGGGGCGAGCAATTTGGTTTGCGTCATTGCAAAAACCAAAGAATGAGCAACCCACCAGTCAATCTGACTGAGGTTGATGAACTACCCAATGTCTTGGACAATCTTTGGACATTTCTAGAGAAGCTTGGCTGGGCCATCTGCACCACTACAAAGTCTACAAGTGGCATATTCTACAAGGACCCGGAGAGCGGCAAGACTTGGGAGACCCGCAAAAGTCTTTTAGAAAATGTCCTGCAGAGGCCATCTCTTCTTAAAAGTTTTACAAAGAGTTTCCTGCTGCGGAAAAAATCCTCCGCCAAAAGAATTCTAAAAACCGGAAGTCAAATGGAGGTTCTGAAAATGCTTTTGGATACCTTCGACTCCTGACTCCACGGAGAGCTCCGAAAGAACCCAACCCCACCCTACACTTACTGAGACAGAGAACACGTGCTTTGCTTCAAATTCGCCGAAACATGATACACAGGCAACAAAAACGAAACATTCACGATATAAAATGTTAATGCAGATGAAAGAGGTGGTGTGACCCCATTGCGCTTGACTCGAAGAAGCCCTATTCAGTCAACTGAAGATAGCGATGGGTATCGCGCTAGTTTGGCTTGATTGACTCTGCGAAAGGAAGGGTGGACTCACGCTAGTGGCAATCATAACGTTACTTACTGTTTTCTTAAGCCAGGTGTTAAAAAAAGTAGTGGTATACATGGGCAAACTCTTTTCATGGGGTATAGCGAGCTTTGGAGATATGTCAAGCAACATTGTCCAGATCTAATCGAAGACAATTACAATTCTTGAAAAAAAAAGCTTATACACTTTGAGCGTAAAAGGGCAAATTCATATTCATGTAAGGAATAAAAGAAATCAAATTATTGAAATACTTTATGAAGGGGAATTTCCTCAAAAACTTTGCATAGTCGTGGGATGTTATGTTAGAATTGATTTGTTACAGCATTGCATAACTGAAGAGGGCATGACCTAGACTGGAAAGAGAGAAAGCAACTACTGATTTGCACAATGAGATAACAAAGGTTAATGCAGTGCATATTGTGTCCATGTGGACATGAAGTCCCAAAGATTATAGGTCAGTAGGTGAGTGTATTATGATGGTCATTTTTGTTGCTTTGGGTTTGGTTTGTCCTTTATTTCTTAATCCTGTGTACTATCAGCTAGTGTAGAGCAAGTTTCTGTGTCGAAGCAACTTTGAAAGTATTATGGTACATACACGTTGGGAAAACTATTTGGGCAAGCACAGATTCTAAAGTAAACTTCTCGAAAAGGCATAGATTGCGTCAGTTGACCTCTATTATCTGCAAAGTATGAGGGTAAGCCGGAGCCGTCAGGTGCGCAGAAATGACTAAGAATCTCCTCAACGCACGATTTACACTCGGCCCTGATGCCTGAAAAAATCGAATCCACTCTGCTAAAAGACGACCTCCTGCAGTGTTATTTGGAAACGAACGCAGGGTCGAAAGCCATTGCTCATATTCCCAAGTTCCAGGCTTAGGTACAAGCGCCAATCGAGGCATGTTCTGCATATGTGTTGCATTAAATGGGATTGCAGAGAGATGCGCTACGAGCTTTTGCACGCGTCTGTACGCATGTGCCATTTGTGCAACGCCCTGGAGCGCCTGCGAGTTCAAGAATCGGGAGGCCGCGGTCGAAGTTTCAAGTTTCCCACGCGAAGCCTGCGTTCTCACTGAGGTCCACGTTCGCGAGGGTGTCCAGCCTCCGGACTCGCCCTCGCTCTCGATGCAAACCATGGCGACCAGAGGGCGAGTGACGTCGACCGGCCGCCTCCAAACAGCCCGAGATTATGCCACGGATCTTCAAGCACAAGTCTTCGTTTTGGCTTTGCTAGACATCATTTTCCGGCCTACAAAATAAGTACCTACCTAACACCTACCTAATACATACTCCTAATAGTATTTTCTTTCAAGTTCCTAAGTAATCCGTCTTTCGTGACCTCAGAACTCCTTTCCTTCCAGAAGATAAGCGAAAACGGGTTCTTCTTGAAACTTCGAATTATTGAGGCGTCTTAAGTTGGGATACACTTAATGCCGCAACTCTTACTGTCGGACAAAGTTAGCTAAGACTTCTTGTACTTGCAGAAAGCTCCGGTTTTTCTCTCGTGACACTAGGATCTCTCAAATCGGAGGCTCTTGTCAGGTTCTGGAAATTCTGCCCGCAAGGTCGGCCTAGAATTATTCTGATAGGGTACTTGTGCCAAATGATATGAGATCCTCCCAGGTGTAGGCCTACCTATTATAATGTATCAGCATCCAGAGTGGGCAGGGTGTTTGGCAATGGCTAGCATAGGAGAGGTCTCAATTACTGTCAAGGTACTTATTGATTGTGAGGGAGCAATCATATCAGGATAAGGAGAAAAACCTTGATGATAAACGAGAATAAGAGCTGCACTTTCCTGGAGGCAAACGGGTGACGCTAAACTCAAACTCATTCAATCTTGATATGTTGACTAGACTAGTTGACTAGACTAGTCTATTGCGTTGGGGGGAAACGCTGTGATAGATCTGGCTGAGCGAAAAGCAAGTCAACGCACGAATTAATGGATACTGCTACAGAATAAAATAGTTTTACAAAAAGTGTTTTCTATGCAGTACCAAATAGTTTTGCAACAAAAGGCCAGGGTTCTGTTTATCATACATGAGGAAGAGGCGAGACGAGACGAGACGAGACGAGACGAGATGAAGGGAACTATCGCAATAACAGAGTGTATGCACTCAAGAAGTAGCTGACTGCGGGGTAGACTTCATCAAGAACTTGGAGCGAGCAAACTGTGTGCATGTGCCAGGTGTAAAATCTGAGCTGCACCAGCCAACCTGGTGCATGACCTTATCATGCTGTGCATCAGTGATGCCATGTTCTCTGCGATAATTATCGCAACTCTCGATTTCCTCATGCGTGAGAATTCCGTCCGAAACGGCGATTTGGATCATGGCAAAATACGCCTCAAGAACTTGCTCATCAAGTTGAGCCTTGAGTTCATCGATTTGACGTAATCTTTCAGCATGCGAGCCACGTAATCTTCCCCAGAGGTCCTCAATTTGCAAGCGCTCAGATGCCATAATGAGCTTTGGGTTTTGCTGCACGTATTCGGAAAACTTGCGAATATCAAAGCTTACTAAATGAACACGAGTTTCTGCGATGAGAGTTTGCTTCCAGCGACGAATCCCGCGTTCGTCAATTTCCGAATGCCAAGGGTGAGCAGTCCAACCACCATGCGTTTTCTCGGGCATCACTGAAATCCGATTTACCATGAGATCTGGTGAGCTGAAGACTTGCACTGTGCCATCCATTACGAATGCAGCTCTTTTCTGATTGTGCCCGGCTTTGGCAATCGCATCGCCAGGCTCAATGACTTCCCACTGGCAGTCTGCGTTGCGCATCAGAGTTTTGAAGGTTCGTGGAGTGAAGCCGAAAGGCATAAAAGCCCGTTCATACAGTTCATGCTCACGAGGGGAAAGCTGTAAAGGCTGGTTCTCAAGGAGAATACGACGAATCTGATAGCTATGCATAGTCAGAAAAAATAAGCTCCACGCAGCGGGATTCCACAAAGGCCTCGGTTGCAGCATATTAAAAAGGATGCTGCATCCACTTGCGCACGCCATACATGTTCGTAGCTGCAACATGTCATCGCTCGATGCTGCCCCAATGGCCAATATATTGCCGGTGTGCAAGATCCAGTTGAGCTTGGCAGGTCCAAGCTTGGAGCGTAGACGCGAGCACAGCGTCTCCACTCTCGGCAAATTTACCGTAATATTTCGCTTTCTCACGATTGTCCTCATGTCTCCAACTTTTGCGCGTCCGACATTGTTCCCCAGCCTTTGCCCCAGTTGCCGCATCTGGAGTCCTGCTCGAGCCTTCCCCTCGACATTTGCAGCAGCCTCTCCGCTCCAAAGGAGTCCCCTCGTGTTACCAGCACACGTAGTTGTCGCCCTGAACATTTTTGACAATCCTGCCTCGTCAAAG
Organism: Schizochytrium sp. TIO01; assembly: GCA_004764695.1. Taxonomy (NCBI): domain Eukaryota; class Bigyra; order Thraustochytrida; family Thraustochytriidae; genus Schizochytrium; species Schizochytrium sp. TIO01. Next base: position 1,187,680 of record SMSO01000034.1, on the reverse strand, counting down.
CCGCCTTTGCCAGGGCTTCTTGGCCAGCGTGCCTTTCACCATGCGCTCGCCGCCAGGGCCGCTGCCACGGGGACTTTGCTCTGCGAGGCCCGGCGCTGCAGTTCTTGATTTGTCTGCCCGCCTTCTGCGTCTCAGCAGCCGCCTGTCGGCTTCCAAGCCTGCCTCCACCTTACGTAGCAGCGCAATCTAATACAGAACTGCAGCATTGTAATGCCACCAAAAGGTGTAATGTGTATGTAATGTAATACACGCCTACTAAATATGAGTCAATGAATGAATGAATGAATGAATGAATGAATGAATGAATGAATGAGTCAATGAATGAATGAATGAATGAATGAATGAGTCAGTGAATGAATGAATGAATGAATGAATGAATGAATGAATGAGTGAATGAATGCCCCCCCATAGGCAGCTAGTCAGTTCGTAGGTACCTGCTAAAACCCCTCAGAGCGAGTGCTCTTGCTCAAAGATTTCCTTCCACGCTTCGCTCGTAGGGGACATTTCACCAATTTCCGAGGCGACTGACTGACTGACTGCCTGACTGCCTGACTGCCTATTGGTTTCCTCGATCCTCACAAGAGATTCGTGCATTGATTCGTTCATGACAGACAATGCCACCGTTATGGTGCATGAGAGGACAGCGAGCGATCGGTGACGCCTCCTTGTGACAGGAATGAGTGAGTAAGTGAGTTAAGTCAAATTAAATCAGTCAGTCAGTCTGTGCTCCATTGTTCGCTCTTCGGCGCAGACTTTCCGAGAACCCTCGTTTGTTAATTTATCTCCAGAGTTTTGGCCTTTTCAGGCATGAAAGGACATGCTGCGTTCACTCACAGCAAGCAAGCTAGCTAGCTCTCTGGCGTTTCATGCCACCGCCTCCAACCCATAGTTATCTAGCGCTCTCTCTCCGTGTGATTAATCGTCTTCAGCTCTTCATCTTCCTCCGCCAATTGACCATCTCCAATACATTAACAAACAATTGCAGTCTCCGCGGCGCTCCTCATCCTTAGAATTGGCGTCATCCATCACCAATTAATTGAAAAGAACTTTGCTTTGCCCATCTTCTCACATAAATGGCTTTCATGACTTGACGCTAACTAGGTAGTACCAGCTACGCAGATGCTAGTAAAAACTAAAGCTAAGCATTGAACATTTTGCTTATCTATCTAAAGTGTACTAGTACCGGCTAACTACGCAATATAGTGATTTCCATTCTTTTTACCTTTTTACTTTTTTTTTTTTACTTTTTTTTTTTTAAGTTTGAGAAAAGAAGAAAACCCATTCATATCTCATTCAGGGAATATTTATTATCGACGCTTTCATCCTTTCCCGAGTTCATTTTCCTTTCTTTTCGTTTTCTTCATTATCTATATATCTATATTTTTAATGTTTTTTAATGTTCTTTTTAAATCTAATTGAGAAACTTTTTTTTTAAAATAATAGATAAAGTATATATATATAGTTATAGTTAAAGTGAAGATGAAGTATGAATCATTTGGCCAATTTGATGTCACATTCTTCTTTAAAACGTTAATTTTGACTTGGAAAACCAAACAAACAAATGAAAAGACCAATCTTTAAAACTGTTTTCAATTGAAAAGCTTCCACGTAACAAAATTCCAGCTCACTTTGAGAACCACTATGGAGTCCTATCTATCCACCTATACTGCACATTTCCTTAAGCAGTACTCTAGAGACTGCACATTGCATTGAGGTAGGACTTCGCAGGTGCTTCTTCTTGCAAAACCTAAAGACCGCTTGCTCCTCCTCCCCTGGCACTTATTATCTTGCCCTCGAAGCGCTCTAAATCCGCCAGATCTTCTTCGCTTGGCTGCTTGGTCTATTTTGGTTTCGATGATGTGAGCTAGCGAGTGTGTTATTTTCGGGTTGGTTGGTAGTGTCTCGAGGCCACGCGCTCTTCGATTATGTTTTTTATTTTTTTTTATTTGTGGACTGCGCAACCCGATGGCCGTTGAACCTGGGAGTTGATGGGATATGAGAGTGAGTGGGGGTGCACTTCACTGCTCATGGCGGAGTCCTTTTGGTTGTTTGATAGCTTGCTTTCGCTCGGGAGAGCTTGTTGAAGTAGCGAGGGCTTGACTGACTTTAAGGCTGGACTTGGTCGTTGGGTTGTATTGGTTAGACATAGTTGGTGAGAGTGCGCGTCTTGAAATTTGTTTGGGTTGGAGAACTTGGTGCTTTAAGGTAGGTGCCCTTGGTTGAGAAATATATTTAAGCTTAGGCACTGCATTTTTTACTGTGCCTACGACAAGAATAAATTGCTCTTGCGACTTCTACTTCTAGTGAAACGGTGGTGAAGGGTAAGAGAACTTGAGAGGAGGTGTCCCAGGAGCAGCAGAGACCCCAGTGGGCTTTCTCCATCCCTCTCTCCTGCTTCTATGTCTATTTCACCGTGTTAGTTTGCATAAGTGTATATTGTTTGAGGAGCAGTGCAAGCTGTTCGAACGCCGTCTTTGGCCTTGACAGCCTAGCACAGCTGAGTCGTCTGTTGCGATTGGACGACTCTGATATGGTAAACTTGTGTTGTCTCTGTTAAATTAGACCTTGATAACGTCTTGTGTGAAATCTCGCGAGAGGTAGAATAAAGCGGATAAGCTCAAACAAGAAGCGCACCACCAGCTTGGTGAGCCTAGAAGTTCTGGCATCAACAGCAGCTGCGCAGTGGTGGACGTCTACAATAGAGAAGTACAAGAACGTACAGAGCCTTTATTGTAATACAATCCTTGCTCACCCTGCCTCTATTGTGAGAAGGTTCACGAGGCACACGCCAAAGCGTCCAGCACTGCGAAATAAGACGCTGGGCTTGGGTGAAAGACATGGACTCAGAGGGAAAGCAAGGCGATGCAGACCCCAGCCCGGTTGGACGTCTCCCACTTCGTCTCGGTCTAGAGCAAAGTGGTATAATAAGCAATGCATCTCCTGCTACTATAAGTACAAGCAGCGACGGTGCTATTACACGATGGAAACGTGGACAGATGCTGGGTAAGGGCGGCTTTGGAAGCGTCTACTTGGCCCTGAACCTTGATAATGGCAAGCTCTTTGCAGTCAAACAAATTGAAGACTTCGATGACACCCCAGCCGGCAAACAAGACTTGTCTGCGCTTGAAAACGAGATCAAGACCTTGCAGCAATGCAAGCACGAAAATATTGTGCAGTATCTTGGCTACGAGCGGTCAGAAACATCTATTAGCATTTTTCTGGAGTATGTTTCCGGTGGATCTATTTGCGGCTTGCTTGAGCGATTCAGTATGCTCGAAGAATCAGTGGTTCGTGTTTATACACGACAACTGTTATTAGGGCTCGAATATCTGCATTTGAATGGTGTAGCTCACCGTGATATTAAAGGGGGTAATGTTCTCGTGGCACACGATGGGACTGTCAAATTAGCAGATTTTGGGGCATCAAAGCGCATCTGGAGTTCATCTTCTCGTTCGGCTAGGTATTCCGGAGTTGCGTATGGCATCAAAGGCACGGCAATGTGGATGGCACCAGAGGTTATTCGAGAAGACCAATCTGAACGTATGTGGAAAAAAGCTGACATGTGGAGTGTTGGTTGTACAGTCGTGGAAATGCTCACTGGCAAACCTCCTTGGCATCAATTTTCAAATCCTGTTACAGCTATGTACCATATTGCGTGCGGTCAGAGTACGCCAGAAATCCCAAAAGGTCTTTCTGCGCATGGCCAGCAATTTCTTGAAGCATGTTTTCGACAGGATCCCAAAGAGCGTCCAGACGCATCTACAATTCTTTTCTTTCCATTTGTGGCTCGAGCTGGAGAGCGGGCTCGTGGTGCAGAAATGGCAATTGAAACTTATGTAGCCCCTCTGGCAACTTCAAGATCCGTCTCAACTGTGCAGCATGGTCCAGAGTCAGAGGCAATTCGATTACGGCGTGAGTGGCGTTTAGCCCAAGCGCAAAGGGGATCCATGGCAAACAAGCAAGATGTACGTTCGCAAAATCCCTCTCAGTCGCGATCCAAGAGGCGGAATCGTGGTCGTGAAGCTAAGCATTTTGGTGATGACGATGATAGTGATGACAATGATGATGAAAGTATGCCTGTAAAGCTAGACCTGAAGCTTGTTCATTCTGGGCGTAGTGAGGAGGATGAACGTGTGGAGTTACACCTTCCATCTAAATTTTACATTGAGACTTCTCCAAGGCAGCATGAGCTGCACTTTGCTCATCTCGACGAGGTTAGTGAGGAGGAGACCATGGCAAGTGCCAAGACGACTAGTTCATGCTCTTCGAGTTCTTCTCATTATTCATATGATGGATCACCATCAGAAATGTCGCAATTTATCTCATCAAAGCCATACAAACTCCCCAAACTTAAAGTCAAGGGATCGCAAGGCCGCAAAAAATCAAAATCAAAGTCAAAGTCAGCTGCCAAGGGAAATCTAGTCGCCAGTCAGGTGGGCGTCGCAAAAGAATCTGGGGGTGTATCTAAGCATAGGGCTGTTCGTGTTATTAGTGACCCTTTCGAGATGGTCCAAGATGCTATGAATTCTCTCTCTTTAGGACGCGGTCATGATCTGTCTCCAGCAGAATATGGTCTTGCTGAACTCGGAAATTCCTATGATTCTAGCGATACAGAAATGATTTCGCATCATCCTTTATCCTTGAGCAGCCGCAGTACTGGCAGCAGCCGTAGCAGTTGCACCGGTCGACAGAACGCTGTGCCTCCGCTTAAAGCACCTAGTTCAGGTGCGTCACTACCCAAGAGTGCACGCTGGTCACGCAGTACGGAGAGCCCGTCACACCCGAGAAATATCTTGGTTGGCAGTACTGCGAGTAATAATAACGATAAGAGCAACGATAGTGACAACAACAATAATACTTATGGGTATGGTAGCAATGCCCCTTCGACTCCAGATTATCTAGGTACTCCAGGCTCACGTACACCAAAATGGGAGAAGCATAAATATGCACCAATTCTTCCTATGGGGGAGGGAGATATGGTCATACATGCAGCCTCTCGTTTAGGGAAATCAAAGTCTAGCAAAAGAAATTCCACCACACCAGGGGCGAGTGCAACGTTTTCTCACCACCAGCCGCCTCCAGCAATAGATGCACGGAATCCTCTGACTCGAACAACGTCGCAAGAAACTGGGAATGAGCCTATCCGACGCAGAGAGCGTCTAACAGCATCGTATGACGCTCGTCGCTCAGGACGCCCATGGGGGCTTTCGCCTGCTATTGCAGCTGCAAGAGCATCTTTAGCAAGTGACGCGGTTTCACGAACGCGAAAGGAATGGAGTAAAACTCCGCCACTTCGACAATACAACACCAGTAATTATATTATGCACAAATAGAACAAAATACAAAGCAATTGGTACCACCATGTCCAGCAAAGATTGTACACATTTGAGCTTATGCATCCAAGACGTAGTAAAACACCTATAAAATAACGAACAGAACAATTCGACATTGGTATTGTCAACCTATCACTCTTCTGTATTCTTTGCGGGGGAGGTTTCTCAGGGCTAATAATACTCACATTAGCTTTGTTTTACACTTAATTTTGAAAAGATGGTTAAAAACTCAATGGATGAGGCATGACTCTTCCTTTATCTTCCTACAAGTGAAAGACTATTTTGATTATTAGAGAGTAACTATGCTGTTTTAAATTTCGGAGGCCGCGTGTATGGTTTAGAAATATAATTTCTCCCAGCGGGGTTTCTTTGCATTGTCTTTCGATCTAATCAAGGCTTGGGATAGATTGAGAATGACTCCGTCCCTGAAGTGGCATATTCTTATCGAGTGCACCGTATCCTCCGTGGCCAAGTAGGGCAGGAACAGGCATTGGGCCTGAACTAGACGCAGGTTTACCATTTGCATGGCCATTTGACTCCTCGATATGCTTGTGTTCATGTGTAGTTGGTGCAGCTCCTCTGTAAGCCGCACCAAGGTCTGTAGAGTACCACATATTCTTGGCCAAGCGAGACAAGATATACATATACACAGAAGCAAAGCCAAGAGTAGAAAGCTTTCCTGCAAGAGACATTGCGATAAAGTCTACCGTGTTAAATACGAGGTAAAAGTTGATCATCAGGACCAAGAGACAAATCAAAACACCGAGAATCTGAACCTTGAAACTGTTCCTAAATTGGCCCATGTACCGGGATGAGCCAGTAAAGAGAAGAAGCGGAAAGAGTGCGAACGGGAGCTGCAAACTTTGCCATACATTGAGAAGCTCGTCAAGTTTGTCAGCTGCAAGCATATTAGAATTAGCAAGAACAGCAACAATGAGTGCTGGAATGAGAGAAACAGCTCGCGTGAGTCCCACACGGACCCAATTGGGAATTTCCAGCTCAAGAAACCCCTCCATGATAAACTGCCCAGCGTAGGTTCCAGTCATAGTAGAACTTTGACCAGCAGCAAGTAGGCCAATACTCCAAATGACAGCCGCACCATTGCCCACAAAACTACCGAGTGCCGACGCGGCTCCCTGCAGTCCAATCGGCATACAAGTACCTTGGACACCGCCATCTGTCATACAGGGTACTGTAGAATACTTGGAATGGCTGTCCACCCCGTTTGGAACACACGCATAAGGCGGTTCTACACGGATGTTTCCAGGTTCCAGGAAAAGTATGTCTTTCATGTTGCTACAAGTTTCACTGAAAAATCCGTGTGCAAATACAGAGACTACAGCGGCGTTGATAAGCAGCGAAACAAATAATGCAACAGCTGCTTCAATAGAAAAGTAAAAGTTGGCTTCAGAAATGCGGTGCGGACGCGAGCGGTCAATATCACGCGAGAGCACCAGTGCAGAGTGCAAAAAGATATTGTGGGGCATCACTACAGCACCCAAAATACTAACAGCCTGCACAGAGGCTTCTTCCTGTACATAGGGTACAAAAAGCCCACGTGCCATTTCAACTGGGTCACCAGGATCAGAGAAAAAGGTACCTACAAAGCAGAGCACCATTAAGCCGATGAGAATGACAAAAAAGAGCTCAAGTTGGCGAACACCAATTACATGAAGTCCAAGAAATGTAAGAGTGTCCAATCCTGTCAAAAGACAACCAACCCAAAGAGGAATACCGAAGAGGACGCGAAAAGCAATAGCGGAGCCGAGAAGTTCTTGGCAATCAGACCCAATAACAGCTAGCTGCATCATTGTGAAGAGCACATAGGTATCACCCCGACTATAGTGTTCACGACAAGCTTCAGCAAGATTCTTGTTCATAACAACACCAAGGCGGACTGCTAGGCATTGGAAAAATAGCCCAAGGATTGTTGCAACACTAAGTACCCATAGAAGTTGGTAACCGTGAAATGCTCCGGCCTGAAGATCAGATTCGATGTTGCCAGGGTCCAAGTATGCCACTGACATGAGCCATCCAGGACCACAGTACAACCAAAACTTGCGAAATGAGAACCTCCAGTTTCCTTGTCCTCCGGTACGGGGGCTACCCCCGTTGAAAAGATAGCTACCCATGCTCTGGTTGGAATCTTGCTTTCCAAGAAGGGGGTGCGTCTCCGCAGCCACAGGTGCTTTGGGGGAGCGACTCGGGGTAACTGAAACAAAAGTTGAGTAGGTGTCTTCATCTGAGCTCGAAATTCGTGAAAGCCGTCCGGTGTTGTTGCGAGGTGACCCGGTCACCGCATCTCCTTCATCAGAGAGAGCTCGTCCAAAGCGAGGTGACATGCTACCAGGCTGTAATTCTGCAATAATCTCGCTACTAGTGCTACCAAGACTTGAGGCCCGGGTGACGGCTCGTGGGGATTCTACAGATCGCACCCCATCACTACCATGGCGAGCGTATGCGCTTTCTACATCGACTGCATATTCATAGCGATCCTCATTCATAGCGTTAGATTTTTCAAGATTGTTGTCCTCGTCTTCATCAACGCCTTCCTCGAGTGTAACGATGTCTTTATCATCTTCGTTAACTGCACCTTGAGAACCATCAACCTGATTTTCATCTTCGTCATCATCATCGGGAATGTGAACCTTGTGATCCTCATCGAGACGAAAGTTAGTTCGAGTGAGAATGTCAAAGTCGAATTTGATCGACTCGCGACGCTTCTTTTTCTTCAGTGCATGGTCCCATGAGGTTGACCTTGGTCTCCGGGCCGAACGGATGGCCTCATCGTGCTCATGTCGCAGTCCATCGGTATGCAATCTCCCTCTGGCCTCAGGTACTTTACCTCGAAATAGCATCGGCATTAGGGCTGCGCTGTACGGGTGTCCCGACTCTAGAATCGTGCCAACGCTGCGTGCAGAGCTCCTTGTCGCGCCCTGCATGCCACCGGCGCCATTATCCGTGGACCAGTGACTCCAAGCAGCATTCTCAGCTGCCTTTTGAGATCCCAGTTGTCCGTCATCCTGGACTTGGTCGTCACGAAAGCTTTCGTTTGCACCACCGTGGCGGCGACTGCGGTCACCGTTACCACCGTCCGAGCCGCCAAAACTACCCGCGGGAGCACTGGTGGGCGACGTCTTGTCCATGTTGCTGCTGAGTGGCGCGGGAGCCCTTGGTGGCCCGCGGGAAGCTGCCGTTTTGAACGGGCTTTGAAGTCGATTGATCGGTCGATTGATTTGTTGTCCTTTATTGTTCTTGATTCTAGTGCCACTAAATGATATATATATTTTTTAATCCGAACTTGGATCACATTACGGGCCACGACTACCTCGAACATGGGCACTAGCCTGACGCCATTCCGTGTGAAGACTCACAGCTCAAGAATTCATTCTTAAGTTGAGCCGGAGAAAACGATGCGGACCTGGAGAACCTAAATGAGGTGGTGTATCATTTCATCAGAAGCGATGATGATCACCACCGTCCACAGAGGTTGCTTAGCGTTAGTTCTATATACGCGTAGTAAAGGTATCTTTCCCTCGACTGTTTTCTCTTAGGATGTCTATAAGAAGGCAATAATAGTTAAATAGTAGGTTCTAGTAGAGTCACTTGGATTAGAAAAACGAAATGGACATAATCTGGTTCAATTTTAGTAAAGGGGCTAGAAAATACACCAAATGAGTTCAATTGAGCACGGACAAGCTCGAGCGAATAAGGCAATGTCTTCACGGTGAGCATCCAGACAGAGAATTGTACATGTCTTCAGAAATAGGAAAGAAAAATGTAAGGAAGAGAGGTTTTCAATTTTCTTTTTATGCTGTTTTGGCTTTTTAATGAAAAAAGGAAGGAAGAAAAGAAGTGAAACTTTTGGTGCCAAGTGTTCCAATAACGAGGTAGTTCATTAATCATAAAACAAAAACAAAAAAACTATAGTTACTATCCTGAAGCAAGATGCAATTTTGAATGTTGAGTTGCTCTTCTTGATCAAAACTAGAAAAAAGAAAAAGCTCTTCCCCACAACTTTTGTGGTGATCATAAGTCATCACCAGGATACAGTCATCCCACAGAAAGTTTGAACTGGGTTGGAGCTATGAAAAAGAGTAGTACATCAATGGATGACCCAGAATGTTAAATATCAAACAGTAGGAAGCAGGATAAACAAAATGGTGTCTTATTTTTATATTATAAAGAACAAATAATAACAACAACCAAAAGGGAGTTGCCGAATTTTTCAACATGTAAAGTCTGACGAGACATCGTGCGTGCGCGCCTTTGCATCAATGTATTCCCAAACAAAGCATTGGAAATTTTGTAACCACTTCAACCTTCAAAGTTCTACTACTAGCTTCTCTCCCAACTTTCTTCTCCACTAAACAGAAGAACTAAAACTAAGTCTCACAAAGCATCAAGGCTATGTCCACAGAATATATATATATATACATATTTGTCAACCCTGAAACCTTCAAGTTCAGATTATTTTTAGAGAGAGGAAAAAGCAGGAATGGCCACAAATTTGAAATGTCCTTGTCCAGTCTCACTGTAAAAACTCACTTCCAAAGCAAGACATGCCTAAAATAATAAATACGCATACGTGAAAAGTTAAGATCGTGTGTGCAGGTCAATCTTAATAATTGTAATTCTATGGTTGATGAGAGTGAGGTCTGCATAATCCTGACACACATACAAATTTACTGCTGCGAGTACAATACACCTGGTTCCTCATCATATGTTGCATGACGTCCTCGCGCACACCCAAGGCTGTCTGCGTTCGGTGCTCCACAACACGTCCAAAACCAGTGCTGTACCCCTCCGTCTTTGATGTCACCGGGCTCGAGCCACCTTTGCGCCGTTTCTCCACTCCATGACTCTGTATGAAATGCACATGCTTGGGAGTTATTCTCTGAAGGGTAAAAGTGCTCCTTGCAGCGCCTGCACAAAAGCCTCGGCTGGGGTTTTGGCGCTGGAGGCTCTGCCGTCACTTGCAGAGAAGAAGAAGTCTCTTCAGAGCTCATCTCGTGTTCTTTTCAGCCTCTACCAACACGCCTTATTCAAGGAGCGAGCAGCAGCAAAGAGGTTTCCTCCCTGGCCTTAAACTCCACCTCTTCTGTGTCAATCCTTTCTCCTCAGTCGCAGGAGTCTTCGCCCCGCGTTCGATACTTGCAGGATGAATGCTTGCTTGCTTGCCTACAGCAACTTTATCATGATGATCTTCACAAAAAGTTAAACCATTAAATAAAAGCAGCACTCTGATAGAACACCTGGAACTCCGCTGGTCGGATAATCGGTGATACTTACCTTACCATTCATAATAGCCCGTCACTGGGCGAGATCCACATGGGGAAATTTTCGCGGTCTCTTTGCCCCTCTGGTAAGACACCCCCTCACGGGGAAACAAGTTAGTCTGAGGAGGAGCCGGCGGTTGATCCGCGGACTTCTCCTGGACCTCAAGATAGCCGCAGAACCAAGATTTTCCTTCTCCTCTTGCGTCTCTGTCTCTCGTGCTTCGCCCCTCACGCCTGGAGGGCGCCTTTCTCCTCCACCCCACGCCAGTTACCTCCCACCCCACTGGAAATCAGCCCCTCTCGCGGGCCCAGTGGCGCCCCCTTTCCAGCGGTTGCTCAGGTCGCTCCTCCTTCGCCCTGATTAATTAATTAATTAATTAATTATCAGCCTCCATTGACGCAATTTTTTCCCACGCCGCTGTCCCATCGCAGCCCCGGCAGGCCCAGCCGCGGCTCCCGGCAAAGCCAAAACTGGCGGCCGTCTCAGGCCTTTTCCCTCGGCTCCTCCTGCACTCTCTCCCGCCGCTCCGGTGCCTCGCCCGAGGCCCTGAGCAAACCTCGAACCGAGTTCCTCGCGATCTTGGGCTCAGTTCTGCGCCCTGGAACCGGGTTTCCTTCCTCTCGCTTTTCGTGCCTTCCAGGCGTTTCGCAAGTTCCACACGTTCCGTAAGTTCCTTAAGTTCCTCCGTTCTCTGCGTTCCGTTCCAAACTTAACCGCGCTTTGCAGGCAGGGGCGTAGGAGTCGCTAGACCCGCCTAGGCTCTTTGGAGAGGCGCCTCTACAGACGAGGAATACCCGCATCCCGCTGGCGGCGAGCAGCAGACAGGGGGCAGGACGCGCTGGCGGCAGGTCCCGGTGCATATTTGAGACCCTCTACACGACACTGGCAGCTTCTGCGCTTTGGCGCGGCCCTTCGGCCCCGTTTCCTGGGCCTTCTCCGCGTTTTCTGGCATCTTCTTTTGTTTCAAAAGCAGGCCAAATTCAAATTTCAACCCAGCTGATCGAGCGAGCAGGCAGGCAGGCAAGCAGGCAGGCCAAGCTCGAGACAAAGGTCCCAGGAGGCCGCAGCAGAGGCGTTCCTGCGTCTCCCAGCGCCGCCTTGGTCTTTCGCGCAGAGGAGGGAGGACAAGAGTTGGTCGGGAAGAGAAGAAAGAGTTGCTTGTTTTCAATTCAAATTCGCATTTTAAAAACTCACTTCGTTAGTTGATCCTGTTCTTTCTCGCAGGCCTAAACAACAGAACACTCTCTCTTCTGCGCCTATCTGTCGCCCGGTCAAAAAGAACACAATCGTTCTTTCGTTCTTTCGTTCTTCAAGTTTTCGTTCTTTCCCTGCGCGCCTCAGGGGCCTACTGCACCAGGTCGGATTACTACGGTTTTGAGTAGGAGGGCGGGCCTTCCGGGGTGTTCTTTTTTTCCTCAAGGTAGGTAGGGATCTGTACTTTTCGATCCCACTTCCGCTGATACTTACACAAGTGCTCTCTCGCTCGCTCGCTCTCTCGCTGAGCTGGCCACGGGGAGGAAAGATCCCCAGGCCTCCGCAAAGCACCGCCGAGCTCTTCCCGCCAGAGCAGCGTTCCGTACAGCTAGCTGGCTGCGAAGAGAAAGAAGGTAACCTGGTAGCTCGCAACGAGATTAGACGAGATCAGACGAGACGATTGGAGAGAACGGAACGCTTGAAGAGAACACCTCTCTCTCTCTCTGTATAGAACCGGTGCTTCGTCGAGCCTGCTCATCTCTTGCGGTCGCTGCGTGGAGTGCCTGGACTCGTCTCCGTTGGCTGCGGAAAGCGCGAACGGTTGCCGTTATTCAATCCCGCCGCCTGGTTGCTTTCCTGGCTTGGCTTGGCTTGGCTTGATTGAGTTGGTTTGATTGATTGATTGATTGTGAGGGTTGTTTAATTAACTGTCTGCTGTTCTATTTTTGCGGTCTTTGAATTTCAAAATAATTTATCATTTTGTTTTGAAATTTAAGGCACCAAATCGATTCAAATCCATAAGACATCGCGAAGGAAGTCAAACTCGAATCACAATGCCTCGCACGCGGTCCGCTTCACGAAGACCCACATCGCAGACGCCGGGCGCGCCTGCACAGACAATGGAAGCGCTGGGAACCCAGGGAAACGTGGAGGAGCCAAGACTGGCGTTCTCCCCGTCAGCAACATCATCCTTGGTAGAAGCGGCGGCATCTTCAACCTCGAGAGGGCGCTCAAGGTCTCCGAGAGGACGCTTCACGGGACCCAGTTCCGCGCAACAGCCCGTGGCATCCAGGACTCGTGCAAGACTTAGCCCGGCGCCTGCTAGGAGAACCCCGAGCGGTGCAAGGGGCAGCAGCAGCAGCAGCAGCAGCAGCAGCACAGCAACAGAGAACCGACTGATTGATGGAAACCAAGGCTCCAGGGCAAGATCTGAGAGCGGAAGCCCGAGCGCTGCTGGGCCGAACGCGGCAACATCGACCACTCTGGCCTCCCCGGCAAGAACGAGGAAGAGGTCGCGCGTGAGCAGTGGTGGGGGCGGGATCTTCTCTGCAGCCAGACCAAGCAAGCGTCGCGCTGGTGGCAAGGGTCGCAAACTAGCAAATAAGGAGCGCGATGCTGATGACCAAGAAGAGGACGACGAGGACACCAAACCCCTTGCCCCGCGGACGAGGTCTGCAGCAAAACTGGAGAGGATGCAACGGATGCAGGAGGAGGAGGATGCCAAGCCGCGAGACCCCATTACGCTCGAGGTAATCGCAGAGGATCGCCTATTTGAACTGAGGCGACCGAATGGTACCAAGGGCCAATATGATGCCGTCTCGCTAGCGGACTACATGATTGCGGCAGGAGACTTTAAAGACCCACTCACAAGACTCACAGTTCCTTTGGAGGACCTCAAAAGACTCGACAAACAAGTGATGGAGATACTTGACCGAGAAAATGCAGCCAAGGGCAACCAGCAAAAGTTCAAGGGCAGAGTAGGAATTTGCACCAAGCCGTGCTGCGCTCCTGCTAGGAAGGCAGTAGCTCGAGCGAATACAATGTCGCAGATGAAGGGCGCCATGGCACCAGTAGCAGCTAAGCGACAAAGTGTTGTGGAAGCTTTCCATGCAACTGCAAAGTACAAAAATGCACGTTGTCAACGAGATGCAATTCTAGGCTTGGAGCGCTACTTGGGTGAGCAAGTGGCGGAGATCCTATCTGTGATTGAGGATGTAAACAATGATGACATTGAGACAGAAGATGCAGCACAGGTCATTCTGACGGAGATTCTACCAACATTTCAGCACAATTTTGAACTCTTGGCTCGTGCAGATAGTGGCTTTGCTCAGCAGAGCCTCTGCCAATACCTTACCTTTCTTCGTGGCCCTCCAAACCGGGCTACGAGGAACGAATATGGGTTTCGTGATTACATTATTGCTATCATGCACTTTTTTGATGGTATTGCTCGGAATCCGCATACTCAGCCGTCCATGTCGAACACACAGATTGGGTTGCTCCTTAGCACTGTGCCCTCTTCAACCAATGCAACCGTTGTTTTCCCAGGTGTCTTCCCTGCTATGATTCCTACCTCATCTTCTTCATCCTCGTCTTCTTCTTCTTCTTCTTCTTCTTCTTCGTCGTCGTCCTCTTCTTCTTCTTCTTCTTTTGGTCTGTCATCTTCCTCTGCTAATTCATCCTCTTCATCAGGATCTTCGTCTTCTTCGGGATCGTCTGTACCGCTCGCTATCTAATGAAGGTGTTTTGAAAACCATGCCATAATTTCTGTAGCACGTTGTATGATGTAGTTGTTATTGGATATGCATGCCTACGAAACTCCTCTACCTGGCATGTATGGCTCTGCGGTGACTTTCGAGATGCTGTCATACCAGAATGGAAAGTCCTGCAAATAATAATAAGAAGGAGGAAAAGATGAAAAGTTTGCTCAGAGTGAGGCTTCAGATCAGCGTTCAACTTGAAGAGTTGAATCACAGCGTAGTGATGAACACTCAATGCCGCAGGGATGGTACCTCGTAACCATTGTATGAAAAAAGAAAAAAGAAAAAGCATTGTGAATCAGAGGCCAGTTGTTGAGCTCTGGGGAAAATGGGTTTCGCAACTTAATGCCCGATGACACGCATTGTCAAACAAACATATGCGACTCTGCCTGAATGTATGACTGCTTGAAAAGCCATGCCTGACCTAAAATGAATGATTTTGCTTTGTTTTCTTTTGCTAATTCTTGATATCATCATAGTGCTTAATTAAATGCCGTACCATAGAAGGGGGTGGGGTGTATCGCATATTCTTAATGAACTATCCGTATGAAAGCGTCGGAATGTATACCACAGGTTGTTGGCCTTTGAAATATGTTTTATCAGGCTAATCACCTATGCGCTCTGTTGCTTGAGATCATGCTATTCCGTTCACCTTCAAGATTGCTCTGAACAAATGAGAATAAATACTGCAATACCATAGTACTGCATATTTACGCTCAGTTTTGCGAAGGTTTTCATGTTGTGATTTGAGCGGTTGTCTTGGCTCAAAGCTGCTACGCTTTCCATATTCGAGTTTTCTTTTTGTTCATGAAGAAAAATTGAACAGTCGAACCGCTTGCGATTGCATGCCTCTAGAGAAGAACGAGTAAACACATTTTTGAGTGAAATCAAAGAATATATTAGCCAATTTAATAAAGGTGACGGAGGGATTTCAATATATGTTCTTCTTTGTCTTGGTTAGACTGATGGCTTCTATGAGATACTAATTTCATCGAATGCTATAAATGTCTGAGGCATAGTGCTGCGAGCTACCCGGGACAGGGCGCGTCGAACAATGAAATTAAAGCAAACACAAATTAAAAGAAAAAGAGGTGAATGGCATACGGTACCTACTACTAGGTTCAGGAGACAGCGTGAGACTATAGCATAGTGAAGGTACCCGCAGTCTCAAAATCAAATCAATGCTCTGCCGAGGAATTCCAAATTTAATAGTACCAAGCCCGCCAGCCCCAGTCTTTGAGATGGAGAGAAGTGCTTCAATTTTAGAATGTATGGTTGGGGATCTCTGGGCCATCGGTAGGTATTTCCGCTTTCCAGGCCGGCCCGCTTTCCTGCACGGTGACGTCAGCGTGGCCCATTCTCGAATCGATTTTATGTACTACCTGTTCCAACAATAGACCTCTTTTCAACCGCACTATTTGTTATGGGTTATATAAGGTTTACTATAGAGGTCTCGATTGCTGCCTGCCACTCATCTTCGTAACAAATGTAAAAGAACTCAAATCCTTCTTTCAATGCTGCTTCCACGACGCGAGCAGTGATTGATCCTGCCGAGCAGTCTAGACAACACAGCTCCTTGATGGGTGGTCATGCAGCCACATGCTGACTGGCGTGATACAAGAAGTGGACTTTTGCACCGTTGCCATGTGAATTGAGTGATTGATAGATAGATTAATTCACTGCATCTCCAAATCGCCTCAGACTGAGAGGTACTGTACAAGTACGTCCTACCCAGCATAAAATGGAGAGCCTTAACAATCGTACCATGAACGATGACGCCGACAACAACCAATACTGCCTCTGCCCAGCAACCTATTGAACAGGTCCAGCAACCTATTGAACAGGTCCAGCAACCTATTGAACAGGTCCAGCAACCTATTGAACAGGTTCTACGTTGAAGTGGTCGTCTAGGTCGAGAATGGTCAAGATTCAAGCAACCCATTTGTTAGAGAAACCTTGGAATCTCATTCCACATTCGGTCTCATTCCACATTTTGCTGTGCAGGAGCCGAGCAGCTCGTCAAGAGGAAGATAGGACGCAGAAGCAGAGTAAAATCTACTCTACTACTTAGTTTGATATGAAGTACTCTAGGCATAGCTACAGGAATCTGCCCAAACTAGTCTTCTCTTTGCTCCATCAGTTTGTGATACTTAATTAAAAATATGTAGATATGTTAAATATTATGTAAATAACAAGGTGGTGTGCTCTAATGTAAAGTATAATAAATCAGAGAAAGTCAGAACAAACAAACAAACAAACAAACAAACAAACAAACAAACAAACAAACAAACAAACAAACAAACAAACAAACAAACAAACAAACAAACAAACAAACAAACAAACAAACAAACAAACAAACAAACAAACAAACAAACAAACAAACAAACAAACAAACAAACAAACAAACAAACAAACAAACAAACAAACAAACAAACAAACAAACAAACAAACAAACAAACAAACAAACAAACAAACAAACAAACAAACAAAGGTTTCTTTTCTTTAATATTTACTTTGGTGCCGGCGTGAGAAAATTCTAAACCTTTAAAAGTTTAAAAGAAAAGTTAAAAAAAATATGGAAAAATATATTACAGATTGTCCATAGGATAAATACATGGCCTAGAGTAAGAATGTTGTTCGAAACGAAACGATGACACTTACTTTTTCTTTCAGATAGTAGTAGTAGTACTACTACGTCACAGATTGAGACCGATGATGTGAGCAGTAAGTGACACTAT
Source organism: Schizochytrium sp. TIO01 (assembly GCA_004764695.1). Lineage (NCBI taxonomy): Eukaryota > Bigyra > Thraustochytrida > Thraustochytriidae > Schizochytrium > Schizochytrium sp. TIO01. The sequence goes on along the minus strand of SMSO01000034.1, from coordinate 1,170,598 downwards.
CCTGCAGCGCTATTACTCACTATGCACTGCTTAAGCTGCTTTGCGATCGTCCGATTGCCTACTTAATTTCTATCTTCTACTGCTACTGTGGAGTCCTTTGCCATTGCACTATTTCGGGCCCGTTCTCTACTGTGACGAAGGTGATAGCTCTCATTGTGCACCACAATTATTGTAAGCTTCTGAAGGGTTTCCTTGAAAAGTCTCGGTTGCGGAATACTTTCTTTACTCGATGTCCGAACTGATGATAATTCTGTTCTTTGATTAAAAAACCAAAAAAATATAAAACCCTGAACATCTGCTATTGGCGGCAAGATCAGAATCAGAGCTTCGCATAGTCAGCAGGATTGGTGCAGGACCATGATAACAGGAACGAGCTTCTCTTGAACCAGCGCAGAGTCATGTATTCTGTATAACCCGAACTTTTAAGAGTAAGGCAAGAGGAGTGCATACGCAGTGGCAGCTTAAACCATCATCATACATCGACGGCGGAAAGTAACTATCGTGATTAAAGATTTAAAATATAATTTACAAAAAAAAATATCTTCTCTCTTGAAAAGTGTATTTTTAAATTTAAATAAAAAAGAGAACAATATTATAAAATTGAAAGTTAAGGACAAAAATATCTTGGTTATGTTTTTCTTTTCTTTTCTTTTCTTTTATAATAAATTAAAAAAGAGGTTAAAAAAAGAGATTAAAGCAAACTTTTGATGTAGACACTATGAGTTCACAAGTCTGCAAATTGAATTACTAACTCATCTTGTCGATATTAGATTTCTCCAACATCGCCGCTGTCTCATCCCATCCATTACCAGCGCAGCGACAATATGTCTGTCTGCGGTGTAGTAGTGTAGTGGGTACCTACTCCCACCAGCTAGAGATGCTCTCCCCTCAGTCATTCGAATTAACATAGGCATTCCGAATCCCCAAGTCGAGCGGTTCACCACTCCCTTCGCCGGCGAACCCATCTATCTTTCCATGATATCTATAAAAACCATGCATGCTTGCTTGCTTGCATGCATTCATGATTCACTCGTGCAAGAACTCTTGAGGTTTCTGCCAAACCTCGTCATGGACAAAGCAAAAGCCTCAAACGAACACAGGCCACCGGCGCCGAAGTAAGTAAGCAAGTTCGTTCAATCGCCCTGTTAACTAACTACTTCACTTCAGAAGGACTTCGCCGCTTGGAGATGAGGTGAAAGAACCGCATTACGAGGACTGACTGACTGACCGACTGATTGATATATTGATACATTGATCAATTGATTGATCAATTGATTGATCAATCTTGATATATTGATATATTGATACATTGATTGATTGACTGACTGACTGACTTACTACCATAGTGTGAGCGGGTCAACGAACGAATTGGTGGCTCATCTACCAAGTTTCCGCGAAGATAGGTCTGCGAGGTTGCTTCTGACAAAAGCCAGGCAGCGAATGCTGGATAGCTTCCAATTGAGCAGCGGCGCTCGCTGCCTATCCATTCCTGGCACTCGGACCTCGACGTTTAGCAGTCAGTGCCAATTGGCCAAGCAAGCAAAGGACGATTGAGTGACAGACAGACAGACACGGCGTGGATGTGCGATGTGAATGACTAATGCGAATGAATGTGTGGTGTGCGAATGTGATGCAGGGATGACTTGTTGGACTGCTTTGCTACGTTGGTTGTTCACTGCGCGTTACCGATTGATTCGCGTGGTCGGTTATTCATTTCTTTATTGCATCCTTGCTCATCGTGGAAACGTTGAACCTGGTTCGCCAATGCGCTGCACAATATTGTAAGATTCGTATTCGGGAGCAGCGCATGTCAGCAGTTGGGGGTGCAGTCCTTCAGAACAGAAGAAGTCCGTGAACATAGGAGCGCTCTGGAGGAATGAATGCTGCTGCGATCTCGTTCTATGCAGCGGGTCGATAGGCCCTCCCTCCTCCATCCGTCGTCCGTGGCTCTCTTCGGATTCGTCGCCGACTGCAGCGCTCGTAGTTGCTGCGAGCGGTCGGTCGTGAGCCCCAACTTGAAGTCCACGCTCGCTCACTCGCTCATGAGCTTGCCGGCGAGCGGCGTACGCAAGAGCACTTCAACCTAGGTCGACGCATGCAGCAGCACCAGGCAGCAGGCAGGCAGGAGCTCCCTCTGCTGCCGTGCAGCGAGAGGAACCGCAGCTTTGCGTGCACACGAATTACCGAGTGTTCAAGGAACGAGCGATTCACCAGCGAATGAAGAACCGAGCTCTCCGACACGGCTTCCTCAGCGCCAAGCTGCTGCTTATTTACTGCCTTGCTTGAGAGGCCTTCAAGACGAACTTGCTTCTTTCTTGACGAAACGCAACCACGGGCGACTCTGATTTGTGTCGCGTTCGCCCAGCCGGCCCCAAGCTCGTGAACTCCCACCTTGGGCACAAGCGTAGGTGCCTACCGCATCATTTTGTAGCCCCCGCGGCGGCTCCGGCTGTACTTTTCGAGCAACTCGCAGAGCGCACTGCAATGCTCTTATTTCCAAAGTCTTTTTTTTTTTTGTTGTTGTTGTTGTTGTTGTCTATATGCTCTTCTTTTTAGTTAAAATTAAAGATATTGCCGCATACTAACCTGAGCAGTCTCTCCTAAAGTTGGTTTCCTCACCTCTCCCTAGGAGCTGAGTGCTTCATTTTAATAAAACTATAAAAGAGGAAGACGAAGAAGAAGCAGGCCTCAAAGAATAAACATACATGTACAATTTTAGACGGTCTCTTAAGTTTAACACAACCATCGCCACTTTTCATTCATCATGAATGAAACACAGTTTTCTTCTGCTGGCTACTGCTTCCTAGGCACCTCCTAGCGGGCTTATTAGCTAGCTATGCACTCGCTAGGGTGGCTAGCCAGGGAACGTGCTAGAGTATCCCCTAGCCGCCAGCGCTACCACAGCCGCGCCTCTTCAGAAACCCGCACATTGCCATGGCTGCACAAATCTCCGTGTCATTCGTCCTCACCCGAGCCGCTAAATGCCGCCGCAGAACCCCAGCTGCTCTGCACGTTTCGCACCTGCTAGCCGCAATCGTTAGCGAGGCCTTCTCCCGCCAGCGCATGCGCTGACTCGAGGTTCTTCAAGAAAGTCCTCCACACACAAACAACAGGTTCTCCTCGAGCGGCCACCAAATCACCGCCCAAGCCGTGGCGCACCCCGAGCGCTAGCGCCGTGCTAGCGTAACGCATAGCTGGGTCGCCCTCCTTAATACTGTGCGCTGCGCTTGCAAATCTCCGTCTCGAGGATTTCCCCTCATTTTAAACACTCATTCGAACAATAAATAAACAATTTCTTTCCTGATTTTTTATTTAGATTTTTAATGTAGATTTTTAATGTAGATTTTTAATGTAGATTTTTAATTTATTTAAATTATTTAAAGGTAGAAAATGCATTTCAATCGTGTTTTTTTTATTATTTATTTTTTATATAATATATTAAAAACATACTTTTTAATAAATCAAAATAAGAGCTTTGAGTAAAAACATGTTAAAGTAGAGAAGCAGGCTGTTGTTTATTAGATGCAATTCCCATTGTTGAGAAAAAGGATAAAAAGGATAAAAAGGATAAAAAGGTTGTTTGTTTGTTTATTTGTTTGCAAAGTAACATCGATGAGAGGGAATGAATGTAAATCCATTCATTCATTGATTCATTCATTCATTGCCTCTCGGCCACGACGGCTTCTACGACGACAGAGCCGCGCCTTGGTGACGCCAGGAGCTGTCTGCGGGCTTGGCGCTGGCGTGCTCGCCTTGGGCCGCGGCACAGGTGTGAGTGGATCATATCAGTTGAGGCTGCGCGATAGCAGCGAGTTCGTTCCCGGGGCTGCGCGAAGCTTCAACTAATTGCGAGTAGCTTCGACGTCGCGTGTCTGCGTAGACAGAAAGACGCATGAAACGAAGTTGAAAGGGCCAAAGAGAAAGAGCGAAGGATGACGAAACAGATAGAATAGAGCAGGAATCAGCCATGTATTTTATTTCATTTTAAGTTATTTCTAGTTTATTTCAATTTATTTTATGCAATTTTATGATATGCAGGTGTAGTTGTGGTGTTGAAAGAAGAAGAAGAAGAAGAAGAAGAAGAAGAAGACTTTACCTGAAAGAAAAATAATCAATGGAAAGAAGGGCATCAACCATTCCTGCGATTGGTGAGGCGGGATATTGCGGGTTCGACACGATGCAGAACGCTTCGAGAACGAAGAAATCCACGCTCGCGGGGACATGATAACCCGTGTGCATGGTGCAGAGGGGTTGACTTCACGTGGGGCCGAGCTTGCGGTCAAGTTGAGAAACAGATGCTGATCGAAGATTTCTGCTGACAGACTTTTAACTTTGCGAGAAGTAGTAAAAAACGTTTTACTCTTTCTCTTATTTATTAAAAGCGTTTTGGGGCGATTCAGAAGAGGGCCTCCAAAGGATAAAAAATAAAACAGAGAACTTTAGCATGTTTTTTTATTTATTGAAAATTACATTTAGAATAAAACAATTTTTGATAAATGATCTGGCGAAATGATATCAGCATGGTATGAGAACTGGGCTGTTCGAGACGACCTCCACAACTCCTGCTCGACCTTCATAATATTCTCAAATTTAGTTGTCGCTAGCTTAGCAATCAAATTAATTGTCGCTGTGGAACATGTCCGCGAGACAATTTACACAATGAATTTATACACGTCTAGGGAATAAGGTAGCTTTTGTGATCTGAGACCGGAATCCATCTTGAACTTTGGAGCAAAAAAAACGGGTTACCAATTTTGGAGTCTTGCCACGTATGCCGCTCCCAGGTCCTCGTTGAGGCAGATGGTTGCTTCTGACACCCCCGAATTTGTGCTTTCAATATTAAAATCATGATGGGTCCTAGCATATGTGAGAATCTATACGTCATCAGAGGGAGATTTATCCACTTTAGAATTTGCGTGCAAGATATAAAATGTGTCATTGAGTTAGGCTGTCTCTTCTGACTTTGATTGAGAACCTGGGGTTTGTTAGAGGGTCAGGGTATTTCAGATTGAAACAAAGAAAACTGCGCCTCCACGGTTGCGGAGCTATTATTCCAATGGTGACTCGACTAGCTATGGCTATCTCCACGCGTTTGCGAGTTTGCGAATCTCCAACTTGGAGACTCCGTTTCGTGCAACTCGTGGAGTTAAAGTTGGTTAAGTTTTGTGCGATGGCATACGATGGGACGAGGAAAAAAACAGCATGCATTACACAGAAGTTGAAGAGAAAAATAAAGGAATTAAAAATGTAAAAACCAAACACGAAGATTTTCACAACGAAACTGAAAACTTTATAGAAGGATGGCTCAGTGATATTTACAAAAAAAAAAAGAGAATAACTACAAAAAAACCGTACTGCCCGGTGTCAGATGCCTACAATGCCTGTACATGGGTATCTGTCTACACCGACAAAGGAACTACATTGCTATCTCAGCAACTAGCCAATCTCTACGTCTGAGAAGCATGCGAGTTGAAGCAGAAGCAGCTCACAGCTTCGTTCTTTACAAAAAGTCAGGCACTTCTTTCTACAAGTTTCTCAGATTCCTTAATTCAACCCTCCATAACTAGAAGATTTCCCCAAAGTGTAATCAGTATTTGTATGAGGTTCTGCAAAACAGTTTTCAAGCTTGCTTCCTTGTCCCGCTCATTCTCGATCGCGCGAGCACAACATTGGGAAGCTGATCTTATTTGCTGGCCAAGATCAAATCGCAGAACCTTTGGTAGGGTTCCGGCAAAATATGTGCGTCTGGGACGTGATCGATTGCTACTTGTGGGCCGCGAGCCTCGCAAGCATCAAGCTCTGCAACGCGTTAGCCAGCCATGCAAATTGTCTCGTACTTTAAGAGAAATACTTCGTTCGTGTTGTCGTTGACATCATCGTCAGTAGTCGTAAGTCCAGACTAACCAGAAGGGAGAGACATACGTGTAAAACAGATCTTGCCATTTTTATGTTGATAATTCGACGCTTTTCTTGATTGTTTAGCATTGCGCTAGAGTTTCCTTGAGGCCATCAGATGCTGGCGTATTCATTCATTCGTTAGCAAGGTTTAATGAATTTCACTTTCATTATTTTTTAAAATGACATTAAAATTAAAATTAAAAAAGCCTACGTATGTTTTTAGCAAAAGTAGTAGACTTAAGAAACGGAGTAAGACAATGATATTGTAGAAAGAACAGTTCTGACCTCGAACAGGTGCAAATGGGCATCTTCATCTGCAACAAATTGCAGAATCAGCCACTATTCGCGAGCTCGTCAGCTTCATCTTTCGATCATTTTCTTTCTCCTTGCTCTTCGCATTGGGCCTTCGGGTCTCACTTTGGAAAAGTATAAAATGAAAACAGATGGCACTGATTTTCACTATCACGAATTCCTAATTTTAATTTCTTTATTGAAAAAGTTGAAAAATAAAGTAAAACTGTTTTCTCTTTCTGAAGTTTTAACGACTCAGTCCTTCTGCCAGAGACGAGCTCGGCTAGATCTCACGTAGGTCTCCATAGGCCTCATCTCCTCATTAAAGACCGCGAAAGAGAGGACAAAGCTTTTTTAGAAATGCTTGCTTGCTTGCTTGCTTGCTTTCACAACAGCAGCTCTTCTTGTTCCGCCGACCCCGTGTTAGACAACTGCAGCTGCATTGCACTGGGGTATCCCCGCTTGTTTTCCATGCAGTGGCTGGCCAGTCGAATGGCTCGCTCGCTGCCGTGCATTGCGGTGCGGTGCGATGCAGTGCAAGATGCAGGTAAGCACGCCTGCTCTGCCAGCGACCAGCCTCAAGTTGCGAACGATTATGCCCAGGTATGAATGAATGAATGTCTTAGCTGCCGGAGAAGTTTTAGGTGCTGCAGATCTTCCACTCACTCACGCACTAATTCACTCACTCACCGATTAGTCAGTCAGTCAGTCAGTCGGTTAGTCATCCGTCGCTTCAGACACTATAAAATCAAGGAATGAATGAATGAATGAATGATTGATTGATTGATTGATTGATTGATTGATTGATTGATTGATTGAATGAATGTAATTAAAATCAAATGAATGATTGATTGAATGAATGAATGTGATTAAAATCAAATGAATGAATGAATGTGATTAAAATCAAAATGAATGTAATTAAATGAGTGAATGTGATTAAAATCAAATGATCAAAATCAAAATGAATGTAATTAAATCAAATGAATGAATGAATGAATGAATGAATCGAGGGATGTGAAATAAAAGCAGTCGTGTCCAGGTGGTGGAAAGAACGTGCGTGCATCGAGCACGGTGAGGAAGAGGCTCGGCAGAAACGAGGTGGATCTATCTTAGTTCGATAGCTAAACTTTGGCGGAATGAATGCACTCACCGGTGCGGTGGCGCTTGAGGTTCACGATCGTGTGATGGCTTCTTCTTCTTTCTGTTGGCAACGCATTAACGCATTGAATTATTTTCCTTGGAAACGAGGAGGAAACCGACCACTTATCGACTAGTTAGGACATTCATTCATTCGTTCATTCATTCGCAATTCCATCTTCTCCTCCTCTTTGCAGAGGTGAAAGTAGAATGAGTTCGTGAATGAAGTTATGCATACATCATGTAAGATGGGCTCAGAGGAAGCGGAGAAGCCTCAAAGATGGTATGTGTGTGCGTGTGTATCATCAATCGATTGATCTGCGTGCGTGTAAATCAAATCGTCTGACTACCTACCTAGCGCAGCAGAGCCAGAAACTAATTTTGATTTTGATTCAAAAGAAATGATAAAGAGGAAATGATAAAACTAAAACATTTAGAGCAGGAGTCATGACCATCGCCGAAGTACACGAATGCATGCCATGCCACCCAGCAGCTTAGTCAACTGAGAGAGGTGGCTTTCGCAAGAGAACGGAAGCCTGCCATCGGAGGCGGCGATTGCTGTGCCCTCGCAAGTGAAGCATGCGAATGACACTGCAGGCTCACGTCGTCTCAGGCAATCAATTAATTCATTAACAAAATATTTATTTATTTTATTTCAAGAGAAAATTAACAGCTGCTGAGAAGAGAAGGTATATATATATAGATAGATTCTTCACCTCCTTGCCTCCTTCCCTCCTCATTTCTAAGTTTCATTCTTTTAGTTGAAATAAAAGTTATCGCTAAAAACGATGAATTCTCGCAGGCAAAAAGCGAAAAGCGCCACTTCATAATAGGCTCTCTGACATTCACACCCTCACTCGCACTGCCTTTCCTCTTCGATCATCGTCTTGAGAGCACTTGCTTGCTTACTTGCTTCTAGTAAGCTATGTGCTTATTGTCTCGTTGTTGGTCATGGTGCTGGTGTTATTGATGACGTATCTATCGTCTGCCTCACTTTCTATAACGCCATTGCGCTCCGTATTCGTAAGCTTTGAAACAGGAAAAAGAAAGCGAAAAGCATTTTAAAACTGAGAAAGTGAAGGAAATGAAAACAATTCTTCGCAGAGATAAACAAAAATGAACAATTAATTATCATATCAATAGATAGAAACAGAGATATTACGAGTTTGTTATGCAGATAACTAACTATTCGTTTACCATACATATATTGGAGGAAGAAGAAGAAGGATGACTATCTTTCAGGAAACAAACCATCACTTCGTTGAAAAGATAAGCAGATTGAACATACATTATCTTTGTTTCTTCCTCTCTTTATAGATTGCTGCCTTAGTGAAAGGAGTAAATAAATAACGAGAGTAGATAAAATACTGAATCGAACAATTACTCAATTAACTAATCAGCTAACTAGCCAACTAGCTAACTAACTAAATGATCTCTTCTTTGAGCACTGTTTCTCTCTCACAATCTCTCTGCAGAGCAGCAGCAAAGCAAAGCCCGATCGCCTTGCGCGTCGAGCAGCGAGCAGCTCTCTCCAGAGACTTAAAGCAAGCTCCAGCTTCCATCGCTCTCCAGCAGCAGCAGTCTACGTAGCAGTAGAAAAAGCAGCAAACAAGACGATGCTCTCCGCTTCGCGCTCCGCCCGCGTGGTGGCCATTTCGCGGGATCATGTCATGCGCGGCAGCAGCCGTCAGTTCTCGTCCTCCTCCTCCCGCGTGCTCGGAGGCCGCTCCCTGATGGCCCTCGGCCGCGTGGCTGGCGTGGCCTCCTCTGGCCTCCCCACCATGCGCAACGTCGCTCCTCTTGCCGCACGCTGCGCTCCCATGGGCTTCGAGCGCCGCTGGTTTTCCGCGGATGCTGACGAGTGGGTCATGAACGTGCCGCCCCTCGGTGACTCCATCACCAAGGGTGAGGTCGTTGAGTGGACCAAGTCTGTCGGTGACTACTGCTTCGAGGACGATGAGATCGCCACCATGGAGACTGACAAGGTCACCTTCCCTGTCCGTGTTGAGAAGCCCGGTGAGATTGTTGAGATCTACGTTGAGGTTGACTCCGAGGTCAAGGTTGGCGAGCCCCTCGTCAAGTTCAAGAAGGCCGACGCCCCCGGTGGTGGTGCTCCCAAGGCTGCTGCCGCCAAGGAGGAGGCCCCCGCTGCCCCCGCTGCCCCCGCTGCTACCCCTGCTGCCGCCGCCCCCGAGGCACCCAAGGCTGCTGCTCCGGCACCCGCCAAGGAGGCACCCAAGGCACCCCAGCAGCCTAAGGGCGAGTCCACCACCCAGGTCCCCGGCACTGCTCACCAGGGCGCCCGCACTGAGAAGCGCGTCAAGATGTCCCCCATGCGCCGCAAGATTGCTGAGCGTCTTGTCGATGCCCAGTCTACTGCCGCTCTCCTCACCACCTTCAACGAGGTCGACATGAGCAAGCTCATGAACCTCCGCAAGAAGTACAAGGACCAGTTTGAGAAGGTCCACGGAGTCAAGCTCGGATTCATGTCTGCCTTCGTTGCTGCCGCCACCAAGGCTCTCCAGGAGGTCCCTGCTGTCAACGCCGTCATTGACGAGAAGGAGATTGTGTACCGTGACTACGTTGATATCTCCGTCGCCGTCTCTGCTCCCCGCGGTCTTGTTGTGCCTGTCATCCGCAACTGCCAGGACATGAACTTTGCTGACATCGAGCGCACTATTGGCGAGTTTGCTGTCAAGGCTCGCGCTGACAAGCTCACCATGGAGGAGATGGCCGGTGGTACCTTCACCATCACCAACGGTGGCGTCTTCGGCTCCCTCTTCTCCACCCCCATGCTTAACATGCCCCAGTCTGCCATTCTTGGCATGCACGGCGTCAAGGACCGCGCTGTCGTCGTCGATGGCCAGGTTGTCTCCCGCCCCATGATGTACATCGCCCTCACCTACGATCACCGTCTCATCGATGGCCGTGAGAGTGTCACCTTCCTCAAGTCCATCAAGGAGAAGATTGAGGACCCTGAGCGCCTCATCCTCGGCCTCTAAGCTGGGTGAGCATGGTTAATAAACCTGGCCCTCCGTGGTTAATTGCTGCTCGCTTGCGTCCTTTTCTTTATTTCTCTCTTGCTTGCTCTTGTTTGTCTCGTCGTACTCTGCCTGTCATGGCTAGTTTCTTGGCAGTGTAAATCCACCGAATCTTATCATGTCAGACAGCACAAATGTGGATAACAATAAGAATAAGGTATTGGACGGCTTCCGTTCTTTCTGGTTGGCTTTCTTTTGATCAGCGAACCACTTAGCAATCGAAGTCAGGAGAGCTTGCATCCACGTACGTCCACTTGGCAAATATGCCACCAATAGAATTCGCACACACGAGCCTGCCTTCTACAAAAAGACGCTCGGGGCGAGCTATTTTGTTGAATCCACAACAACTTTGCAAAGCAAAAACACAATTGACAAGATGCATTATAGGTAACTGGCGTTTACCTGACTTACTATGCACGTTTGAACTTCTATAGCGACTCGCACATCCTCCCTCCACCTTCTCTCTCTTTTTAACACCAGAGTGCATCTATAGGCATTCTCCTTTTTTTCACAATCAAAACTAAAAGTACGCCAACCCCTACATTTTCACTTTCTTTGAATCAAATACTAATGACTTTTTTGAATCAGATAAACCTTTGTTGCTCAGTACACAAACTTCAATTAATGAACCTCGATGAATTCATGAGCTAATGAAATGGCATGATGTCATGCTCGGGAAGAGGACTAATACGTATTTTAGACACTCACCTTTCCCTTTCTTGAAGACTCTAGGGTAGATCCACATCAATATCATTGTAAGTAACACTCATCATCACACAAGTAGACATTTGAGACGCTCAGATGAGAAGCTTCCTCATGAACCCACAGTTTGATAACAGTCCTAGTTTTAAAAAAGGTAGTTGAGTTCGTTTTTCATAGAATCAAATATGTCTTTTCTTCATTGTTTAAAAAAGATGGTGCCTATCCTTATGATGGTTGCTCAGGTTGCGCAGATGCGCCCATGCAGTGTAATTGGAACTCTCAAATAGGAAAAAAAAAAACACAGCTTTGATTCTATAAAACATTTGAAGAAATTGGATTAAGTTGATGTAGTATAATAAAAGATTCATAGAGCCGCATATACAGCAAGTGATGAATATCTGTCAAAAAGAGGGGCGATGGGAGAGGGGCAGGTCACACTCTACTATCTGAAATTGGTAGTCCAATCTTCGCTGGCTTGCACATGCAACACAGTCTTGTCTGAAGGGTGCTGTCGAGGAGGTACGGGTTCTCTAAAAAATCACATTTTCGGAAATTCAAAATGAGGAATGCGCCATACATATACTAAATGTAGACATGGGGCCGGCCCTCTATGAGGCAAATTCCACTCCCTCCCCCCCCCCCTTTTTTTTGAAGCTCCGTGGGTGTTTTGCTAATCCTCTAGCGTAGAGTTTCAAAGTCAGAAAAAAAAAGAAAGTAAGCGGCAAAGTAAAAAGCCGCAAGGAAATCTACCAAAAAACTAGGGGTGTCAAGCAGACAGGCAAAGACAGAGTGAAGAGGTTATTCTATTGTGATTTGTGGACCTTGTATGTGCCAAACACACGGTCCCACAACGTGAAGCGCTTGGCGTAGTTGCAAGCCATACCTGGAAAAGAATGATGCAAGTCATGATCATCAGTGTGAAGTTCAATGCCAAGAGCTTCCGGCAGAGGTGCGCACTGTGGAAACGAAGTGGCAGTCGTTTCAATGCCGGCATGTCCAGCAATCTCTACAAAAACTTTATATGACATCAACAAAGAATATTCAAAACTGTTGAGTTGAATGCCAAGAAAGGTTCGCAACAAGACAACGGCAGCGACATTGGGTAGTAGGTTAGTAAAGACAATGTCAAAGGGATGCTGCTGATACGTGGCGAGTGGCGTTGGGTGTAAATACTTGTGATGGCTTCTGTGAAAGCGGTACAGACGAGGAATCTCATGAGCGATACGGTGACCCCAGTAATGGAAAAAGTCAAAGAGGATCTCAAAGGCAAACGATTTGATCACAAAAACCAACCACATCGTCGGCAGCTGCTGCACCAGCGTAAGGGCGTCTGCTATACCAAATTTGTTCCACATTTCAGCGATAGACCAGGTTGGCGCGTCAAGATCCAGAAACCTTGCCACATAGGCGAGCTCAACGGCCTCAAAAAGGCCTGTTGTGAGAGCCAGGACAACGAGCTTAGCCGTGTCCTGAGGCTGGGGCTCCTTTGTGCGTTTTTCACCGAGGATCTTAGGTCTCCGTGCAGCACTCGCCGTGATGATGACCAGGAAAGCCGCTGTTTTGATCGCTGCTGAAAGGTAAAGCCTCATCCAGTCCGCTGTATCTATCCCTCCCAAGCCTTCCTTCAGCGCGTGGACCTGTGCCTGAGCCCCGAGCTCATGCGCGATGGCCGCCACAGCCACTACCGCCGCATTCACGTGCGCGAAGGCCCGCAGCCTCCGCAGTGCGCGAGGAGAGCCCATGTTCCTCCCTGCCGTCCGCGTCTTCCTGCCCAGGTCGCTCCAAGCTGTCTCTGCGGCACAGACGCTGCTCCCGAACAAGCTAGCGCCCGTCCGCCAGGCGCCTCGATTGCGATTTGCTTCTTTTCCCTTGAAACAAATCGATCTGCCGCTGCTTGTTTCAAATTTCGAATTCAAATTTCGAATTCAAATTCAAATTTTAATTTCCAAACTCTTTGAAAGAAAAGCAAGCACAAATGCAGAGTCTTGTACTAGAAACGCCCCTCCGCCGAAGTTGAACTCCAAAGAACTTCTTTTATTTGTTCTTTCTTCCTTCCTTTCTTTCTTTCTCTCTCTCTCTGCTTTCTTCAAGGTGAACGATACTGCAACTGAGACCTCTGAGACCGCATCTTCTTCTTTCCTTCCTCTGGCTTCGACGCATCCAAACACAGTCCTCCTCTCCAATTCACCATTCCATGACACATCATACGATGGTCATTCCAATTTCTCTCCCTTATTCCTCTCTTCTCATTCGATTTCTATTCGTCGTCGTGAAGGGCACGACGGGTCCCGCCTTCTATGCTAAACCGTAGTAGTTACTCTTGGCTTCCTATTATTCCGCTCAAGCTTTCCTTCTTCGCTTTTGGAAACGCCGCCACTAGTGAAGTAATAGTAGCTCCTATGGGTCTGTGGTAGTGCTGCCTGACTACTACGTAGTGTTCTCATGATGTTCTTACGACGATGAAAGTGGTGGCCTTTCAATAAGGGACAAAGGGGAGCCAAAAAAAAAGCGGCGGCCGCGATTTCATATTCAATTCAAATTTAGTTCGCTTTGATTGAAGGGAGCCCCTGAGAGGTTGGAGCGCTCGTAGACGGGGCTCTCTCTCGCTCCTGCTCGTGGTGGTGCTCTTCGTTTTTTGGGGCACTTGGATAAAGCTCGATGATGCCAGCTCGGGCGCAAGATGAAGTCTTTGTGATTCAAAATAGTGGTTCTAGGTTTAGAAAATACCACGAAGACCAGTCAGTCACATTGTGCTCTTGCCAAACGGATTGATCAGCCAGCCATGAACTTGCGATCTCAAGACAATAGGTACTATAACTTGGGTTTCAACTCTAGTCAGATCTCAGGAGCAATGCAGGAAAGCTGCGACTCCTGTGATGAATGGCGGCGGAAAACGTCGAGTCTTGGTTCGCCCGTGCTCAGGTTGGGGGTGCTCCAGACTTGAAGACAACAAAACTTCTTCTTCTTCTTCTTCTTCTTCTTCTTCTTCTTCTTCTTCTTCTTCTTCTTCTTCTTCTTTGTCTTCTTCTTTCGTTGGGACAACTAAATCCGGCCTCAGACTTTTTCTTTCCTTCAAGTTCTTTCATCTTGGGCTGCTTTTGATTTCGTTTAGTTGGATTTGTCTGTGGCTACAAGGATTACTTGGCTAGTTTCTTGGGCTGCGGAGTTTGCTTTTTTACTCCTTCGTTTCTTTTGTTCCTTCCGCCTTCTCCTTTTCTTTTCCTATAGTCCCTGTGACTTTTGCTTGCGTTCTCTTCGTTCCTGTTTGCCATCTATCCAGCTTGAACAATGCATGAGATCCTGACTATTGAACTACCTGCCTAGGAAGGTAGATATGCACCTACGTAGGTAGTTGGTCTTCTCCAAGCTTGGCTTTGGAGAATCACATGGTAGAGCTTGAGTCATTCTGGTCTTCGGGTTGTTTTGATGGAGAAGACGCGAGTGCTCATGGTGATGATTTTTGTGTCATTTATTTTATTCTTGGATTTGTTTTGCATAAGCAGGTAGGTGCCTACCGCCTACCTACCTACTACCTACGTACTATGCAAAGATTTGCAAAGGGTAGTTTGGCAAAGAATTGTTCGGAGTTGTCTCCACATCACGTCATTCAGCCTTTGTGGCGACGAGAGCGAACTCATAGCTTTTTAACATCAAACAAGGTGTTGCCAGTCCGGCTGCATAGGCAAGTGATACATGCAAGAGACGATCATGGCGGGGGGAGTCTAACGCAAGCAACATTGTACAAGGATGGAGTCCGGACCGGGTAGCATGGCGTCACTGGCGTCCCGAAGGTTGGATGGATCATCCAAGAGGACAGATGACTATGATATTAGAGCTTTAAAGTCTTGATAGCTTTAACTATTATTAAAGATATTTGTGTCTTTTGCTTTCATATGTCCGCATTGTTCAGAGAAAAATAAATCCTGGGTTTTATGGCAGTGGGTCTCATCTTAGTAGTCCCTTTCATCTTTTTATGCTTTCGTCAGCAGAGTAGGTACCGACGGTCACCTGAGATGATATCAAGGTTAGATTTCTTCAACATAACTTTTGTGTGTACATCAGAACCGATATAAGACGCCCTGTTGAGGTACGTACATTCATTTCTGGGGAAGTAAAAGCCAGGCTGTCAATTTAAATCACCTCTGCCTTAGAACCGACCTCATGGCATCGTTGACAATTTAAAAGAATGGTCCTAAATTGGCATCTTTATTATGACACTTTGTCCCGTAATTAGAATAAACTCTGTTGCTATATTATAATCAGAGCGACGCAAATCTCGCCGGCACCTTCACCTTGGAATGATCGGCACCCCTTGTCTTCACAAAAGCCGGGATTGTCAGAGCACCCAACGGTTTATGCAACTGCTGCCTGTAATTTTTGGTCTGATTGTATACTGCCTTTAAAATAGGGAAAATTTAGATGAGATAGGTAGTGTAAGCCAAGCTTGGTCTTGACTTTTCATCTTTGGGCACTCTCAAATAGAGACTACAACCAGAGAGATGATTGTTCTGGCTAGGAAGGCTCAAAGATTTTACTTGACTCATTATCTCTGACAAGTGATACCGCTGACCAGTGAGAGAGCCAAAAGGCTGCTCCTCTTCACTCATTGGCTTCAAGGTTGGTCATAACTCACAAAATAAATCATATCCATCGTATTTTTTTGGTGGTGATCAGGAAGGCTCACAATACACAGGGATATAATAACGTGTATTGTTGTTCTCGAATATGTATAAAATGAACAAGAGGATAATTGTATCTTAAGCTATAACCTAGAAGTTTTGCGAGATTCGTGTGCTTGCTACCATTCGTAGAACACGTGTGTTGAGAGCGCGCTCTTCAGCAGTCATGAACTTATCATTGCCTGCAACTGAATAAAGTGTACTAGATCGTTTCTCATCGATTTGAGTCTGCAACTCTCTTCTGAAGGCTTCTTTTCTTTCTAGCTCTTGTTGTTTCTTCAACGCTTGTTCTAACAAATACTTTTTTCTTTCAGCTTCAACACGAACACGCTCAATATAAGTCTGGTGTTCATTCTGCTGTTTACGAGCAAGTTCCCGTTTGAGAGCCTCAGCCTTGAGTTCTCGTGCATAGTCATCGTTGCTTATATGCCTTCGTGATGTGTCCTTGCGATATTTGTCCTGCAAACCGCCAAAACGAGCTTGATCTGAGATACGCTCGTCGAGCATTTCTAGTCTTTTCCGCTCTTGAACAGACATAAGATTGTCTTTCAATTCCTTGGAAACACGCAAGCTATGTTGTTGTTGCTCGACTCTATAAGCAAGCTGTTCTTTTGCATACTCTTTAGCGCGTTGTGCAACGTCCTGAGCAAACCGGAGGCGTTCGCTGTGTTCCTTCGCACGCAAAGTCTCTTTTTCCTTCATTTGCTGATCTAACCAACTGCGTTGCATTTCTTGCCGTTCTCGAATACGACGCTGTTGCTCCGCTTGCGACACGCCTATACCAGAGGACGAGCTTTGGCTAGCGCCGTTTCTATTGGACATTACATCTTTCCATTCATTGGGTGGTCGAGGCTGTGGCGGCATATTTGCCAGTATCTCATCATTTGCAAAAAATGATAGATCCGTGACGTTTGAGTGCCATTTTGCTTGACTGACAAAGCCAACAATCCCATCTGTGCCAATAAGTGTTCCATTGGAATCCATCCTTGGACAGCTACCTATAAACATTGGAAAACGATTCATGGCGATGCGTTGCTCTCCACGCCCCGAAAAAGCTGCGTCCATTCGTCCATTGACGAAGAGCAAGGCATCGGAGCTTGTGACTAGTAATGCTAAATGTGACCACTGCCCATGCTTCAAATGAGCATTTGAAGTAAATGATTCGCTGGCAACTTCGATCTGCCAGTTTAGCAGGTCCATCGACTTTTCTTCTTTCCATGTACATAATGAAAGGTCGACGCGAAGCTGCCCAGAAGCTTGATTTAGCATTATTGTCGGGGTGCAGTTCAAACGGTCTCCAACAAGTGGATGGACGGATCGCAAACTGTCTTGATGCTGGAGTCTATTTCCAGGAACATTTTTGAGGTTAGTGGAGAGACTCTTACGAAGTATATAGCGCCACGGGGAGCGGTCCTTTGCAGTAGCCAACAAGGAGTTGCGAAAGCCAAGGTCGTGTCTCGACGTTCGCAAGTGCCGATCTGCATCCTGGTCGAAAACAGGCAGTACCCAGAGTTCAATTGCTACAGCAGCATCCCTCTGGCTAGTCGAGCTGCTCAGTTTCTCCATATCAGAGACAACGTGATTGCACCCATTGAAGAAGACGGTTTCCTCAATCAGAGTGCAGGGCAGGTTCGTAAGTTTTATTTCTTCGCCACGAGCAAGAGACCCTAGATTGAGACGTGCGCCATTTGAATATTTTTGTGCACTCTCTACGTAGAACTCACCATCCCCTTCTTCTTCTTCGCTGTTATATTTGCATTCGTACTCATTGTTATATTTCTCCTCCATTGACCGATTCCGTGATTTTGATTTCACCCGGTTGGTTTTTTTAAGACCTAATGTTTCCCAAGTCTCCTGATCTAGCTCAAGGAATTCACCATCAACAAGCACATAAGCTCGATTTGGGTCGTGCTTGCATACATATGGTTTATTTTCTTCGCGAGCAAGTACCTTTAGAAGCTTGTCACGACGCTTATCACTCAGCCTTTGAGCACCCCGTTGTTGCGATTGCTGAGAAGGCTTCTCTCCTCTTCCTTTGTCTTGGCGATCTGGCATGTTTTGATAACCATAGCTCCTTCGATTAACATTCTTAATATTCGCGCCATTGTTTTGTTCGCTTGGACGTGTCATGCTGCCTGCCTTTTTAGAAAGGCGTTGAGAGGGGGACGGAGCAGCTCTAGAGCTTGTACCATCCTCGCGTTCTTGACGACGCTTTTCCCGAATCTGACGCTCTCTCTCACGCTGGCGCTGGAGAATCGAACGATGACCCTGCTGTTGTGAAGCGACGGGCTTCATCTTGCCCCAAGAGCATTCAAAGTCACCAGTACTGTACTATTCCTCTCCGTCTGCGCATGCAGCGCCAAGTGCCGCACTTGCCGCCTCAAATGGTATTTGGCCACCCTTGATAGCTTTGGGATCCATGAATAGGACACAACCCATCGAAGGTTTGAGCTGGGTGCTTACACCGCGTCTTCTGCTCGGTTCTTATTGGGATTGGATTCCGCGCCAATTCCGCCGCGCAGGTTTCTACAGAGTGAGTCCTCAACGTATCCCCGAGGACACCAAAAGAGAACCCGTACTATTAGTTTCTAGTAGGTTACTATAGATAACAATAGGAGGCGAGCTTAACGCTTAAAGTTGTTCCTATATGTGACCAAGGGTTTGAAGAAAATAGTCATAGTAAGTATAAGGGTACTAGCGAAACAGGTACTTCAGGAAACGCTACTTAGATTAGTGTCTCTCAGGAAATACTGCGTACTCAGCAAGACATAAATAAGGCAAGTATGGCAACACTCCCCTCCCTCTCATGTCAGTTCGAACTAGCATCGTGATAATTGAAGCTACATAGCCCTGAGTTTAACAAACATATAAAGGAATTATTTTCAAAAACTTGTCATTGGCGCTATGCTTCTGCCATACACAAATCGTATATTTTCTACAAATCAGGACCCAAATCTGTATTCACTATGAAGAACATGACTCCTCATACTTTAGCTCTGAGGAAATTCTCGTTATGTTACCTTGATTCGAGACATCCAAGAAGATGACCAAAAGTATTTAAAAGCCAAATGGCCGATTGATGAGATTATTATTTCTGTAAGCAGGTAATTAGCAATGTCCTTTTTTAGGTGTCCTTGTTACCCATCTTTCTAGACTTCGTGAAATAATCATTTACAAACCCAGACTTTACCCACAAGTTAAATTATTATTTTATGAGCAGGTTTTACTTTGAGACGTGTAATCAATACGTGCGTTTCCGCATTCAACATTGTGATGCCAAGGCCTTTCCATATGCAAACGCATGTATTTTTAAGACGGTTGCTTTCTCCAGGTATCACTCTGCACTACCTATCCAGGAACAATATTTAATAGTATGAACTCCCGTTTCCCAAGAAATATAAATTAAATTTAATTCATTCTCGTAAAAGCAAGCTTTACCGTATTGTGAAATGCAAAGTTTCTAGTTCTGCTTTTTTAAATATATTAAAAACATATTTTTAACTAATAAATCTATTTTTCTGTACTTGAAAATTTACTATGTTTTAATTTATAATACTAGTAGTTTTAAAATATTGAAATTAAAAAATATGAACAAGAAAGTAGATAAAGCGTTGGTGCTTCAAAGATATGATTCTTTTTTTAAGAGAGCAACAGGCTGAAACTTAGAAGTTCTTTTGTTTGTATTTTTAAGATTATCGGACTTTGGTGAGACTACCCCCGTTGTGAACAGACCGTCAATTATACTATATATAATTGACTGGCATAATCGGCTGCAATATACAGCAATTAAGGTTTAAGGAATTGACCGACTGAAATCTGAAAGCTTCCTAAGCTTATGGACGAGCCCTCCAACTTGAAATCCGATTCTGTCGAACGGATCTCAACATTAGATATATTTAGACTGAGATGAAGACGCAGGAGGAGAGTAAAATTTAGAAAAAGAGTGTCCCGAAACGCTCTTGTAGATCTTTTATTAATTTCAAGGGTATTTTGCAGAAATTATGATAACTTTAATCTCGCCACACAATTCGTTTACAGACACAAAATTAGATTATGGAAGTACTTTGAAAAAAAAAAAAAAAACTCATTTGCAAACTTTTGTTGCATTTGTATCGACACCAGGAATCTTCATGAATCGAAACCATCAAATCAAAGATGGATACTTCCGAGGAATCAATAGTTTCCAAAAACGAATATTTGAGGCCTTGCTGGGGCAATTTTGCGGGGAAATATTCTACATGATGCTTAAGTTTCCCTCTTAACTTAAGGGCTGAGAGAGAAAATAATCGAAGTACAGTTTCGGAACTCAGAACTCTTAAGAATTCCTGCTTAGTGTTTGAATTTTATGGTTCGTCTCCAAACTATCAAAGTATCGCCGCAAGGCCAACTAAAGGCACATGTCTAGGAAAAGAATTGGGTAAAGAAAACTTGATGCAGACTTCTACCATAGTGATGTTTTGAAAACAATTATAATAAACGGGGAGGAGTCAATATCGTCATTGGTCTTTTAGTCTCCTGCAGGTTCAAACTTCTTCGACTATGGTCCTATTCTCTACAGCTTTCAGTCATTTCAATACGTGAGCTAAAGGTTTTTATAAGTCGCTTTGCAGTGAGGATATCGATTCAGCAAAATACTTGCAAAAAGTGTTGACGAATAGGACGACGAAAGTTAATACTCATCAGGCACTCAATCTTAAACTCAAACTCCAAGAGTCAAAGCCAGATTGTGAGGCCAATACTATATGTTTGGTACGCGAATTCCTATCCATGTACGTGTGCGTCTAGGCAGGGCTGAGGCAATGCTTCTTTTGAAGATAAAATATATTAACCAAAAAATACTTTTAAAATCAGAAGTACAACATTCAGTCAGATATCATGGTAGATAAACCTAAAAAGTATAAATCACTATGGCAGATTAAAAAAATGCAGGACTTCTAAGAGAATAGGAGGTCGATTGAAGTCTAGCATATAGTTCCCATAATAACCATTGCCGTAATGTCATACATTGTATGAATACGGTAATACAAGTTCATGCATGTCTAGTCATTCATATCTAGCCAGTGCCTTCCTTTGAAGAGATAAGTCGGTTTTGAAAGTATGATATGATCAATCACTCCTGATCACTGGACATATAGATAACTTTAATTACAAAAGCCAACAAAAAATACAATGGTTGAATTTGCGGGTAAAACAACACCACGGCATGATTGAGCACGCCGGATTAGTAAAAGTGCAGAAAAGTTGGCGATTACAAGTCGGGCTTTCATTTAGTTCTTTAAAGCAAAATTGAAATTGCCAACAGTTCCAGGCCGTGCATGCAGGAGCATGCTGGTTTCGATGTACATCTTGTGCATATCTAATTCAAAAAATTAAGAAACAAAATTGAGAAAAAACATATTCCACTTTAATAGACCTATTGGTAGTTTGACTAGAACTTGATTAGCCTTCAATCATACCAAAACTAACATAAGCAACAACATCAACAAGAGTAAACTATCCTTAATTCTGAGAGCCACACGTCATATGCATCATGTGCCGCGATTTCTTGCATTTGGCGGGACACTAAACAGGAACTACTAGCAGGCTGAACATCAACTTGAGGTAACCATTGAACTCGCAAAGTTATGATATTTCACATTTAAAAAAAAAGGGTTTTATAATTAATTACAATTATTTAATTTTATAAAAATGATGTATCGTGCTAGACCAACTCATTCTACGGAAAATGACTGTAAACCAATAGATTCAACGACTCCAATGTGAATTATAACAGCAGCATTTGAAGATTTAGTCAGAAATTGAAGTCCAAAAGTCTTTGGGATACTCAGAGCTATATTTCATGGATCTTTTGGCTTGAAGGGTACGCACTGTTTCCTCAGAAGAATAAAAAAGTAATTAATACTAGCCGGTACTCAGGTAGTTGCTACGTTCCAGGAAGACGCATTCTTTGATCTTATATACGTACCCATCAAGCTGTTATCCCTGCCACCTCAAGCAATGTTTCCTTAAATTAATAAGTCCTGCAATCAACTTGAAGGTCCTTCGTGCACGTTTCAAACTCTTCATGTTCAAAGCAATAATTATACTGGGTTCATGTTGAACTTCTCTACCTACAATATATTAACAAAAGTCGGTGCTTCGTTCCCGCTAGAAGGGAAATTAACAAGTAGCAGAGATGATTACAATCATTGGAGATTACCTTCGAAGAGGGAGCCTCGAGTTGCTTTCTTTAGTCGTGCGAATTTGTATTCGCTGAAACTGCGTTGATCGCGAAGGAGAGATACTGATGTCTGGCATCTAGCAAAAGTTGTTTGTTCTATGTGGAAGTCTAGACTAGAATCGAGCATAGCAGTATCAATAAGGAGTAAGCACCGCAGCTTTAAAATCTATGGAGCATTGATAATCTTAATTTTAAAGTAGAACTAAGCTCATCCTGGGCTCTTTTAGCAGTAATTCGGGTGTGTAGCGGTCAGGGAAAGTTCCTTTTCAACTTTCCGCCTACCATTTTTTTTTCCTTTTAAAATTAATGCATGTACGCGCGATTCGATTCCGACCGGTCTACAGTGGGGCTCTGTGATCAAAGTCTGCAATCGCTTTAGAAGCCCGACAAATTACAAACGCCTGAAAGGGATGCCTGGTTGGCTGGTATGCATTTGTGAAGTGCAAAGCTTGATCTTTAATGTTTTGGAACTTAGGTGATTGAAACAAATACCTTTTCTTTTCATTATTTATAGAAAAGGCAAGGAGAACCTGAGTCGGAGCGAGTACGCACCTACCTAGGTAGGTTAGCAGGATACATTACTACGCTCCATAGAGATAATCACAGTCGTTCTTCTTGCGAACGGGCCTTCAAACGTTATAATTGCGCTCGAGTGCTATAATTTGATTGCTCCAGCAGTGCACTATTATTTTTATTGCATCATGCCGTCGACAGAGGTGGCATGTTGAGAACTTTCGAGCCATTGCAGCAGAAGACAATGCCCAATTCCACCTCCCACCGGAACCATTGGCAGCCACAGGAGTAGTTGGAATCACTCATTTGCACTTCACTCGTCTCTTAAAGCTATAGTTTTGCGTAGGCTCGAGCCTATGTTCTGACACTGGTTTTAGCGAGCAGTCATGACTGAGAGTTAGAACGAAAGGTGTGCTTGATATTCAGGAGACCTCAACATCCTCACTTCAGCGAGGTAAGAGTCATTAGAATAAAAGGTTAATTTGTAGGCCTGTGTAATTTTTAATGAATTGAATAAAAGGACTGGCAGAGAAAACTTCGAGTTGCTCGCTTAGCTAACAAGATCAACAGTTGACGACGCGTTGAGCAAACGAAGACACGGCAATGTTCTATGTGGCATGTTGTGAAGATGGCTGCACCTGTTCTCTGAGAGCCCAAAAATAGGTCAGGGTTCGAGTGTGCAAATGCTATTCGAACTTTAAGAGCTTGATTTCAAGCGAGACATTTTTTAATATCTTGCTTTTGGAAATGTGCGTACCCACGTGTTAAAAAACTTTTGAATTAAAAATAAGAGCGAAGACGTGCAAGGCGCATGCATACACGTTGTTGGGGCCAACAGCAGCCTTGGATACCCCCAAGTATATACATGCAAATGTTTGATCTTTGTGTAGTTCTCACCTAGATTTACCATTAATTCTAATCTCCCACCCAGTAACCGGAAGGTTCAAATGCGATCGTATTACGTGCACGTAAAACTTTCAAATTGTTTGTATCTTTTTATAGTCAGGCTAGGTACAAAGTTAGATATTCTCTTGGATGCAGCAACAATAGGAAAGTAGGTCCGAAGCTGAATTAAAGAGAGGAGTCAACACTAAAAAACAATATATATTCCAACACTCGCCGATAAAAAAAATAGAGCACAACAGACCAGCTGCAAGCAAAACCACAACTCACTGAGCAGTGTATGATCAAGTACTTAAAGCAAGCACCTTACGTACTTGATTCTCTTTTGTCATGTGGACACTGAGGGATAGCAAAATGTTTGGTCTAAAGTCACTCAATGCCAGGATTTTCGTAGCATGCTTTGTCTCATCATTGAGCGTGGTTCTCTTGGCTGCATCTACATGGCTGTCTGATCATAATGTGTCTCAGATGAAGTTTTATATTGTAGAGCACGAGAGCAAGAAACACCTATTTCGCAGCTCTCAGTCAGCAGACCAATTTGCATATAGCACAAAGCACAGATACATTTCTAGATTAGATGGCCTTAACTCAGCAGCCGGACTTGCCCTTGATCTTGACGGCGACAAAAGTAGTGGTACTGAAAGTGGCCTTACTGACCAGACAGAAACTCCTTCAGACATTGAGTTTCCACCTCTTTTCACGACAGCTGAAGAAGGATTATTACGCCAACAAGTCTCTGACAAACTTGGAGGCATTGACAATCCGGAATTTAAAATGTTTCGAAAAGAGTTTAATCCTCAGAGCCTGGTGTTTCTCAAACTCCACAAAGTAGGGGGTACAAGTATTGCTCTTGCATTGATGAACGCCACGAAATATTATCGTCTTCATGAAGGCCCAACGAAAAAAGGAGTGGCCGAATGTGATCAGAAGAAGTTTCAAATATACTATGCACATGCCACACGCGGCGAATGGATGGAAAAGTGCTTACCCAACCATGCCATCGTCACAATTTTTCGTGAGGCTACGAGTCAGTACGTTTCTAAAATGACCTGGGCAAAAAATCGAAAGTACTTCATCAATTACCCTGATAGAGAATGTGATTATACAAAGGGGGATCGTAAGCCCAAAGGCGACGGCAAGGATTTGTGCAGCGATGACCTTTCTCGTCACAATGAGACTCTGAAAATGTTTCTTGCGCGGGTCAAGGGCTTACCTAACTCGTCCAGTCCCTGTGGCGAGACATGTTCATCAGTTACGATGAGTGCAACACAAGATACGGCTGCCACAATCACTGAATTGAAGCGGGACTATGCGTTGTATGCAACTACTGAGCACCTGGATGAGTTCCTTGTCCTTATTGCTCTACGCTTCGGATGGTCCTTGGATACAATGATATATGAAAAGTGCAAAGAAGAGGGAAACGTGAAGGTCTCGCCGAAACACCTCGTGGGCGAACATGCGTGGGCACTGGACAAAATCAAGGTCTGTTCGAAAAACCAAGACGTCATTTATAAACACGCACGAGATATGTTTGAAGCTTATATAGCCCGCCTAGGACCAGAGTTTACAGAACTAGTCAATATTTTCAAGGCAAGAGTCAAGTCGTTTCAGGATAACATTAAAGCATCGCGAACCAATAAGCTTAAATGGCGTTATCACCCCAAGGTTCTCATGTGCTAAAACGTTGCTCTGTGATGCACTGTATTGCCTTTGCTTCAGTACATTTACCTAACTATCATTCGGCATTCAAAATTCTGTCATTTTAAGCGAGAAAATCATCTGGCTAATCGATTATACTCTTCGTACATTAGCACTGTGTAAGGTCTTGATTTGACACAACGCGATGAAGCTTAATACTTCACCAAATACTTCTGCTCTTCAATTGTTTCCTTTGTTCCAGGGTAATAGATAATTATTATTCAATTTTTTAATTTTAAATTTAGTTGCTGCAGCCAAAACTTCTTTATAACTAAAAAAAAAAAAAAGGGAAAAGGAAAATCAATCCTACCTAGCCGAATCTCTCTGCTAGAAGTTTTGAGGACACACCCTAATATTCTACACCTTTGAACGAAGGCAGTTTCAAGATAATCTTAAGGTCAGTATTTGCAAACATGTTTCTTCCATAACCTTTAACAATTTTAAAGGTAGATTGGGTTCTTCTTTGGTAGGCTCATTTTATCAATGGCATTTTTTAACATGGCGTCTGTTAATTGATTTTGGTAGCCTAACTATCGAAGGACCAGCATGCATGTCATCAGTTGCTGTTAAGCCCAGGCACATGAACCATCATTATGCATATCATAATTTCAAACACCGAGAAAATATGGGGAATAATATTTACATTTAATGAAATTTCTGAAGTTGTCAATGGTCGTCATTAGCACAAGAGACATGCTTTTTAATTATAGCGGTCAAAACGACGATACTGACATATACAAATTCCGGATAAGCATTCAAAGGTTTGAATCATAAGTTCTAATCATACCAAATTGCGTGGGAGATATCCCAGAATAAACAACGGCCCACTCACCAAAATTAAGTTCAGCCTAGATTTGATAAGCTACGCTGAGGAGGGGTAGCAGGCCTCTCGTCCGACTCGCCTGGCCCCGTAGATGCATGCCCGGGAGAATGCAATCCATGTGCGGAAGTCCCCTCTGACATTGATGTCGACCTTAGACTTTCCAAACTCTTCGTCGCAGAGCTTGGATCAAGTGGGGAACGCGCAGACTCTTCCTCAAGGGGGAACTCGCCTTCTACATCTGAGCGTAATCCTACTGAGTCTGTATCGGCATTGTACATGGAGCTGTCAACATAAAGCTCAACGACGGAAGCATGACGTGGTTTAGGGCGTGGCTCGTCTGGTGTTGTATGCTTAGTTTGAACACAAGGACCCACACGATTTGAAGGCGCAATCGGGATAGTTTTTGCAGGGAGACCCTCATCGCGACAACTTTCGTCGAAACGAAGATAGTAATCTCTCCACAGTTGCAGTTGCTTTGTACTGAATGATGGATGCAGCGTTGCTGGGGAGGTTGCAACGTCGTACAAAGAATTCATGTATGGAGTCGGATCCTGAGATATATCTGACCAGGCACAATGAGATGTAAAGAGTAAGTTGTCATCAAGAACTTCTTTACGAGAGTTTGCAAGGAAATTGCCGAACTGAGCAGAGTATACACGATCCAGGACAGTGACGAGTAATTTCCCATTAAACTCAAAGCTTTTCGGAAACTGTTGGGTAAGTTGCCAAACACAATCCATGAATTGCACCAAAACAGGAGCGACATGGGATGATGAGTGCGTGATCACTTCGCGAGATGATTTTGCTCCGGGAGGTGCCCCTGTTGCACTGCGGGTGCGAATGGCATGACCAACCGAAAACCACTCCTTTTCCAAGAGCGCAATGAAGCCCTTTACTGTACGATAGTAGCTATCCATACACAAGATTGAGAGAGATACTACCTGCGCAGTGCGGTCCCAACCGTCAGAGCAATGCACCAACACACATTTTTTTTCTTCCTTGATAATTTGAATGACACGACATGTAGCCTTGATTATGTATGCAAGAAGGTGTATCCAACGTGTCTCAGCGAGCTTGGTGAGCCAGCTAATTTCAAATTCAATGCCGTCTTCGTCATCAAGAGAAAGTGCCCCAGGATGTGTATCAGCATCTGACATGACATATTTCCCATTCGCGCCGAGGACAAATTTCCTTTCGCGTTTAAGACGGGTTCCCACTATCTGCTTGAGCTTATTCATACTCGCCCGCACGACGTTTGTATTTTCCAAGTTCATGAATTCGATTGAGACAGGAGCCTGGCCTGTGTGACTATTGTAGTTAATGACATCCTCAAAACCTCCGCCCGATTTGATTCGGTTTGCACTAGCATTTGCTGGGGGTCGGGCATCAATAATAACCAGGCCAGACTTGCTGGCAAGAGCAACTTCACGAATAAGCTTTTCATCTGCGATTGAGCGTCTGTACCATGGGCCCGATTTGGGTTGACTCGAACGACAAACCGCTACCTTCATTACAGGGTCAATCCACGAAAGTATAGGAATGCGGCGGCGAATTCGAAAGTCCGCCACAAGTTTTAACTCCGTATCACTAACTTTGGCAGGTACGGCAAGAAAACGTGGGTACGATGGACAAAGTTCGAAATTTTCGTTTGCCCGGGAGACTCGCCATCCAGGAACATCCTTCACAAGCCGTTCTAGTTCTTGAAGGTCATTAACATGGTTGTCTAAGCAACAGCCAGAAAAGTTGTTGAGTTCCGGAGCGGATGGTATTCCTTTTAAAATGGTATGATCCAGCACGCAAGAAAAAGTCTCCGCTTTGGATGATGTCCCGGATGGAAAGGCTAGACGAACCAGTGCGTGCTCCAATTCATGAAACTTCACAAACCGTTGTTCAGAAACCATTCCAAATACAACAAGTCGAAGAAAACGAAAGTTTTTGCAGTGAATGTTCAAGACGCCGGCCTCGCAAGCGTCGTAAATCAAAATTTCGATACGCTCGATGCTCATGAGCGGAATATGAGCCACTGCTTTTAGTGATGATGATGGATCAAACAAGATCAGTTGGAACGTAGTGAGAAGCACAGATCCATGAGGTTCATTCTCAAACCAAATGTGCTCGAATTTCCCTACGAGCTCTTCTCCAGGAAGCATCCACGATGTCGAGGATTCCTCAAGCACCGTATTCACGTGCTTGGGCATTTCCTGTCGCTCAATGCCAGTTTCTTTGAGCTTTTTGTAGTAGCAAGAGTTGCAAACACGGACAGGTTCTTCCCCAGGTTCCAGAGAAATTCTGTGCTGCGTGCAGGCACTACAATATACATTTCCGTCAATCCGACAATGATGCTTTGTCCAGTTTGGTGCGAGCCACCAAAACTTTGTTTTGCACCCGTAGCATGATGGTGCAAGAGACTTGGGGACCCACGAGGAGGCAGTTTTGGTGCGACGAAAGCCTTTTTTGAACAAAGCCAATGTCTTGTCTTTTGGGTCAAAAGGCGAGTCATGTGGCTTGCTCGGTGATTCTAAAGATGGATAGGTGTCTGAGCTCACAGAGCGCTGGGGAGGCGGTGATGTTTTCCGAGAGAGACTGCGTGTGCGCTGTACAGTGGTGGATATTGGTGGAGGTGGCCACTGTACACGGCCTTTCCATTTTGATTGGCCCACATCTCTGGTCTGAGTGGCAGATTGCTGGGTAGAAGTTCTGGCAAGTGCGGTAAGATCATCATGTGATGAGTCTGGCTGAAGCAATGATGACGTACGGCTAATGACCATTGATGCTGATCCAGATGCTGGTGACGTGCTGTGCTTCTTTTTATTTATCATAAAGTTCACCTGCTTCTGGCTTTGCAACGTTGATCTTGCCCTAGCGTGCCGGTTTCCTGCATCGCTATCCTGGTATTGTTGGACTTGCTGATTTTGATGTACCTGAGGATGCCACTGCGCGTGCTGCTTGGCCTGTTTTCCCTTGACAAAGTGTGTTGTCTTAGATACCCCTGTCGCAGAGGCTAAAGTCGCCCCAGGTCGCATGTAGGTTCCTTCCGCTTCAGTATCTTCATCCTCATCCTCATCCCCATCCTCCTCGTGTTCGTTGTCATCTTCGTCATCATCATCTACATTCCTTTTGTCATCTTCTTCGTCATCAGAGTCATCCTGAACTAGTTCTGCACCGTCTGTGTCTTTCCGAAAAGGTTGCGTCTGCCCAACGATAACAACATCGTCTTGTTTCTGATGAAGATCTTGGTGTTTATTCAATTGTTCACGTTGCAATTCTTGCTTTTGGTCATGAACTTGAACATGTATATCTTGAATATTTTGTTTTTCATGGAGTTTTTCTTGTTCAGACTGGTGGTCTTGCTGTATTTGTTGCACTCGTTTTTGATGAAGATCCAAGTCTTCATGCAATTGCTCTTGCTTCTCTTGTTGCTTTTGTTGGCGCAGCTGCTTTTGTTGCAAGACTTGTTCTTGTTGTGCTCCAAATTCATCTCTAATATCTTGTCCAAGTTGATGTTCATGCTGCCAACGTTGCGCTGCCTCTGCCTCAGAGTTGCGATCTGCCTCAAGAGCAGCGGCCTCCGCGCGCAGCATGGCGCCCTCGTGGATCTAGCGTGGGTACACGAAGGGTTCAATACTGCGTGACTGGAGCGTGATCGACAATGAGACACTCGAACTGAGTGACTCAAATTGAGCGAGCGAGGAGGTGGGCGAGCGAACGCGCAATGGTATGTTGCGATGAACGCAATTAATCGAGGGCTTGCTCCTTGCTCGTTGTTTGATTGACATTCCGAATGAACTTAGAGGAAGTACTACGAGTAACCTTAGTACATTCTTAGTTATATTTTTTCTAAACTTCTTTACTTTTGAATTTTTTTTATTAAATTATAAATCCAAAGTTAGTCGGAAATAGATTGTCATGAAGATGAAAATTATGGTTGACCCCAAAGAATGAACAACCCAGATATGCCCAATGGCAGTCAAGATACGAGACCAGTACTGCTTCACAAAAGGCGCCTTGATTGGCCTACCCTCTGCTCAAGCACCAGCGCCGTGCATTTCTGGTGCGGTGCTTGAAGTTCTTTTCTTTCTTTTTATCACTAAGATTTTCACACACCGTAAGAATTAAAAGGGTTTCTCAATCAATCTATTGACAATCCCTATCAATTTATCGACCGCTTGGATCGCTTCTAGTCGGGCCAGGACTGCTACTGCCTGCCTAGGCGCCGCTACGAAGGCTGGCCTTCTTTTTGGTCGCTCCTGCTTTGGTTCTCAAGGATCGAAGAAAGAAGAAAAGAGAACAACCGAAACAAAAAGTTACTTTAGTTTATAATTTCACAGAAAACTCCCTTTAATTAAAAGATTAAAGCAGAGGGAGACGAAGCGAGGGATGTTTCTGAAGTGCACCCCCATACCTTCTACTTTCTGTGGCTGGTCTATGATCGATCTCTCGATCGAAGTCCACGATTGACGGCCGAAAGCAGTTGAATGAGGGTGAACGTGTCTGTCCAATCTGTTATTCTATCCATCTATCTATCTACTACTGCGGCAGCATTTGTTTGTGAAGCATAGTCTACAAGCTTGCATTTCTAACAACTCGCATGCTACTTCTTGCTTGCAAACTTTCAAGTTCGTCGTTTACGCCGCACGCCAGGGTCCAGGAAGCATGGACGCAGGGTCGAGAGCAGCGCAGGAGCTGCGAGCGAGAACATGGGCGCGAAGGGATCCTAGCGACCCTGCCCCGAAAGCTCTACGTGAGCACATCACCCATTTTGATTTATGGAAGAGCGTAAACAGCTGAAAGTAGCTCATCATGACTGTGACTTTTATTTTTATTTTCATTTTCATTTTCATTTTCATTTTTTTATTAGTTTTCATGACATTAGTAATAAAAAGCGCACACGACGTGCAGGACACTTGGGTTCTAGCATCTTCTACTGGTTCGGATAGTAGGTTTAAAGCAGCTCACTCAGGTCAATATAATGATCTGGCTGAGGATTCAATGAGGACTGCTGAGAAAGTATATCTGTATCTGGGTGGGTCCTTGCAGGGCGCGAGAACGTGAAGAATAAGGCTCATGATTGTGGCTTTGAGTTTAATCTATTAGAAAGAATTGATCGATAGGACCAGCCTCTGAATAAAGAGTGCACCTAGATCAGCGATTGTTTTAAGCAAGTGAAAGGGACAGAGAAGACGATTGGCTGATGGCCTAGTTATTAGTGCAAAGGCGCGCGTGATGTACAGGAATAAGTTCATTCTCAAGCCATGGCGAACCAGAAGGCTGCGATTGCAGTCACGTGTGGCGAGATCAAGAACCTAAATTATTTATTTTATGAGTGAGAGTACGTAGAAGATGTTTTTACTTAGATTTTGGCCAAGTCAAAAGGATTGGCAGGATGAACTTCTAGCTAGGGAAAGTGGTATTGAACATTGAGTTAATACGATTTTCAGAACAGGCTTACTGGAAATACCAGCCCTGATTAAAAGTTGTGATCCAGGATCTATATTCCTATACGCAAGCCTAGTTAACCCCCCACCCCAAAAATAAAGAGAGGTTTATACAGTAACACGTTTCAAATTGTAATACATCAAAATGATTTGCGAGAAATGACCCCACTAGAGTCATGATTAACGAGGGCCTGGAAGAGGATCAAAGCATACCGTATAGAATAGCTTCGATGTTGGTTTGATGAGCACTCAATGACTTTGTGAAATAAGGAGGAGGGTCTTTTCTATAAGAAATCTCAAAGGAATATGTATTCCCATTTTCGATGAGGGCTGGTAGCCTACTTTAGCCAGTCTCCAATGTATACGTTTGCTGTTGCACTATCTCGTTTATCCTTTGCATGCCCGTCTTTATCAAGAATACATCATAAACGAAGCGGATAGTCGCGGCGAGGGATGCTTCAGACAAGTAATCAGGCTGATCGTGTTTCGCTGACTGAAATGCTGCTTTTCCTTGGTCATACCTGCCTTATGAAATCTACCACATATGGTTCAACATTTTAGCGCCTTTGAGAAGGCGCCAGACTTGAGTGTAGTAAAGGCCATTATATTGTAGCGCAAACCCACTCCCGATCACTCCGCCTGACCCCGCGATCCCAGCGCCTTTAGCGTGGGATGGCGTTCCTTAAGTGTCTTCAAAGGCTGATCTCCATTTCGAACACGTGCGAGCCTCTCCATAAATCAGCATTTCCAGGATGGTCGTGGAAGAAGAGATTGAGCGGTCACTCGCGATCCGTAGCAAAGGTTGGTCAAGGTTTGACTTGGGTGGCTGGAGGACGTTGCATGCAGTGGCACTGGGAAGAGTACTCGATACCCGAATAGGTTGCAAGAAATGACAGCGATTGGAGCCGAATATGTCAATAATCGATTGGTTGAATCGTGATCTACCCTGGTACGATGATTATGAAAACAGTATTCAATGATCGAAGTGATAATAGGCTTCGCACACCCCGTCTCCCTCTCTCGTCAGCACTGTTTTCCGGTTTTTCAGAACAAGCAAACCTGGAAATAGCACAAGCAATTGCATTCTTTGTCGAGCAGGCTGCCAAGCTCGGACCAACCGCAATGGCTGTGGCTGGGCAATGTCAGTGCCGCTACTTCAATCATGATCTCCATGGTACTGGCATGATATGAACTTGAGGCGCTCAGATCTTATAACAAATGTATTAAATACTGAAAGTTGTTATCAAGTTACAAGTAGTAAGACATACCTATGTAGTGACTAAAACTACTTTTCTTTTTAAATCCAAGCGCGGCAGAAGAGTATCTGAAACTGATTTCTTTCGAATGGCCTTCTTCAAAAGCTATGTTGCTTGGCCATCCATCGTTGACGGCGCATTGAATGGTTATTAGGCCCAGCAGCGTATGCTTTCCAGTTATTAGCGTATGTCACGTGCGGTCGATTGCCTGCTACTGATAGCAATCATAAAAGTCCGGATGAAGATAAATAAAACGAATGGTCCTTCTTAGGAACAAGTTATCAAGATCTGTAGAAGTTTGGAGAGGCCACAGCGAACGGACGACTCTTACTGAGTTGTCTTCCACCATCTTCTTCAAATGTTACATGCGATGGCGAGGATGGCTTACTTGATGTGCTTGTTCGGTTGTAGCTGACTCAGAATATCTATCAAAATCACGATCTCTACGCTGGCCTGCCTCGCTTGACTGTAAAAATTGTCGGCAATCATGATGGCCTTGAGAAACACCTTTGGGGTTTCTCGACATAGATCGTTACTTTCCTATCTTGATTAGTGTCCAGCACTTCATAGGAAAGCACTAGCTGTTGATAGGTTGAAACTCTGATTCTTTTCATGATTTTGCTCTGCTCCCCTTTTAACTTGACTTCTAGAGGGACTCTTACCGACAGAGCTAATTAGGAGAAAACAAGTTTCATCGAAAAGGAAGAAAAGAAAGGAACGCAATTCTAAATTTTTGCAGATTTAAGGCACCACTGACCGAGAGCCCAGCACCGTCGGAGCTCAGGACGCGCGGCAAACTGCGTATTCGAATAGACACAAGTGGTATTCCAAGCGAGGACCTTGTATCAGTAGAGCCGCGCGGCAATCTACGATTTGCAGTCGTGCAAACCTGCAAGCTCGGATAGTGCAGTGGCTCGCGCACGTGCGCCATTCTTGCACGTGCTGAGGAAACGTTGGGGACACCAAGGAATATTGAGCGAGGAGTCTAAGCATATAAACGATTTGAAGTCTGCCGTAGGTAGCGTAGTAGACAGGAACGGCCAACAAGACACAGTCAAGACAGGGCAGAATGGTGATGCGGGGGCCTCAGAAGCTTTTGTGCATTTCAGGCCGGAAGCAGCAGGTGACGTCAGAGGACGCACAGAGCGGCTATGGCGAGGTGGATAAAAATGCGAAACTCTCCGGAAGCAACGCCATCATCGATTATGAAGAGGACTTCGAATTTGACCCAGAGCTCCTTAATGAAGTTGCTTTGTTGGACCTTGAGCTGCTGGTTGTCTGTGACGATTCGATGCATCTCGTGTTCTTAGAAATGAAATCTGACCTTGAGAGTATGCACATCGCTTGTTGCACAGAAACTGATATTAGTGACAGCGAGAACATGACGATTGCTGCCGTAGCCGTAGTAGTTGTCACCAAGTCACTTCTTGGAGACAAGCTTGCACTGCAAAATCTCAGTAGGTCTCATGCAGAGGGAGCAACCTTGATTGCCCTTCGTGCCCGCGACTGTGACGCCGAAATCCAGGATGATCTCAGAAATGCATTTAAAAATATTCCTACGGAAGTTCTGGGCCAGCTTGATGAAGATAATGTATCCCTGGAAGAGCTCCGCGAGGCTTTTCGTGCCTTGGGCGAGGCAAAGGAGGTTCTTTTCAAAGTTGTGAATGGTCAAGTTAAAAGTATGCAAAACAGATTGCTCAAGGTGCTTGTACAAGGAGCCACCCAAGACTATCTTCAACACCAAGAGCGTCCAGCAGCAAGTAACTTTGATCCCGACCATGTGAGCGAAGATGATGATTTTGACGACGAGCAAAATCCTGATGTCATTGTTTTCCACGGATCATTTTCGAGTATTGAGCGGGGCACTTCTGTTCTCCTGGACGACTTCATGCATGAACGTGTTGTTACAAGCTGGCTCAGCTGGCATGAAAGTGATGACGAGTCTGATGACGAGTCTGATAACGAGTCTCAAGACCTTGAGTGCCATCACTTTTCTGGACCTGTCTCTAAATCACGTTTGCAAGCATTAAACGTTTCATCTCAGTCAAGCGCATCAGCCATGCGTGCACAGGATTCTCCAGGAAAACACAATCATGATGACGAAGACGAGAACGATGACGATAGCGATGATGGTGAGCGCGGCAATGAGGAGCATAAACATGTTGTTTGCGTCGTAACTGGACGCGAATTTCTCCAAGATGATGAAGCCATGCAAAGTCTTCTTGATCATGTTGGTGAGTTTCAAAATGAGATTCTAAGAATTGTGCTCATCAATGAACCAGGACATCGGTTATCTGGTTCTAAACTGCGCGACCAATTTCGTGGAGAGTGCAGCTCCAAAGTTCAAAAGCTTTTTGGTAAAGCAATGACTGTAGACTGGGATCTTCATGCGGTTGGGGATGATCGTATTGATTATGTGCATAAGGCATCGTTTATGATTGAGAGTGGCTTCCCTCATTCCACATTCCGCGAGGATTCTCTGAACAGTTCGCAATCATCGCCTTTTGCTCTGATTTCTCGATTTCGTCATTCTGTTTCTCGTTTGCGAAGTGTGAGACGCGCTAAGGTTCCGGTCTGCTAAGCATGTCTATCCTCCAGAGATTACTCTAGAGGTATTTGACCAAGAGATGGCGCCCATGCCTTTTTAATACTTTTTTGTTTTTGTTTTTAATGTTTTTTAAAATTATGTAATGTATATCAATATTGTTTTGTTGATTACAAATGGGTCTGCAGAATGTGTATGTCGAGATAATACAAGAATGACCTTTTATAGCAAAATGTAAGTTATTCAAGAAACTTCTCTCCTTCATAATGACAATCACGTCTGTAGCCCACAATACCTCTAGCAAGACAACTGCATACTTGCAAAACTTCAAGCCCCTTTGACCTGCACTCCTTTTCCAATTACATCAGACTTTTCAGCGCACGGTTCCACGGCTACAATCGTAGCTTTGTCATTGACTCCTCTCTTAGTTATATTGTCATATTTTGCACATGACTCAATAATTTCTTCTTTTTTTTTTGGGGGGGGGGAGGGTGCAAGTATGCCTTTGTAATGGTGTAATGGCTATTAAAAAACGACTGCTCCAGTCTATATGATGTGTAGCACGAGACTTCTTGCGCGTTTAAACCAGTAAAAGCATTGTTAGATTGCACTGACACCAAAGGGAGACTCGTATTTGAAGAGAGTGCTCTGAACAGCAGACTCATCAATGACCTCATCTTATACTAAATTCTGCAATAACTCACTGCTCCTCGTAAACCAAAACGCTACAGATGCTTCAACGTCCGACCCAAAGAGCAAGACTTGCAATCAAGATAAATAAGCAAATGGGATGAGGTCCCCAGTAGAACAAAGAAATTCCTCAGTACAAGTCTAGAGCTACAGTCAAAAAATAAGTCAGCCAACGAAGAAAGTTTCAAGACCACAAAAAAATAAAAACAACTGGAAAGTTAGATAATAGATTTACTTCATGCATGTAGCTCAGGGCCGCCCACTACTATATCGAGGCCACAGTGATTTCTTTGTCTTGAGTTTTACACCCATGCCAAAAGATTCCAAGGACTTGCCAAGTGAAGTGAGGTTGTCGAGGCAGGTATCTATTCCAAAACACGTAGGTAAGTACTACTGAACCAGTTTTTATTAAGTAGATACTAGCAATGTGATCTGTAAGTACTAGATCATAAGTTAGAATATAGTGAAGTAAATAGATGGAAGCAAAAATGGCATTGAAGGAACAAATCATTTTCGACCTTGCTATTGAATATTCTATCTAATACTAGTATTGATCATGAGATGAAAAAAGGTGCAGTTGAACTGAAAATCCACGCCGCTGAGCCCTCTTTAGCTCGTTACAGGAGGCAGACGAAGAAACAAAGCATGCTTGCCTATGAATAATGTGTCGGATGCTTTTCGTGTACCCTGCTCAGGTGGCATCAAAGGCCCAATCCAAGCGTAAGGCCGTCAATCGCCAGCGCGTGCAATTAATTTCTATTACTGATTGCGCACTTTCACAATAAGAAAAATAGAAAAAAAGAATGATTCATAGATTCAAGTGGCTAGTTGTTATATAGCGTCTATTATAGGAGCGACATTTTGCACGTGCTGCCGCTGGTCCTGCTGGCGAGCGCGCGAGCGAACCAGATACCAAAGCAGCTAAACAGGCGTCGAAACGGACGCCGCCACGAGCAGTGAGTGAAGTCGTGGAGGCGCTCAGTAAGGATGGGGTGCTCAACCTCGAGGCACGGACTGGAGGTAATCCAGGATGTGCCGGAAGAAGCACTACAGGGCCAGGTATTCATTATGGTGAACGAGTCCTCTGGAGGCAACGCAGCAAAGGCACTTCTGGACCTCAAGACGTCACATTTTGACTTTGACAACTTAAAAGGGGAGCCTTGCCGCGCATACTTCTTCAATGTAAAGAGTAGAGAAGACAGGGAGCGCGGTCTTGGGATTCTTGGAGACCAGGTTTCTGCAGAGAGACCCAATTTGCGTGTTGTGGTTGCTGGCGGAGACGGGTCCGTGAAATGGGTGCTGTCAGAGCTTATCCGCTTTGGTCTCGCTCAGATCCCAATTGGTGTTATTCCATTTGGCACAGGCAACGACTTTTCGCGTGCTACTGGTTTCGGCGGTGCCCCACCGTCGCCCCTTATTGGTCACCACAAGTCTGCCTTAATTGCCCGCCTGCGAATGATGCTTGATGCTAGTACTATCTCGCTCGACGTGTGGAAGATTCGTATACATAAAGGCGCGGGAGGCAAGTTCATGATTGCACAGGGTGGTCAAATTGTAGAGACTCAGCCTGATGATGATGTGATGGAGCAAGAGATGATCAACTATTTCTCTATGGGCTCCGACGCGCGGATTGTCTTTGAGTTTGAGCAGCTCCGTACTGCTTCGCAACTAGGCAACAAACTCGTTTATGTTCAACGAGGTGCAAATCAAATTGTACACAGCCCGCCTCGTCTTCGTAAAATGGTCAGGAGCATGCATGGTGATACAGAAGAAAACGTGAAATTCAGAAAGGCAGATCGCATTCTCGCCTTTCTCAACATACCTTCATACAGTGCTGGTGCGAACATTTGGGGTAAACCTTCTCCTAGTAATAGAGGACACTTTTTGCCTCAGTATGTTGGCGATGGAAAACTCGAGGCTTGCACAATTCGAGGAACACCAAACGTTGCCATGGTTATTGGTACAGGTGCCAAAATTGGTATTAAAAGGACAGCTCAGTGCAGTTCGTATGAAATGGAATTTGTTCCTGACTCTGAAATTTATATTCAAATCGATGGCGAGCCTGTACTTGCCAAAAACCCCAGCCGGGTCACCATCGAGCTTGGTTATAAAGTTAACGTTCTTCGTGCCTCAGGTGCTTTAGCAATTGCTTCATCAATCATGACATCTCCTTCGTCTGCTGCGGTCCAGGCCGGTGGCTCGCACATTCGTACTCTTGTTCCAGGGCAACCAGATGCCATCCACACTGAATTTGTCACGAGCGATTTTGATGAAGACCATGATCACGACGAGAGTGACGGCTCCGATAATGAAAATGATGAGAATAATGAACACATTGCGATGAACAGGAAAACTTCTCCGGGCTCCAAGAACTCTATTCATAAGCGTAGCTCGCGGGCACAGCCAGACCCGGAGCCTTAGATTTAGTTTATCATGTTAATATTTACTTTAGACACATGCCCAATCGTGACAAAATCACGTTGAAACTATGTGTAGGTATTGTTTGATTTTGCGTGACAGGGAATATATAACCCCTTTCGGTGCTCATTAATGCCCATCTTCATTCATTATCCGCCTACAAGATTCAAACCTGTAGAACTGGATAGGTTTTTACCATGATGGCTAAGTTCTACCTGGGTGTTTCTTGCATCTACTTACAAAGTATTTGTGTTATATTGACGAAAGTACGTCACAGGCTTGTATTACAAAGTATGGAATTCAGGTGGGATCATGCTGTTTTAGATCGAGTAAAAAGGCCACACTCTCTCCCGAGCATGCGAGTGAGCAGGTTCCTGCGCCAACTTGCAATAACATTTTAGAAACTAGGAGCTTGCAAACAATTTAGAGATATTGAGTTAAGATCTCTTTGCTTGAGTAGAGAAGAAATCCCAAGCCAAAACACTCACTCATTACTACTTTACCGCTTTGTTTCTGCTCTATGCCTCTGTAGAGCAGATAGAGATCCCCGCCATAGACGTGTGCACTCAGGATACAGCTTAGAGTTCCTCCTTTTAAAAACATAAAAAGTGACGTTGACTTGTGAAGATATTTGTCAAAGTTGGGATTAAAAAATAAGGGCCTCTTAATTAATCGTCGCGTCTGATTAAAGTTAGTAACATGCTTGCACAACTCCAAGACTTCGGTGAAGAATGGCGCCCAGTTTTCGCCTATCGTGCGTTGCGATTGTTGCGCTTTTGCGCCATCATTCTCTCGCAAGACTACGACGAGTATCCATCATTAAGGTTTGGAGGTAAACTCTAACCTGCCAGTCATGACGTCAACACGTTCAAAACGTCGTGCGCCCGATTTCTGATATTTACAGCGCAGGCGAGCGAGGGAGTGGCTGCAGACTCGAAGGCTGGCTCGGTGCCTTTGTATAATATACTGTCTTTAAAATGAGTGCATTCGATCTTGAAGTTTTGCAAACGAGCTAATTGTTGGATTCAAGCCGCTGCCCTGAAATATAGTAGTACGTACCATCAGAAAATGAGATCCTTTCAATGAAATCCCTTCAAAGTTCCCCGTTTCCCGTCCAAGTTTGGGAAATTGGATAGGTACTTAGCCCCGCCTCCTTTCAGTTTGATGTTGAAGCTCTTTTGATACTAGTGTAGCATGTCTTGAGGAGTATGAGAAGACACACCAGCCAGCTCAAGATGACGTAAGAACCTACCTACCACGACCTCAAAATTTGCAATGGATAACAAAAAAATCGAGTGCATCCTCTTATTCAATCAATATCATGTTCAACATCTCCGGGTCACTGTCATAGTTGTAGTCACTATACTGGTACCTACAAGCGTCAGGCAAGGTCCGTAATCCAACAAGAGCACACACCTCCCACTGGGGATTCACCGGCCTTCTTCCATGACCTTTAGTAGGTTAGAGTATTGCACAAAATCCTTTGTCCTTTAAATTGCCAAAACCATGAGATAGCGAGCGAATGGGCTTCTTGAAGAAGTCATATCCATGAAGGGCTTTGGATAGGAAACGCGGCACCAGCGTTGATCTCCTCGATCTCTCGACAACGCCTTCACTCTCTGGCTCTGAGTGTCGGGGGGTGAGTTTCACGCACTACTACTCCAACCCAGTGGGCAGGCATCCATACCACCGCTCTATTAAAATCTCGAGAGCCGCAGTTGTCGATGTAGGAATTGATGTAAGCTTCTCAACCCCTCGTTCCTCCTTCCTTACTTTCTCACCTACTGCCGCTGAGATCGACCAGGGGCCTGAATTAAGCAAGACCGACGGCTGAATTATTCAGGCTTGTGGCGCTGACAGCGACCTTGGGCGCCTGAACGATGTGTATACTGCCAGCTGGGCCGTCTGCTGCATAATTCTAGCTCTATAGAGAGATTCTGTCAGTCTCTAAACTATCGTCATCTAAGCCTGAGTTTTCAGGGTAGCTTTCAAAGTTCACCAACTGGTAAACGATGATCGATCAACGCGTCTCAGCGTAGTTTAGACTTTGTTGAACTCCACTGGCTTCGGGGTAAGTGAGTCTTGCTAGTACACCTGGAAAATAAATAGCTCAAGCCAAACGCTGCTTTATTGCGAGGCTTCTTCGGCGCGGGTAGATTGTCTACCTCCCTACCTACCTTCGATCTCGACTCTTGACGCTGCATGCAGGCAGTGAGTGTCGTCTTCGGGTTTCCTGTTCCAGCCAGCCTGGAGTTTGTTTACGTACTGATTCCTGCACACAGCTTGAAGTCTTTTGAAGATTTTGATGAATCACGCCACCGGGATTCTGCAAGAATATGCACCATCTTGACCTGAAAACAGTTCTCGCCATCATTCATAATTGCGATTCATCATTCATTCATTCATTCATTCATTCATGGTTCATGACTCGGCACTGCCCATGAAACTCGAACATACTAACCGCTTTAACATTTGTTTGTTTGCTTGCTTGCTTGTCTGTTAATTTCTTCGTAATTTCTTTGTTTGTGCAAGCCAACCGAACCATGCGTTGGTATTACACTGCTCATCTATCCTGATCCACGCCCATTCCTCTCGATCCCCTCCCTCCAAGTCAGTCAGTCTTCAACTCGAAAACAATCCAAAAGCCTCATCATCGCCACCTATCCAACTTGAAGTTGCCCCGCCGCTACCTCGAGCTAAGCGACTCCTACCCCTCAACTCTCGTGCCCGCAGTTCTTCTGCCTACTACCCACAGCCACACTTCACGGGGAACCCGCACTCTTGCGAGACGAAGTCTCTGTTGATTGAGACTTTCTTCGGTCGCGCTCTTCTTCGATCGCCTCCCTCGAGAGGAGTCGCAGGCCGCGTACGCTGCTCTGGCCTCGCTCTAGCGCCTGGCGCTCCGCCTCGGCGAGCCGCGGAGGATTTCTCTCCCGCTCGCTCGCTCGCTGGCTCGCTGGCTCGCTCGCTCGCTGGCTGGGCCACTGGGGAAGAGGATGCGCGATGGAAGTCATCGTTCAATGCAGGTCGGAGAGAGCGCCAGCCTGAGTCAGCTGCCCCGCGCCGGCTCGCGAAGACGAAGCCTCGCGAAGACGAGGACTCGCGAAGGCCAAGACGGAGGCGAAGGCGAGCCTCCTCGCCTCGCTCTCCCCGCCTTCGCGCAGGCCTCCCGAGGTCCTCTGGGCTGAGCATCGGCGATCCAGAGGACCTGGGCCTCCAGGACCTCGAGACCGCCGGCGCTATCAGACACAGCGGTGAGTCCAGTCTATCCGTCAGTCACGAGGGATCGATCATCTGGAGGGCTCTTCGAGGCCGAGGACGAGCACGCAGGCAGGCAGGCAGGCAGAGCTTGCGAGCTTGGAGCTAGGTTTCCAGGAGCTTGTTGGCCGATTTCAAGACAAATAAATGTCCTGCGGTTCAGGAGGGCCTTCGAGAGTGCCGGAGTTTCGTCACTCGGCCCGCTGCGACTCCTCTATTTCATCTGTGCTCGCTGAGGCGGCAGCAATCTCGATTCGCCTCGCCTCGCTCCAGACCTCGATCCATCAATTTATCCTTCAATCCATCAATCCAATCTTCTTCACTTCGCTTCCTTCGCTTCCTTCGCTTCGCATCGCTCGCCGATCGATCTGACTTCTTTCAGCCTTGGGTACGTACGTACAGCTTTCTTTCGAGCACCAGATCAACCAAGGCGCCGATTGATTCCAAGCCAAAAAGCGAGGCCTTCGACCGACCCAAGACGCACGGAAACCCGCCGGCACGGGCACTGGAACGAAGAACGAGTGTCTGCAGCGAGCGAGCGAGCGAGGGAGAGCGAGCCCCAGCAGCAGCACGCACGCACGTAGCACAGCTGGCAAAGCCCGCAGACTTGCTAGCTTGGCACTCGAGCAAGCACTCGAGCGAGTTAGCGTGTGCGAGGGTGCTTGCTTGCTACCTACTCAAGAAAGGAAAGACCCCCGCAATCCCTTCCTGCTGCTCTTACCTTTCCAGCTGCGGCAGCGGTCTGAGTGTCGGCCGATCACCGCCATCCTCTTCGCATCGTTCGCCTCGGAATCTTCGAGAACAGCGCTGGAAGATCCTGCGCCTCCAGTGACAAACGAAGAAACAAAGAAACAAAGAAACAAACAATCACACTTAGCTTAGACTGGGACAGTGTACTCACTGCAGAGGGAAGGAACTGCGCTCGCTAGCTCTGCTGCTGAAGTTCCCTCTCTGTCTGCATACCTACCTACCTACCTACCTACGTTCCGCTTTCTCTACTTCTTCAGACAGAGGCTTGCTCTCTCCAGGAGACGACCCTGCAGGCTAGGAGGAGCAAAGTCCCAGTGGAGTCGAGTCGAGTCGAGTCGAGTGGAGTGGAAGCGAGTAAATCTTTTTCTGAGAGCAGAGGTCTTGTATTTCTTTCTCTCTTGCACACGCCGAA
Source organism: Schizochytrium sp. TIO01 (assembly GCA_004764695.1). NCBI lineage: Eukaryota > Bigyra > Thraustochytrida > Thraustochytriidae > Schizochytrium > Schizochytrium sp. TIO01. The sequence continues at coordinate 1,127,929 of SMSO01000034.1, read as the reverse complement.
GAATGTCCACAGAACAAAGATACAGAGGGACCTGGACCCCGTCCATCGCCTCACCCACCGCTAGCAACGTGTACCAGTACACTGGCGCTCCGGTAAACAGCGCTACAACCCCGTCTACGAGCTCAGGTAGCAAGCCTTCCTGGGCCTCGAGCAGCTCCAGCAGCACCTCCAGCAGAACCGAAACGTCTGCGCAGATCGCCAAAACAGCGGCAGCACCAGCAGCAGCACCAGCAGCAGCCGCAGCAGTCGCCAGCGTGCAGGAGGTCTCCCTCGAGGCAGTCTCGCCCATCGCCCCCGTCACCCTCGTGCGCGAAGAAACCCGCGTCGCCGACAGCAGCAGCAGCAGCAGCAGCAGCAGCCCGCCCCCTCTCCAGGTCGCCCAGGTCGTCCGCATCGTCGAGCCCGCCTCGAGCAGCAGCAGCAGCAGCAGCAACTACTCCTCCACCACGAACAACAACTTCTACTACTCCTCGAACAACTACTTCGCAAACGCCAACATGGTCTCCAAGAACTACCGCAGCGAGGACTACCCCAGCGCACACCCCAGCGCCTTCTACGCGAACCCGTACGGCCACGGTCCTCACCACGGTGGTCCCGACCACGGCCACGGTCACGGGGGACCCCCTCCCCCTGGTTCCCCAGGACCTGGAGGACCCCCTCCTCCCGGTTCTCCTGGACCCGGCGGCCCTCCTCCTCCCGGTTCCCCTGGACACGGCCACCACCACCCTCCCGGGTCTCCTGGACACGGCCACGGAGGCCCCGGAGGCCCCGGCGGTAGCCCCGGAGGCCACGGCGGCCACCACGGAGGCCACCACGGAGGCCCCGGAGGCCCCGACCACCGCCACAGCTTTGGTCACCACATGCACGGCCACGGCTGGTAAGCAAGTATGTCATGGATGGCTTACTTCGTTGGTGACGCTTGGGTGCAGCATGCATACATAAATACGTGTGTACACAACACAACAACAACAACAACAACAACAACAGAGGTCTCCGGGAGCTTGCTTTGCGAGAACTTGGGACTCTACTGCTTGAAGTAAGCAAGAGCGCATGAAACTTAACTGTTTGGCATCGTGACCTGGACTACTTCTGCATTGATAGGCGGCGCTGCATTGCGCTGCATTGGGCCTTCAGGTTCCCAGGAATGCGATGGAGATTTATTCACGTTGGAACCACGTGAACTCTCTTCTTTCTGCAAGCCGTTCGGGGCAGGGGTCCACAGTCATCCTGTAATTAGCACTAATTTCAGATTTTCTTCTTCACCTCTTTCATAGTTTCCTTCTTGTTTCCTTGAATGCATGTTGTTATATATTGCCCGCCGAGGTACATTTTAATTGCAAGAATCAGATAGCGCGTTTAGCTTGAGGAATCCAATATGAAGAACAAATGTCATACTAAAAATGGCGTGCATTATCTCCTATCACACTGCCTGAGTCAAAAGCATTTGAGATCCGCGTTCGATATTAATGTTAAATAAAACCCTTGGATCGTGATACCGAACGCTTGTTTGCTGGACTCGAGAATAAAAAAATGAATGGTAGAACCTCGCAACCATTGTACATTAAAGTAGAGACTCTGGCTGACAATGAGGCTGCAGGTGCAAGTTAATCCATTCTGGGCTTGTGCTTGCTACCAGCACATCGACTAAGTTATCTACCTGTTTGGAAAACTGCAGCAGCAGCGAGGCGCTACATGCGCGCAAAACTGTTGATACCTTTGTTGGCTTTAAAGAAAACGCATAAATTCACGCACAAAGACCTCAAATAAATCACCAATCACCATTAGGCGACTCAACTTTTAAAACAAAAATTTTCAATCTATATTAAAAAAGAACAAAAAATAGCTTGTGTTACTCAAATACACGGTGCAGCAGAGGTCTAAGCTCTTCACCTCTTCCTGAAATCGTTTGCGGAACACAGATAATCAGCACACAATCTAACTTAGATCTTCTGTTAAAGACGTGCACAGCAACGCGTGGACGCTATTGTACAGACAGTATGTGATGGTCTCACCTCCTCTTCCTGCATTTGATTTGACCATCCAACCACTCTTAACCATTCTACACCTCAGCCGCATTCACTCACAGCTCCTTCACACCAAACCTATTATCACAAATTAACACGCATTCCAAAACCCAGCCTAAGGCCGTCGTGGTAACGCAATGTTACTTTCTTGTTCTTTGCAGCTGGGCGGACTATAAACTCAAATGAGAACCCAAAGTTAACTCAACAGCAACTTGAGCCTTCTCTCTTCTGATTATGTCCTCGAGGCACCGAGCGTCCAAACCCCAGTCACCTTGCCATGGCAATGAATGTGCCTTTGCAGAGGCAATGAATGTGCCTTTGCAATGGCCATGCGCCGTTCTTTCTGTTCACGTGCCGCAGAATTACCTGCCTTCAAAGTGTGGAGACATAGCAGTGGTAGACCACGGATGAAAGGCGCGCCTCGTATGCTTTTCCCTAGGACTCTCTGCAGGGCAGAACTGCACGACTGCCAGGACCACGATGCCAACAAAGGTTCTCAATTCCAACAACGATTGTCGCAAGACAAGCTGAGTCAGACGAGGCAAGAGAACGGCAGACGGTCCAAGCGGTGCGGCTGACTCGACGACTGCTGCAGGACCTCCAGGCTGGCCAGAGAGACAGTGGGCGGGAGCTGCAGAAAGTAGGCACTGCTGATGGCGGCATGCGCCTTGACGTGCGTGAGAAAGCAAGCAAGCGACAGAACAAGAACAAGCGCCATCCATGGCAGGCTTAGTCTCGTCTCGTCTCGTCTCGTCAAGAAAAGGTACTCTCGCGGACTAGGTACTGCGAGCCCGGGCGAGCATAGTGCAGACTGGAGTAGTCTTGGCTGCGATATGTGGGTTGGCTAGCGTGGATTTGCGAACGTAGGTCGTGGCGAGTGAACGATAGCTCTGAGAGAGCACGTACCTCTACAGAGGTTCCTCTGCTTGTGCAATTCCTGAGGAATTGATTCTATCTAAAACACAGAGAAATGAATGAACTGCGAGATCTGCGCAACCTGACGACAGCTAGCCAGCCAAAGGAATTCCTTAGAAACGCTCTGTCCACGCCGGGTCAGACTGAGATGAGCGAGCGTTCAGTTGGCTTGGCTCTAGTGACCTCTGCGCAAGCGATCATTTCCACCTGAGCAGATATAGCCTGATTCCTCAGCTGTTGCGAGTCTTATTTGCATTTCATCCTTTCTATTTATGAATAACTTTTTTTTTTCTTTTTTTTAATCAAATAAATAAATTTAATTAACAAAATAAATAATAAAGTTACATGGCATTCAAGTCATTTTCAGAATGTAATTTTTAATTTATTTTTAAATTTAAGTTCATCGACTTTAGCTTTTTTCTTTTTTCTTCTCTCTCTCTTCTTTTAGGCTTTCTCTTTACAATGTCTACAGAAAGAAGTGCTATAGTTCTAAGTAGAGTGTAGTGTGCCTAGTAGTTTCGTATCTTTCTGAGAGGCAATTATGCAGTGCCTATCTATCTATACCAGTGCTACTGAGGTAGAGAGGATAAAGAGAACAAACAAAAACAAAGACACGATAGCCTAAAAGTATTGTAGGTACCTATTACCTAATATCTTTTTCTATTTTGGCGGTCAGTCAGAGTTTTCATTGCATTAGCAGTTCGGAAATACGGGCTCTTGGAGCGAGCCCGTGCCTTCCTCGCTTAGCTTCTGCCCGGTCGCTCCTCCCGGGCGGCTCTCTTGCCCTGCACGGCGATGTCGTCTCAGCAGGCATCTGAGCCGCGATACCGCGGTACCTGGAACCCGTCGCTGCCAACACCCACCTCATCGGCATCGGCATCGGCATCGGTGCCGAAGCCCCCTCCTCAGCCAAGCTATGTGTCCAACTCTTCAAGCACCTCCTCGTCAGCAGCGTCCGCTCCACCCAGCAAGCTTGATCCCTCTCGCGTGAAGCATCTTGAGTCCCTCGGGAAACAAATGTTCCGCCAGGCTAATGAGCAGCCTGTACAATTCGCAGAATCTCAGGACCTCACCCCGCGAGTGCCGTACGCAAATGTCTCAAGCTCTGCAGCTTCATCCATGAACCCTTACCAGTCTTCAATGTATCCCTCTGCAATTCCAGAGCCCTCTGCACCGCCTGCTGCTCAGGATTATGGTTACGCTTCGAGACCCTCTGCTCCTGTTGCTCCGAGTGCTCCTTCACCGCCCCCACCTCCTCCTCCCCCTCCCCCGTCTTCCCAAGCCTCAAATTCCCGATCAAAATTCGCAATGACCCCCCCTTCGATGCCACCAATGCCTCCGGTTGCATCAAACTCGAGGCCACAGCAGATGTCGCACCCATATGGATACAACCCTACACCTACACCACCTCCTCCTCCCCCACCGCCTCAAGCCTCTGTTCATGCATACGCTCCACCACCGCCGGTTCATCAGGTATATGCGCCTCAGCACAGCTCGTCGCACTATGAACAGCATAACACACACGTGAGTCACCATCACCATCATCATCTCCAGGGACCGCCTCCTCCGCAGCCGGTATATGTGCAGCAACAACCTCAAGTCGTCTATGTCCCGAATGTGCACCACACTACGACTTACGTCAAGCATAAGCACCCCAAGCCCATGAAGCACAAGCACAAACGTCACAAGTTTAAGTTCAAGATGAAGCTTTTCAAGTAATAGCACGCCTCATTCTCGATCTTGGGAGAGGATATACTTTTAGAGCACGAGCTTCGAAGTTGCTTTCAATAATGGACATCTACAAAATTCAGTCTCCTGTCCAAGCCTTACGCAGGGTTGAGTAAAGCACCTGTCTAAACCTCACATTGCTCTCTTCTTTTCGCCAGTATTATGCTAGGATCAGGCAATGCACCATGCTGCTGCTACCATGCTACTGCTATAAAAGTAAATAGATAGATAAGAGAGCAGTGCAATACTAAATCATAGTCAGAAACAAACGATGAAATATATAACTGTTTGAGCGTTTATTTTTCTAAAGTGTAGCATCTATCCTCTTAGAGTTGCCCACCAACTAAATGGAGAAGAGGTCCTATTCTATTTATTCAACTTGCAGTTGCACATTTCTATGAAAGAGCTGGTGCTAGATCCCTCCGCGCACTCTCATCAACAGCCTTTTCTTTGGATGATTGACTTAAATCGCTCTCTCTGGGTGCAGAAACAGCTTCTCCATCATTCGTATCCCCTTCCTCAGTCTCCTCAGTATCAGTCAAATCTTCTTCTTCAGGCTTACCCTTGTTAGTTGCGATCTCCACATCGGCATCAGAAACTACCTCCGTTGTAATTGTATCTTGAGTCGGGATAACAGCTTCCAAGATGCCTGGTGCCTTCTCAGCATCTTGAGGTACAGATGCAATGGTATTAACACTGTTATTTTGAGCTGAAGTTTCTTCCATTGTAGCATCTTTGAGATCGGTTGCTACCTCAGTGCTGATGGCCTGTAAATGTGCCTCCTCCTCTCTAAGTTTCTCCTCTACCTCGGCATCTGCGACACGAACAGCACCTTCATCCTTCGAATCAAGAACACTAGGGGCATCCTTATCCACCAAACTACTCTTGATGTCGCGAAGTGAGGGCACAGACGATTGCGGCTTGAATCCTGGAGGCAAAGCAATTGCCTTTGCAGATTTGGCGCGAAGCAAACGAACCTGATATCCATGAGTTACAGAAACAGACTCAGCATTATTTGCTTTGAGAGCTTCTCCGTCAATTTGAAAGTAAACATTAGAGCCAGCATGAAAACGAATAAAGAATTCATTACCTTGCCGAAGACGATGTAATCCAAGCGTTGAGCCTGTTGTAAGGGAGAGACCAATATCAGAGGTCCGATTAACAGTAAGCACTTCAACTTCCTTGTCACCTACATATTGGGGATGGAACTTTCCCTTTTGCCGTTCATCCTTTGCACGGTGCCATGGGTCAGCGCCTGCACCATAGCTGGGAATGTTCAAGAAGAGAAGCATGCGGTCCTGGCCATTGAACTCCAGCGGTGATGGGTTTGCAGCATCGGCAAGAGGAGAATGCCCTGCAGCAACAAGAGCACCGGGTCCGCACACAGCACTGTCAACAAATTTAGAAAGACGTTTAGGCGGGGCGATGGCCTGTCCAATGCCTTTACGGACATATACGCGCTTATTGGCAAACTGGGACTTGCGGCGATTTTGTTCAAAAGCAAACATAAGCTGCCCGTCCGCACCGATAGAGAAGTAGTTAATCATGACTTCCTCGAGCTCGCGCTCGCCCTCGTGAGATTTCACCACCTTGCGGTCTTTCACTTCTTCAAAATAGGCAGTATTACCCTCAGCGAGACGAACATTGATGAGCCAGACATCCAACGGGATTTCCTCAGCATTGTAGATCATGCGAATACGATCGGTCAGGGCAGACATACCCTCACCAATCAACGGGCTCGGCGGAGACGCACCCCAACCAAGACACCGGGCCAGGTCATTGCCCGTGCCAAATGGAATGATTGCAATGGGGATGTTGAGGGCGTCTACCTTGGCAAGGCAGGAGATGACCCATTTTACAGTGCCATCGCCGCCACACGCCACTACACGCACATCGTAGTTACCATTGTCCTTTGAAAGTGTAGACATCTGCTCAAAGCGTTCCTCGCGAGCTTGGTTGTCCTTTAAGCTAAAAATTGTTACCATACAGGGCCTTCCTTTAGAGAGCTCCATCTCGAAACGTGGTACGTTCATATCGAGCAGCTGCTTCGACACGAGGCCACCCGATCCGGGGTTCACCGCCATGAAGATTTCCACTTTGGGCAAATTTGATGCGGCATCAAATGCAGCTGGCCTCTTGCCGACATTGTCAAGCTGCGAAGAACTCGTGCAGCCCATCCTGAGCCACTTTGAACGCCAAAGAACTACTTTTCAACGCAGCAGAAGCGCGCAGCGCCTTTAAACGTGCTTTTGACTACCTTGCACAGGCAAAAACTGCGCTACTCCTTTCTTGCAACCTAGGTTTGTCTCTCGCACAAGTTTTAAATCCAAGTCTATACCACTGCTGCCGCTGCCAATGCCGCCGAGCTAGCAGCGGTACCACCGCCGACGCTTTCGCCTCTTGTCGTGAGCAATTCGACACGGCAAAACGAAACTGGATTAGCATCTTTTTTATTGTCATTGTCATCGTTTCGTTTCTTTTGTTCGCTATTTCCTTTCAATCAACTTCCTTTCTTATCTTTTTCTTTCCCCACCTCGCTAGCACTTCCTACCCGCTGTATAGTACAAGTAGAAAAAAAGTACAAAGAAAAGAAAAAAGTAAACATTTCTCCGTTTCTGAGTTCTCAATTCTCTGTAGAAAACAATTGCATACCTGTGCTCTTGCCTTGAATTTGCCCAGTTACTTCGAATTCTTTTTTCATATGCATCCACTCGCCATCATCCTCATGAGCTCCGATTGAATCTTGCATTGGTTCTAGATAAACACTCGGCTCAACCTGGGCCCAAGCATCCACAGCAGAAGTTCAATTTGTTCATTGACTAACTAATTCGTTGGCGATGCACGCTCCTTCTTTTCTCTTTTCTTTTTTTCAATAAATTTTTAATTATGAAATAGAATTGTTGCTATCATGAATGATGACTCCAAAATACGATTAGTTAGGCTTTAAGTGGAGTGTCAGAAATGCTATAGGTACCTACTTTTGAGGTTTATTATCTCTTGGGCTCAGCTGCCACGAGATTGCTCGGCTGAAAACATGTCTGTTCTCTCGCTCCGTGCTTTCAAGGGAGGTCGGATAGGCCACCGCGTCTTTTCTTGAACGCCTGCAGATTTGGGTGATCAGCAACGCCGGAAAGGTATTTGATTGCAAAAGCCATTATTGAGTTAATTCTAAGATGAACTTGAAGCTCAGGTGTGGCAAGAAGACAGCGAAAAGAAACACTAACCTATGTGTTGGGTATCTATCTACTAAGAGTAAAGATGAAGGGATGAGATAAAGAACCAAAGATAGGTTGAGCGAGCTCAGGGTGTGGGGAAAGAGGCATATCATGGCTGTAAAAGCTGCACGCCAACGAGATCTCTATCCCACCTACACTTAAAGCCCTGCTTTAACCTACTAAATAACCTGGTGAGGCTGGGGCGAAACCTGCTGTGGGTACATATTGCAAAGGTTGATTCGCATTGTAGATAGCGTTAGGATAGATTAAATTCATGAAGTTCAAGAAAATGAGAAAATGGGAGGAAGGAAACAGAAATGAAGCTTAATTCAGATCGGCCAGCAACCAAACAATTGCGCTCAAATAACATACATAAAACTCTTGTAAATTTGTGCTTTTCATTCGATTTCTATTCGATTATGATGCAGGCAACTAGCCACCTATGATATATTTACTTGTATTTATCTTTGATGGTCATATTGTCGAACGGTTTTGCGACTTACACGTAGCCAACACTTCGTTAATTGATACGATTTTCACCAGGCAGAAAAATCGATATGTATGTGTAAACTTGAAAAAGTATTCGCATGGATCTAAGTAGGTTAATTTTGTTTCATCGTGATATTCATTTTATTTCCTTTCTAATTTAATCTGCATGAGGGCGCGGCTGCGGTGCAGGCTCTGCATCGACACCTCCAAAGCGTAGCAGCAGGATAGAGAAGATGCTGACCATAGTCACAACACCCATGAAGGCTATAATAAACCATGCCACAGAGTTGGAGACGTGGAGCTCTTTCTGTACAAAGTCATGTGCATCAATAACGCTAAATCCCAGCGATGCCACAGCGGCCTTGGCACGGCCGACCGGGCCAAATGGATCACTTGCAAATGATGAGAGGGCCTCGCCATACTGTTCAGGATTCATTGCGAACTTCTCGAGCATTTCCTTAGTTCTGGAGCCGCGGTACATGTAGGCCTTCTTCTCCTTCACAGCAAAAATAGTCGGGAAGCCAGAGATTCCAAAACGCATCATAAGTGCCATGTTATCAGGTCCATCAACCTTGGCTACGTGAACTTCACCTTGAAGTGCCTCGGCAGTCTTTTCGTAGATGGGCTCGAGGCGACGGCAGTGACCACACCAAGGCGCATAGAACTCCACGAGCCAGGTCTTGTCGCCCTGAGTGACTTTAGTATCAAAATCACGTTGTGACAGAGATTGCACCAGGCTTTCAGCGGCAGTTGTGCTGACAATCTGTACTGCCGACAGCAATGCCGCGAAGGCAACGAGAGCCAACTTGGACAAGAGTGTCTTCTTGCCTGCGCCCATTTTCTAGCGGTCGTTAAATGTACGTCCGAAACAAACAACTCCCGCAAAGAGTTTCACTTGAGCTGAGAGTCGCAAGAGAAGAATACTATTAGAGTCCTCAGCCTCCTCAAATTAGGTACTCGTCGCCCGTAGTGCTTGAGACTTGAGCGGCCGTTGTAGAGGTTTGCGTGTGAAGTTGGTCCACTATGTACACCTCTTCCTACCATAAAGTTCTGCACAATATAAGATATTACAGCATCTATTACGACTCAGCTAAGAGGCATTAGCAAAGTTCTTCAGGACTTTCAATATGCAGGATCCAAGAGGTCAAGGAATTCAGCAATTCATGTTAAATTTTTCATCAACAACGTTCTGCAGATCTACTCACAGGCTTCAACGATAATTGGTGAGCGAGAGTGTAGATGACCTCGCCGTGTCACAGCCTATGTTGTCGCTGATGTTCTATTTAGTGAATTAGACCAGGTTGTACCACCCTATCCATTGCATCAATGTGAATTATACCCACAAACTTAAAGTGCAATACTGCACACTCCTTCCTACATCCGCATGATAAGCTTGAGCTTTCTAAACACGTCTTCAATGATTTTTGGTTATAGGTCACGTTTTGATGCACGTTTAACGTCTTTCAGGCGTGATCTATAAAATAAATTAGCTTAGAAGTGAATATTACTGACCATAACTGTTTTCTCCTGTTAGTCCCATTATTCACAGTTCTCTTTTCATCCATGTAAATCTGAAGCGCGTGTCTCTCCAAGAAAGCAATCTCGTTTCACATTTGCAGAAGCCTCAAATCTTAATTCGCGTTCTTCAGCTTGGACTCAGTCTTTAGCGAAGGCGTGCTTCGAGTTATTATAACCCTCCTTAAAGCTCAACTCATTACCATATTAATAATCGACAAAAAGTCTCTGTTTAAGGCCAATATTGCGTTCCAGAAGAAGTCCTGAGAAAAAGGGTTGCGCAGCGAGACTCCTTGAGTGCTTAACATTATTCTTTCTGTTTGTGATATATTCATAAAGACAAATCACAGCAACCAAGGCGGAATTGCGTTAACGTCCTTTGGCACTCTTGTTGGCTTGTTTGTAGTGTGATCTGGCGGCTGCAGACACGATGTCGGAGGTCGAGAGTAACGCTGCTGAATCCACGCTCTCGGGCGAGGACCTCGCGTCCCTTTCCGTGGAGGACACTGGCGATGACGCTGTTGCGGGCACTTCTTCTGCCGCAGATGAGGAGGAGGACGACAGCCCTGCAAAGAATGCCCTCCAGGAGAACATCCGCCGCAAGGGTCAGAACGCTTACTACTACGCTCACGCTTCGTCTCGCGAGACTGTCAAGAACTACGGCGGCGAACCGCCCCGTATTGACCCTAGCCAGGCCGTAGACGAGGTACCTGTCAAAAAGCTGAAAAACGTTATTAAGCGCTACAGCTGGGCTGATGGCAAGAAGACTGTCAAGGTTTACGTGCCGACGGATGATCTTCTTACCGGAGCTGAGCCTTCTGACGACAATGTGGATCTCGACTGGTCCGAAACGTCTCTGACCATCAACTTGAAAAATATGGATGACGGCAAGGACTACGAACTCATGTTGCCCAAGCTGCATAGTGAGATTAGCAAGGTTTCGCACAAGTGCAAGCCGGACTCTATTGTCATCACACTTCATAAGGTCACGGAGATTTCCTGGTACCAGCTGGTGAAGAAATAAGATGATGACATAGAGTCTTGTTGCTTGCCTCCACTGCCTGGGCTCGCGACCTTTACATAAACACATTCAACATTCACCCAGCATCACCCAGCAACTATACAATCAGATTCCTGAGCGCCACGGCAATTAAATCAAACCCTTTAGAGGCACTGTGGTGCAGGGAGCTCACCAAGCGCTTGACCTCCGATTACGTTTATTCTCAAATAAAAAGGAAAGAGAACTTTTTTGCCATTTAGTTTTAAATTATGTCTTTCTCAATATAGCGTGCATCTTTGTGACTCGAGCAGTCTCCCTAACGTTACAGGGTCAAGGAAACTTTTTAAGAATCTAAGAGGGGCGTAGATTGAATTGTTTCGCCGGAGGATTGTAGTTAGTCACTATCTAATTATATCCACACACAATGATTAAATTGAGTCAGAAGCTGCAACTATAATCATTGTAGTATTATCAAGTTTTTGGATCTATCATAGAGCCAAGAATATTCTAAACATTGTCAGCTACAACCACGGGAGCCAAGGCTCCCAGAGTTGAATTTATCTCAGCGATGGCCCCACTCAGCATTAACATTGATTTGGTGTTAAACCAGCAGATTGTTTTGAGCGTTGTACAACCCTGATGCACCCCATAACAGCGTCCATACCGAAATAATTGATTAAATAAAATGTATCAATCATACCTCAAAAATCCAACTGTTTCTTCTTCGCTGTCATTAAAATTGTCTGATTAAATATGTTGGTATCACAGAGATTGATTTCATTTGTTTGAAATAAAACGTCTCATCAGTATTGAGAGGCATTGATCCGCTCACTCTCACTGATGACAAGCCGCGCCACCTACAGTCTGTGCAAATAAGCTACAAGGGTCAACCACTAACTGGTAGAAACTGTCAGGAACAGTAGAGTTGTAATTAAATGATTTATAAGATTTGCAGCCTCGTTGTATCGCATCTGACAATGATGCAAGATAGTAGGAGGTAGACTAAGATTGTTTTTACATAAGGGCATGTCGCGCCTGACACATGGAGCAACCAAGAACCACAGGAGCGCATATAGATGGGGGGGTGCCATTGGGAGGATGATTGAGACCTAGAGGACAATCTTCCGCACTATTGCATTGCGGTAGTTGAGAAATAGATAGCTTGTTTAGACGCTCACCAGCCATCTGGCGGGCGTGGCAGTCTACACAAAAATGAGTGGTCCCCCAACAGAAGAAACTGGCCGGTGTGCAACAGAAAGAGCATTTGAACTGCATACTATCAGGTCCATGTTCTGGGCAAATGGACACCTGCTGCAGGGCACATGTGCAAGAAGAACAATGCCGACCTCCTTCTCCATGGTTGGCATCGTCTACTGCTTCCTCACATTGGCGCATGCCACCAAAGAATGGGCGTCGGCATCGTGTGCAATAAAACAAAGTGAATGCATCATCTTCAAGGAGGGCCTCGGCAGGCGAAGCACGCTGGCGCGCTTCTTCAAGTACGCTGCCAACACTTGCTCGCAGTTCTGCAACAGCGAGAAACTCTGCCTCTAGAGCCTCAGGGTGAGCCATATCAGCTTTGCATACTGTACATTTGGCAAAAGTTAGAGTTGCACGCTCGGCACTACGTTCACTCGCAAAACGTTCACGAATACATTCAACGTGCATCGGGTGGCCACAAGAAAGCTCAATGCTTGCGCCTTGCTCGAGTGGATCAAGGCAGACAACACACAAGGCATCAGGACCAAGGCACTGGAAACACATTTCAGGGCAAGAGGATTCGCCAGCTAAGCCTCCACAAACGTGGCCGCACTCAGGACGAATTTTCCCGCAGAGGTCTTGGGCCTTTTGTTCACAACTTGGAGATGCACAGCGAACAACGACTCCTAGGCTACTGCTTTCAGATGATGGTGCAGGGACGCGGTTCTCGCAGAACCTGCAAGGCGTCGTTGTCAAGAACTCCTCGCAAGAGAGGCCCTCGTGATACGGCGAGACAGCGCAGTCAGCACAGAACGTTGCGTTGCAGACGCAGCGTACACGTGCAGCGTTCCGAGTGTCCTTTTTATCTCGATCAAGAGCGATACGACTTTCACAATTCGGGCAGTGACAGATCTGGTCACCGATGTTATGTAGACTCGCCGACATGTAGATGTCCAAGTCACCAGCTTGCAAGTTTGCTCGAATGTCCCTTTCCGCGATCAGGCATGCACACGAAGGTATTATGCAGCTTGCCCTCGGTGCAGAGGCCAGGACATGCGTCCTGAAGCAGTCTAAGCACATCGAATGCCCACAGTTTGCTAGCTCCACAAAGTCCGCATATGTGTCTTCGGCCGCCACGTCACACGCACAGCACGTTCTTTGGCTGTCACTCATTGCCGCCAGCGACCTATGTTCAATCTCACTCATCTTTTGCGTCAAGAGCGCCATCGCCTCGTTTAAGTTCTCCATTGTTTGCCGAAGGTCTTCACCGCGAAGATTTGCGGCTCTCACTGCCCTCACCATTTGTGCCGACAATCGAACACATTCTAAGCCAGTAATCTCGCCGGACCCAAGGCCGATTGCGGCACCTGCTCCATTACTCCGCGCGCGTTTACTCCCTGAACTTCCAAGGTTATTAACGTCGACACTTTGGTTATTACGCTGATTTATGGAGGCGCTTGCACTGTTGACATTCGCGCTGACGGGAGAGTCTCGAGAGATAACCACCCAGTCGTCTCGGATCTGGGCGTCGCGGGGAAAGAGACCTACAGCAGAGGGCCTTGCGGCGGCGATGGCGCCTAGACCGGCGGCAGCTTGGACTGCAAGTACCGCCTGTGACGCGGCCTGAGCGGCTTGGGCAGCAACATCACTGGTTCCACGGCTCATGCTGGGAGCGTTACCCATGTTATGCACAGGTTTCAATCAGGAGGTCAGTCAGTATATCTGCCTGCCTTCAAGAGTAGCTGGGACCGACAAATGAGATCTGTAGATCTAGCAACTATTTAGTATCTCAGCCGCACGTTCCTGAAGGCTCCAATGTGCTGTGTGAGTTGAAGATAAAGCTGCTGCTGCTGCTGCTGTTGCTGCTGCTCCGATGGACTCCGTACAAGGAGGGTTCTTCGGAGTTGACGAACTCTCTCCAAGCACAGTCGAGAGGAGGTATCTAGGAAGACTGCTGCAAATGCGAGGGAGGCCAAGACGAACAATTTGATATCGAATCCCACCTGATCGCCGGAGGGACCCCAGGAACCCGCTCGCGCGGGCCCGACGTCGCGAGAGATAAAGAGTTGGGAGAATAAACGAAGAAATTGGCAAAACCCATACGTACCTAGTAGTCCTAGTAGGTTTCTACCACATTTGCTAACCTCCCTAGCAAATTGCGAATAGTCTAAGAAAAGGTACCATTCCAGTACCCGACCACGCGTAAGAATGGCCACACTCTGTGCTTTTTGCAGGAGAATGCAAATTGGGTTCTTCAAACCTCGGAGTTGCTGTGTCATTCTATAATCAATGTTTTCGACAGTGTAATAGTAGAACAGGAGTACCGCATACCTCATTTTTTATAATTTTAAAAATTAAACCTATTTCAAGTCGTCTTGTACGATAGATATACCTTGGAAGGGTATGACTATACTTGACATTCGTAACAAAGAGCACTATGGCTGGGGAAAGTTCACATAGACGAATTGTTAAGAAGAGGAAGAAAGTTTCCGGTTTCGCAGCACTTTGATAGAAATTAAAACGATGAAAGAAGTTAATGGGACTCATTGTGATTGCAACCTTAAGCATGAAAGATTTTACTATAACTGTCTAAAGGAAGCTTCTGAAACAGTGGTTAGATTTGTTGCTGTAAGTTATACTAGTGAGCCTTGATTCAAACCGATTTACATTCCCGCTATAGCTTTTATTTTTATATCTGCAATTTTGTGCATGCCCCCTGATCAACTGTTTTTCATTGTAGACCTTTGCAAAAGCATATTATCAAACCATTTTTATGATTTCAGTTGACCCATGTTGCGTCATGGGCCCAATCATAGCCACGTAACTAGAATTACTACATATGCCATAACTAAGAACCCCGCGGAAAAGCCGAGGATCTTGTTGAATACTTCTTTTCGTGGATGTCCTAAATGAATGATTAAAATAATCATCACGCTTTTAACTTTGTTGCACCGAGGTGTCTAGTTTCTATTTCATCATACCCCGCGCATTCATACAAACACAGTGGCCAATTGACATAATGACATGTATTTCGTTTGGAACATTAGTGCATGGTTTTAAATTCTCAAACCCACTCATCATTCATCTCTACTCCAGCCTATAAGTAGCCTCAATTTTATCTTGGTTCGCATTTGCTCCTATGTTTTAATTGCTTTATCATTATCAAAGTTAAGTTAAGGTGTTCTATTTTAATTTATAAAACGGCACACATAATATTTTAAGGTGTTCCTTTCAAGATCTGTTCCTCTACGAAGCAAGTGAACCCCAATTCACTCCGCTACGACTAACAATAGTAGTTGCATGGGTTATTATAATAATAATAAAGAAGATCAATTAAGAGAAAGAAGGGGAGAGAAGCAAGAGAAGCTTCGAGCACAATTTAGCCAAGGCAGTTCGACTTGGCGAAGATCGCGTGGGTGCGAGACGGTTATCTTCGCGGCGGAGCGAGATTACTGACGTCTTGCGAATACGCTTCTATCTGCGCAACTTTTCCTTTTGCTTTCTCTAGAGCCCGTGGCCTTGTGGGTCAGTGTGAGATCGAGGGCGGTTGACAACTCGACGCTCTTGAGCGAGTATCTATCTATCGTCTCTTCAACATCGACGTTGATTGAGTATTTCTGATCGCAAGACATTGTGATATCTCTGTGTAGTTTTCACTCTTCAATCCGGGAAAATGGGCTCCAGATATGATTCGCGCACCACGGTGTTCTCGCCGGAAGGCCGTCTGTTTCAGGTGGAATACGCTATGCAAGCCATTGACAATGCTGGCGCATGTGTAGGCCTCCTTGCTGGTGATGGTGTTGTGATTGCCGCTGAGAAAAAAGCCACCAGCAAGCTTCTTGCCCCGAGTAAGACTAGCGAGAAGCTGTACATGATTGATGACCACGTGGCCTGTGCCGTTGCTGGTCTCACCTCCGATGCCAACGTTCTCATTAGCTATTTGCGCCGCGTGGCACAGAACTACAAATTGCAGTACCAAGAGCCCCAGCCTCTCGAGCAGCTCATCATGCGGGTTTGTGATCTGAAGCAGGGCTACACCCAGTTTGGTGGCCAGCGCCCCTTTGGTGTTTCCTTCCTCTATGCTGGCTGGGATCGCCACTATGGATTCCAGTTGTACCAATCTAACCCGTCCGGCAACTATGGCGGCTGGAAGGCAACCGCCATTGGCGCCAACAATCAGGCTGCCACCTCACTCCTGAAGAAGGAGTACAAGGATGACTGCTCTATTGATGAAGCCCTTGAGCTCGCTGTCAAGGTTCTTAACAAGACCATGGACTCTGTCACCCCGAGCGCGGACAAGATGGAGTTCTCTGTACTCAGAATGGATAAGGCAACCGGTAAGCTTGTGCAGCACGTCATGCATGATGACGAGGTTCAGCATCTCTTGGACAAGATCATTGCCGAGGAGAAGGAGGCTGAGGAGAAGGCCGAAGCCAAGGCTGCATAAATCCCTCATTTTTAACCCATTCAACAACTACGACAACACTACACCCTTGAAAAACCATACAAACATAATTACCAGTACTACCTTCTGCAAACATGATATTTTCTCACTTGGAGCTCTTGCTTTCGAATCCAAATACGCACCTTGATTAATCAGCAAAACACACGTTGATGCGTTAATTATTTTAGTTTGTATTCAGTGTTCCGTGAAGCGAGAATTTTTCGTTGTGCGCTTTCTTAAACCGCAATGCCCAGGGCGTAAATCCTAAGACAACAAACCAGATGCCTTATGCATCTTTTTTTTTCTTTTTTTTTCGTTTTCAAAATGTCCTACTAGCAAAAGTACGTTACTAAGAGGGCTTGGCTAATTGTCTTAGTTTTTTAGTTGAACATTTTCGTTCACATGTGAAAATTAAGGCCACTACAAACTGTACAATTTACATATTAGAGGGCTATGCATCCAGAAACAACAAAAAAATACAAGGTCTTCGTTGCAAATTAGATTCTTCGAAAACTAGATTATGCTTGAACATTGACCCTTGGCTTAACGCTTCTTGTACATACAAGACTTTAACACGCCCTCATCTTTATCAATAAAACCTTGCGCGCGAATTAGTTTGCCCAATTTAGTCTCCTGCTCTTCAGGTAAGCTGAGTTTCCGAAAGTGAAACATTACAAACATGCGGTTTTCAAGCTCCTCGTCCTCAAGACGGAAACCGAGTTTCTTGAGTACACGCTTGAAGGATGCAATACCACGATCCATCTCCTCCTCGGCATCGCCTTTCGCCGAACCTGAACTGTAGCGGCTTTTGACCTCTGCTACAATAAGCTGGCCTCCAACCTTGAGTGTACGGCGAGCCTCAAGTAAAAATCGCTGGTAATCAGTTCCCATAAGCGAGAGGGAAAACACAGCCACGTCAAGGCAGCTATCCTCAAGGGGAACATCAGCGCTGCTAGCCACCGTGACGTGTTTGTTCGTTTTGCAAAGGTCAAATGAATATACTTTGTGGGGAACAGTACGTGCGATAAGTGCGTTTCCGCAGCCAAAGTCGCCTACCACAGTACCCTTGGGCATTTTCTTCACCTCTGCGGCAATCATCTCGGCCGGGTTTTCAGGCCAGCGTTGTACCTGGCTCTCAAATCCACGGTGGTACACATTGTAGAGCTCAGGTTTCTGTTTGAAGAGTTTCATTGCCTTGTCACTTGTTGTTGTATAAAGTTGCTCATTCAACCACCGAAATTGGCCACCTTCGAGTTTAGCTTTGAACTTCGATTGCAAACTCGAGATTGCGGGTTTCTTAGTGCTCGGTGTCGTGGAACTTTTGGGCTTAGTTTGCTTGGGCTTTTTGCTTGCCTGCTCTGAAGGTGCAGCCTTCCCAGGGGTTTTCTCGATTTCATTGCGCTCATCATCTTCACGTGGCCGCTTTGAGCCCCGAGGGTTCTGACCCGCTGAGGACCGTCCATGTTGAGCAGGTTTGCCATGAGACGAGTCCGCCTTGCTAGCCTCGGCGCGGCTGCGCTTCTGAGCTCGTTTTGACTGCTTGCCGCCACCACGGACGATCTTCGGTGCATCCATGGCTTCAAGCAAAGCTGCGTTTATGAGAGCACAGGCACTTTGCTGATCTATTGTTGGATTGCTGTTTGTCGAGCAAAGGAATTTACCAGGAGCACCACCCACATTGAATCAAGGGTGAAGACATATAATAGTAGTTAACATAAACGATAGGACTCGATAGAATTGGCCATTTTAATACTTTGAAAGGGTGGAAGGGACTTTGATGCGGTACGTCGGACTTGGCGATGTTGCTTACACCTTGACTCCCGAGATAGTAGAGATTGCCTTCTTTCTTCTTTAAGGGTAAACATATTTCTCAAGTCCATGAGTAGAAGATACCCTACAATGTATGACGCGGGAAAACCCGCTTCATAGGTTGGAAGTAATATGCATTCAAAACTTGAGTTCTATGCTGCTAGTTTGGTAAGGCGGGCTGCTGCAAATGGAGCTGCCAGGAACATAATCAAAGTTCTAAAAAATCCTTTATTATTATTATTATTATACGAGGCGAGGAGCTCCGGTTGATGGAATGCATGGGTTTGATTTTCTCAAACAATCATACGGCGCATGGGGTATGATCTCAAAAAGTGCATTGGCAAACATAGATTGTTTTTTTATAAAGTAATTCAAGAAGAAAAAAAACACTAAACCTGCTCAAACATTCTGACGAACGTGTGAGTTTGCTCAGATTTTCTATGAAAGGCCACTGGGGAACTACTACGACCCAAGTATTGCGCAACAGGAAAGATCTCAAGCACTATTCTTGAATGTAAAATACGAGTTTGAACAACTTACAGGGCTTTTTTGCGCCAGCACGGAAACAAAACCCAAATATTAGCACATCATTACAGAGCCGTGGGGCAGCCAGCGTGGGCTTCCGTTCTTTTCAGCAAGGATCTTCTTGTGGAAAGCACCAAGACGCTCCCTGAAGATCTTTACAAGGCCGTGGAAACCAGGTCCGAGTCTCTTAAGGTAGCTCTCAATCTTCTGCTTAGTAAAGTCATACACCTTTTGCTCATTGGTGGTAAGCATGCGGATTTTGTCCATGGCCCAAGCATGCTCTCCCTTCAAGTCACGTCCAGATACCTTGACTTTGCCCTGATCCTTGCACTTCTCATAAATCATGGTGTCCAGAGACCAGCCAAAACGAAGCGCAAGGATAACGAGGAACTCGTCGACGCGCTCAGTGGTGACATAGAGTGCATAATCTTTTTGCAAGGCCTCAATGGCGACATTGGGATCCTGGCTTCGCGGCAAGGTCACCCAACTGCAAACCTCTCCACATTGCATGGGGTTGTTAGGCTTTTCCTTGATGCGTTTCAAGAGAAGGTCGAGAGTGAACTGGTGGCGGAACTCATCATCATGGCATTGAAAAGGCTTGCCACCAAGAGGCTTGCGATCTCCGTTTTCATAGTCGCACTTTTTATCAGGGTACTCAATAAAATAGCGACGATTGTCGTACCAAGTTCCATGCGAGATATAGCGACTGCTTGGCTCCCTAAATACGGTGACCATTGCAGCTCCGGGGAGGCATGCTTGCATCCATTTGGCCCTCCATGCGTGCTGGTAGAATACGTCAAACTTGCGGTACTTGCACTTGCCATCTTTGTAGTTCGTAAAGAACGAGCGGGAGGGGCCTCCCTTAAGGTCGTAGTACTTTGTGACATTGTCAAGAGCGAGAGCGACACTTGTTCCACCAACCTTATGGAGTTTTGAGAAGAGCAAGCCAGGAGGTCTGTCGCCGCTGAAGATGGAGAACTCAGCGTCAGGACCCATGGATGCGAACTCCTTGAGTGCTTCCTCACGAAGACGGCCTTCCTCATCAGAGGTGTAGAGCGGCGGACGTGGGAGTGGTGCTTCTCCACTGAGCTTGGAGATCTTTTTGTCAGCGATTTCCTCAATTTCAGCATCGGTGGACTGTTGAATGTAGTCATCTGCCTGCTTTACAGTATCTTCGCCAAACTCCCTGTACGAGTCCTCAAGCTCCTTGCGGTACAGCTTCTCAGACATCGCCTGCTCCTCACCGATGCCATTCTTGTCCATGGAGACCACGAGCAGGCCTGTGTCAGACTCACCAATGGCTCTTTTGTTGCTCGACACGCTACCAGCAAGTGCCAAGAAGCCCGTCAATAAAACAATACCCAGAAGGGTCCAGATGCGACGAGACCATGTAGTGTTCTCATCGACGTGATCCTCCACGAAGCCACCCTTGAACATGGCCTCGATCGTGGTCGGAGACCTCGAGCCTGGCGACATCATGGGAGTCCTCGCATTAGGAGACCTCATGATAGGAGATTTCATCTTTCCCCAAAACAATCGACCTCAATCGTAGAGTCAATCGACCTCGACCTCGACCTCGACCTCCTCAATCGTAGAAGTCGATCACGATTTGCCGAGCTCGTGCCCATTAACATCCACAGAGACAGTCTATAACCATTACAACCATGACTCTTCCTTCCTTCTTTCTTTCTTTCTTTTACTTTTCACTTCTATTTTATTTTTAATATTTTCATTATTACGAAATCAAATCAATAATTTTAAAACCGGCCTATTTTCAAGCTTTCTAGCCAACTCTTACTCTATGCTACTCCCCACGCAGCTTACTCGATCGCTCTCTTTCTTTGACCTCTCTAGCAGTCTCCTATCCTGTCCTACCTATGGATGGATGATTGACTTGACTAAACTAAACTTTTCAAGAGAAAGCAAAACCTATAAGACATAAGTCATACGTACCTATGTTCAAGTGGACCCGGAATGGGAGAAGAAAAAGTAAAAAGTAAAGAAATCAGCAGCACAAATGCACTCAGCAGCAGCACGAGAAAGGAGACGCGATAGAAAGTGGCCGGCATCGCTGCTAATGGCACCTTTGGCTTTAATTCATCGCTGCTCCTTCGAGGTCTCTCCATGGACTCCGCACTCCCTCTTGCTTTGGCCGACCTCCGTTTGCACTCCCTCTTTTCATAAATAATAAACAGCGCAGCAATTCTTTTGTGCATTCATTCATTCATTCATTCATTCATTCATTTATTTTATTCGCGTTGTTTATCCATACTTTTATGTTTATTTATCATGAATTGCCTATTTCTTCTGTGGGTAGTCAAAGGTTGTAGCTCTTTACTACGAGCTACTACGTAGGTTTTCCATGCTTTGGCCTAAGTAAGCTGCCGCTCGAAAACAACCTCCACGCACACGATCCGATCACTCGGAGTCCGCCAAAACACGCAGCGGCTGTTAAAGAAGCAGGCGCATTGACAGGCTGACTGGCTCCAGGCTGCGGTGTTTCTAAGGCTTGCTATAAGGTCTGGGGTCAAGGAAGTCAAGGAAGTCAAGGAAGTCAAGGAAATCAAGAAAATCAATTGGGCAAGGTCCACTGCGATCGCCTCCTTCGCATAACTTTGAATAGGCCTCTTTTTCTTTCTCTTTTTCTCTTTTCTCTTCTTCTCTCTGCTTTCTTAGTAAAATACTCAAAGTTAGGTGCCTAGGAGACACTTAGATAGCTAAATAGATTATTTTTATTGAATAGTTAAATAGATTATTAAATAGATAGATACTTTGGAAGGCCTGCCTGGGGTCAGTCAGTTCATCAGCCCCTCCAGCAAGAAACTACGTTCAAAGGTGCAGAAGGGAAGTCAATCATGATCGCATTCGCAACTGCTTTGGAAACTTGCTCAGTTTGGAGTTTTCCGAGAGCTTCTTCTGAGTGTCCACGAAATGGCACTTAATCGACACTGCACGTGACTTCTTCGACGAACTATGTGTCT
Organism: Schizochytrium sp. TIO01; assembly: GCA_004764695.1. Classification (NCBI taxonomy): domain Eukaryota; class Bigyra; order Thraustochytrida; family Thraustochytriidae; genus Schizochytrium; species Schizochytrium sp. TIO01. The sequence goes on along the minus strand of SMSO01000034.1, from coordinate 1,106,084 downwards.
TTGAGTTGGGCTCTCTCTCTCTCTCTCTCTCTCTTGTTTTCTTCTTTTTTCCCATCTTATCATTAGAGATGAGTTTTATAGAAAATACGGTCTGCTCATTTCATTTCCTGCTTCATCGTTCTCGCAGAAAGAGAGCTCCGGGCGGGACTCGCTATGGAAAAGTAGCCAAAGAGGAACCGTCTGAGGCCGCTCAGACGGTTATTGAGCTGCTTTATGTCCTGCCAAAGCGAGCGGTGCGGACTCAAGAAGAAGAAGAGGTCGACGGTACAATGATCGTAGTTCCGAGTATGATCTTTTCTGCGCCATTCAATCTTAGAGTGATTTTTTTTTTTTTTTTTTAAACCTTAAGTAAAAAACTCCAAACAATCACTTAATACGACGTGTCACGAAATGATGTTGTTTGATGTGAGATCTGTTCACCAATCTAAGATTAGACTCGGCCATTTCGTGCAACGTAGTTGAAAGGAGCAAGCAAAGCATTGCCCCCCTCTAATGCCTTCAAGCCACGCCTTCCGTGCACAGCCTACGCGTAAGGCCGGCAGTCAGCGCCTGTCCATTATCAACTTGGCCTTTCAATCCACTTCGTCAACTTTTATTGTGGCCTACATCACATACTATAGTATCGTAATTTTTTGTGTGTGAATTTTTTAAAGATATATATATGTATACGCAGCGACTATTGAAAGAGGTCGTAGCTTGTATAAAATGGTGAGATTATGTAAATATTTATTTCCTTTTGACTTTTAGGTTTTGAACAAAGTTAATTCTACAAAAGCCAAGACTTGAAAGACATTCGCAATACCAAGTGGTAAGTAGTGCTGTTACTGAATAGTCTCTAAGAGAGGTGAACTCAATGTTCCGACTTCTCTTTTCGTCTCTCGGAGCTGAATAAAACTGTGCGTTAGAGCAATTCGAATCGGAGCTCCGTTTGCTAATAATTTAGAATAAACGCGCACAAGAACAAATAAAACAAACTAACACCTAACAGCTTGCTGGATTTGCTTGCAGCGTCGAGACTTTTGAAGTTTTCGAATTGAGATATGGCCCTCGTCGAGAGCTCATTGGTCCACTGGTTCATCGAATTTGAGAAGTTCCATGGAAGCTTAAATTTTATGAATTTATGAATTTATGAATTTATGATATTATGAATGAGTGAATGGTTGACTTATTGATCAGGCTTGTTTATTTTCTTCATCGTGTGAACCTTGAACTTGCATTTTTATTGGTTATTCTTCAGGCCTCACCTCTCATGATCAGCTGTGCGAACTAAGAACCAGCTAAAGTTGAACAGAGACTCCCGATAATTTCATCGCAACAGACACACATGCTTCGTGCTTGAACAACGACATTGGGTGCAGTTCAATTCAAGGTCTTCTTCGAAGTATCGCTCATTGTTATATTAAAAAGTGCTGCCTCAATCGCAAGCAAATTAGGCACTAATTTTACCAACTGAGAATGTACATTTTGCATTTTTACCTCCATCTTTTTCTATTTTAATGAATATGATACAGGCCTAGTATTTTTTATAGAATAGGTTGGCCTATTACTTATTATTAAAACATGTTCTTGTAAAGATGTTGATAATAGCAGATAATGTATGTTTGAAATCGCCCAGGTTAAAATAGACCCTCAAAAGTTTCTAGAGGGTTGCTCAAAATCGCTTGCTTTCCTTGATTGGTTACTCCTCTATGTGGTGACTAAATATTTAAGCCAATATCTGAAGACCAGTATTTCTGAAATACTTCTCTACCCAAATCCCTGACATTCACTTTTATTTTAGATCGCATTATTTCGATTGTTCAGGCGCAAAAACATATGCCCAGATTGAACATTGTCTTTAATAGTTTGGTATTCAAGATAATTTAAATCTTTAAAAGGACTAAATCTCCTATGTGCCATTGTAAACCACTATTGTATATTCATACCTTGGGATGTGACCCAGTGATATATTAGGACTCAATCATGTTCAGTGAAAGGAAGTAGAGGAAAGTTATTCCTGATTATTTAAAGCTAAATATCGTCTCATGCCCCACAGTTTAATCCCCATATCCAATCAGAAATCCATTTTAGAAAACTCGCCGACACAGTTTTCTGTGAGGAAACGTAGAATATTCTCCCAATGTCTCGCCAAGTTATCCCTCTTCGGCTGTGAGCTTTTGGGGGCACTCCTCTCTACTGCCAATTCTAAAAGAAGATGATGAAGAAGAAGAAGAAGCTTTCGAACCCTGCCGAAGAAAGGCATCCAAAGGACTTGATTAAGTAAGAGGTAGACTCATGTGGCCAATAGTGTTTTCTTTCCTTTTTCCTTTTCTTTCTTTCTTTCTTTCTTTCTTGGAAGTATTTCATTCTAAGTCTCGGAACCGATCACGTGATTCCATTCTGAAAGGAATCTTTGCAGTGTTTCATGTCTCCCATTCTCAGTTCGAAAGAAAGCGTCCGTCAAATACAGCAATGTACAGGCCTCAAAAGAGATGGAGCCGATACTGGGTTAGGGTAAGGTAGGGCAGGGTAGAGGTTAAGCGAATTATATGCGAGAATGGTGGTTAGAGTAGTTTATCATTTAACTGTACCCTGGAGGGGATTCAAGCTGTACGTATGTATCATATTGTATTCATTGCAGGTGATAGGGCAGGGAGAAGGCAGGCAAACTGAACTGCACGTCTTTGGTGAATAAAGGTAAATAAATGTCCCCGAAAGTCGGGACATATGACTATATTATTGAAATAAATTAAGGTAAGGTTAAGTGCAATTCGGCGTGTTTGTACAAAGAGCAAGTTCTCGTGTGTGATAGGGAGGCATCGATGAATATTCGTTTCCATTTCGCTTTGCTTTATTTCATTGCACTCCGCCTTATGACACCTCGTCTTCGGAACCTGTGAGGTAGCACAGTGGCAGCTCGTTGTTTGTATAGGGTCCACTCAGCTAGAGCTAGACAGACATGTGCCTACCCTGTCAGTGAGTAACACATAAGTTGGGTAGGTAAGTAGACTTTGCATAAATTGCTGATATCTGCAGGATTCGCACACACTTGCAGAACAGATGGAAGTGGTGCATTCTGCTGAAACATTCTATGCAACACTGGAGCTTATTTCTTTTACAAAGTTGGCTGGTGTTTTTTATACACATTCTTTTAAAAGCAACCTGGAGTAGCACTGTGTTTTCTTTGTGAAGGCATAACTACCACATCTCAGATCTCCACTTTGGTCAGCCCCGACAGGATTTCATTACAGTGTGGCAATTGCAACCAAGCTAAAAGGTTTAGAGATTTATTAGAGTAGCCTCTGACTGGATGAAGGTATTACAAGTTGAAACCCGCGCTCCCAACCAGGCTTTATTGCATAATCTTCAATATGATAATACTACATACTCTACCACTCAGGGGAAATTCACTCGGAATGTCATCAGCTACCGTCATCCCAGTGGCTTTGAAGGTTAACACTGCCTTGGTACGTACAATCTTGTTGAAATTTGAAGGGTTAATTATGGTTCTGTACCCGATCGCTCTCCACGAGTAGTACGCTCACCAAAACTTAACATCTCCATAACCCATCAACAACCTTCTGAGAGCGTGAGAGTGTGCATAACCACAGGGTCCCTGCATTACCTACCTCAATTAGCATATTAATACCCATTGTCTATCGGGTGTCTAAACCCTGATAATTGGCAGCAGACGACAAACTGCTCACCTGGAGCGTCGCCATGCGTTGGGCATGACAGACGCCGGCGCCCCGCACGGGCCACTTTCCGACGTCCACCCCGAAGAAGGAGTGACACCTATTCAGTCGCAGCACTCTCACGACCTTATTCCCAGCTCGACGGCTGCCTCGTCTTCGTCTTCGTCTTCCTCCTCCACCTCTACGGTTGTTCCGCACGATGGCAGCCACCATGACCTGCACTTAGCTTCCGACGGTTTGCTTGCTGAAGTTGTCAGTGTCGTCCATCATGATTTGATAACTGACGACAGCAACTTAGTGCCTGAGCAGCGCGCTCGCAGACCAAGGCGTGCCCGAAGAGGTGCACTGTGCGAACTCCCTGGTTGCTCGAAACGTGCTTCCTTTGGAGATAACGTGAAACGATATCGATGGTGTGCGCAACACAAACTACCTGGCTCCCATTCGTTTCAGTCTAGTTTCTGTGAAGAAAATGGCTGTGAAAAACATGCCTCGTACACATTCGATGGCATTAAAAAACGCTGGTGTGCTGCGCATAAACCCGCTGGTGCCTACATCAAGGGCGCTGCACTATGTGAGGCAGCACAGTGTGGTACCCAAGCGACATTCGGTATGCCTGGAGACAGACGCAGGTGGTGCAGCGAACACAAAAGAGAAGGAGCAGTGAACCTGAGCAAACGAACGTGTTGTGTTCCCTCCTGTGGCACGCGTGCACTTTATATGCATGGTACAACCCATAGAAAGTATTGTGCAATGCACGCGCCGGAAGATTGCAGGGAGCTCAAGTCGAGGGGCCAAAAGAGCGCTGCAGAGCTCCAGGAGCAGCTAGCATACGTGGAGGCAGAGAATAACTTGCTTAGACAAAGGCTTAAAAGGTTACGAGGACTGTGTGACGCGGAGACCCTACGTGAGTTTGACCGCCTTGAAAGGGTTCAAGGAGAGCGCACGAGGTCAGATCAATCGCTTGGAGGTCATGCAATGACGAAGGTACCTCGAATTGACACGCACGACGGCGTTCCAGCTGGTGTTCATCATCATGCCATACACTTGGCCGGACTGCATGCCCAGGACATGCATCATAGAGCGCTGGAGACGGGTGGTGAGCCTGGAGGTGAGGACGACCCTCATGAACACCACATGCACCACCACGAGCACCACGAGCACCATACAGATTTAGAACATCTTCATCATCATGCCCATCAAACTCACATCAATGATCATGGTCAAGCACAGGTCCAGCGGGATCAGTCTCCTCAAGAGCACCTGCAGAACTCTGCGCCAGGGATTCCAACCATTTCTGTTGTTGAGGATGAATCATCTGGCGCTGTCGGTCGTGACCATGGACAGGTTGCACCATATGACGATCACTTCTTTGAATAGGACACTTCAACAGATGTAGATACACTACAAATAGAGCCGTGTTTGCTTTTCCTTTCTTCTCACTTCCATTTTCTCATTTTTGGGGGGAAGGCACCCCATCATTATTATCTTTTTTACTTTTAACCGTACATTATATTACCTTGTTTTAATATAATCCAATTTTGGTATCTGTTTCTTATCTCCCAATAGAATCTGACTAGCCTGAAAATTTTTGATATAAAGAGGAGCGATATTCAAAGTTTTTTTTATAGCTCAGCAAGAGATCTTTTTGCTAGATATGTATAATAGCATAATATATATAAAAGTAAGGGTGGGTGGTGAGTAGTATCGGTGCTTTCTGTTTTTATTTTGTAGAATATGCGAGGCGTACAAAGGATACGCACTATTAATTTAACTTTTATCTCTCTTCGTTATAACAATTATGACTTTCAATATAGTAGAAAAATATAGAACACCATAAAGCAGACAATCAAATCGCTTATTGGAGCTGGAAGGTTCTCTTTCATGTCATATCGATATTTACAGTTCAGGATCGGAGGGATTTGTGTCTCATTTAATCTTGCAGCTATTCAGCCTGTTAATTTTCAATAGTGAAGTGAGCATTTGTATTCGATTATTTACTAGAAGACCACCTTTTTAAAAATATTCACCTGTGACAAGGATGGTTTGTTAAATCATGAACTACGTGACCTCTTGTGACTCTCCCACAGAGCGGCTTCGAGCAAAGCAGCCTCAGTATCACTAATGCTATCCTGAAGAATTGGTGAGTTGTTCAATTCATGACCAGCTCGTGTGAGTGAAGACGAAGAAGATGATGATGTGCTAGAATTATGCAGCTGGTCCGCAGTTTCAGTGAGAGGTTGCGAGGTTGAAATTGCCAATGAGGACGACGACGACGACGAAGAAGAAGAAGAAGAAGACGACGAGGAACTTGCCACGACGGACCTTGATGTTGGTTCTGTTGAGCTCAATCCATATAAATCGGCAATACTGCGCTTCCGTGTTTCCTCGAGAAGATCGCGTTCCAATTTACCAGCTTCTAGACCAGGCAACCCGAGACCTACACCAACTGAAGCTTCCCAAGGATCAATAAGTGCATCATAGTGATTACCATTTGAATACAAGAGACGAATAGGAGGGTCTTTGCTTACATACGTCGTTTGAAATGTATTCATCGGTTTCACTAAATCTTGCAAATTTTCAACAAAAACTTTGCCACAATCTCGTTTTGCTTCGCCCGGAAACTGATACACCTCAACGCTGCGATTATAAATTTCCGAGATTGCTTGAAGTTCTACATTAGTTCCGAATACACCATCTCTCCTGATATTCTCCACATAGTTTTCAAAGCTGCCAGAAACAAAGTTCGCAAAATGTGATTTGTCCTTTGCAAGGTGGTCCGCGACCCGCACACGAATCTCTGCGTGCCAGTCGGGCTCTCCCAAGATTTGGGCACTTACCGCCCGAAAGAGACAATTCCCGTCGCCACACATTCGTCTCCACTCCAGACCTCGTTTCTTCTTTAATTGCACAAGATATTCTTCGAAACACAGCTTCACCGACCCAGAAGATTCTGAGAGATTATTTGTTTTAACAGCGTTCGGCTTCTTCTCGGTGATCTGCCGAGTGAAGGGCGGAGACATTGAAGCGCTCCCACATGAGGCAGTATTATTAGAAGAGCTCGACGAATTTTTCTTTGAAGACTTCGTGGAAGGTATTGATGGCGAATTACTGTGACTTAGCCTTCGAGATCCGCTATGCAATGAGCTACCGCATTCAGCTGCCGCTTGAGCAACTGGACTTGAGATAGAACTGTCAACAGTCGAGCTATGTACGGCAGAGTGGCGCAGCACATTCTCATCGCTGCTGTCTTCGTTTGCAGTTGGCGCGTTGTTGCGAGTTTCGGTGTTGCAAGAGGAGCTTGTAGCAGCTGCGCGTGAAGCCCGCACTGCCTCTGCCTCTGCGCCACGCAAAATAAGCCTCATCGTGCAGAAGAGTGTCGCGGCTGCTGGAGAGAAGAATTTCAAGAATGCGCTATTCTAGCAAGTCCATAAATGGAGTACTTACCGATTTATAAAGAATTCCTAAGGAAAGAGTTGGTAAGGAAAGGAAGGCAAACAGAGGGAAAATTTGAAGAGAGAAACTTCTCTAGCTAGGTAGGTAATAAAGTTTGGACCTTAGCTTTGTTGGCTTCCCTTCTTGAACTCATGATACCACAGCATGATCGTAAACTATATATCGATGGAATGAAAGCAAAAGCTGTATTAAATAAAAGGGTTTAATTGATGAAAAGAGTTCTTTGCATTACTGCTTGAGAACCACGACATGGATGAGCCCGGCTGGTTGCAATAATGCAGTGGGCTTCAGAATATCCATAAATATAACAGTGTGCTGATAAGTACAACAGAGACGCTGCACCGCACCTACTCTCGATGTCTTAACATTTGAACAGCTTCCGAATTACCCATTTTGTTTACTTTCATGAAATCAATGCTTGTGTTCTCGCTACTTTAATTTAGTATCTACGTTGTACGAGTTTTACTAAAAATATCAGTTCATCCAGTTCATATTCAGCGCTTCAAGAGTCATTCTGTAAAAAGAATCGAACATTATGACCCCGTGATATTGATACCTCCAGGTTGTTTGTTTTCATGATCAGTCATGCATTGTTGAAATACACCATTGGAGGAACCAGTAAATGGAACAGAGCAAGAGTTCATGACAATCCTTTGTAAGACTGAGGGCAATATAACATACTAAGGGGATGCATATATATCCCAGCAGAGTGCATGCAGAACCGAAAGCGCGTGGCTGGCTCATTTGTTGAAGCATTCGTAGAATACCTGCCACTAGACAAAACCAGCATGATTAACGGAAGGCAGTGTGAGACATCCCTGAAATACGAACAAGCTCGGGATTTTTCACAAATAGACTAATTAACGACCGTGACCTTTCATAACAAAGTTAAACAAAAGCTTTAACTCTCTGTCTTCCCTTGCTCTTGTAGACAAGACTCTTGACATCACTTTTCCTATTTCTCTTTTAGCAGGTACCAAGTTTCAATACAATATAATCTTCTAGGTTTACCATTATTTGCGAGAACACGATAGAATAGCTAATGCTTCAATTCCTTCACTATACTGTGTTCCCGTTCCCGTTATACAATATACTATGCACCATCTATTTAAGACACATTATTGAGGCAGACGTATGTTGGGTTAAAGTTCTTATCATGGCAAGGTCTCCCGTTCATTACTTTAACTCATCTTCAAAAGATGGTGAGTGTTGAAGAGCTATATACAAAGTATAGAGACGCTGTGAATAGCTGGATTACCTCTTTAAATTATTGTCGTATCAAAGTTTCTGCAGTAGTTCCGAGCCCTTTTATGAGAGTAGCTAAAAGCTCTATCATTAGAAAAGACATTTCAAACATTTTCAACATTAAGATATTCGGGCGGCTGAACTGATTCCATATTTGTTGACAATGCTTTAAATGGTAATCTTAGCCTTCCAAATATCATAGCAACATAAATTTATGGAATTGCATGGTTTGCAAAAGAGAGCCCGAATTGCCCAGTTACTTACAATACAGCATCTGTTAAAGATTAGTCGTGTTTATAATTGGGCATGTTGTGAAATTCATTCATGAGCGAAGAACGAAAACACCCTTAAATATTTCAATATGTGTAAACATTCTTTAAAGATATCGCTTTGTATTCGATTGCCTGTTTCTGGATCTCTTCTCCCATCCCCATTACAGAGCAAGAAAGGGCTCCGTTGGTCCTAATACATTCAGAAAGAAAGAAAGAAAGAAAGAAGAAAAGAAGCCAGTGGCGAGCTCACCACCGCCAAAAGCGAGATAGGGTAAGGAACTTAGAATTGCATTCGTTATGTTCTTTCATGCATTCTGACTTATTAGTGATTTAGAATGAAGGAGCAGCTGGGGATTACAGAATGAAATACCTTCTGTTACAGAGGGGACCATAGACACAATGATAGCTGGCTGGCTGAAATGATTGTACTGTAAAACCAGAGCAAGCCTAAGTAGATAACGTTGAATGCATATATATGCTTGTAAACTCCTTTTCACTAAAGCAAATTTAAATAGGAGCATATTGATAACCTTTTTTAATGTAGATTCGGGAAGAACGAGTCAGCAAGTATCATGTTTCGAAAGATCAAAGGAATGGACTTAAAACATAGAGTGCTTCTAGTTATACTTTCACTCTGTCGAATTAAGGATTAAGTACTCAGCATCTATGCAACCCTCAAATAGATTTGATCCAGATTGAATCTTGAGATTGGTATCTTTTCATCACATTATAAGACACACATGATGATATGCTATCCCCGGGACTATAATTGAATATTAGAGCACTTTCCAATTTTTTGCCGAATAGGATGCGCCAGCTCTTCCTTGACGCGATATAAATGCATGCTCTCACGTAGTCGCCAGGTTCCCATTCGAACTCATTTGCCAGTCAAAGTATACAAAGAAGTAGCTTTACCCACCTTCAAAGGTAAGGACTTATGTTGCAGAATTTGACACGCAAGCCAAACGAGCAATGAACAAAACACTGGGGGGCTGGTGAAATAGACTAGTCTCTTTCACAAATTGATTGCTGTGTAATAAACATAACGGTTGTTTCATTGGATGTTAGCCCTAGGCTTTTGATTTTTTCAATGACTCTAGTTTTCTTCCATTTTGAGAAATTAGGAATATATACACATGTATATATAAACAAACAACCCCATTTATATAATATATTATATATATGTATATAGAAACCAAAAAAACAACAGTGACTTCAACATCGTTGTTACTATATATGCTACCTGCTAATGCAATAATTTTAAAAAAATTAAAAAAATCCTAACTTTTGTTTTGCACGTGCAGATTTAAAAAAAAAATAAAAAATTCATTAATACAATAGAAAAGGAGAATATTTCACTTTACACATAAAGACGTGTTTTTGTTTTTGTTTTTGTTTTCTTATGTAAACTTAAAGGAAGTTTTTATTTTAATATTAAAAAAATAAAATACTAACAAATCTACGCCTTTTTCTTTTTTCTTTTTTCTTTTTAGATGAAACAGAAGAAGGAAGTTTAGAGTGCGTCGAAGTGGTGCGAGTTGTGTACTACCACCGTGACCACCTCCATCATGAGATACAGTGGTTGGTAAGAAACACACCTCTCTCAAAAGAAATTATTCAACTAGCAACGAAAGGTGGTAGTTCAAAGATGATTCCAGAAAACTACTGCGTGCTGCGGTACACATTTTGTAACGCACGCTCTCGCACTGATAAGCAGAAGCATTTGAAACCAATGGGTGGTTCGCTCACTTGAGTGCAAGTTGTTTCCGCGTGCACTATAGTACACACTTTCCGTCGTATTAACCTGGGCTGGCCAGCGTGCCCTACCAAAGACGAAAGCCAGTGTGTACTACCACGAACTCCAAATTATTAGTACCTACCCTATAATCATGATACAATTCACAATTCTTTTCACCTATGACGGATGCGCGAGATAGAAAGATGTAAGAAGCTTTAAATTGAGGATGCCTTGGATGTATTGAAACATGTTCCTAAAATATGAGACATAAGAAAGTAACCCTATTCGATGAGATCAGAGTTAGACAGACTAACTTTAGGTTCTCTACTTGTAGCAGCTCAGGAACTAGAATCTAGGAAGTTTATATATCGAAGTTCTTTATTAAAGCAGCAACTCAAGACGATTTTCTGTATCAATGCTTTCTGATATACGTTTCGCAAGGCTCGTTTGTTAATGTCAATATATATAGTTTATCGGAACCACAATGATATAACATGGAAGTCCTTAGACTACATATTTTTTAGATTTGTTTATCGAAGACCATTGTGTTTGTATACCTCCTCCAAGGTTTAAGTTTATTTTCAAAGAAGAACATTTAGATGAGCAAGGGTTTCTAGAAACAGCAACAATAACAACAAAAAAAATACGATATTTTAGGTTGGGCCCAACCTTGAGGACATGAGTTGTCCTAATCTTGTTTAAAATTTCTGCTACGCAAGATAGATCGTTGTAATCCGAAAATTTGTTTGTAAGAAAACTCTGCACATACTTCGATAAGAAAGCTTAAGGCCATATTGCTCGTAGACAAACTTCATAGTGATCTGTGACTGCTTGGTAAGCTCATCAGTTGTCTTCTAAACGACTTTGCTTCGTTTAGCGTAGCGTCATCATATGGGGAATATTTAGGTTGTAATGTGAATTTATAGGATATGCTTCAAATTGTATTACTCTGCCAACAGGTGATACAAATACAGAATAGAGTTATTCTCATTTTTTGTCTTGTAACGGGATTTGAAGCCTCGCACATTACGTCTGAACGAACCTTGGTGTTGCAAAACAATCCGTTTTAGTACGTTGCTTGCGTCCTACGCTCACTATTTTGTCTCCATTTGCTTTTTAATGCATGAATTGCAAAATCTTTATCTACGTCTACGGTTCATAGTGGAGGTTGTCAAGCGATTTATACAAAATTCCGTTTCAGTGCCGAAGATAATCAAAGAATAATTGGGATACTCTGCAATTTTATTCCTCAAGGTCTTTAGTACAGTGTCTTAAAGTGTTACACATAAGTCTAAGGAAGTCGTTCTGAGCCGACAGGACTTTTGTTCACAAAATAGTTTTGGATCAAGATCAGTTATCAAAATAGACGTGTACAGACATGTACTAAATTCTAAGTAACACTCTCATGGATTAATGACTGAAATGTTAACATAATTCTAAAAGGTTTGACTCGTTTTCTAATGAAATTCTTTCTACTATGCAAAAAAGCTTGTGAGAACTCGCAGTTGTCTAATTATTAAGCTACGAAGAAGAGAACCACGTTTTCGGATTTAGTTTGAGGCTTGCGCCTCATTTTGTGTGTGTGCAAATATTTGGTTTTATTCTCAAACACCACAAGCCAGCTACGTGAGCTTATGGCTTATATTCTCGCTAAGGTCTCGTTCTTACTGATCTTATCCCGGCAAACTGTGTCCAATAACGGTAGTAGCATTTACTATATACTTTGGTAGTATGCTACTAATTAGGGTGTTATCATGCCGCGGAATTGCTGGGGCACTCACAAGGAATCTAGAGATCATCATGCCAGCGTGACATGGCTCTTCATTGCAACGTTGATAAACAAAAAATGAGGGCGAGTATCAAACGAGCAAGCAAGCTCGATTTTATTTCCCCTGAAGAAGCCTGACTACAAGGCAAGTCACAAAACCTGAAATAAAAACAAATATAAATTAACTCGCGCGTGCCGCAGAGCTTTGTGTACTCTGAGTAATATAGGCCTAGGTATTTGCTTCTTTTGAGGCTATGGCCGAACTAAACTTGAGGGCCGCGCCCACGCTCGGTGCAAGATGGACTGTCTTGGCTGGCGTTGGGCGTTCGCTATTACTCGAACGTTCGAGCAAACGATTGGTAGAAAGACTTCGGAAGGTGAAACGACCCAAATTGGGTTATATAATAAAGACTCACTGTGAACGAGGAGCCCAAGACGAAGAAGACAGCGTTGAGTTCCTTCCTATTCACCTGCTAGATTATTACCTGTTTTTTTGGTTTCTTGGTCTGTTCTTATTTTTGTTTTTATTTTTTTAAATTAAAATACATAATTATTACATGGGATAATATTAAACAAAAAATATGAATTAGCAACGAAATCTCTACCAAACAGCATTATTGTCGCTTGTCCTAACGTTATTCATTTAGAGACTCTTTTCTGGGAGCCACAGATCAGGCGTTCTTCAACAGCTAAACTCAGTGGCCAGGCAGTCCTGCTCGATGATTTTTATTATTATTTGTTATTTCGAAAGAGAGAATCTAACTTTTAACTTCAATTCATTCCAGGTTACAGCAACCAGGTGGAGTTCTTAATCGATCGTGAGATTTGCTTAAAACTAAACTCTGAAAAGTATTATCACTTCATTCTTCAAGCAGATCTTATGCTCCTGCATGCTATTTTCATTTCGTAATACGATCTTGAGGTGTACTATCTTCTGTTGTGAGTGATTGACCACCATCACGCCCAAAAATCATCAAGATCAGCCGCTCAAAGTTGTGAAATACGCACTGGTACTCTTATTTTTAATTGCATAGAAGTTGCTTTAAAACCTCATGCATGCAGATTTTTTTTCTGTGTCTAAAGGATCATTCTCAGGCCATGTCTCTTCGAAACCCAACCCATCATTTTCTAAATAATTGCTTTCAGTGGGAAGGTGTGACTCTCAAATGAGAACCACTAATATAGAGAAATTGGACAATATAAATGAGTCTTACCTACGTTTGTCTTGAATCCCTTTCAAAACTGCAAGCAAAAACATATTGTCCATGCATTATCTCATCTTCTTTGGAGTGTTCATGTATTTCTATTATTATTTTTTTTCATGATCCCTGATTTACAAAAATAAGGAAGAAAGCATTTTGAGTTAATTACTGGACTTTGGAGATCACTTTCTTTCTGGGACCAGCCCATGCTTAAATCTTCCTCATTTACCACTTTCATAGCAGCCAAAATCCATCGTAGTCGCTTCTTCTCCTCGAACGAAGACTTCGTCGTTCATCATTATCTCTCCCTACCAAAGTAACACGCTTGTATTTTCTTTATTCTTGTACTTCCAAAGACCATCCCTCAAAATTATCTAAAACATGCTTGGTTATTATTACTATTCATGTTATTAACCATTTTAATTTAAAGCTTTTTCTCTTTCCCCTTCTTTTTAATAATAATAATAATAATAACTTTAAAATAAGCTATTTGAACATTTAAAATGTAGTACTATAGCTTATCACGTCAAGAAACCAACAGCTATTTCTATCACTACAACCTTCGAGTTCAAATAAGATAAACGGAGTTTGATATAGAGCAATTAAACATCTCTTCAAAGCCCTACCCCACTGAGCACCGTCCTCAGGCTGCCACTTCTAGCTCATTTACCCTCAGCAGTTGAGGAGCAGGTCAGAACAGGAAGCCTCGCTGCACGCGCTGCCACAGAAAAGGAAGCAAGCGGAGCTCCAAGCAGAGAAACAGCCAGCCAGGCAGCCAGCAGCAATTGATCTCTCAAAATGCACCTAGCCGTGGCTTGAGTTTTTGCGAGGAAAAGACTCCTTTGAATATTATTCTCAATGACAGGCAGGCGAGAAGGCGTTGCTATAGAACCGCTGGCGATGAACTTATAATCAAATTTGTTTCGTTGTAGGTCTTTATTCTATTTTTAGTTAAAATAAAATGCTAACTTAAAAAAAACACATTCGATACCCGAATTTGTTAACAGAAGAAACTGTATCCAATACATGCCCTTCGGCGCAAGGTGGTAGGTAGCCTGGGAAGCATGAACATAGTAATATTCGAGATTAGTCTACGAAGGACTATTGGTAATAAAACGTGGCTTGTGTTTGAGACAGGGAAAACAACAAAGCATTTTATATACAGACAGGTATTTGATTTATCGCTTTTCCTTGTCCTGACTTCTAAATTCGTTTTATGGAAAGAAATATTTTTCAAAAAATATTTTCGCATGCACGCGCGGCAGCTAACTGCCTTTTTTTAACACTTTCCGCCTCTTTCAGGTGTCTTTGTTCTTTTTGTTCTCTATGTTAGTTAGTCCTTCAAGTAGCACTGAGATGTCCGAGTCACTCGTTTCATTTGAACAGCCGCTCTTTTGCATTTCTTCATATTTATATTTAAACGGCTAGGGCCTTATTGCAAACCGATATCATGCAGAGAAAACAGGTCAAGATGAAGACAGTCTAGCTTGCACTGAAAAGCAGACAGCAATGAAGAATTCACAAGATAGTTGTTTTGTAATATCAAGTGCATGGCTGCTTCACTGTAAATAACAAATTCTAACAAGCTTGGCTTGGTAAATTGCTCAAATTGAGATCTTTCTAGTCCGTTGGCTCTGGTTGTAGCCTTTGATTATGATTTTGATAGCTTTGTCGCAATCACATCAGTGACATAAATAGCTAATATAACTAATAGCATTATTCGCTCAGAATGATGATCTGAGTTGAATTTCAGAGGCGCAGTTGCGACCGTTGGCTACGAAACCACTTGCCTCATCAGTCACATGAATGTTATATTCGCGACCTTTGAGTTGCGCACTTTTCTTAATCACTGTCATCCCGAAACACTAGGAGAAAATTAAAAACTAGATCAACTTTTTAGTTCGGAACGCAAGGATTGAGGGAGAGACGGCCCAGAAAGATGCCAGAAATTAAACATTAAGCCAGGACGCATGCCTGCCCCGCAAAACAATATCTAGCTAGTTCGATCTCAGTGGCTGCTCTGGAGGGGTGTAGAAAGGGTGACCTTTTATCAACCCGAGCTTTGAATCAATCAGACTTTCGCGATTATCTGAAGAAGAGGGCCACTGAGTTTTCTAAACTTCATTGCTGTTGCGGTACTTCCTAAGTAAGTACTATCTGAAAGAAATGAAACAAAGAGGTGCCAAGAAGAACGCGAGCGAAAATAAAAATTATAAAGGAACTAAGTCTCAGCGGACGATTAGCCCTTCCTTTTTTCGATCCAAGCCGCTCTTATACATTGTTCCCATTGGGGTACCTGGTGGCAAGTCGCCAAATGCTTGCATAAAGTGAAGGACAGCGTTTTGCATCTCTTGTTCAACAACATTTGTGGATACACACTACCCTACCTTCGAAAAGCTGGACCCATTCTCCTGGCGCAAAGTAGTTTACGCCCAAGTTAGAGGTGAAGAACCAGTTCAGCCAAGCGAATGAATCATCCACTGACGATACGCAGCTCGACGATCCCGTAGCCTAGACATTTCCGTAATCAGAAAGTACTTGATTATCCCATCTTATGCGTAAAGAGCTTGCTTGTTGATCGATGTTTGGAGCGAGCAAGCCATTGACCAGCCTCGGGAAAGGGAGCGCCAGGAACTCGTGCAAAGACTCTACCCAGAAAAGGAAAGAAAAAAAGTAAGACTTAAAATAAAAGCCATCAATTTTTAAAAGGACATCAATTCCTTCATAAGACCGAATAAGAGTTCCCCCATTAAAATGCTATTTTTCTTACTTTTTTAGATTTTAGCTTTTTTCTTTTTTTAAGTTTTTAAAAGCATGAATTGTATACCTAGATTATAAAGAATAAACATAAAGAATAAACAAAGTAAAAAGAACTCGGATGAGACATTTTCTCTGATTTTCTCATTTCCATATAAAAAGACAGGGGGGGATTAATTGAAAAAGGAGGACAAAAAAGAACACTTTAAAAGTCCGAGAGGAGAATGAAAGTGAAGGGCCGCGATTCATCAATTAGGACGAAGTCAGGACAAGCCGTCAGCCCTCTAAAATGCTACGCTGCTGATCCACAGGGACTACTTGAGAAAGCAACTGCTCGCGGGCTCTCTCGCCATTGCCTTCGAGTTAACCCGTAGAAAAGGCAGTTTTCACGCAGTATACAGACAGCGCAGAAGCTCCCTTATTCAATCAACTTCGCCACTAACATCACACTTCTTCATGAGCTGTATAACTATTACTAGTTAGCGTTTACTCTACCTCGCCTTTCCCTTGAAACACGTGACTGTAGCACTGTTCAGATGTTTTGTTTATTTCTGAGCAGCTCGGTGGCAAGAACTAGTTGCCCATAATCTGCATCACTGGTGGCTGCTACCGCGAGGGATCCTCTTCTCCCTGACAACCCCGGCAGTCAGACGCATTTCGGTACACCTCCAAGTCTGCGCGTTTGGCTTGTCACTGAGTGTCCCATTTTAGAATATAGACTTGTGGAAACGCGCTGTCAGTCATTAAAAATTCACGTGCCGACCAGCCTGCGCAATTTGCAAGGCCCTGAAGTTCTCAATGTTCTCATGTTTCCTTCCATCTTCTATAATTAAATAGATGTTGTAGGATTTTAAAAGTGCAATCAATCGGTCGATCGATCGTTTGAATCTATCTTCCGCTGCGCACTTTCTATCCCTAACCGAACCGCTTTGCCACTTTGGAGAGGCTCAGTTTCCTCGGCTCCGTGTCTGCTCAAGTCCTTGACGTTGATGTTGATTCCCCTGGCCAGAGTTGAGAACCTCAACTTGAAGTGCTGCTCGAATTCATTAAGAGAATCAAGGTAATGATGAAACGCAGGTTTAGGTTCTACCTGTTGCTTTCAGGATAAGTTGAACTCCAGGCCTTCGTGGGTTCCGGAAGGAGTGCTAAGTTCTAATCTAGGAGTAAATAAGAGATTGGGACTGTCTTCGAGAGCGACCTTCATTCTATTGTAGTGCCGAAGGGCTTGAAGCAGTTGCTTAGCATGCGAAAAGCTATTTCGGTTCGTTATTTATTTCTCTCATGATTGGAAAGGTTCAACGTTTGTTTTCCTTCCTGTCTTCCTGTCTCTCTGCTTTGTTTATGCATTCTAAAAGAACAAGTTGAGAAAAACATGTTTTAGTAAGTCGGCTGTTCGTTCGTTGGAACTGTTCTAACGAACTCTCCAAACAGGAGAGGCCCCCAGAGGAGAGGGACGAGGCTTGTTTGCTTCGCGAATAAGCTTGGCAACTCGCTTCTTTGCTCAGAGGCTGCACTTTGCAGAGGAATAGAGGCGCGTGGTGGCGCAATGTAAACCATTTCTTTCCATGACTGGCCTCTGGCAACAGCGTGCGCGAATGCAATGATTGCTCAAACAACCCAGAATACTCTTTCAATTTGTAAGTTGACGAAAAGACTTAAAAAAATAAATTTAAAAAAACACTAAAAAAGAATTCGCTGAGCATGAAAACAAAAAGACTTCGAAAGCCCTTTTTTAAATTCTTTCGTTCTCTTTTAATTAAATATATATATTTAATATTAATAATGACTAATAATCATTGCAAAGTGTAGAATGCGAATGGTTAAAGCCTACTTTTACTTTTTTTTCTTTTCTAAAAAAAAGAAAAAGAAAAAGAAAAAAAGAGAACAAATAAAAGAACATATTTTAAGGAGGGTAGCACGAATAAGCAAAACAAAGAAATCATTCCAACAAGAAATCAAATCAGAATCGCACCAGATCGCGCGAGGACAGCACCCTCGCTGCATTGATTCCGCGAGGCTGGGCGCTGGCCCGCGCGGCGGAGCCATGTTCTTGCAGGGACCGCGGCTGCTTGTTCTTCCGGAGGGCGGCCTGGATGCTCCCGCGGCAGCCTCTCTGTCAAGCCCGTTGTCTTCTTCACTGACTCAAGCACCGTCTTCCACGGCGCGTGCAGCCTTGATGGAGCCCAGAGCAATGCCGACCAGCTCCAAAAGCACAGCGAGCTCGAGCTCTGCAGAGGCAGTTTCTTCGTCGGCAGCAGAGGCAATCAGATCGGGTGCAGCTCCTGCGTCCAAGGCCGCTCGCGTGGGCAGCAAGCTTGCTCGCGCGATTTCGAGGCACGGCGTACATAATAATCATACCCACACTGTTCACAGCGGCGATAGCGCTTATCATAATAATAACAACAATAACATTCCAGGCGACACCAAAGGCGGAAGCGAGGTCGAAAAAAGCGGTGGCTTGATGAAGAGCAAGGGACTCCTTGTGAAAAAGGGCGACAGATATGACAGGATGGACAAATGTGGCGAGGATGTAAGCGCTATAGCAGCGGCCATTCGTGCTGGTGCACTGGAAGGTGATGTGCGGTGCGAATTTGGTGATATGGACGATGGCTTTGGAGAGAAGATTTCTATGATGAGCCAGGGAGGGCCACAACAATCTCAGTCGCAAGTGGCAAGCGCTATCCTTACACTTGCCAAAACCAAGATGAAGTCTACCTTTCGTCGCAAGCAACTTGTGATGGAAAGCAGCGACCCCATCTGCAGGAGCAGCTGTGAAAACGAGGAGGAGTGCGAGGCAACGGGCTCTCCAGAATGCGACGATGAGACCGACACCACTGACGAAAGCGCCCTTGTGCAAAGGGAAAGACGACTGGGGACGATGTCCAAAAAGAACGCAACCATCATCAACAAACTTCGTGTACAAAATCAAGAAGGGGATTCTAATAAGTCAACAGCACCCCCCTTAACCCGGCCAAGGCCCCTACCTGCTGCTTCACTGGACTCGCAATCAACAGCATCCACAGATGCGAGTGGTCCGAGCGACGAGACTCTCACTCTACCATCCACGCCATCTACACATACAATGCCACTTTTGGTTGGCGAGCTTGGTCGCCGCGAAGAATCATATGAATGGCTTGCTACAAATTTGTATCAGTTCTTCAAAGAAGTTTGTCTAATGGCAGACATGTGCAATGAAGAGTTGGAGATTCGTTACCCAGAAGTTGGCCAGGGCTTTCCACCACATTACGAATACCGATGGGCTCCGCCTCTCGTCAAGGAGAAACGCAAACCAGTTCGCATGTCTGGCCCCGAGTATGTACAACATGCCCTTGGCTGGGTTGAGGGAATAATCAATGATCGTCGGTATTTTCCTGTGGACGAAGAAACCTTATTTCCTGATGACTTTATGGAGATTATTACCACGGTTTACACACGTCTTTTTCGTGTTTATGCCATTCTTTTTCATCACTGCCAAGACATCTTGCAGGAGAACGAAGCAGGCGATTTTCTTCATGAGTCTTTTCGGCACTTTATGTTTATTGTTCTCGAGTACAGCCTTATTCGTGATCGTGAATATAAAGCAATGCGTGCCGCTGTTGATCACGTCAAACAAGTTTATGATGATAGCCTTGGCTCGGTGTCGACTAATATGATTGACATCGGCCATATTATCACTGCACCCATCGATCCACAAGTTACTGCCCTTCTCGCATCTGTCACAACTTCTGTGACAACCGATGCGCAACCAACTGGCACCCAGCCTCCAATTGCAATTTTGCCTGATCGACAACCTACGACCATATTGAACAGCAGCAGCAGTGACAACAACAACACAAATAATAATGAAAATGTCAATGACCACAACAAGAATGCTGCTGACTCTACTGCAGCTGCAGGGTCGGTCTCGCAAACTCAGCAATGCAACAACTCAAACCAGGAAGATGCGTCGCCTTGTCCATCCTCCAAAGCATGCAAGGCTGATCGTCCTCACTCTGGCCCTCTCGATGCATCAAGCAATACAAAGGACCCAGCCGGTACAATTTGCGTGCAGCAAACCGTTTCTGCCTCTGCTATCTCAACATCCTCAAGTAACTTGTCAGGAATCACTAACCAGTCTTATAAGACGTCTCTTCCTTTGGCTTTCACAGCATCAGTTAAGTCGAGCACTCATGCTGTGCATGCTGCGGACGCTCAAGGTACTGATCATGCTGATGACCGCAAATCTACTGAAAGCAGCAAATCTTCAGAAAGCAGCAAATCTGGACGCACTAGTGGACCAGTTAGCTCAGCAAATATGGTATGGCGATGGTTCATGCATCGATAATAACTTTTTTATTCTGGTGAGATGCACTGGCCATTGCTCTAGCATACTCTCGGGTAAGCTGCTTTCTCGCATATCTCCTTTTCCTCAATTTCCCTTTTACTTTATTCTCTGAGGATGTTTTCCAAGTGGAAGGAGAGAAAAGCATAGTCAGAAAGAGTGTCTTGCTTCGTTCTCTCTACAAAATCTCAGACGCTAAGCTTATACTTTCCAATCAGTAAAGTTTAGGCGACTTCTCGGTTCTCTCTTTACTTATCAAGAGAGCTTATTTTGAGCTAGTACATGGTCGACTGTATTACCACAACATTTCTTTTCTGGCCTTGTCGTCAAAAAATGCCATGCCGTTTCTGCTCAAGGTGCAGTTCTTCCCAATATTTCTCCTGAGCTCCTGCGCTTTCTGCGCAAACCAACCGGTGACGCTTCATATCGTAATATTGCTTTTCCTGATGAGGATGATACTCCCAGCCTGTTTCTTTTTTCTTCAAGCACCACATCTGCCTGGTTGCCTTAATGTGTCATCTGGAATATCCTCTCGGTCTGAGACGAGCAGTAGTAATAGCATCACTAGTGTCAACTTCTTTGCTCCATAGTGAGTAATGACCCCCGATGCCCCCCTCCCCCAAAAACAAAAACTAAAAACATATCATGTGTCCATTCCTCAATCAAATATATTCATCAATATCATTTTTCCAAATTTTCACTTTCTAATTTGATTTGACAGAGGTAACGCCTGTGTCTGGTTCCATTGGCATATACAACTAGAAAAATGTTGTTTCCTTCATCCCCTTCCCTGAACTCCTTCCGAATGGCACACCTACTCTCGTATTGAGACAGTCCGTGTCTGTACATAGGCAAACAGATAAGCCTATAATGATGATACCAGTCTCGATGTATCTACTTTAATATGCAATCACCCTGCTCTTATTGCCACTGCTGAAAGAATATGTTGGTCAGCTAGAGGTTGACTAGGAAGATGAAGGCAAGAGCTTTAAGTTGGTATGAACAAGGTATAATAATAACCTGAGGCTTTTTAAAAGTTAGCGAACTGCTGTCTTTGCAATTAAAATTTGAACAGTTCATGTAAAACTTGGGAAACTAGGATTTCCTTAATTTGTGTTAGATATACTTGACGAGGTTAACTTCGCTCGTCTCTTTAATTATCAATTCAGATTTCACCAAAATTGATATAGGAAACGTGTATGCATACCTGTGGTTCTTGACTCCTCAAACGCACAATTCTCCTTGTCTAGTTATATTCAATTGCAAGCCATTAATTCATGAGGTCTTACAGAGGGTTGTCTTGAGCTCTAGCAGTGTTTTATAAACCGTGAGATCAACCAAGTCACCAGAATCACTATTGAAAAACATTTGTAATGCACGGTCTAGGAGTGATTCTCAGACGCAGATTATTTGTCCTCAAGTTTATTACAAAATGATTTATGTGGATTCCGCCAAAAGAAATCTGTTCAAGAATAGTCGCATGCAATAAAGTAACGTTTGTATTATGTATCTATATTGAGCAACTCATATTATCATGTAAGCAGATCAAGTGTTTGCCTCAACATCGGTTTCTCAAAACCTAGAATCTCATAAATCTACTGGAAGCTTTTCAATAAAGCTCATCACAAAAGCTTATAGATTCAAAAATGCTGGTTTTTGTTGAATGAATGAGGCGTAGTTATACTTGTGACAGAGACATTAATTTTTTACCAAAGGCACGCTTTAGCCCTTCCATAGAACTAAGTATACGATGCAAATTATGCATAAACTAAAGACCCTCATACGGAAGGCTTAGCAAAGCAAGTTTTAAAATATCTATGCTAGCTTTGCTCGTTTGCTTCCGCTACTATCGTCACTTTCTTCCCCATTCTGACTATTTTTATCCTTGTAATCTCCATATCCCTCATCAGATTTAGCATCAATATCCTCGTTGTCTGCGTTCTCTACAGCCTCTTCCTCATTGTCCAAGGTAACCTCCTTGGATTTTTGTTTTTTCGGCCGTGGCTGGAGTTTACTCAGGTCGATACGAGATTCGACCTCTGGCTCACGAGTGGCAAGAATACGGTTTGAGACATTCAACCGTTTATAGGGCGGTTTTTCTACGTTTTCAATCAACTCGCAAGAGTATTCTTCAATTAAATTGCGGGCCCAAGGTTCATTTTTGCAGCTTATGTATTTTGAAAGCACATCGCAATGGACAATGCGTCGTATTCCACTACCAAGAATCAAAGGCAGACACTTAGCGCATGGCGCCGATGTCACGTACATAAGCTTTCCTTCAAGTGGGATGCCTCGTTTTGCAGCTTGCGTAATACAGTCAGTTTCAGCGTGTAGATCAATTGGCCCCCGATCCAGACTGTGCTTCATACTTCTAGCAAAGCCCCAAACTAATATCTCCCCATTGTCGTCAAGCACTACAGCGCCCCTGTTTAGTATCATGAAAAAGCAAATCCACGTAATCGTTGCCTCGAAGCGTTCCAAAATAATTCTCTTAAACATTCACGTGAGTTGTTCTTGTTAAAACCATATGAAATCGCAAGAAGTTGACCCTAACTCGCTCAAATAGAGTTTTGTCTGGATCAGACATCAAACAGAAGTTAGCACAGTCCATCGAAAATGACCCCAGTCACAAACTTCAGGCGCTCCCTACACCCTTACTCTTAGCTCTACCTCATGGATGACAATTTTAGATCTTTATCGCAGTAAAGAGTTCCTGCAATTTCTCACCTACATATCGTTGCCAGTCTTGGGCGCAGTGTTGCCAAGAGTGCGAGCCTCCACAGCTAACTCCATGCCTCGGCGATCAAGGTCCGAAAGCTCAGCAAGCGCTGTTGCGAGGTTGACGGTAGCGGGCGCTGGTGAAGGAGAAGCCATCGTGATCAACGCAGGCCCGCCTGGTCAGCGCTGCCCAAGCTGCTTGGTCGCGCCCAAAGCTGTCGTGGAAAATGGACCAAGAATGGGTTATGTTCATCAGCATTTTCTTGTTAAATTGTTACATTAGTTGTGTTAATGATTGGCTAGCTGGTTGTCTACGACCCTTGGTCGCGGTCTTAATGTTCATGAATGGCGCCTGTTTAAGCGGCAAAGGTAGTCCACCTTGGCATTTTTATTTTTTTAAACGTAGTAGCATTTGTGATATTTAAATGAGTTAAGTTATGTGAAGAAACTATGCTCACCACAACCTTTGTTTCTTATTTACCAGATGTGTCGAAAGCAGTCATTCTATACCTTCATTTTCTTGTCATCTGCTGCCCTTGTGAGAGAAGTCGAGGCGTATCTAAAGCAATTCCTTATGGAGGCCAGAATACAATATAGTAATGACACGTCAAAGAGCGTACGGCATGATCAAGGACAATCATAACTGGACAAGTACCAAGCTATAAGACTCGGAAATTTCTACTCGGAAATGATTGTCAAACAAGCAAATCCAAAGATTTCTTGTAGCAGCAGGTATATGAGCTGCGTTCTCAGCCATCATAAAAATTGATATTCCAGCATCTATGCAGGCACATGGCTCGCGACAATTTCTACGTGTTATTAACTTGCTCAATTGTTCAAGAAGGAGTTTCAAGAGCGGTCAACATAAGAATAAACCTTTCTTAATTTTCTTCTTATTCATTCGCATATCTACGAAAGGATGCCTTTTTGATACTGAAGGACGATTGTACCTTCCCTATTCGAGTAAAAGAGTTACTTTTGTGTTTATCTATTTGATTATACGAGTAGAAAGTAGAAATGGGTGGTGTATTATGCAGTTGCGGGGGGCAGGTAAAACAACTTGACGGATCCGTCATCGCTTGCGGAAGCTAAAAGACGGCTATCCTGTGGGTTCCACCGCACACAATTTACATCGGTGTCATGCGCGCTCGTAAGAGTATGCTCAACTTCAAAATCGCTAGCCTTGGCTTTGAGAATCACTATGGCGTCGTCGCCGGAGCCCGTGGCTACGCGCTCTCCGTCACGACTCCAATCAATAGAGAAGATGGTGCGATCGTGGATCTGGTCCAGGACCTTATCGCATGCCCAGACACCCTTGTCGTTACGCCTCCAGATCCGGACAGTGCAATCTTGGCTGCAGGTTGCAATTTGAGTTCCCTGTGGGTCCATGCAAAGGCCCCAGACTGTGTTTGTGTGACCATTCAGAATATCTACGCAGCCCCAATCTTCAACCTGTTCTGCCCATACTCTTGCAGTATCATCATACGATGCCGAGACCAAAACAGGTTCCGAAGGATGCCACTTTACAAACTTCACATCTTGAGAGTGTCCCGTGAGCACAGAGATACACTCACAGTCCACATCCTCTTCAGGCAAGACTGCCTGAGGAGACGTCGCAGGTGGAGCCTCCCAAATCCAAATGCTCTTGTCACGGCTGCATGTTGCAATCATCGATCCATCAGAGCTCCACGAAACAGATTTCACCTCATTTTCATGACCCTCCAAAGTAGCAACACATTCCCACTCCTCAACCGTATCTCCAGATCCGTCAGCTTTAGCGCGACGACCTCTCTGCCATACCACGGTGGTAGAGTCGAAACTCGTCGCCGCAAGGTATGACCCGCACGGGGAGAACTCACACGAGCGTACTGTGCGCGACTGGGTGTCCTCAAGAGTCGCGACGCAAACCCACTCGGCGTCGAAGTCAATGGTGGTTTGAGACGGCGCTAGAGTTGAAGACGGAGCAGCTCGTGGAAGCGGCGACCAGATGCGGATGGACTTGTCAGCACCACACGATGCAAGCAGGCGACCGCAAGGGGACCATGCAACATGCCAGACGCGGTCATCGTGGCCGGAGAGGGACTTCCATGTCACCGACATGTTGGCGCTCGATCTCGCTACTCCTGCACTGCTCCCAAGCCTAGTGATCTGGGTTTTTCGAATGGATGAACTTGGTTCACCATCTTACTTCATTCTTTTTTTTCTTTCTTCTGCATTCTTTCTTCTTTCTTCTTCATTCTTTATTCTTTAATAAAAGAATTCTTCTTTCGTCATTTGCTAATAAATATATGGCCACAAGAGGCTGAAGGTGAAAGGACATGAAACTTATTGGAAAATAAGTGGAGAGCCACCGTAAAGTGAAAATTGGGTCAACTAGAGAGACGTCTGGAATCAACCTTGTGGTAGACTTTGCAATCGTGCAAAACTACAACTTTTGGAGATTAAAATATAGAGGAACTAGTGTTGCAAAGGTAGCCAGGAATGCTGAATAGAGTTGATGTGGAACATTTTGGGCAAATGCAAGATACAGATTCTAGGCACGTTGTCTTTAAGCTTGTGCTATGCAAATAGGCCTTGGGTTTCCAAAGAACATCAGGTTCTGTTGTAAATCATTTCCAAATTTATTTTCAAAACTTATATTTGAAAATGGCATTTCCCTACTGCGAACTAAGATGTAGAAGAAATGTAGAGACTATATGTTAGATGCAATACAAGTACAAGTTTCTGAAGTTCAGCTCGCGTGAGATTGGTGCCCTCCTCTTCTAATTTTCATCTGTTGCACTTTGAAAAATACAGTTGTTCAATGGTGCTGCAAATTTTCGTACCTTTTAGCTCATTTGCTTGTAAATTTGATGTTACTTTAACTAGCCCATTGGGTTCACAACATTCTATGAAACCCCCTTATCGCTTTGAAGCAATGACCAATCAATAAGACGCCAGCAACGTTAAAAACGACATTTAATTGCCATCTCTATTGCAAATTTGCATGTTGCAGATACGGTAGACGATCTACAGATCTTAATGCATCGCAAACGAATGGAAACGTTTCCAACCTACAAAATCTCGCCGAAACAACCATCAGGCACCGTGGTCTTAATCTGCTTAGATATGAAACCTCCACCCTATGTGCCGCTGCTCTCCCTTCACAGTACCCAACACGGTCTTCGCATCCTTCTATCCGTCTTTAGATTACCGCCTAAAGTAAGATGTGTCATAAAAACGAGGCCAAGGAAGAAGAGGAAGGGAAGGAAGAACAGAGGAAGAAAGGCCGAAGAACCAAGAAACGCAATTCCTCGTTTGCCTCAAGCTTTCTACCTTGGGCACTGCCCGTTTTTCGCGCGTAGGTATCTCGAGAACCCCTCTCTCGCCAACCTTGAGACGCTTAGCCGAGTCTTTTGCAAGACGACGATGCGAGAGTCTGCACAAACATTGGTCCAAAATAGAACTCTTGAACTGGAAAAACAAAGCGGACCTGTGAACCATGTACGGCTCAATGGAGCAGAGTCGGTCAAAGTAGGCTATTCGGCTTTACAAGTAGAGAATACGCTTTTGCAAGTGGAGAATACGCAAACTTTCCATTTGTTTGGCGGAGGAAGGAAGAACAGAAGAAAACAAAAGGAGAGAGAGGAGAAACAAACAAACAAAGCACTATCACCACTCGCCGTGGAGACCCCTCAGCAATGGCGCTGCAGACTCCGCAGAAACCTCGCAGGCGCCGCCCGCCGAGGAAGAAGAAGAAAGGTGCCAAGGATGTCAGGCCTCAGTCAAAGCAGAAGCAGCCGCGGAGGCTGGTCATCCCGTCTCAGCCAGGAGTCCATGAGCAGGCATTCGTGGCGGGGACCGCCTCAGACCTGATCCGCACACTCAAGCCTAAGAAGCAGGCCCAAGTGGAGAACAGCTTGACAGGAAGCGCGCTCAGGCTTGCCAGTAAGTTATGCAATAAAACCGCGCCTCCATAGGCTTGCTGCGAAGCAAGAAGCCCGCGCTTTGGGTCCTCCAAATTTGAATTTCAAACCTCAAATTTGAGAGATCCCAGAAACTCAAAAAAATGCTTTGTGTCTCTTTCTCTTTGATCAATGTATTGAAAGATAGACCAAAACAACCTTGAAATTTGCGAAAACTTGCAACGCCTTCCTTTGTCAACGATTCTTCATCTGGCTATACTTGCTCACACCAGCTCAATCAAAGTCTGGGATGATGGAATCGAAAGGAGCAAAGAAGCTAGACTGGTTACAGGAGACTAACGATGGAAGATGTTGATGTGATGTTAATGGCAATGCGCGGCATTCATTATTTTTTCGATTCTGCGAACTATTTGGATGCCGGTGGATAGCGGTAGCAATGAGGGAGATGGTGACGGCAATGTGCGAGCGGTGCATAGCATCTCGAGGAACTGAATTGAAGATTTTAACGCCGCCAAGCTTGTTTTGGGAAACGTTGGCGTTTGTATACTATAGCGCGTCGCAGCCAGCCCTGAGCAAACGTGCTCTACTGCACGATGCAAGTCCTCTAGCAGCTAGGACAAGTATAGCACAATATATGGCATATCTTGAGGCAGTGTTTGGGCAGAACCAGCTTCAAAAGCTACCCACGTCTACGCTGAGGCGGTACCTGGCTGTTGGAATGCACCACTTCAGCCATCTGGAGGTTGGCAATGCGCATATTAAGGTACCTGTTGGAACAATTTACAAGGAGTATTCGTGGAAGAAACCACCAAGTGCAGTTCAAGAGTTTTGTAGAGATCTTGATTCATTTAAACACGCTATGCTTGATGCCAATGCTCTTCTTCAAGATGTACGGGATCAGGAAGCCTGGACAGTGTAATGGCATTCCTCGATTGTAGCAAATATATATTATGTCTGTCAGAGGATGGTATTATCTTGGTGTTCAACATGAAGCAACATCTTGCACATTAAGAAAAAATGGTCTTTTGAACGCAAATTGGCTATCCGTGGTGGGGTCTAGCGCTTCGACGATGGGTGATTTGTTGCTAAACAGCCAAGGTCGACATGTGGCAAGGTTCCCTGAACTGAAAATATAATCACTTCGTAATAGTGTCTAGCGACGAAATGCATGCATACGAATCAGCCTAGGGGCGAGCAAATAAGTTAAATATAAACATAGTAAGTTGCCTTACTATTCACATGCTCGCATATTTGAAGAATAAATATGTCTACGCTGTTTGTGTGGTCGTCTTCAAGTTGAAAATTTAAGATGCAATCAGTTTGTTAGGAGAATAGAGTTCGAATTTGGACTCTGTATGTACTGGGTATAGCGAAATAGACTGGTACCGTGGGACAATGTGCGCGTTTGAGCGCAAAAGCTCTCGATGATATGGTGGAGCCTGCCGAAATTGGGCATGGGAACGTTTTGTTTACATACCCATGAGGATCAATCGATAAGCACTGAAAAGAACTGATATCCCGTTGGTAAAACAAAATTGTTATTTTCTCGGGAAATCAGACGCTAGGAGCTGATTGTTATTTCAAATTGAGTCAGCATATATCAGGAAAACATTGATCAGTCTGATTTCGCCGTGCAATGTTTTCTCCACATTGAAATAAAGTTTTAACCAATATGAAGGGGGTTAATATAAACCAACACGGATAACTCATTTTGGTATAGTGCAAACCTCATCATTGTTGAAAGGGACCAATTCAAAGATAAACAGATGAAAAAACTTATATATTTTATAATACACATACTTTTTGAATCATGGTTGAGCAGAAAGTGAGAGTATTTTCGGACATTTAAATTTTCGTGGTTGAGTTTTGGTGCTGGATACCAAAAGAATGAAAGACCATTGGAGGTATTCCACAAGTAGTTGTTTTGCTGATGTACTGATATATCTTGAAGTGAAAAGGTGACAGGTTTACACTTGGTCCTGTGTATGGAAAAGCCATGCATGATTAGACTGCGAAGTCCTTTTTTTAGTTCAAATCAACTCAATCTACCCATTTTGAGAATGACTATGTTATGAAAATTTCTCCACTTCAAAGACGTCGACCTCAGAACATTTGAAATGACAGCAAGTCCATGGTGTAAGCATTCTTCACGTGCTTGATCGCAACTAGTATGGTCTCTTACAACTAGTATGGTCTCTTAAGAATATATAAGCCTGAATGGCTACTAAATGTCTAAATACATTATGAAAAACAGGGCGACATCTAAGTCGTTGAGTAAATGAGGTAAAAAATGAAACTGCTATTTTTTCTCATTAGATAGAAGTACAAGACAAAAAGACTTCTTAGATACATTTGTGAAGTCTCTTCTCATGCAGAAATGAGCGCAGTCTTTATAAAATGCAGTCCACGACATCATTGTATGTGCCAAGATATCCTCTCTTTCTGTATGATGAAGGGAGAGATTCTGGAAACGAAGACATCTTGTGAAATCTTAAAAGTCAGTTGAGCTCCGTTTGCTAAGTATACTGGGCCACGGATGTTAGCATACTTCGTTGAACTAACATTGATGGAATTATAACTCTAATGTCATCGAATGAACCTAAAACTGGAATTTAAGATCTAAAATGAACACATAAGTATGGCACATCGTAGATATTATCCCGTTGTAAACGACCACACTTGTATTCCCAAATAAAAAGGATCTATTACCCGAAACTCCCTTCATTTTCGATTTGAAGGGTGTAGGTCAGTCTAGGTAGTCTTATTGCTCGGGTTGCTTAGCGCTGGTGCTCCGTTCCAAAAGATAGGCCTGCATTACTGGAAATGGTAACGTTTTCGTACCCAATAATCCCTTGTATTCGTTGTGCGAGTCAAATATCATTGTCTTGATGTCTCATATGTATATTTAGATTTTCCTTAGATCAAACAAAACTTGGAAAGTGTCAGGACACTTGTTATCAGTACCCCCTGCGATATCAGTAATGTACCAAAGTAAATAAAAGGATTAAATAGAGCAGTACACACCTAATAATCGAAGGTGTGTATCTGTTGCTCACTGATTCCAAGACTTGACGAATGATTATGATGCTGATGTCGAGCAAGTTCAACTGCCCGAACAGCTAGGAGTCAAGAGGAAGGACGCCACGCGTTAGTACAGCCGTGCTAAAATTGAGCTTGTTGGAGAGAAGCAGAGCAAGACTCGCACAAATAGCGCACCGCTGGTGATGGAACGGTGTTGAGGTTGCGATGTGGAAGCGCCTGCGAGGCCAGTCGCCCAAGTCGCCGCGCTCACCGCAGTCTTCACAAGTGCCAGATCCTCTCGGGGAAATCGAAGTACTAGATGACAAAGAGAAAGTTGAAACACCTGAGCTTGGGCACAATGCAAATGGAGAGAGTAAAGGCCCTGATCACGCGGATGAGGATCGACAAGTGAAAGAGGCTACGGAACTTGGGCAAGTTGAACAAAAACCCTATGAAGAGAAGGACGCGGACAATGTTGGAAGAGACCATTCCATGGAAGGCCCCCAAAATGCAGACGATGCCTTGAATAGCGAAAAGGTACAGATACTATCTGAAGAAGTTGGTTTAGCAACAAAACAAGACGAGAATGAAGGACAAACATCCATATTAAGTGGTAAACGAAACTCCCGGTTAGAAATAAGTACTGATACAGAAAAACAGGAGGAAATAATGCCGCAAAGGATTTCTGACGCAATAGACCAATCTGAAGAGGCGCCGTCTTCATCGAGACGAAAGAACATCCCTCGTTCAACACCTTCTAAAACTAAAGGTAAAGCACCATCTTCTAAAAATATTCAGCAGCCACCTTCTAGTGGCAAGCAAACAATCACCCCAGGGCGTACGGAACCAATGTCACCAAAAGTTGACAACCTTTTAGATGAACATGAACAAGCGATGTGCGATGAGATGGATTCTGGGAGGCAAGCTGACAAAATCTCCAAGACTTCGCTGAAAAAAACGATAAAAGACCAACCCCGTGTCGTAGAAAAACAACAAAAGAAACTAGCTGGCAACTCAGAACAAACGAACAGCTATCTTCATCACTTTGAAGCTGGCTATGCTATTCCAAAGGGTGTTTCAACTCTACAAAAGGCATCTCAACAAAACATGCCAGGTCAAACTAGAAACAAAAGCGCCGAGTTCGATGATGCAATTTCTATGCAAGAGGAAATTCAAAGGGAAGACATAAATTACTTTCAGGATTCAGACTTTGAGAACCTGGACGATCCATGGTCACCAGAACAATTCTCACCTCTCCCGCGAATGCCGCGCCTTTCACAATCTGAGCAGATGGCTCATGCGCGCCTCGGGGATGTAAAGAAGAGGTGCGAACAGACGGTAGCTCAGTTCTCTGCTGACGTTCACAACCTTTCTGTGGAACTTGCTAAGTGCAAACAAGAACTCTTAAGAGAGCGGGAGCACAAGAAGGATTTAGAGCGCGTTCGAACACAATACGAAAGGGATATCAATTCTCTCTCTAAAGAACTTCGCACCATGACAATGGAAATGCGCAGCCATGCGCAACGTCAGCAGCAGATGGAGGACAGGGAATCTATCTTACGAACATTACTGACTGAGTTGGGATTAAAAAAGGTAGCCGATATTCGTGTCCTATTTCGCTCACAACAAGAACAAGTTGTTTCCCTAGAAACATCTTTGCGGGACATGACTCAAGATCTTGAATGGACAAAGCAGTCTCATCGATACATACAAGAACAATGTCGAGCTATGGAAAAAGAGCTTAGTGACGCCCGTAAGATCAGATGGGAGGCAGACTCGAAGCGAATGAAGGTCGAAGAGGACCTTGAGCGTGAGGCCCAGGCTCACCGCCGTGCTAAACTTCTTTCCTCCCAGCTTCGTGCCCAAGTTGCTCATCTGAGTGCACAGTTAAAAATGAACAACTCCCCTCGCATAGAAGCACCACTATCACCTCAGCTCACCGTGCATAGCCCACAGATCAATTTTATTACGCCTACTTACGACTCCACCAAGTTACACAATTCTTCGGGAGCTATGGGTTCTCCTAAGTCGGTGATGATGCCACGGGTACCTCAACTACAAAATGTTATTGGCCTTTCATCGAACGAGCTTCATCGACCTGCCAGTGGGCGTAAGACACATCAGACATCAAATCAAAGCGCGGCTCGAGGACGTGGTCTAGCTGGCCGAAGAACAAAATTAAAGTTAACATAGAAAACAATTAATATGTTTGATCTTTCTGACCCTGATTCAGCTTCCCTCATTGTGCTGGCTACTGCTGCTTCAAGTGTCAGTTTTTAATTGAAGTTATCTAGTTTGGTGGTGGCAAGGCTCATTCTCACCATTCAATTGAACTGACCCAACTACTTAAAACGTTCCAAAATATCCAAATTTTATCATCCATTCGCGGGGTTGAGATAAATTATTTAAAAAAACTCGCCCTATTCAATAGTCTTTGGATTTTGAGGACCCGATCTGTTGAATCTGCAATTTGTACCTTGATACATTTCTACCGGGAACTATGAGCGATTAGTCAGACCAGCTTATTTGATCATTTTTGTTTACGTGTTGTTCACCAACTTCATCATAGCGCCACAAACTATACAGCCGAGAGATTTTACTACTACAATCGAAGTCTATCACCACCAGAACTATATTTGTCCTTCTTCCTTTTTTTTTCCTTTTTTTAAAACTAAAAATTATTTTTGTACAACGTTCAAGAAAATCTAGTCTTCAGATAACCAAGTTCAAACGTGACCTAGGAGCAATTATGCTACTTCCTATAGTTTTGGGTTCGCAGATAGCTGGCTCCGTTGCTTCTTTAGCTTGCCGCGTTTTTTACGTGTTGTGAAGCTCATCATTGAGGTATCTTCATCATCTTTTTGATCAGGGTTAATTCGTAGCTCTTTAAGCATGGCAGGGCAAATGAGAGCAATAGCAAAGCTTGGTACTTTTACAAGACCATCACTCCCCCAAAATACTGTTCGCTTGCTTTCTGCCATAAAATCTGCAAAACGTGCAAATACTGTCCCTGGTGGTCGAATTTTTGACCGTCCTGCTCCGAAACGCTAGAGAGAACTACCACAGAACTAACCGGCCTCGAGCGTATCTCAACCCTCCGTAACAAGCTTATACTTGTCTTCTGATATGTACCAAATGAAGGCATAGTTATTTCTACCTCGTCTGTTGGTGGGGGGCTACATCGTTCGTTGTGAGGTAGGATAGGTTCCATTGTAGTGTATACGAAAACAGCATTATTAGTGTCGACCGCTATTTTGGTCATACCGTAATTATCATAAACTCGAGAGCCTTCAATGTGATGAAAAAGACATACTTTGGACGCACCAGTGTTCTTTGCCTTTGCTTTTGATTTATTTAATGGCTGAGATATGTATGGTGATGTCATACTAGTCGCTGAGAATGCGTATGGTCGATCAAGCACAATTTGCACATTTCTATCTTTGAGAGGCTTTTCCCGTAGTTGGACACCATACTGGCGCAAGACAGCTTTCCGTTTTCGTTCACGTCTCTCCTCTCGCGTTTTTTCTGCTCTAATATGATTTTCATCCATCACACTTAGTATGTCACTTTGATCTTCATCACCACTGGCTGGACTGGCACTCTCAATGTTCTCAGTCTCCCTGCCCTTAATTGTCAACACCCCTGCATCACCATAAGTGCGTTGGGAGAACTCCGTCACTTCAGGATTTTCTGTAAGTTTCGCAGAGATAACTCTGGGCTGCCATCGCATTTCTCGCTCGGAATATGGCTTCCAAAGTAGATGTGCAGACTTGTAAAGACGCCGTTGCACTGAAGGACTTTGCCCCTTAGACGATGCCTTCCCACAAGGTGGTACTGGAACTACTGACACTCGCTGCAGCTGATGATGCTTGAGTTTTGCCGCATCTCTACGCAGCATATCTCCCATCCATTTGTCAAATTGGTCACGGATACTAGCATCATCGTCTTCAAGATTCCTCGTATTTTTTTGTCCGAGGTTTGAACGTCGATCTTCGTTGGCCCATGGGAGTTCATAAGTTTCATAAGACAGACCTACCTCATTATTTAAACGAAGTTCTGCTTGGTACAAAACCGTTCGATTCTTGAAATTCGATTCAAGAGTACTGATAAGTCGACTAATTACCTTTTGTGTAATCGTATACTCAATACACCCGTCCTTGATTTTGGAGTTGGGGTAGGAATCTACGTGGACTGACTCTTGCATGTCCTCATGAGGGTCAATTTGACTAGCAGAACCTTTTCGAAAAACTTTGCCATCGACCGCAAAAAGGTGCTGAGCTAACAAAATTAAGGCAAGCATGCTTTCTCGGGCAAGAGTCGTCTGAACGAGTTCATTGTCAATAACCAGCCTTAAGAGGGCATGCAAACCATGCGCTTGTACAATAGAGTTCTCAGACTGCCACGCCATCTCTACGAGTTGCCGCAGACCATGCGCCCTAACAAACGGGGCAGTGGAAGCCGCACAAATACATTCACATAAAATAAATTGTGCACCTGCCATTTGCACGTTAAATTGGTCTGAATATAAGCATTCTATACAGGCTTCGAGAGCAGGGTCCGAAGACTTTGTGATATCCTGGAATGTTTGCGTTATCGCAGGATTATTTTGCACAGTGAGGGCGAGACAAGCATTTGCGCATAATTCACGCTGAAAGGGTGTAAAGTCCGGCTGCGAAATGCCAGCATGCACGATGGTCAGCAAATGTATATTCTCACGTAATGATGCCCCAGCCCATGCAAGTTTCCACACAAGCTTTAAGCAACTATCAACAAGGGCCTCAAATTCAAGTAAGCGATGCTCTTTTGCCTGTAGATACAAGCATAGTTGTACTAAAGACGAAACCTCTTTGTGTCGTTCATCCATGGTTTGTTGGCCAACATCAGTGAGCGCTAGATCTTCTAAGAGCTGTAAGAGTCGTGATATGGCGTTGACGCCTCCACAAGACATGCAACTTAGTGCAACTTCAAGGAGGGTAGCAATTGCGTGCTCTGTGAATTGTTTCAGATTACGAGTTTCATGCTGGACGAGGATGCGCAGTGCATAAGAAAGATCGATCGTCACAGACTCGTCAGACCAAGATGAACAACATGCATTTTTCAGTGCCCTACATAGTGCATCAACCTCCTGCGTTGAGACAATGTCATACTCAGGTGTTGTGTCAAATGCCTGTTCATATGGGAAATGGAATGTTAACCCAGCTTCGTCAAAGTCATCTCCAGACTCCATAGTGAGAACTCCGAAGCGCCCGAGCTCTTCGTGAGGGCTAATTCTGTCAACACCCCTAACCCAGCGTAAGCATTCATATTTCCTCTCTCCTGACTTGTTTGAACGAGAATCATGGCCTAACCCAGGATTACAAAGGGGAGTGAACATATTTGTTGAGAACTCTACAATTGCGGAGCCAAGAAGTTTACGTGTAGAAACACCCTCAGCTGCTTCGAGGTGGTGAACTAGGATCTCTATGCCATGAAGTCGGTTGCTCAGCAAAATACAGCCTTCTTGTGTAACACAAAGGCATCGCAAGATCAATGCAAGGCTAGGGCTTCCGTGAAGTTCTTCACACTCCAAAATCAAGATTAAGGAACTCAAGCATTCCTTTGGGATTTTCTGCAAAAAACCTGTCAAGAAGCAACATGACGCGAGCGTTGCAAGTACACTTTCTTTAAATTTCCCCATTGTTTCGTAAAAGTACATCAGGCATCTCCATAGTATAGAACAGGTTCCCGGAGGCATTAAAATCCCACTTTGACGAGCATGTTGCAAAACAAGGCCCCTCAGAGCACACAATCCTCTTTCGACAATCATGCTACAAATCTCCTGTTCCTCTTTAATTATGCTTGGTCCTACTGGCCTCCACTGTTCCTGAGCTAAAGGATCCTCAACAGAAGCTACTGTTACTAGTAAATTCCCACTCACTAATGCGCTGAAATTCGTGCATCGTAGTGTATGATATATAAGGCTTAGATTAATCACTTGGTAACCTTCATGCTTAGACGTTTGCGAACTTTGAGAATTTAAAGAATAAACGCCTGCAACAAAGTCAGCAGCACTTGAGTGAACACAGCGAGCCAACAAATCCATAACCAAGAGCCGATCACTATGGTCTGCACACTCGCTATGAGTAACAATATCTTGCAAACAGCACAGTGTAAGGCTCCATCTCATTTCACCTGCCTCAAGCAGATAGGGCATTTGCTGCAGACCTTCAGGATCCATGAGTTGAACTAGTGACCTTAAGAGTAATTTAAATATATGCTTCCGCTGCGTTGATTGCAAAACACAAAGAATAAAGTTTGAGTATTTTCGAAGAACTTCTGCACTCTCAATGCTTTGAGGTGGAGGACAGGAACGAATCAATTTGTCAATAAGAGAACACAGCATTTCAATGCGCGTACGATTTTCAAAGTCAGCTTCAGCACAAGCTTCATTCCCAAACAAATAAAGGCTTGCGCAGCAGCAAGAAAGAACTTTTCTTTCGTGAACTTGTCTCAAGAAGTTTTGGTTTCCATCTATGCAAAGATTGAGTAAGGCAGCCCCTGCTGCCTGCTGAACGCTCAACAGTTCACCGTAAGTAATTGTGCTATCGCGACTGTATATAAGTCGATCATCACTAAGCATTTGCACAATTGCGTCAATCCATGAAGAGCTCCCCCGAATCACCTCATAGTTGGCTTCATTGACGCTTAAATCCCAGATTGCGTGTATCGCTAAAGTACATGCAGGCTCCTCCTTGGCCAGAACCATTTCTAGTAGAGCGTCTACAATTCGTTGGAGTTGAAAAAAATACTGCTGCTTTTCTTCAGTGAGATACACGCGTATAGCATCCCGAAAGTCTGCTTCATTACGAACCTCTTTCCATCCATGTGCAGCACCAGCCTGAACCAGTAATCTTGAGCCCTGCCCTAGTGATGCTGCTGATTCCTGATTTCCATTAGGAGCATATGCTGCAAACTTATTAATTAAACGAGCGTTCAGGCCTTCCAAAGGACTTTTATTTGTTACTGAAAGTGTTGTTTGGAAATATGACAGTGATGTTGCGATGGAACGTCTACGTCTCATCATCTCCTCTAAATAATCACTATCGAAGATAATATCAATATCTAACCTTGGCCTTAACTCTCGATCTATTTCTTGCAAGGAGTTAAAGCCAGATATTGCAAATGCTTTTGCTCTGAGCGCGACTTGCTCGCGATCTAATCTCTTTGCTATCTCATTCATGTGTTGCAAGGCTTGAGCCTGTTGAATAGCAGTCTCTTTAGCTTCCTCAGCCAAAACCTCTGTTTCCAAGCTTGTGCCATTAGTTGGGGAGCTTTCGGCTTTGGATGACCTCAGAGATGTACTTTTTGAACTTGTTTGCGCTGAGAGTTTGGTTTGCGACTTACTGAGTGCTGTTGCATAGTGCATGGCGGCCTCTCGTGAAGAGCTGCCTGCAGCACCTCAGATGTTCTAATTGTCAGAGCGTCTTTTTAGGAGCCTGCTTGTGCAAGACCCTGCCTTTGCAAGGACTTACCTTGCAAATGCTCAGTTCTTGCACTGGCAGGGCAACTTGTCTATGATGTTTTCCTTGTTGTTCTTGTATTATACAACTTGAAGTTCCTCGCTGTTTTTCTTGGAAGGTACAGCTAGCTCATAAATACCTTGCTGCAAGTCAAACAAATCCCGGCAGACCAGCTATCTGCTCAAGTAGAGATTTATTTAACAAGCATTGCTTATCAATAGGCGCCATGTAATCGACTTCAGGGTATCTATCTACCCATCTATTTAAGTAGGTAGTGTGGCACAGAGGCATTGTGAGACAACGAGTTCCAGAAGTGGTGCGCACATCGATCCGTTGGAAAGAGGCGTATCCACCCGTTGGGCCACTTTTCATATCTGCAATTTAACAAAGTATATTAAAGAAAGGAGGACCTTGGTGGAGGTGGAACAAAGCTGCAATAATACCTCGCAGGCGGAGGACCGTCAACTCGATAGACAAGAGAAGTCTGCTACGCTAGATGATGTGGCGTATCTTTGCTTGTTAAGCTCACTGGAAAGTTAAGAGGGCTGAGAGTATTAAACCGTTTTGTCCTTGCCAGCAACCATGCCAGTGGAGAACAAAAAAGCTATTCCAAACTTGCACCGCTTTGCTCAGACTCAAGTCAAGGAGCGTCAGGTAGACGTTGTACAAAAATCCAAGAGGGTAAGTTAACGCATTGTGAATGCGACCTCCGATGTACTGGATATCTATAAATAAATTTATCTATGGATGGGTCAACTAATTCGAAACGGTGCTATCATACAGATATCAGCCAAGCAACGTCTAGCAGATCGCCAGCAATGGAGCTCCAAAAAACTGCTGTACAGGTTTACTCCTGTTCTTTCTCTCAGCCGTGCTCGTGTTACTTTGATAGCTGCAGGACACCACCACACTCTCATGATCGATGATTCTGGCCAGGTCCTATCTTTTGGAGAAGGCTCGCATGGACAACTGGGCCATGGGTCTCGAGACTGTCTTATAAAACCCCAAGCAATCAAACTCTTACATCCTGGTAACCTTGGTACCAACAATAACCATGTTGTGGCTCTTGCAGCAGGAATGACGTTTAGCATGGCTCTTACTGCCAAAGGAGAAATTTACACTTGGGGTTCTGGTCCTTATGGTGAGCTTGGCTTAGGCTCCAAGCACAAATTTGCACCTGAGCCCGAGCGAATTCAAACTTTCCCCCCAGCGGTTGGTAATGAAGGGTTTACTCTCATAGAGTGTGGAGCTCATCACGCAATGGCATTGAGTGCCAAGGATCGAAAAATGCTGTGTGTTTGGGGGCGCAACGACTTTGGCCAACTGGGTAACGGGACCCGCCTTAATACCTTTGAGCCAGAAACTTTGAACCGAGCAGAAACCTGGTGGAGGTCGTGCGTTGCTATGATGTCTGGAGGTGATCGCCA
Organism: Schizochytrium sp. TIO01; assembly: GCA_004764695.1. Taxonomy (NCBI): domain Eukaryota; class Bigyra; order Thraustochytrida; family Thraustochytriidae; genus Schizochytrium; species Schizochytrium sp. TIO01. The sequence goes on along the minus strand of SMSO01000034.1, from coordinate 1,067,084 downwards.
TTCTGCGATTGTAACTGAGGCAGGTGACTTATGGTGTTGGGGCCGTGGGCGCCATGGCCAGCTTTGCCAAGCCACAAAGGTTAGAAACCAGGACACCCTTGATATACTTGTACCTCGTGTGCTAGACCACCTACAAAATAAGGTCGTTGTACAAGTTACTTGTGGAGCAAGGCATACATGTATTCTAACAACTGAGGGTACCTTATATTTGTATGGCGGGCTTGCATACGAGGAAAATAAGCAAGGCATTGCTATTGACTTCAGTGCTGTAGGAGCAGACGCTATCGCGGAAATACGGAGTGGCGGGCCTCACCTGTTTGTACGTGATGTTAATGGTCGAGCTTATTCTATTCTTTGTGAGACGCATTCGAATATATTACAAAGAAAAGCTCCTCTATTTTCGGATTCGAAACTTTTGCCGATTTCTGCTGAAGGTGATATTGAGGGACCACCATTATGCCCTATGCATCTGAAGGAACCTGCTGAGGAGGTTGCCTATCTCGATGGTATCATTGATGATATGCTTGTAGAGATTGATGAAAATGGAATTACTGCATGCAACGAAGCTCACAAAGCATGGGATGCATCACAACTTCTAAGTACAACGCTTTTGGAAAAACTCTATGATGGAGTCCAGCAACCTGTGGACACACTACTATATGCAGGGCAATCTCCATTCTTCAGACCTGGTGATCTCCCTGAGCGTGCACAGTCTCCGGGCACTGTAGCGCGCCGTGCAAGAGAATTTAGCGAAGCCTTCCAAAACCAATACAAAAAGGCTGTCCCTCCTGTTATTGTACGTCGTAAGACTCAATACCTTGGACGGGATATTGGCTACAGAGGCCAAGGATCTTTTGAGCGATACCGACGAGTCTTAGCCGAACAAGCTGCAAACTGGGGTGATCTTCTAGAAGAGCAGGGATGGTCTCTGGAAGTTGAAGCAGGTAATTACATTCCCTACAATACATTATATGATATTCAAGCTTATGGTCGGAGGCTCGAAGATGACAACTCAATTCTGGAGATGCGTCGAATCTTTTTTTATTTCGATAAAGATGGCTCAGGTTCAATTGACGTGTATGAGATGGCGATTGCTATGCAACAGCTTGGCTACAACATTGGACTTCGGAAAGCAAAGCGTATAATGAAAAAATACGATGACAACAAAGATGGCACGATGTCTCTAGAAGAATTTTTGGATTTTTGCTATGCTGAGATTGTTCGCAAGGGGCGCAATGGTGGTTTTTTTCAGCGTCTTTTTCTTCGTCGACCTGTTGTTGGCAGAACGGATCCACCGCCTGCCATTCCACCTAAAGATCCTCCTGCAAAGTTGAGACGCGAAGAGAAGGAGTATAGACTCTGGTTCAAGTATCGAAGGCGCCTTCGCGCCGTACCTCGTGTTTTCCCTGACACGTACTCCCGGTTTGTAAAGGCATTTATGCGAGAGTGTGTTGAGCTATCAATCTGGGGTGACATCCCACCAAGATTACGCCATCAACTTTGCGTTCCAGGTGCTCAGCCATTATTCCATATTGGAGAGATTGATTTAATGGATTGCGACATGACTGATCCGTATGTTGAGGCATTATGCACAGCTTTGAAATGCGCTCCGATGATTCGTCGAATCGACCTTCGCCACAATCACATCACTAAGGTGGGTGCCGATTTTATTAAGACAGTCATGGTGTTTCATGACGAGCTTGCTGATTACCAAGAGTGTGCAAAGTGCTTAACTTGCGGCCAAATTCTTGATTTTGATAATCCAAGTAATCCACGCACAAAATCAGAAAGTTGTCCATGTAGCCCTGGCTCTCGTGGTGGCCGTCTTTACCAGCTGCCTGTGTATTTCTTAGAGCATGTAGTCATTGAGGACCCTATGACCAAGCAACAGCGCATGGCCTCTCACAAGATAAGTTTGGCATTAGAGCTTGATAACTTCACTGCGCGGGCATTGAGGAAGGGTCTAACAATGAGAACATTCCTTAAAGGACATGTTGTGGACGTGCGCGAGGACGACCCCGTTGCTGACGCGCATTCCCAGCCTACCAAAACGTTTGGGGAAGACAACTTTCGAGAATGGTTTAATCTTCGTATCGAAAGGGCACAGAGAGACTTTGAGAGGGCGCTAACTCAACATGTCGACCATAGCACTAAGATTCGAGAGATCCGTCGCGTCTTTCTCGAAGCTGACGCAGATAACTCTGGCTATCTTGACCTAAAGGAGCTTCGTGTCTGTTTGGTACGTCTAGGTATTGATCGTAAACTGGCAAAGAGTATGTTTGCTGAAATTGACAATGATGGAAATGGCTTTGTGACTCTTGACGAGCTAGAGCAGCACATTGTAAATCTTGCTCAAGATTCAAACATGAAGATGTTAAATCGTAAACGCAAAAACGCTGCTACCGAAGATGAGGTCAAACGGGAACAAGAGGAGATTAATGCTCTTGTACAAGAACTCGGCACGTTTGGAGAGTTGTTGTGGGAGCGATTTCACCTTTTACAGTATCGAGCTCATGCCAATGGACAGCTGTATAAGGTAACAATAAAACTAAAGCACAAGCTCTTTAATTTATGTCGTGAAAGCTTCCATAGTGCTGCCCCCCCTGTGAAGGAATCTTTTATATTAAGTTTAACCCAAAATCACAAGGAGGATTGTTGGCTAGATTTAAGAAAAACATTTCCATGGACAGCGGAAAATACAATGTGGAATGAATGCGATGCGAATGTTCTTGGTTTTACTAATATGCTAAAAGCACATTATCTTGCGCTGAATAGGCAAGTGCGTATTGTGCAATTAAGTCCTGGTTTACGGCATGCACTATTTCTTACAGAGCGTCAACTTCCATGGGTCCGAGGTTTTCAAGATGATGGAAAACAAGAGGCCCAAACGCTGTGGAATGAGCGAATTGTCCAAGGCATCCAGAATTTGGAAGTTGTTGGGACAGACTAGAAAAGTTGCTCAGATATTAAGGTTTTGTTTTCCTAGAGGAAAACAAAACGAAAAGATTTTCCAATCGAGGCACATCATTTTTACATTCCCTTGCTTGCTGATTCAGGATAGCGAGAAATATTCATTCTATATGTACTATTTATGTTTTGTTTTTAAAGATATTTTGTGTGTTTTTGTAAACCTTCTTGGTTATAGTTAACGTCAGCAATCACCGTTGTTTTTAACTTGATGTCTTCTCCCTGACTGACAGTTTTGTCTCACATAAGAATCCTTCATTCGGATTTGCGCATCATTCATAGACATGTGCTTAGTACCTCGATGAGATGCAAAGCGAGAAAAAGCGCATGAGCGCACGATGCCTTCAAAACCAAATAAAAAGTGAGCTTATGAAGACGTACTTTTGCGATGGCTTGTAATATAAGATACGGAGTATTGAAGAAATGGATTCTACTTTATAAGCACGTAGCAGGTTCATGGGATGTCCATCGTGTAATGAATAGAACAGTGAAGAAAAAATCTGAAAGAACTAGTACTTTCGAGGTGCGCGAACAGGCAAGACGCGTCTCAGCAACATCGTTTCGCCAGATATTCATGTGTAAGCCTGCAAGACTAGTTGTTAGCCAACAACAACAATAACAACAACAACAAAATCAAAACGAGAGTTTCTATCGTCCAGTGGCTTGGGGCTGCCTAGGTGATACTCCGGTATGTGCAGCACGCGGATCATCATGCGGGGAAGCAGACTGCCCCCCTCCTGATGGAAGTGCGCCTGCGTTCTGGGCCGAGGAGCCCCCTGGGCCTGATGGAGCGGAGCTGGGAGCCTTAAGGGCGTTGATGATGAGAGAACAAAGCCGCATAAATGAGAAGCACCCACTAATCCCACCTGCTCTTTGGAAATCAAGGAGGTAAATAGAAGATTGCACCTTGTAGAGCTGTAAAGACACATAAACCCATTGGTCTGGGATATCAGGATCTACGATTCCGAGACAGGATGGTCGCCATCGACATGTCACGCGATATGGGTTTGCGGGGGCATAATGCCATTGAGAACGTAGAGATCGTAATGCACGGAAAACTTCGCTCATAACCAGCTCCGGATCTTTTTTAGATTGGATTCCAAGGTACCATTTGCGCATGCAGCTTGCATTTCGAGACCGAGATGAGTTGGCTTTGGCAGAGGCCGAAGAATTGCGCGGAGCAGCATAAGCAGGATTTGAAGAAGATGAGGAACCTGCACGAAGGCTCTGTAAGGCAGACTGCCCTGGCATGGATGCGGCAGTCGTCGAGGTTGGTGCCGCAGAGTTTGCTTGCATGGATGCCCGCGAGTTGGCTGATGTTTGTCCACCAGCAGATGATCCTTGAATACGAACGGCAGGTCCTGGTGCTGACTGGGGCGCTACCGGAGGCGAGAAGGCAATACGCATAGAAGACTCGCTGTTATTATGCTTTGCAGTAGCGGAGGCTCTCTGCTCAGCGACGCGGATCTTGGTTTGCATCTGATCAAGGTAAAGACTGTACACGACTTTGATAAAGTTTTTCTTGTGGGACTGCAGGGCTTTGATAATGCCGATGCGGCCCGTCCGCTGAATGTAAGGATGCTTGATATCAAGGATACGATCTATGCACTCGTCCTCTAGCACCTCAGAATCCATTGTGATAGCTTGTAGAGACACTGGAAGTTCGAGATAAGGCGGAAGTTTAGTAGTGAAGAAGGGATGCCGCCGGATTTCATCAATTGTAATACGCTGTGTAGGTTCTACAACAAGCATACGTGGGATGAGGTCTCGGCTTGCTTCGTCTAAGTAAGATGGCATGACGTAGTTGCCGTTTTTAATCTTACGGAAAAGCTTAGGAATCGACTCGTCATCAAAAGGCAAGCTGCCGCAAAGCAGTGCGTAAAGAATGACGCCGCAGCTCCAGATATCCACCTCTGGACCTGCATAGAGCGACCCGCTGATGACCTGTGGGCTGGCATAGTTGGGGGAGCCACAACTGGTGCGCAGAAATTCTCCGTCGTGCATAATATTGGAAAGTCCAAAATCTGCGAGTTTGACGTTATTGTCTCCACTCAGCAGGAGATTCTCAGGCTTGAGATCGCGATGAACCACACCCATACTGTGGCAGTAAGCGACACCAGAAATGATTTGCTGGAAAAACTGTCTAGCTTCATCAACATGAAGACGTCCTTTTGATACGATATAATCGAAAAGTTCTCCACCTGAAACGTACTCCATTACCAAGAAGATCTCGGTTGGGGTTTCAATTACCTCATACAATCTGATAATATGGGGGTGCTTGAACATCTTAAGAATTTGGATCTCGCGACGGACCTTTTCCTCCATACCTAGATTCCTAATCTTTTGCCGGTTTAGGATTTTGATTGCCACTAGTTGACCCGTCAACACGTGCTCTGCCAGCCGTACACGACCAAAAGAACCCAGACCCAACGTCTTGCCCAAGACGTATTCGCCAATTTGCACGCGCATTTTGCTGCTGTGTCCAGACGTTCGTCGCCGTGATGATGTACCACTACTTGTAGACCTCTTTCTTGAAGACGACGCCGTTGCTGCTGCTGACGAGTTCGATGAGGATCCAGGCGCCTGGCGCCCGGCATGCTCGCTCGCCATTTTCCCACACAGCAATCTAGCACTGACCGACAGAGATCAATCACTATGATCACAAGCCCCGTGCGAAATTTACTCTACACCAAGAGTAGCAGAAACGTACCAAAGTACAACCGCACGAAAAGCTCTGGCTTCAAACTCCGAGATGCAAGCTCCGTGAGACCAATCCACGAAAATAATTTGGCAAATGTAACAAATGCCAATGGGGCGGGGGGGTATTTCCACACGATTCTCTGAACAATAGCTTTCGTAGATGGTAAATTCTTTCAAAGTACGTCAATACTTGCAGGTTAAAGTCTACAAAAAGCTCAAAATCCGGCGATTTTCGAGGTCTTGAGATTGAAGATAAAGATTATTCAATCTTTTCTTTCGACGCTGCAACCGACCCCAATTTTGCACAAGTTCCCCAAGCGCTACAGATGTGAGCGTACCAGGGTTCACACGCGTTAGATAACCCTCTGAGCGATGCCGAAGAAGCGTCGCCGCGAGCGCCTGCGAGGAAACAGAGGAAACTTGAAATAACGAAGTGAAATGAAATGCCTCAAATTCACCAGATATTAACAAAGAAAGCGCGGCGGACGATCCTTCCACGGCAGGCAGCCAGCGCTAGCGCCAGCTACCGACAGCGCGGGAACACGCGGCGTTGCACACGCAGCGCCTGAGGTACCCGCGAGGCTCGGCGCCGCAGCCGAATCAGCCGCGAGACGCTCGCGCGGAGATCGATCCAAGTCTGTCTCTCGAAGCGCTTTCTTTCCCTTTCTTTCGCTTTCTTCCCCTTTCTCCTATCATAACCCACTCCTACATATTTACCCTATCCACCCCTAACAGCCCCGTATTTTATTCTCTCCTGTATTTTACTCCATACTTTCCCTACTCCCTCTTCGCTCCTACAGCTAATTTAAGACGGTCCTAAAACATCCCAATCTTACACTATACCCCCATTCAAATCTATCTCATCCTGTCAATCGAATAGATTATGGACAACTAGGGGGGCTGGGGGGACACTATGTGGAATTTCCAACGCCAGCACTGCCGCAGCAACTCTCACAGAGTATAGGGCCCCTAACTTTCACCTAAGGACCCCTACACTGTAGGACTTGCTAGGGGATGGATAGGCCTGGAGCTGGAGTCGCTGGCGCCTGCTTCGGCCTGTTTCGAGCCTTCGCAAGCGCCTGGCAGCTGCTAAATTGCTCGCAAAGCTGCTCAGGAGGTGGCCCAGGTGCACGTCCTCGGGGCCTCAATTTCGTCTTTGGAGGAGCGGCCACGGCCTCGTTCCCAGGGCCAAAGGGCGCCGCAGGACCATGAAGCACCTCGCCGCAGGAGTCCGAGCGCTACAGTTTAGGCTATGTGCGTCGCTAGAGACGTCTCTGTTGTTGTCGTCGTTGTTGAGTTAATTATTGCAAATCATCGATGATCGATGATGAATGAATGAATGAATGAATGAATGAATGAACGAACGAATGAATGAATGATCGAAGAAGGTTCAGTTTTAGGGCCTTTCAAGGTTGAAGAACCTTGAGCTTGGAGGTTGACATGCTGCGGACTTCCTCTTCTTCTTCTTCACCTGGAGGGGCGAGGCGGGTGATCAGGCTCCACGAAGAGTGACCTGAAGATCGATCGTCGAGACTGATTGCTCATCATTCTGTTTTTTTATGAACACTCAATGAGTTTATGAACAAACAAACAAACAAACAAACAAACAAACAAACAAACAAACAAAGTAAGAGAAAAGAACAGCTTAGGGAGAACAGAGAACAGCTCCCTCTGTAAACGAGGGATGAAATGATACCTCTTTTTTTTTTAAAAGAAAAGAAAAAAAAAGGTTTTCTAATAAATCGATTGATCGATCAATCGATCGATAAAGAATCATCAATCTTAGGATAAATAGAAATGGAGCAAAACTCACCTCGAAAGGACTGATCGATTTAAGCGGTGGTCCTCTCTTTGGGCTCCTTCGGGCTGGCAAACCTGCAGAAAGCCGAGAGCTTGTGGCGAAAACCCGTCTCGAAAGGGTGGAGGGAGCGGGCTGCGGCGGTGCGGGAACTGGCTGCAGCGGTATCTTTCCGCTGACGCTATCGTTTAATTGAAAGCACATTTGCTCAATCCATAAATGATCATCGATGGATTGAATGAATGAATGAATGAATGAAATTCGTCGCCTTTCTAATGAAAGATTGCGCTGCCACTCCTACTATCACATAGTAGTAAACTATAGTGAGATAGCACGGCTTTAAGATAAGTATGTATGTATGTATGTCCGTAGGAATAAAAAGAATCTAAGAAAAGTACACAAAAGCTTGTCACCGTTCCATTGCAAACAAGATACTGATACCTGTGTCTCGCAATGGCTAACTTGACAGTCTGGACACCAGCAAATGGCACCGAAGTTCCTCCGCGGACTTCACTTTCACGAATAAGATCGAGCCTTGAAAGGCCCAGAGAAAGCAACCTGCGGAAAGGCTCGCTCGCTCCAAGGATTCGCCAGTTTTGATTGACCGGCGCTCTGTTCCTGGTAAAAAGGGCACTCCTACCGTAAACGCTAAGAAAATGTATACGAAGTATATAAAATGGCGTCAGTCATACATTTGCATTTGGCTGTCATAAATAATTGATCGCAGAACACGGTACCATAGTGATGATTGCGTTGCCCCATACTTTCTACCATGTTATGAAAGCACTTGAGTTCAATGGGGCGAGAGGGCACGACTGCTGCCTAGTATGACATCGAAGTGTTTCATTTGATGATCATTTGATCATGGTATGAATATAATTATTGCTATGGTGGTTTCAATAGATTTTCCATAAAATTTCTAACTAACAATTCTCCTTTAAATCCGGCACTGTAATGTTAATATGGTGTATGCCACGCAAGAAGAGATGGGTGCGTGGCCACCACGATGAATGCCTCTACTGCCTGTGGAGCGTGCTTTGACACGCTGTTGAAATACTCGCGCTGCTGGTGTGTGCAGACCTGTCGCAGACGAGCTCGGGAGAGCTTTTCGACCATCGAGTGTGCGTGAATTTGCTTTCGATGACGACGCGATATTGCAGAAAGAACAGGCAGTAGCAGGTACTACTGGACAGCCTGGCCGGGCTTTTGCTTTGTAAATGATGAACTCGTGCGTGTTGTTCACGACCGTGGCACTCCGCATTGCAGAGGGATCTTAGTTCATGAAAGAGTTGGCCTGCAAACTGCTGACAGGGCTGGGTTTCCTTGCTGACTCGGTGGTGGCGATGCCGTTTCGGTTCCCTTTTCTTGGCTAAATGTACAAAAACTTGGAGTTGACGTCGCCAATGTTGAAAGCGCTAAGAAAGTGTGCGCAATCTATTTCCGCGATGATGACGAAGCCATGAATCTCATTACTCTTAAAGGTCACGGTGTTTATCTACAAAGGAGGCTTCGACATGCTATGGCTCGCACTCCTATCGATAGAATAGTAATCCAACTCAGGTGTCATTGCGATGCGAGTGCAGGGATATGTTGGCACTATTGGCACGTAAAAGGGCCAAAATGTCTTGACTTCGGGCACTTCAGCACAAAAGCTTTGGAGTTATTGGGTGCAGAAGTGGTGGACTTCAAAGCCCACTAAACACCCGCGCACCTACTGATGTGTGGCCCGAGGGTGGCAACTTAACTGTGATAATCAATACCAGGGTGGTTGAGACAAGATACGAAGCAGTGATTCAAAGATTAAGCAATCGCAGAGAAGGAAACATTATCATAACACATGGATTTAGATTTTTATCGATCACTATGCTACATTAAATAAGTCAGATTGCCAGAAACAGAATACTACCAGTAGTGTCTGGCATGCCTACCACTCAGATCCGTGCAGACTGAGACGACTGGAGATACTTCTGCGACCCCGCGAACGTTGGGTCGCAGTTGACTCGTAAAGGTCATCCAACACAGCAAGATAAACATCATCCAAAGCATGCCGCTTTGAATACGTGCGCACACGAGAACTAGTCAAAGCCGAGCTCCGTCTTGACAAGGCCGAAGCTGTTGCACGAACGGCCTCGGAAACCCATTTGGGTTCCGAAGACACTTTTTTTGCAAGTGATTTATTCAGGGAATCGCTTGAGCTTGGTGCACTACGAGCTCCACATCTGAGCCTTTTCCCGACTGAACCAGTATCGAAAGTAGTAGGTTGCCCAGAATTACTGTGGCTTTGGATCATTGTTGTCGTACTCTCAGACCGCTGTTTACGATCTTTTCGTGAATGACCAATCTTTTTTCCCTCCACCAAACTTGCTTTCAAACGATTTTGCTTCTCGCATGAGGCTTTTGAAACTGACAATCTGGATTCTTTTGTCAAACTTAGGCTCTCTTTCACAGATGGGACGCTGAGTGAATCGATCTCTCTCCTTGTTGAACGCTGTTGTTTTGCCCTGAGTTCTTCGTCGTCGCCAATTGGGTGCAAAACTCCATGCAAAGCCTCTGTAGAACGCATCTTTGCCTGAGAAGAGTTTGCTCTGTCCTGAGCTTTCAAAATTTTGGAAGTTCTAGAACGTGCCTGCTTCTTGTTTCTGGCTATGGATGCTGATGCAGTTTCTGCAAGCCCACTTTTGCTACTGTTATCATGCTTATCAGCACCAAGTTGATTCAATGATATTTTGGCTTGAATTTTCTCTCTTCCTGCTCTTTGAATCACCTGTTGATCAGTATTTACTTCCCTTGCAGGGCTTGATTTTTTCTTTGATGCAGTATTCGATCGAGAATATTTGCAGGGAGATTTTGTGCACGGTAGACATTTCTGAGAAGGGAGGGACGCGTCAACTATTCCCTGCTTAGACTTCTGTTGGGAGCGGGTTCTTGGAGATTTCCCATTGGACAATAAAGATTTTTCTTCTTGTGCTTGTGTTCCGAGAGTTGCCTGGGCAGATTCATTGTCTAGCCTTTTGTTTCTGGGCCGCAGAGTTATCCTTTTTGCATCAGCTGTGGTGGCTTCATAAGAAGTTTTAGCTTTCCTTGTCAAAGGCGATTGAGCTTGTGGGCGTTTGCAGTCCGTTTCAAGCAATAAATTTGGATTGTTTGCATTCCAACTAAGCTTCGACCGTGCCTTACGACTTTTTGATTTTGAGCCCGCACCTTGGTCATCTTGTCGCGAGGATATATTATTGCATTGTCTGCTAATTGTTCCATGATTATCGGACAAATCTCTGCCACTGAGATTCGGAGTACTCCTACTGTTTCTTAAGTTTGAGCATACTGGTTCATCATGTTTGATTAAGACGTCATGTGCTTTCTGCGAAGGTGTGGATCTTAATGACCGGACCACGCGCGTTTCTTGGCATTGCTTTTTCTTACGCTTATGGATCTGCAAATCCTTATCGGCGACAATACCTGAACTTCTTATGGGACAGTGTTTTAGTTGGGCATTAGATAAGGACTGCAAGGGAGCTCGTTGCCGCCTTTTAGATACTGAAAGGGGGATCTTCTCTTGTTGTTGGAGCACATTCTCCTGGTCTTGAAAAGTATTGCATGATTTCACTGATCCTAGCCTAAGAATCTTTTCCCGACGTTTGGAGATACGAACCGAATTTCGGACTGGGCTGGTACCAGGAGTCGTGGGCGTCCATCCAGAAATACAATAGTCTTTTCCTCGCGCTCTTGTAGTGACGTCCTCATCACCCGTGCTCTGTGATCTACTTTTTGTTGGAGATCTGCGCGATCTCTTCGTAGCTCTTGGCAAAGCACCTCGACGTCTTTGTGATTCGGTGTTACTTTTAGGTAAATCTACACTTTGTCTCTGTCGTTTGCGCCCCCTGACTTGCAATGGCGAAACTGGCCTCTCGGGTTCTTTGAGTTTCAAATGCTTAAGTGTATCAATTTCTTCGCTGGCCGAATTCTCTTTCCTTTGCTTAGTGCTACCAGCCTTGCTGGTTGATTCTGAGCTTAATTTTCTCAGCCTCGTTCTTTGCGACTTTTTCTTTCCGGAACTGTTATCGTTGCTAACTTCTGGCCCATGTTCCATAGTTTTCAATGTGTGCTTGCTCAGAATATCTGTGATTTCTCCGCTTTGAAAATTGCAGCTATTCCCCGTTCGTCTTTTTCTCAAAGATGTTTTTCGAAGCCGTGCCTTCCTTGAATCCCCATCGCTGTCTTCATGTCCACGTTTGTTTTCCCGTGGCGTACGTGCGCTTCTCGAGACTCTTGCTCGTCGCGAGCTCTCAGATTGGTGCTCTTGGTCATCGCGTGTCGCCTCAATACGACGCTTCTTTGAATCCTGAGAATCAGTAGACACACTGTGAACTTTCGCTCCGCGTGCTCGAAGTTTCATCGTCTCCGCGCTGCGGTGAGCGTCGAAGAAGCAGAATGAAGCAACGATTTTCTCTGGCGTCAGGAGCTTTCTTGAAAAAATTTTCCCATCGCCTTCATTCGTTTTTCACTATAAACCCTTACTGTCTGGATAGGCACTAGTTCCCATTCATATGGTGCTTATTCTCTCTTTTTAAAGTTTCATAGCAGCTTTCGCTCGGTCAAGTTGGTGCGACACGAAAAGCAGCACTCTCAGGATGTACCTATTTCGTGGCGATGAGTGGTGTTGTCATCATTCATTGTTCTTGAACAGTGCGTGAGTAAATTTAAATGGGCTACGTAGCTACTTGTTGAGTATCGATTTTGAGAGCGGAACACAGAAAACAATGAGACATTTCGATAGTAATAGCTGTATAGTCCGGTAGGTAGAGGTTATCTACGTAGTGTGATGATCCCTTGTCTTCACACGCAAAAGAGAATTAGCATAGTGCAATACAAAGGTTATTCGTATTCAGTCTCCTTAGCCTCACATCTCCAATTAGTGTGGAAAGAATTGAAAGGGTTGCTTAAAGACTAATATGGGCAAGAGTTTTTGTAAATCACAATCGATAAGAAGTTGCAAAAGATCGAGCTAGTTTTATACGGGTTGCAGTTTCTGCATAGATTTATGCAAGCATATTGCAACCTCTGGAGCAAATAGAATAGGTCAACTCGTTTGTTAGATGTAAATTTCAAAATGTCAATCCTGCCTTTTGAGAATGAGTGAATCCAAATTGAAGTCTAACTCGAAGTGCGGGACTAAATATAATACTCCTTTCGACTGATGTAAGATTGGTATACTAGGTTGGACAGGCCGAGGAAACAGAAATAGATACACCTTGTAAAGACCGCGGACCAAGTAAATTAGAATCGGTCTCTCAAGACGAACTCAACTTCTTTGTTTCAATTCATTCTCGTCTTGAGTCAAATGAAGAAAACCCAACTTTCAACACTAGATAACAATAGACCCGTGTTTAGTCTTGAAGTATGACAATAGATTCAACCTAGGTAGGTAGGATAGAATACGATCAAGGCTTTGCGAACCAAGTCACTATTCGGTGCTTCTTATTTAGTTATTGAAATTACCTTAATGATTCATGGTCACACACTGTAATCGAAATTTGAGGCTCTTTGGTTGCCTCAGCTAGCCGGTGTTGAATTTCCAACTGCACTATATAAGTGCAACCAACATAAAGTCAAGTAATTGTGATATTCAGCTCTTTTGCTGGTCCTGGCTGTTATTTGCTGAGGAGGGGGATTTTTCTCTAGAATTTAATGAATATCACTAGCATTCAGGTTCTGAGCGTGAGGGTCTATCGTTGCCGTTGTGCTATTTACCTTTTTACCAACTGTTACACTAGTGCGAGTGACTTGAAGTAAGTTTTCCCAGCCTCTGCAGCTTCGAAAACTCGCAATGTCTTCGACCAAGTTCTAGTATGTAGTAGGTGCTACCTACTTCCATGAAACCTCGAGATTTCTTCCTCTTACCCCTAGCTAGCAACCTAGCTTAGAGGCTTCGAAGTACGACATTTTACTTACCGGCTGGAAAATTGTCGCTTCCTGAAATGCATTCAGACGAACCCGCGCTGCACTTGCTCCTGTTTGCACCTCTGCACCAGATCTGCAGCCTTATTTATTTATGCCAACCGCCCGACGCAGCGAACCCTCAAATCGCAACGCAACGTAGTTTGGGAGCCTTTGACGCATCTCTGTATCGATTTGCAATCGAAAAGGCCAACTCCAAATGGTCTGGACAGCTGCTCAATGTCCCACTAATCCTGGACATTTGCCCGTACATTCTCTAAAGCTCACGGGGCTCCATCTTGGCCGGATCGTCCATGTTTATATAACAACAGGCAGCCTCGCGGTCGCTCTCTTTGCAAAGCGCTGCAGAGAGCTCAATCGCCGATCACTCTGAGATCGACGCGGGCCCTGAGGCCGACCGGAGGAGGGACTGGCGGTGCGTCTGTGTCGCTCGGGGTTCGCTGCAGCGGATTCGGCTATCCTAGTTCGTCGCAAGCCCGGGCGAGCTGGAAACCACTGGTTGGCCGCCCCTCGAGTTCCCTTCTGAAAGCAGGGACCCAAGCCGCAGACCTGCACCCCTTTGTGCAAGCTGTCGAGCGGTGTATAGCCGATCTCGAAATGACTGACTGCCGCCAGACCATGTGACATTGCTGCAAAAGTACCTGCTCACTTACTCAGCGTCTTGGCGTGGCAGAGTCTAGAGCTCTTTGATGTGAACTTCGAAGGTGTGGAGGAGGTTCGCCTTTGATGGCCTCTTGGAGCTCAGGATGGCCAGACAGTTTCAATCAGGCCAATCGGGGCGCGTTTGCCTGATGCATTCCCTGGAATACCTTTCTTCAAGACAACTCCGGCAGGCCAGGTCGAGGAGGCGGCGTCTCGAGGAGCACGATCTGCACTTCGATCGCGTGCATCGAAACACCTGCGGCGCGCGAGGGTAGTGCTCCGATCTCGAAATGCACAATCTGCACCAGCACTAAAACGTCTTGAACACCAAACCTTTGTACAACAACTTCAATATCCTCACATCTCCACGTTCTGCACTCAAATTGTCTTCTGCCTCCTCTGTTATTGCTACGCACGTCGAAGTCCGCGCGTTTTTGGAATCTCTTGGTGAGATTTTCGTTATGGTTCTCAAGAACCTCAACACAGGATCTACCACGACCATGGCACCAAGCACCTCATCTGTAGTAAGCACAACATAACACGAAGTCTCAAACAGTTGTCATGCGTAAGGAACGAGGCTTCTCGTTTAGTGGAGATTGCCAACCCACTGCTCTGACTACAGTAACTTGCTAACTGCTGCCATCATGGAGAAAACTCAAAGAACTCCTTCTGAATTGGTCGCCTCAAATCATCAACGGCGCGGCCGATTTCAACAGCAAATCAACATGGTAAGAAACGGCGCTGCAAACCAGCACCCCGACGCCTGAAACGTCAAGTTCAAGCTCCACTATCCTTGAAAGGCGAGGACCTTCTATCTTCGAAACGATCCCCGGTGCCGATGGTTTCAACTTGAAGGTTGTACTGCACAATTACCAAAACTTAAGTTAGGACAAACCAGCGTATCGATTTCATCATGGCGAACAAACCCTCTCATCAGTCAGCCAAGTTGAACTTACCCAAAACAAACGATATAAACAGACGCACACAATCATCAGAGCCAACTCCAACTAATCTTCATCCATCGATCGTTCTTTTTCGGAGTTCACTCGTTTATCTCTTCCTACGAAAGAGAACTCAAAGGTTCTTCAAGTTCAACTTATTTCATGACTACCTACGCAGTACTAGCAGTAAAAATACACCCCCTCGAGACGACTTGGAAACAAGGGTTTCCGAACCCTGCCAGGTGGGAGTGATGCCCATAGTACGGACAGACTCGGTCTCCTCTGAGGCCTCTGGTTCGGCGACCTCCGAAGGATTCAGGGAATCTGCAGAACCCATTTTGGCAGCATGAGTGGGTGCAATAGTAGGCACCTAACTATACTATACCTCTCTGGTAGAGTTAGAAGACTCTAGTAAGATGGAATTGAAGAATGTGTCCTGGATAATGATTGATGTTCTTGGAAAGTTGGAGATGTGCGGCTCTTGAGCAAGCAAATCCGAAACAAAGGAGACCTTCTCGACGACTAAGATCAAGGAACGGTGCGGCTGTACAAGGCCACGGCTGGCGACGGGATTGGGCTTGTTGGTTTAGTGAAGATTGGATTTATTGGTCTCAGCAAGCTTGCATTGCAACCATGATGATGAGGGCTATGAAGATGGTTCTTGCGCTTGCCTGTGCAGCGGTCTTGACGCCGCTCCAAGCTGAAGCAGCTAGTGTAACAGCCTCCACCAGGATCGTTGGAGGTGTTGTGATCAGCCCCAAAATTCGTGAGTGGATGGCTGCCATGATTATTGTGGATTACACCACCAACGAGGAGTACCTTTGCGGTAGCTCTTACATCGGCAGCTCCGATGGATACCATTACATGCTCACAGCAGGTCACTGCATTCCGTCTGGCGAGCTCCAGCCAGTGGCCATGTTCCTGCGCGACGACCTTGAGGAGTATGACTCTGACTCCTTCAACCTTGTTGATGCCGTTGGCATTGTTGTGCACCCTGACTTTGTTGAGAACGAAGATGGCTCCACGGACAATGACTTGGCACTTGTGATCTTTAAGGATGCCAACGTTGACCTCCCGACCTCTGCGCTTCTCGCTGGAGAGTACATGACTGTCTACCCAGGTGAGAATGCCACAGTCAGCGGCTACGGAACTACTTCTTCTGGAGGCAGCACAGATTACGAGCTCCGCCAGACCACTCTTGACATTGTCAACGAGACCGTTTGTGGCAACGACTACGCAAGTATGTTCACCATCATTCCATCGGAACACATTTGCGCTGCAGCCCCTGGTCGCGACTCTTGCCAGGGCGACTCGGGTGGTCCTCTTACCGTGCATCCTTATGAGGGTGCTGAAGAGGTCGAGGTGGGTCTGGTGGCCTTTGGATATGGCTGTGCCTACCCTGGTTACCCTGGTGTCTACACTCGTCTTTCAACATACGAGTCCTGGATTCGTGCTACGGTGAACTCCACATCCCCTAACGGAGATACCTCTGGACTTCGTTTCTACGACTCGCCGTACTCAAACAGCACCTTTGTGCCTACTGCAGCACCTACTGCGCCGACACCGTCACCCACTAAGGCACCGACAACGGCCAACAGCTTTGGTCCTGGCAGTGGAGGCTTCCCTGGTTTTGGTGGTGGACCGTCTTCTCACCGTTCCGAAACCATCAACTCTACGTCTTCGCCCACAATGAACCCTACCAACTCGCCAACCTCCTCTGCTCAGAGCTTGATGGTGTCCTGCATGGCCCTGATGGTTACTCTTCTATTTTCCATGTACTGAACAAGCCTTTCCTTGTAAAAAAGAGGCATTACATTTAACCTGATTAGCGCATGTCATTCCATCAGCACACCCAGTCAAAATTAGCATATTAGATATTGGCTGCTGTAAACACCAGTTTGTCATTGCAAACGGTGCGCGGGAATGTCTGTTTACTACAACAAAGTTGTAGTGTGACTCTAAAAAAACATAGTTTTAGTTTTCTTTGTATCCTCCATTTCAAGCGCTTTAAGCTTACGAAGGTCTTCATGACCTTCTTCAAGTAGATCATGATATTTCACATTATTCAAAAAAAAAAGAAAAGGACTTGTAACCTGATAGAGAGAGAGCAATTTTGACTGCATACAATATCAAACACCATCAAACGGCGCATTAAATTAGGCGAAACCCGACTGCTTTTCTTGGGCTCTGTTATTGGACATCGCGAGAGCAAGTGTCGAGACATTCTGCAAAAGAACTGTTAATTAGCTCCTAATTTTTAGAACTGGGTGATTTCATAACTACTATTTGTTTGCTTTGCGTGGTGTGACAGTGTGACACAATCTAGCATTCCTAATAAATGGTTCTTCGACAAGTCAAGTCATATTCTGAAGAACTTTATTTTGCACAAAGATCTTTGATTTGTCTATTCATTCTTTTACAAAGTTCAATATATAAGCTTATGTGATATTATATTCTCGCACTTGTGTCGCCAATTTTTCCCTAAACATAGTGTTGGATTCCTTGGCACTCACCCCACGTTGGCATCGTCACCTGGGAATCCGCAGCACACCTTTCCTTTCAATTTAAACAAAAAACATTTTTGCAAATACCATTATTAAAAAAAAAGAGGAAAAAATTAACTTTCGGTAAATTTTAAATCTTAAAATAAACCAAGGAAGAACAGATCTGAATTATAACCAAATTACTACCCAAGAAGAAAAAAAATTGGTGTAAACAATCAGAAAATGATCGCAGCCATAAGAAGCATTAGCAGGTTACTTTACATATATGGGTATAGGCCGACCCGATAAATATTTTAAAATAGCTTTCATTTTATGTAAACCTTAAGTAGTAGGAGAGGCGCCTCGAAGAATAAAAAGAACAGTGATTCAATGTTTGTACGATCCATAAATGAATACTGTCATATTTGTAGGTCTTCCACCTTCTGCCATAGCCTGCCATCTTTCCTGCATCTCAGAGGAGCAACAAGCTTGCAATCAATCAAGCCCTCAGGCAATTAAGCAACTATGCAATACCTGCAAGCTTGAGACCTTCCGCTTTGGTGCCCCGTCTTGTTTGTGTATTTTGTCTATAGTTGAAGTGGGCGGTGATCGTCCTGGAATTGTTTGGAATTCCTCACCTTTGTGTCAGGCGGACACAACAAATTTGGCAGCGAATGTGAGTGACATCGCAAACAAACACTCGACCGTAACACCCGTGCGACACGCGTATCGATATCCATCTACCTGGCAGTTCGTCCACGGCATCCTGAGCAGCTCGAAGCTGAAGCCACAATCCTACGACCGGTCGTACGCTCACTCTCGAATGCCGACTTCGACGGCTCGAGCTGCCAACTGCCAGAGCAGACCTTCGCTTCACTCGGTGAACTTCTCAGGATCTCCACCGCCAATGTGATCTGTGCTAAGGCAATCGAAGTCACCGTTCACCGTTGCCGCCCATGGCGAAAACAGAGACCACAAGCGCCTTTGCTTTGGATCGCCAAGCACGCTGTCTTCACGGAGCACGGCCTACAAGTCTCGAGGCGGTCAGGCAGCTGAATCCTCACTGAGCCGTCGGCATTGGCCCCGTTGTCAATCTCATGATGATTGAGGTCAGAAACCTCAATCACTGGCAGCAGCAGCAGCAGCAGCAGCAGCAGCAGCAGCAGCAGCATGGTTTGCGAATCACTTACGCTCTTGGAGCGAATGCAATGCCGTGCTTGTCCAAGTTCGAGATGTGTACCAGTACTCCATGAGACTTGCCGCATCGTTCATGTCGCTTGTGAATGCCGTCAAGCTGACCTGAACGAGTGGGCCCAGGACAAGGTCGAAAGCTTCACCATCCGATCTCTCGATTTGGCGGCGTCGATCTCGAGATGGGTGGCTTCCCGCGACACGAGGCCGTCGCTATTGAATGACGTCAAATTGGCCATTGTAAAGGCCGGTCTCTACGATGTCTGGCCGATCAGACTTTAACGAAGGCCGCGACGAACTCCATTTCCACTGCCTCCGACCAGCGAGATTCCCACAACGAGGGGCAGTAGCTCTGGAAGGCCGCCGACGTTTTACACGGTGGCGTTTTGGAATTGCTTGCTATCGTTTGCTTGCTTCAGAGTCGAGTCTGCTTCAGGTTCACCTTGAACCTTGAACGTGGGTTTTGCCATCAATCTTGCTTGGCCCAGACACAGCTAGGAAGTGAGTTAGTTGCCAGGCCGAGCTATAGCTGGCTAGCTTGCTACCTCAACTTGAAGCAGCTCATTCACTCGCTCGCTCGCTCGCTCGCTTGGTGGCGTGGCGTGAGTCGGAAATGGTCACCGCCAACTTCTCACGACGATTCTTCGAGGTCGTGCAGAACCTGAACTTTATACCCTTTTTAAGTTTTAATTGAAAGATGTCTCAAAAGAATATTTATTTGGGTTGATGGCAGGAACTATCTACTTTTAAATTCATCTTGCTCTATTAAATACATCTTGCTCTAAACAGACATTCTCTTCAATTCGGAACTCTTTATTGAAAGACGAAGAAGAAGAAGAAGAAGAAGAAAAAGCAGCGCAACTTCTGATTGCAGGTCCTGTCTTTTAAGGTCTTTTATAAGCTGGTTCGACTCTAGAGGCTACTTAAGATTCTTTCTTGGGCAATAATACTCGAGTCAGCTCTAGACGGCTCCAAGTTCAACTTGAGGGGAAAAGAAATATGTCTAAGGCCGTCTGCTTCTTGGAGAATTCAATCGACCACCGCATTCTTAGTACTTAGTTCTCGCAAAAATTTGCTGGTCAGTTGCAATCCATTAATCGGTTAGATTTTAAGAGCGATGCGTATATTGCGTGCAAAGCAGTTGCAAGCTGGTCTGGAGAGCTCTTAATATGGAGTGTGCGAGGAGAGGCGTGATCTCCATGGCAGTTGCGTGGGTTTGACTTCATTTCACAAGCGGTTTCCATAACTATTTACTTCTCCTCTGGGTTTATGTTTCATATAGATATTTTTTTCATGGTTGTCGTTTTAATTAATTTTAAAATGTTTTCATGAAGCTTTAATTGAAAAAGAGAATAATCATTTGAGTGGAGCATCACTACTTAGTAAAATGTGTGCGTTTCTCAAGGCCTGTCATCTCATTGAGATTTATACGGTGCCTCTGTTCAGCTATGATCGAGGTTCCCACCGCGCCAAAATCACGGTGCAGGACATCATAATGTTGACCAGGCTGACCTCTAAGAAACCTTGCGTGAAAGAGGAATATCTCGGTTCTCGCGAATAGGTATTATTCATTCATTAGCTTTTGCTGATCAATCCATTTCCTTAATCGTCTTGAATGAAGAGGAGAGGAAGTTCCGTCAAAGTCGCTGCGCGATACATCCCTGCTGTGTAATGTAATTCAATAAACCTCTTCAAAACCAGAGCTGCGAATACCGTTCAGACCCAGGCCTCCTTCCACGAATTCGTTGTGAACTGCCCTCGATTAATCATCACTCAATGGAAACCACGAAACTCTTCGACGAGAGCAATGAAAGGCAGAAGGAAGAAGCAATCAATAGTTTTTATCATTCTTAGTTTCACCTGCAAAGTTAGTTGAATAATTGTAGGTATTGGTAAACATTTCAGAATTGTTGCACAACACATCGAGGAACACTCAGTTGCTCTGGCGCCACAAACTAGCTAATTAATCACAAGAGGACCATCTTTTCCCCCACTTCCCTTTGCAAACCATAAGCGGCCTGCCATTGCATCGCACAGCCCTCGGCTCAAGAAGGCTTTCTTGCCAGGCAGTACAGATTGAAGAAACTCATCTCAATGGTTTTCTTTCAGCCAATCTCTTTCATGGCAACAACAATCTGCAAACAGAAGTAGTGTTAGTAGTAGCTACCTCCTCTTGAGGCAGCATATTCTTTCTTTGTTTTTATTTATCTATTTATCGTCTCTCTTTTTGTGAGAAGGAAAGAGCAAAAAAGAACGCCGCTTCCTGCTCGCTGACCTCTTTCTGCCCAATAAAACAAACCCTTAGAAACAGAGTCGTTGTGCTGAGATCGGCCATCGAGATCGATCGGGGATCGGTCGATCGCCTTCGATTCCTGGTCGCCCGGCGTCCAAAACCCTCACTTGCAAACACCGTGCCAGCTGCAGGACCGGTTTGCTCGCCAGCCGTCGGTGTCGTCTCGTTGGCGGCCTTCGTCAAGGGAAAAGCAGAAGGAGAACGTACCAGTACTTACTGCGGCTTGCACATTGCTCCTTTCGACATACCCTCTGCTCCGGCTTTGCTCTGCTCTGCTCTGCTCTGCTCTGCTCTGCTCTTCTCTGGCTGACGGCTCGGCTAGACAGCTGGTTCTGCGTCATATTCACGCTCTCGCACTGCTAAGTTTGACCATCTGTGTGTGACCGAAAGGCAGAGTTGGTTATTGTCCGCTGTGACCCCAAAGACTGTGTGCAAAGCTGACACTCGTGTAGAGACGTCCACGTATGAAATCTGTCTTGCAACGTAAGCTGTAAAGAGTTACACCAACGGCTCGTGGAGAACCGAGCTAAAACAGAGACCTGGCAGCAGAACAGCTGTATACATCAAAAGCACCAAGGAAATTGGTGAAGCTACAAGGAAACGGAGCGCAGCGCCCCACTGTTTATTAATATTCATAGAAATGATGATCCCCACAATGAAACGTGCTATAGTAGCTGCATTCTCTTTGCTATTATGCTTGGCGTTAGAAATCCAGACTGCAGACGCCAAGGGTATTTCTACCCGCGCTCCTCAAACCAGGATGGTATACTTGGACAATAGTGATGGTGACGCAGATGGCCGCCGAAGGATGGCAAACGATGATATCGGCCTTGTTATGGATTTGAATGCAAGCCTCCCAACTCGCAATACAAGTGATCTTGCAGATTTAGCTCGAGACATCGTAAGCTCCAGAATTATTGGTGGTGTGACAGTGAATCCAAGTGAGCGATCCTGGTTTGTAGCTCTTATTATGTATATTCCCCGTGGAGGAAACAGCTATGAAGAGGTTCTTTGTGGCGGAAATTATATTGGCAGTGCTAATGGCTACCACTTTGTCCTCTCAGCCGCACACTGCCTTGCAGACTCTATTCACAAAGCGTATGCGTTTTTTAACTTGAATGATCTCAATGATCTAGATTCAGATACTGATTTGTACATGTTGAGCAGTTACTCGAGCAAAATCATCAATTCTGACTATGATTCTTCATCAATCACAAACGACATCGGAATCATCACCTTCACCGACTCTAACCTAAAGACGACAACACCAGCAACCCTCGCAAGTGAAAATATGACACTTGAAACAGGTGAAAGCGTAATTGTCACCGGGTATGGTAACACTGTGTATAATGAACCATACGATGATTATACCCCGGAGGCAGATAAAGATTATCAACTACACGAGGTAGATCTAGCACTCATATCTGACTCTGAATGCGAGAGTATCTATACCGAAGGCGGAATCTCTGTCGATATGGATGTTGAGCTGTGTGCTATGTCCACAGGTAAAGGATCGTGCAGTGGAGATTCAGGTGGCCCACTCATTGCAACCCGTAACTCAAGTGAGGTTGTCGTTGGACTAGTTTCATGGGGTGTTGAATGTGCGGATACCGAACCCACATATCCTGATGTATACACCCGAGTTTCTGTTTATGAGTCGTGGATTAAGACTAATGTTGAGAATATTTGTGGTACCAGTTCTTTTGTTCGCTTTTACAACGGAACTGAATATTCTTCAACCACCGCATCATCACCATCATCTCCGTCAAGTTCGAGTGTTGATCGGCCTCTGTGGAAGCTTTCATTTATAGTGTTGCTCCTCTCTTGCTATTTTAACCTTTTCGCTCGTTGACCAGTCTCGAATAGCTCACATTATAAATAGCGCGAAGGTAGTCTCACAACCCGCCTTTTAATTGTCTCATGCCACCAATCTGTTTTACTAGGTTTTCCACCCACCCATACTACACCCTCACAAATTAGAGGGTATACAAAACATCTTTCTCTGCTTCAGCTTTTAGTAAAAGCAAAGCTTCCATGCCCATTCTGTCCAACTTCTTTTAAAAGTTATACGGAACTCCGTTTCCCTCGTAGCAACGGTGACGCTACTGCTACCCTGACATAGATTGTCTGATAAAAGTGATGCTAAAATTCTGTTTTTTAACCTTTTTTTGACGAATTCCGTCAGCTCTGGTGTTTACTATTTCAAGTAGATCGCAGAGCCCTAATTAGTTATACCTTGCTGATCGCTGCGGAGTCCCGCGCCTCCGCACGACGGAGAGTGTCTCCCAGAATTATGAGTATTTTACATTCGGTGATAACAAACTAATAAACTGTAGAGGACATGCACAGAGTATTTTGTCCTAGTTGACACACACGCTAATAGCCTGCTTCTCGGAAGGGAACCGAACAGTATGACATTTGTACATTTCTCACTAAGGTAACACTTTTCGATTCAAAAGCTATGAATCAGATTAATTCTCTTAACTTGACACTGGAAATGTTACAAGAATATGCCAGATAGTCTCCGATATAGAATCGTCAGGAACAATTTTGCTTCTGTTGTACGACTTAAACGTATTGTTGTTTCCTAGATTCCATGGACAGGCCTTCAGCTATGGTGAGTGGTTATCATGACTTCAGGGTTTTCCCAAGTCAAAGGGTTGATTAGAGTAGTTGATAATTGGGATTGGCGGCACTTTCTAGGATTTCTATATGTAACTTATTCAAAGTTCCAAAGTCAGCGCGTGAAAGGTATCTCAACAAATGAAGAAGTCACAACATTCCAGTTTTGCTGGAAACTGCAAGGTTAGTTCTTCTCAATTTACCAGCTGCTGACCTGGTGACGATTAGCCACCTGCGCCAGTTCTCAATAAGTAAATTCTTCCTGTATTCATTCTCGTCCTAAGCATTAGCGCTTCATAGCTTCGTTTACACTCAAGGAACTATGATATCCAGGCAATATGTAATAAGGAAAGTCATCTTCACTAGCGATAAACTACTCCGGATAATCCTTTTGGTACAAACTCAAGTAAGAAGGTATGATTCATTGATATCCCCTCGTAGGTACTACTACTAATCACTCTCGCTAGGGCAACCCCAATCTTTCTCTCTGAATGGGGCAACATTCACGACTTATGCTGGAATCTGCTGGACCAAAAAATTAAGGTGCACACCATCGATTTGTAGTCACTCTATGTAAATGTTTAACGCAAAGTGCCAAGAATGAACGAGTGAAAGATCGAAAGAGTGAAAAGGAAACAGCGTGCTGACTTTTCGTGCTGTAAGAATGTGCATCCTTTCAAGCGATAGCGACTGTAGTTCGAAGGTAAACATTATAAGTAGATTTCGTCTAAATAGATCGAGTGCATCTACTGAATTTGACTCACTCTGAAATATCTGAAATATCTGAAATATCTTCCGTCTTGATACACTGTCGGCCACTGTTGTTTGACAGACCCATACGTAGGTAGGTGCAAGCTACGTCTAAGTACAGCCTGCGGCGGTGCACGCAAAGCTAGACTATGGTCTTGATGTCAAAATAATCCTTGTTCATTTGAACCAGAGGAAGGAAAAGCCTCCAAGTCTAACCAAACATATTCATCTGATGACCAGAACCTGTGTAGTACTGGGAGTGCAACTCCTGAATAGCTAATCGTTTCAAGCTCCGCTGGTCAAATTCCAGCATGACTGAGCACTACCATATGCAAAACATTGCAAATGGTTCCTAAAAGCGGGAGAGAACTACTTCCAATTATATGCATTAGGTAGCATTCTTGACATCATTGCACCCTTCAATTCCAGCATACTAGTACTATTTTATTAATAACAATCGGTAGCTTGGTAGCATAGTAGCAGCTGCATGGGTAGTCTAAAAGAGAATTTCGCAACAAATGTATAAATTTATAATATTATTTGCTTGTTGCTGGTGGTTTGTTTAGTGCGGTCCACCAATACCGATCATTGTTGTGTTTGTCATCGGAAAGATATGATCATCTGTTTTCTGTTCGTTCTTGAGACATTTTTAGCAAAAAATCACGGGCTTAGAATAGTCGTATCATATGAACACCTTTTAAAGATCAGAATATGACTATCAAGTTATCCATAGTTGTATTAATTAATTAAAAGACACAGACAATCTTGAGAGAAAGAGAACAAATTTAATGGGAGGTTTGCAATCAATGATTCGCTTTCCAGAGGGTACGTAGGAAGTGGGTTGAATGTGAATACGGTTACATGAAATTAAGCTCACTCTCTCCTCAAATTTATGGCCAACTTAGTTGGAAGGATTTGAGAAATGCGCACGCCCAACTTTTCAAATACAGTTCTTTCGTAATTTCCTACGAACCTTCTCGTGTAATTGTGCATTATACTCCCTTTGAAGTTTGTCAATGGTTTTCATGAGCACGACTCTGGAAGAAAACGCAGTTATGCAATACAGCAGACAGATTATTCATATGACGCGTGTAAAACTTTAAATAGAAAAAAACAAGAACATTTTCTATGGAGCGACACGATGATCACTTACTCGTGATTCAGTGCTGCATCCTCTTTGCCTGAGAGCGGTGCATAGACAGGATGCTAGTGTCAGAATAATTCGACTTTTCTTTCGAAATCATGTAATAGGAATGCGCTAAGGTTAGAAGGATAAAATCTTTCGCTAACTAATAGAGGTATAATTTGCCGGATCAACTAATAAAAACATTCACCAACAAACGCAACATATTTTTAATTCTTCCTAACAAGGTCAGAATATTTTGTTATTTTGTTCTCTCATCTATCTCTAGGACTCTTGACGATGCCCAGTACCAAGCAAATGCAGAACTGCAACTCAATAGTTTAGAGAATTCCAAGAAAGCTGAGAAAGGACTTCATACTGAGAAAAATAAAGTAAGGACACTTTGCAGTAGTGAGCGGAGCAAGTATAAACCATGTGGCTGTTAAGGTCTACAACCTTGTGCATTTTTGCTGTGGCCATGATTTCGATTGTTCATGCGAAACTAATGCCAACTTTCCAAACACGGGAGGGCGACGCAGTTTATGCTTCTCCAGTTTCGTTCGCAATTGAACCGAATAGCACCGTCGACAAGATTCTTCCTCTTGCACGAAAAGAGTTTGCTTCTTCACGCATTATTGGCGGGTATACCGTTGATGCAACGAATCGGGAATGGATGGTTGGTATCCTCTTCGTTGATCAAACAACAGGCTATGCAACAATTTGTGGAGGCAGCTACATTGGGAGTAACAATAATTATCATGCCATCCTTACTGCTGCTCACTGCATTGTGGGTGATTTCACATATGCAGCGGCCTTTTTCAATTTCGATTCAGCCTATGCAGAAACTATAAAGAGCGATGAGTACTATTTGAGTCAATACACATCCAAAAGATACCATGCAAGCTATGACCCTTCAACAATCCAAAACGATATTGGTATCTTGACATTTTATGATACAACCTTCTCCGGACCCAGCACTCCGATACTGGCGTCTTCTGATCTAAATCTGGTTGTTGGTGAGACTCTCACGGTTACTGGCTATGGAATTACCTCTTATGCTACGCAAAGTATGGATGGGTTACTTCGCGAAGTCAAAGTGAACCTAATATCGGATTCTAGCTGTGCTACTCAGTTTAATACAGTTGGCATTCCAACTGATTTAGATTTGCAAGTCTGTACTTACAACTACAAGAAGGGTTCTTGCAGCGGTGACTCAGGTGGTCCGTTGGTTGCAACTCGAGCTGGCGAGGAGATTGTAATGGGAATAGTATCTTGGGGTATAGAGTGTGCTGACACAGCCAGTTACCCTGACGTATACACACGCGTTTCGACTTATGAGAGCTGGATTAAGAGCAACGTTGCGGCTGCAACAGGAAGCTCGAGCTTTCTTAAATTCTATGACTCATCTACACCTACGGCATCCCCAACTACACCGACAATTCCACCGACAGCCCCTACTACTTCGCCGACAAGCCCCACTACTGCTCCAGTTGCCAATACTGCTTCTCCGACAGCCCCGACTACTTCTCCAGTTGCTTCTACTGCTTCGCCTACTGTATCACCGACTTCGCCTACTGCTTCACCGACGGAGTTTACTACTTCACCCACGCCCACCACGATTTCGCCTACAACAATTACAGACTCGCCCACGACACCTAGTTCTGCTTCACCTACAGTATCCACGACTGCACCAACTTCTATTGAAGTCATTACGATTGCTCCGACGGAAAACCCTACTCTTCCTCCTGTAGAATTCCCGTTCCCGTTCACTCCCAGCCCTGCAAGTCGTATATCAGCATTCACCTTCGCAACCGGTATGTTTGTGGCCCTTGTGATGATAAATTTGGATTAATGCATCCTTGTAATATCGCATGGTTGACGAACAGCAGAAAAGGATATAATCAACTGTGTTCTTCGTCACTACAGCGATCTATTTAGTTCACGCGTTAAAGACGCATAATCCTAACAGTTTCTCAAAATGATTACTTTTCTCCAATGGTCGATCTCATTCAACATTTGTTTGTGTTTCTAGTGTTTGCTTGCTGAACGCTTGCTGAAAAGGATAGCAGCAAACGTTCTCTTTGGAAGTGGCCAAATCGGTTGTTCCAGTGCAACAAAAGCTTCATTGCGATGAAATTAATTGCCTTAAGGAGAAACATCTTGCCGGCCCCAAGTATTCATAGAACTTATACCTGGGACCCGATAACTATATTTTCTACCTTTAAGCAGAGGTTGGAATCCTTAATAGAGAGTTGGAGCATGTCAAGTACTGTTCCGGAATTCCCTGACGTAACACAAAGGTACAAGGTGAGATGAGAGCCTCGATTTAACTTTTGTTTCTTAAACGTTTAAATGCGATTCTTTTTTGTAAAAGCGTATTACCAGGGACCAATTACAAAGCGGTTCATAATTGTTGCATACTCACACCATGGTGCAACGAACACTAATTGGATGCCTTATTCAGTAGAAATTGGGCTCACCGAAGTGGAGCGAACCACAAATGAGAGAGACTGAAAAAAGAAGCAGAACTTTTATTTGCGACCTCAGTGTCGCTTGAGTTTTGGTAAGTATCAACTCCGCTACCCAATTCTCAAGTTCACCGGGTTGCATCATCATTCCAGTTATTGATAAGTACCTACAAACCAAACACAAAGTAGGATAAGACTTTATTAGAAGTTGGCCTGATTGCGCAGACAAGCTCTAAGCAAAGAAAAATACACTTGGACGCTTAATTTGAGTAACCTGTGTATGCGGATCTTTGTACATTCCTTAACGCCATGACTAAGCAGAGCAAATACTTGGGAACTTTGTAGAAATTTGACTGGTCCGAGGACATTTACGGCTTCGAATTGCATCTGTATTTTTTTTTTTCTCTCTAGCTAGACAAGGTGTGTGCTTCCTCAAATGGAGTGGTTATGGCGAATCAAGAGCCAAAAATGTATGATTGTTGGCATTTCAATGCCAAAAAAAAACACTAGTTGGAGACTACTCCTATAGGTCCTTTTAATTCGGAATAACAAGAAATGTCAAAGGTTAGAACTTGCCTCCACGGCAAAATTGGATTGAGCTCATTCTATTGCTATTATTATTCAGTTTAGTTCAATATGTGCCTAGCGTTGAAAACAAGAAGCTCGTTAACTTCCATCCCTCATTCGATCTGTCTTTGGTATCTTATCAAATTTTGCCCAAACTTCCCAAAGATACCTCGCAGGGTGTATTCTCTCCGTGCGTGTCTCTAAGGTTTTGTCCACTAGCAAGGGTAAATGGGACTTTTATGTCTTCTGAGAGTGGGGCCGCCGTTTCCTTCGTGTCAAATGATCAATGAACTAGAATTAAGTTGGGCCTTTTAGTTTAAAAGAAAAGAAAAAAGAAAAAAGAAAAATCTCTCGTTTACATCCTACACACTTGAGGGTTTGTTGTATAATGGAAAATTAAACGTGTCTTTTGATCAAACAAAACCCAATCTATTCTGGCTTGATAGGCTTAGATTTTTGATATCATCGAGTTGCCACATCAAAACGCGGGTGCCATGCGTTTCTTTATGGTTTTGCTGTGTCTGTCCTTTGCAAGTATTGTTACGGAGCTATCAGGAACTAACACCCAGCGTGGAGATAAACTTCATTCTTTGAACTCATCATCAGATTTCCCTGAAACTCTTCAAAGTAATGCTTCGAATGAGACAGTAGCTTCTACGCGCATCGTTGGAGGTTACACGGTTGATGTGTCAAATCGCCAATGGATGGTTGGCATCACATTCATTGATTATAGTTCCTCAAGTAACTATATATGCGGCGGAGTATATATTGGTAGCTACAATAATTGGCACTATATGCTTACAGCGGCACAGTGTCTTGTTAGCTCCTTTAGTATTGCCGGCGCCTTTTTTTACACTAATTCTATGGAATCTGTGTCCAGTGGCTACTATATGCTTAATCAATATGGATCCAAAGTCTACCACCCTGACTACAATGCTACTTCTCACACAAACGATATCGGCATCCTGACATTCTTTCATTCGTCGTTTTCGGGTCCTACTCCCGCTGCTCTTGCAACTCCGGAACTTAACCTAGTGGAGAATGAGACTGTTACGGTTACTGGATACGGGTTTACATCATATGCTAATCAAAGTTCAGATGGAGTGTTACGCGAACTAGAGACCAGCATTATGTCAAATTCTAGCTGTACCTCGACATTTGATTCAGCTGGTGTGAGTACAAACTTAGACTTACAGGTTTGTACCTATACAAATGGAGAGGGCGCTTGCCTCGAGGATAGTGGTGGACCTTTGATTGTCTCACGCGATAGTGAAGAGTTTGTAGTGGGGATTGTATCCTGGAGCATCGAGTGCGCTGATACAGCTAACTACCCTTACGTTCACACCCGTATATCAGCATATACAGAGTGGATCAAGACAACCGTAGCCTCTTTGACAGGCACAACATCTGACTTCTTGCTTTTCTATCAAACTCCAACAGCTGCTCCAACGTCTGCTCCAACTGAGCCAACGTCTGCTCCAACTGAGCCAACATCTGCTCCAACTGAGCCAACGTCTGCTCCAACTGAGCCAACATCTGCTCCAACTATGCCGACATCTGCTCCAATAGCACCAACAATTGCGCCGATTGCACCAACAACTGCTCCAATAGCACCAACAACTGCGCCGATCGCACCAACAACTGCTCCAATAGCACCAACAACTGCGCCGATCGCACCAACAACTGCTCCAATAGCACCAACAACTGCGCCGATCGCACCAACAACTGCTCCAATAGCACCAACGACTGCGCCGATCGCACCAACAACTGCTCCAATAGCACCAACAACTGCTCCAATAGCACCAACAACTGCGCCAATAGCACCAACCTCTGCGCCAACAGCTTACCTTGATGTGCCAACAACATCGCCACTGCCACTGACTTCAACAGAAACCCCAAATGTGGTTACTGAGGCATCAAATGCACCATCGATAACATCAATTACAGATGCTCCAATTGGGCATGCGTCTCCTACAGTTGCACCTACCTCAACACCGACGCAAAGCCCTCTGGTATTAGATTTTCCATTCGCCCGAAACTCGGCGAATCGTAAATCAGAGTCAAATTTAATTCTTCTGGCCATCTCTATCCTCAAGCTAATTCTAATGTAAGCTTTTTTAAAAATGAAGATATCGTCCAATACAACTATTCTATCTGTGGAATCCTGTTTTTCGTATGCATCGGAGAAGGTAAACTTTCTTCATAATCTTCGTACAGGGAGTATCTTCAATACGTATGTATTTCTAGAGATAGGTTAATAAAAACGGCCGTCACAGAATAAGAGCCTAATACTACTAACACCATCCAAGAGTTGATTTGGCTGGGAAGAGTTGGCGTGTATCAACATATAACTAAGTCCTAGACAGGGTTGCCTTATGAAACTATTTTCTTGATGCTGATATGTATGAAATCTCGTGATCATTCCATCAATTTCCTTGAAAAGTCATCCCTCGGTAGGCAATAGGAATTAGGTCACTTTTCGCATTCAACCCGCGCCACTTGGCTACTTCCAATGAAAAGGAGTTCGATCATTTGTGCTTAAACAAAAATTGGTAAGACTCTACCGGTGCTGTGGCATCTTACTCCCTTGGCTTGAGAAGAAGTTTGATATGGAGCAACAAAATCTTGAGAAGGTACTTTCTAGCAAAATGCGCAATTACGCAACCCATTTAGTGACATCAGAGATACTAGGAATATAAGTTTTCGAGAGGGCATGCACTCTCAATGATTGCAGACTAAAATGCAGCCTGAAATTGTTCCACTATTATGTGCGGATCGTGCAGATGATTTCTTGGCGTCTATAAGAAGAATTGTTCCTCCAGAGGCCGATCATTGCCTTCCTCTAGCGAGGAACATCCACTTCGGAACCCATACCAGTTAAGTAGTCGAAGCACGATATCTCCATCAAGGTTTCCTCTCAGCATCTGGCTCCAAGCTCGACTTGTCGCAGTGACTTCCCTGGCACCGCACCATATCCCAGTTGATCAAGAAGTGAACTATCTACCAAGAGAGCATCCACTACAAGTCTTAAAGTAGTATTATTGCCTCCCAGCAGGTAGCGGTATCAAGCTCGTGGTACAGATGGAAAGAAATATTCATAGAAACCTCATCCACCTCGAACCCAGCTCTGTGCCCTCAACCCCGGCGTTATCGTCAATTGCCTTGAGGCCGATCGCCCTGCTCTGTGCAGCGACCCCTGACTATATCGACTTTGCACTCGGCCTCCAAAGTTTCAACGTCGCTATCCACACTCTCTCTCGAAGTGCGAACGTACCATCTATCCAACATCAATATGCATTCATTTATCCGGCACCTCCGTGTTTCCACATCGGCTTAGCGCCGGTTCAGCGAGTCTTCATTCAGTTGCCAACCTGAATCACATTGTACAAGCCAAGAGACAGAAGAAGGCCAGAAGCCGAAAAGGCCCATGGAGGCTTCTTCAAGATGCTTCTTCGCCCAAGCAGGTTCCGCGCAGAGCTTGGCTGGCGAGGCATTCGCTGCGTGGGTATTCTTTCATCGACGTCTCCAACACCTCTTCGCTTTGTTCAGAAGGCCCTTAAGTGCGTCTTCGAAGTCCAACTTCTAAGTGGAAACAGCGGGAAACCCGCGAGGCGTCCCTATGCGCTGGTAGGTGTTTGCTAGCGCCGGGCGCACGGTAGGAGCGGCGTGCCCGAGAGAACTTGAGAATGGCAATCAATGCGAAGCTTACTCAGTAACTTACTGGCTGACCGACTGACTTCTTCTTGTTCAGTGTTGGCGAATACTGCAGAGCAGAAGGCGTCGCGAAGACAAGGTTCCCGCGGAGTTCGTGCGATAGGTTGACCGATCGATTGGTAAAATCGATCGATCGGTCGCCTTTTTGCACCCTCTTATTAACGCTGGTGAACAAAAGCTTTTCGTGTTTGTGAGTGATATCTTTCTTCTTTGCGGAGGTAAATAAACTTTCTTCTGCTGTTTTACAACTTATAGAGATAAAGAGAAAAGAGGAGAAAAGAAAAAGAAAAGAAAAAGGCTAAGCGTTATGTAATAGCGAAGGTAGGAAGTGACAACAACTATGTACGCATTTGTTGGCCCTTCAGCCTCGCAAACCATGCAAGGCTAGCAAAAGCGCAGGCAGCAGTGGATGGCAAACTGCAAAGGTGGCATACGCGGTAG
This sequence comes from Schizochytrium sp. TIO01, assembly GCA_004764695.1. NCBI lineage: Eukaryota > Bigyra > Thraustochytrida > Thraustochytriidae > Schizochytrium > Schizochytrium sp. TIO01. The sequence goes on along the minus strand of SMSO01000034.1, from coordinate 1,034,429 downwards.
TTATTTGCTTTGCAATTTCCTACCTAGCCGTTTACAGCTTTACTTCGGGCTGAGTTTTGGCTGAAAGAAAAAACATTTTTAATGAGATATTTTCTTTAAATTTTTAAATTTTAATTTAAAAAAAGTGAAGATGCAAATATGTTTCTGTTTATTTTATTTTTTTGTTGCAGATTCGTCGCCGCGCGTTTTCACGAAGAAAACTTTCTCGAGAAACTATGATGCCACTTTAGAATCGTTCTCCTAAGCCGAATCGGGCCAACTTCGCTACTCCGCCCTGGTTTCTTCTGCTTCAGTTTCTGCAATCACACCATCGTATCGAACCAAAGCGAGAAGAAACAAGCCAACTTTGAGGTGCTTGAGACCGGTCTAAATAGGCGTATGTATATATGTATGTTTGTATGTCTTTTCGCTCGATGGCACTTTTTCCTCTTTCCGTCAAACTACGAGTGGAGAAGGATCAAGACCAACGTGTAGGCTTTGGCTGCTCCTTCATTCCCTCTCGAGGTGCTTTAGACACTCTTCTATAGAGTAAAAGTACAGCGAAGAGATGTTGTTGCACCGAAGTGGCGAATGAAGAGAGTCCAGCTAGTGTTAATGCAGCCTCCTTTATTTACTTGTTTGGTCTTTTGGTTGGTAGTACAGTAAGCGGTAACAGGATGCTTAGATGCTTTTAAAACACTCGCTTCCATACTATAGGGCCTTTAAATGTTATTCTTTGAAAAAAAACAAAAAGTCACGCGTTTTAGAAACTCAGAAACAAAGCATGGTAGTACCTAGTACTAGCACGTACAAGCTGCGAAGACATAACCCAAGCTCCAGCGAGGGTGACGGAGCAGCAGGCAAACCCCAAACTTGGAGGCTGACGAGCACCTCTTCGGCAGGGCCTGAAGGCGGGGAAACTCGACCTCGTCAATAGAGAGGTTTGTTCTGCTTGCAGTAGAAAGTAGTAACCAACATGCAGCTCTCACGTGCCGCTCTTGCAGCGCTGTCAGCGGTTCTCCTGGTCATCGCCAACGCGGTGCAGTTGAGCACAGCTTCGATGGAGGCAACCTTCACAACGGGTGATAATATCACTGTGTACGCTACTCCGATTGTAGTTCAAATTAATGAGACAGCAAGCGCTGATGAGTTAGTCTCAACCGTCCGCTCAGTGTCCATTTCCACAAGAATCATTGGTGGTGTTACAGTAGATGCTACTGACCGCGAGTGGATGGTCGCGTTGCTGATGTACAATCAAAGTTCATCCTCCGCCACTCTCTGTGGCGGCAACTATGTTGGCAGCTCTGGAAACTACCATTTTATTGTTACAGCTGCGCACTGTTTGGTTGATACATTTGATACTGCAATTGCATACTTTAACCTTGACAATCTTGAGCGGGCGAACAGCGGATACTACTACCTCAAGTCTTACTCAAGCAAAGTTGTTAATGCCGATTATGATTCCTCAACGATCACGAATGACATTGGCATTATTACCTTTAAGTCGTCAAGCTTTTCTGGACCAACACCTGCAGTCCTTGCTACTCCAGAGATTGACCTTGTGGTTGGCGAAAATGTCACTGTAACCGGATATGGGCTCACCTCTTATGCTACCCAGAGTGATGATTATTCCCTTAGGGAGGTCACTCTTAGCCTCCTTTCAAATGCTACATGCAAATCCGACTTTGCAAAGGTTGGTGTTCCTACTGATCTCGACGTAGAGGTTTGTGCCATGGCGGACGACAAGGGAGCTTGCAGTGGCGACTCTGGTGGTCCACTAATTGTAACTCGCGGAGATTATGAAATTGTGATTGGTCTTGTTTCATGGGGTGTTGAATGTGCTGACACTGCTGCATACCCTGATGTATACACTCGTGTCTCAACTTATGTTGATTGGATTAAGACCAATGTCGCCTCAGTGGCTGGTACATCAAGCTTCCTTACATTCTACAATAGCACCACAATGTCCTCTGACTCTGATTCTGACTCTAGCTCAGATTCTGACGCAGATTCTGATGAATATACTGACTCTTCATATACCGAGTCTAACTCATCAACATCATCACCTAGTGCTTCCATCGCAGAAAGCACAAGTGATAACGCCCCGAGTCCGGCATCAAAGCTTGGCGAAGGCTCATTAGGCCTTGCTGTAGCTGCTCTTCTTTTTTTCTCAGCCCATCTTTGAATCATCTGACTGAGCCGTGCGCCATGGCCGACCTTTGTTTGGGGTCATTTTGCCCTTTGCCTAAGGAAATGTATTCAAGTAGAGGTTTCAGGGAAGAAGAAAATTACCACTATAACGACACCATTCAATCCTTGTATTTGCAGTGACATCACAAACTACTTTCTAAATTGCCTACGAATATGGTACCTTATGAAGAAGATGAATATTAGTAGTTTTAATTTTAATTTCGCAGCACTTGTTAAACTATATACATTTCAATATAGTCAACATCAAAAGGTTTGTAAACAATAATTGAAATAGTGATTCTGCAATCATCGGGGTGGTTTCTTAAAGCCAAGAACTAGATTCTAAGGGTTGAGGGGGTTCTGTGAAATCTTGTGTCGTGGAGGTTTTTCGTGACGCATATTTGCACTTTCAATTCTTGTATCCTTTTATTTGAATAATGATCGGTAATATAGGCCATCCTCCTTCGAGGGATGATGTTAGCTTTTTCTTTTCCACCTGTCATAAAGAGTTGGAACGTTTGCGACAAGCACCTTATTCATTCAAATAAATTTGAATGCTTGGTATACAGGCAGTTATTTAAACCATGTCACATCAAATACAACGAGCCAAGCTCGCATTGATCCGTTTAAAATTTTGCGTGGGTACGACAAATGCCAGATGGTTTGCCCAAGACCAACAATCCCAATGTAGAGCACATAAACTTACGAGTTTTCTACGAACGACTGATAACGCTCGGATCTTTACTCGATAATTTAGCCACCGCCTGGAAAACCTGGGGGAAGTCGAACTCGTCAGTTTCAACCGAACGTGGCCATTAGAAGCTGACGAAAGAACTCTAAAATTTGAAGTTTTTAAGCTTTATTACGCAAACTTGAGAGTAGCATTTACTTTAAACAAGGATCATGTTTAAAAGGCTCGACCTGGAGTCCCTGAACCCCGGGTTGCATCGTCTCCTCGTGAACAATATATCGGCCAGTAGACCCACTCATTTTAATTATAGCGAATAGACAAAACGAAAACAAAAACACATCTTGTTTTAGCAACGAATGAACTTGAAAGACTGCTTCTCCACTCCTACGGCGCGCTCGTCGGTCGTTGATCCGTGCAAGAAGTCTTCCAGGTAGCAGGAAGTACATTATTTTCCATTGTTCCCACTTGATAGGTTCCCAGTGGCCTAAGCGTGTTGTACATTTCAAAGTGGATGGCTGTAAGCTGGTCTCTTCATCTAGTTCCCTGGCGAGTTCTCCTCAATGCATCATTTGAAGAGGCCCCATTCGCAGAGTCGGGGCGTCGTCGCTAACCATACCTACCAACCTACTGCCGATCACGCTTGAAGCACTGGGTGAACGACAGATGGTGTACTGGAAGTCGTATAGACCTTATTCAGCGGAGCAGCTCGAGAGTTCTCTCGCATCTGCAATTATGCAGACCCATGATCAAGTCCATCACCGCTGCAATTCTCTGGCTATTAAATATTATATTTAGCCTGCCTACTGCTTCGAGGGTCCCTGTGCCCTCTGGGCCTCTAAGAATCAATCAATCAATCCATTCTCCAATTATTCAACTCGCCACCTTAGGCTGTGCTTCTCTTATTTTTTAGCTTCTGTGATAGCCGATCGACAGAATTAAGGGCTGTTGCTGTTGCTTTCATCGACTTCAGCGCTAATCTTCCCAGGGCCGACTTCTTGAGCATCCTCGAAACTTGCAGGCAAGACAGCTGGCGTCTACTGCGATGCAAGGAGCTCGAAGAAAAGCCACAGCCCAGGGACTTGGTGGACATTCTTGTCAAGTCAAAGACGCCGCAACTCCACCCTTCTCCAAGTCGCTCGCTGTGATGAGGTCAAACTGGGATCTCCAAATCGAATACAGGATAAAAGTACACTGAGTTCATCAATGTTTTCACCATTGTTACGTGTTATTTAAATTTTCAATTTTTGTAAAAAAAATAATATATATAATTGCTATTGTCACCTTTATACCATGTATAAATATTTTAAAATCGAGATGCAAGTCGATTTATAAATGTTATCAGACCAAAAAGAAAAACAAGCTAGCAAAATAAAAACACAGCAAAAGGTAGCACCTAGTAGTAGTGCCTACCCGTTTAGTTAGTAGAGACCCTCCTTGAAGAGTGGACTAATAAGAGTAATGAAGTGCTGGATACTAGTAAGACTACTATGTAGGCTGCAATCTTCCCCACAGTAAGTGCTTGTCTTGAAAATACACTTTTCCTGCATAGTTGTTCTACTGCTATTCTACAGCTTTCTAACTATTAATCTACTTTCAAAAAAAATAGTTGAAGGCAAGAATCTCGAAGAAACTTGAAGAGGCGGCATGGAAAGCAATCGATCGATCAATCAATCAATCACTGCCATCGTCTTCGAGGATTGGTCATAAAGGAGGGCTTGCACGTCTGGTCTCGGAGAAAGCACTTGGGCGGTCGGATGGACTATGAATTGGCCGGTGGGTCTCAGCTGGCTTGGCTTTTTGGAGTGCGGCACGTGAAACTCAGCGAACGAGTAATGGCAGATACTACTGGGAGTGCAAGCCGTTGCTCCGACCTGGGCTTACGAGGGAGACCCTCGCTCGTTGCAGTCAGTCACACGCTCGTTGCACCTGGAGGTTTAGAGAGAGTGTGACTCGAACATCGAAGAGAGTATCAATCAGAGAGAGAGAAGATGTTGAGATCAACACTGGACTCAAGTTGCATATGTTCGCGCGGCTCCGAATTCGATGCACGATGACATTTGGGGCTGAGAATGGAGTTCATTCCTAAATGAAGAGCTCAGAAAGATAAATAATTAGATGCCATGCGAATGATGAAGCTCCAAGCAACATGCTGACTGGAACATAAAGTACACTCAGGTATTGAATTTGCAAATTTCACCCATTTTGGATACACAATAGTTCAATAAGTACCAAGAAAGTACGATATGATCAAGGTATGGAGCACTTCGATAAATCGACGTCTCACTGTGGACTGAGACTCGCTCAAACTTTCACTCCCTTCCTAAACTTATTGTTGCTTTGGTCAGAGGGAAGCACGCCACAAACCACGAGAAGCTGAGCTTTTCTCAAGAGTTGATACCTAGTAGGTTGAGGATGGATGAATTCTCGCAATGATGAGTACCTTTCTAGTAGGAAAGAAATAATTAAAAATAAAAGACAATAAAAGAAAATGAAACAAAATTTTCCAAAATCTAAAAGCATATATTGTAGTAATAATTTTGAAAGAAAAAATTTCAGTTCTATAGAATTGGTCGGTTCTCCACGAAGTGTTACAAATCAAGCGAGTTGCTGAGGCAAGCAAAACCAAAAGGTCGAATATTGCCAAACCCCAAAACTGGGCTCGGAGCAGCGCTGCCCTCCCTTGCTAATAACTTTCGACATTTGCTTACGGCTTCAAAAGAGGTGAGACTCTTTTGTTATAGGGTGGGTCTGCTTCAACCATCGGCCGTCAGTCTCTGATGGCTTTCACATACTTCGGAGCCTCGGCAAAAGGCCTTGGCAAGCTGCTCCTGGTGGCATTGGCAGTATTGAATGTAACCTCTCCAGTAGTGGCGGATTTCTCAGCAATCCCGACGTGGGTTACAGCTAGCAATGTTTCTATCTACTCCACTCCGGTGACAATCCCAATTAATGCAACTAATGCTACAGAGGCAGCCAGCACTGTCACAGCCTCAACACGAATTATTGGAGGTGTTACTGTTGATGCCAGTGACCGCGAGTGGATGGTGGCACTTAACATGTACAACAGCTCTTCGAATACTGCCACCTTGTGCGGCGGTAGCTACATCGGCAGCTCCAGTGGCTACCATTTTGTCGTTACTGCAGCTCACTGCGTAGTCAACAACTTCGATAGTGCGAAGGCTTCCTTTAACACGGACAATGCCGAAACCTTAACGAGTGACTCGTACTCACTGTCTAGTTTTAGCACAAAGTTTGTCAATGCCAACTATGATGCATCCGCATACACCAATGACATTGGAATTCTCGTTTTCACAGACTCTTCGTTTACAGCACCGACGCCTGCAATCTTGGGTTCGTCCAAAATCGATCTGGTAACCGGCGAGACCGTAACTGTCACTGGATACGGTTTAACTTCTTACCGAACTCAATCTCGTGACTACGAATTGCGTGCTGTCAACCTTTCTCTGATTAGTGACTCCTCGTGTTCATCTACCTTTAGTAGAGTGAATGTTGAGACAGATATGGATGTTGAAATCTGTGCTGAGGCAAGCGATAAAGGTTCCTGCAGTGGTGACTCTGGAGGCCCGCTCATTGCTTATCGTGGTGACGAAGAAGTTGTCATTGGATTGGTGTCTTGGGGTGTTGAATGTGCAGACACGGCATCATATCCTGATGTCTACACTCGTGTGACCTATTTTGAAGACTGGATTGATACGCAGGTTGCTTCCCTGACAGGAAATTCTAGTTTCTTACGATTTTACAATCAGTCGTCTTCTTACGCGCCATCTCCTGCGTCTTCGCTGACGAAAAGCATCTTTATGCCAGCCTTGGCTACGCTGCTCGTCTCGATCATAGCATTGGTGTGATAAAGAGGTTGCCAGATGTGTGTTTCCCGTTGTTTCGATATTTTAAAATGAATCTATCATATTCTTTTCGTTGCTGTTTGACTACATAAGAGATCTCAGAGCTAATTCTCAAATTTAATGGTTGAATAATTTCCATTGCATATGTCTCAAATATTCAAATATAGACCTAGTTCTTGTTTTTAGAATAGTGGAGAGAAATGACTATGTGGTTTCAAAATAACCGTAGGCTAGTGCTCTCTTTACGATAATATTTGCTTTTCGATACTCACAAAGCGTCGTAATATCTAAAATATCTAACTAGTTAAAGCTAGATTATAAATAAGAATATGTGCCATCAAGAAATGGAAATCGCAAAATTTAATTTATTTACTCCTACTGAGCAACTGCGACTCCTGTGGCATTCTCTTCTGGGTGCACAAGTATTTAGACTGTAGAGTTAGACTCAGATCACTTACCTTTTTCGCGAGAGGCTACCTACTCCTCAATCTTTTTACGGAGGTGAAAACTCAAGTCAAAGCACACGCGCTGGGGTAGAACTAGATTTTTCAAGGTCCCAAGGTTCTGGTGATTGATTACACGCCGGCTTCAATGATGAACGTAGCGATAACGCAAAGAGAACTGCGATTCGTACATACTATTTACCCACTAAGCCCACTACCTACATTTCATCTTCCTTTCGTAGAAGTCGAATGAAATCAATTGGGCGAAGAACCAAATCTCACAGAAACTTGGTTTGAGGAGATTGCAGCATGGCTCGAGACGGAGAGAGACGCAGCAGGAGGACGCGTGGAGCCGAACACTAGCAATATTGCAGAGTCTTTCTTGGCTATCACGAGCCTGCTGGTGATCACTCAACTCGGTCGGGAGAGGTAAGAACAAGAAGGGGAAAAAAAAGTTGAATGAAAGAGCAAAAAAACAACAACACGTGGAAGGTCATTCATTATATTATGGTTAGCGCGGGGGCTCTCGCCGACGTCCTTGGCGTGTTTGCAGCCATAGGGAGCTCAGTTATACTGATGCCGCAGCTTATTTCAGTCTTTGAAACGGACTCAATTGATGGAATATATTCTTAAATGGTTTGTGTTACTTCTTCATTATGGTGTGCTTAGTATGTCATAATTGACTCGTAGCATGGTGTAATGATTTTGCGTCGGAGTAGCGTGAACGAGGGTAGGTAGTTTTTGCACACATATGGTTTAGGTTAGATACTTGCCTGTTAGTCTCTCAACTTGAAAAAGTTAAACTGTGCGGTACAATACCAATGGCCTCATCATAAACGAAAAGGAAGTGCCCTGCCCAAACAATCCTGAAATGTTGGCCAATGCTATTCAGAACCCAAAACATTGCATGAGATGAGCTAAAACAGGTAATCTGGTTCGAGCCGTCTTCTCGATGTTTGCAATGTTGAAAAGAAGTGACATGATACAAATGATGGTGCAAACAATGCGCTTTGCATTATTCACTATTGTATTATGTGAATTGGCGGTCAAGACAAACGGGCTCAACGATAGTAGCATAAATGTGCAAAATCTCGAACTGATGACACATGACCTTAACGAAAGAAAGCCATCATGGATGATGACAAACGCACACTTGTCAGGAGTAGGACATTCTGGTATCCCATCAATACAAGCAAGAAGAGATCTCATAGTAGGTGGCTACAAAGTTGCTGCGAGTTCTCGACCATACATGGTTGGGCTTTTGATCCAATCTGCGATGAATCCAACCGAGCAAGGCTCAAAAACAGTATGCGGTGGAGTTTACATTGGAAGTAAAGAGAGCTTTCACTTCATACTCACTGCTGGACATTGTATCGAGTCAAACCAAACATCTATTTCGGCATTTTTTAAAACAAATCAGCTCACAAAGTTTAATTCTGCCCCACGGGGTCATTTCCTTAACGAGTTATACAGGAAATATATACATGCAGGCTTCAACATACATAACTACACAAATGACATTGGTTTGCTAATTTTCAAGCAAAACAACTTTTCTTCTCCAGCTCCTGCAGTCTTAGGCAGTTCCGAAACACATCTTCGTGGTGGGGAGGTTGCAATGATGGCAGGTTATGGCTATACATCTTCGTTGCAAACATCATCTGATGATGTTCTTCGTCAAGTGAAGCTTCGAATTATGTCGAGCAACAAATGTCTGTCATTCTTTTCTAAGACAAAAGTTGCCCTTGATCCAGAATCAGAGCTTTGCACCATCAAAGATACAAAGGGGCCATGCAGAGGTGATTCGGGAGGACCTTTATTAATCAAACGCAATGGAAGCGAGGTTGTTGTTGGTTTAGTGTCTTGGACTTATGGATGTCCTGATCGAATTCACTTTCCTAGCGTATACAGTCGAGTCTCTGCTCACGAAAAATGGATACGTTCTATTGTGAACTCCACGGTTGGCAGATCTGATTTTTTAAGATTTCATGAAAAGCCGACAACCTTTGATTCTGGCACTATCGATTCAGAAGATCTTATTTTTATGAAGTCCGATGAATTTGCATCAATGGCCGTTGATTACATTCCATATCTTTGGACTTCCTCAGGAGAACTTGGTTCTTCAAGTCGTGTAAATGTAGGATTAGCGTTGTTCTTTATTGTTATTCACATCCGAGTCCAGTATGGATGAAAAGATGTAATGAGATAAGATGGTACACAACGGCCGTTGGTATTTCAGGACAAAATCGCATGCGATTTTGGCTGTTTTATGTACTCACTATGCTGCATATTCAGCTCGTAACGTCATATTCCACATGTTATGAGTGGGGTATTCTGACCTTTCAGAAAGATAGTGGCCCTACTTATGTTATTGCTAGCAACTTTGTAACTTTGTATGCTATATCCCAGTTCTACCTCCATTGTCAGAAACGACGAAATAAGAAAGGTTCTCCCTTTCTTTGAAATTCCCAGGTACACACCTTCACATTGTAAGATGGTTCTAATTAAAGTATTAGGAAAAACCTCCAAGATACACTATTAGAAAGAGTCAAGTCTAATTTTTTAAAAATAAATAAGCCATTGTTGATCCAGCCGTCGCCGCACCTTTGATTTTATGAATATTGCTATATATAGACAGTCAAGTCCAGCAAGGTTTAAATATCTGGCAGGATATTGTGCATGGCCAAGAAGATGATCATTGTCGAACAATAATGCACAACATATCCCCTTCGATTACTTCGGATTAAGGTGTACAGCATCGTTAAAAATGGTGGGATTTCGCCCTGGTGTTATCGTTGGTGTGGCTCTATTGGCAGTAGGCTGTGCAGTCGCAACTACAATTGCACCGAGTGAGCTCAGAGGCCAAGGCGAAAGCCTTTCTGAAATTACTGCTGTAGGTCGAAGCGACTATAGTTCACCTGTGCGACCCGGGACAGATGAACCAGAGGAACTTTCAAGGTTCCAAGGTTCTGGTGACTACACACCGGCTTCGATTAATAAACATAGCGACAACGTAGAGAGAAATGAGATTTTCAGCGATGAAAGTGACCCAAGCTATTTGTTGAGTATCTTTCAAAATAGGATGCTACAGAATGCAGATGAAGGAAAACTTAATAAGATAGCAACCACCACACCAAAGATCATTGACGGATACCTTGTTGATGTGAACAAGTACGGCTGGATGGGAGGGCTTGTGACAGTTGCGTCCGGTAAACAGTATATATGTGGCGCAAATTATATCGGAAGCTTCGATGGTTTTCATTTTGTATTGACGGCAGCACACTGTATTTCACAATCCTTCGAGCGAGCTATTGCGGTTTTTAATACTAACAATCTCCGTAATGCCGTCTCCTCAAATGATACAATATGGCTGATAAACTACCACACGAAGGTTATTCATGAAAGCTATAACCCAGTTGACATTTTAAATGATGTTGGCATCGTGATCTTCAATGATGAAATCGATGTTGAACCTACGATAGCTTACCTGGCTGACCATTCTTTGCATCTTGAAGATCAAGAAACCGTTTCTGTCATTGGCTATGGCTACACTGCTTACAACATTCCTGGAGATGATTATACGCCAGCAGAGAATACCGACTACGAGCTGCGAGAAGTAGAGATGCAGATATTCCCTGACGACAACTGTGCACAAATCTATCACAATGTGTCTCTAATCACTGATATGGAAAGCGAAGTGTGTGCATTTTCAAAAGGAAAAGGTTCATGCCATGGTGATTCTGGTGGGCCCCTCATTGCCACGCGGGGATCTCAAAAGGTTGTTGTTGGACTTGTATCTTGGGGGGTGCAATGCGCAGATACAATGCCGACCTATCCCGATGTGTATACGCGTATTTCTTTTTACAAAAGTTGGATTGAGGACGCAGTTTATAGTATTGCTGGATCATCTTCGTTTCTTCGGTTCTATGGAAATGAGTCTGTGGGAGACTCTGAAACACTGGCAACTGAAAACTTTTCAACTCCGGTACCCACTCAACTCTCCGCTCCAACGGTGCAAGATTTTGTAGAAGCTACATCCGTCAATTCTCCAGCCCCAACAATGGCTCCTAATTCTTCATCTGGGACGCTCATCAATCTATTCTTAGTTTGCTTATTTGCTGTCTTGTCAGATTCGATACTCAAATAACAAACATAAGAAGCTAATATTCTGACTCCCCGTGTAATATCGTGTGTTCATCATTGACGTTGGCAACATCAATACCTACTGGTAACTAGTATCTGCCGCTACGATTGTTTTACTTGCATAAATACTCTAGTAAAAACATCGTAGGTTGATACCTTCAATGAAAACTCTAGACTATTCATTTGCATGCATAATCAGCTCAGCTCTGTTTATGTCTTTTGTGGACATCTCTTTCGCAGCTTAACCTTGCAGCCCAACGCCTGGTACGCTGAGCAAACATGTAAGATGTAAGATTACGTTATAAATGATCAGAAAAATAACGATATGATTGTAGAGTAAATACACCTCGTCATGAATGAACCGAAACAAAATCCGATAGAAACAATCCAAACGAGCACTTGGTCTATGATGGAGATGAGAACTATGAATTAAAGCAACATAAGCATCACAAGAGGTGATACTTCAAGTTGCTCTTGCATGCTCGCTCTTTTTGTACTGAACAAATATAAAATAAAATAAATAAAAGACGCACGTACAGAAAAAGTAGGTAAATAAAGCAAAATGAGCACCTTTTCTCTTGTTCGTATTCATCCATAGGGTACATACACCTGCAAGAAAGATAGATCTCGACTTCGGGCATCGTTCGTGGCTTATTTGGTGTCCCTTCTGCATTTTCATCTTCGAGACTGCATTTCTGTTCTTTCTTTTCTTTTCTGGCCATCTTGGAATCCTTGGTTCCTATTGAGTTCCTAGCAGAAATGTATAGAAGCTGTTGTACATTCTCTAGAATCCCTGTTGGAAAAAGCATGCATCACTCAAAACCTTTTCCAGGGCTTATCAGAGATCTCTCTTTGCCTATACTGAGTAGCTTCGACAGACACTTGCTCACTTGATTTACCTATACCTATGAGGTACTGCAGTCAATAGGGTCAAACATATTATTTCCACAGTTTAAGTTCATTTTTTTCTAATTTGTAAAAAACATTTTGATTTTAAAAAGCCAATCACGGTAGGGGCTATTAGGCCTCTGCTAATTTAGTGGTAGCGAAATTGTGCATTTTTTTACGTTTTTTGTTCCTTTTTTTACTGAAAACCAAGTGAAAAAACAGCACGCGTGCAAACGCGCCACTGAAGTGGCGTCAGCATGCAAGCTCTAGCAGTAGAACAGAAACGTGCTGTTGCTTTATTAGGATTCGCGAGCGAGTTTGTGTTGCGATGGTGCTTGCCACAATGCGCCTGTTTATGGTCGTGCTCTCTTTGCTGTCTCTGGCACGACTGACGATGGCCTTTGACAATGCAAATGGTGTGGGCACGGGTTTAGAGGGCCTGCAGTATGAGGCCAAAGCCCGCCGCGTCTTGGCAAGCGGAGCTCCGGTATATGGCCTCCAAGAAGAACTCTTTTCATCAGACGCGACGGCTACAGAGAAGGATATCTCATTTCTTGTTAGAGATATTGCCACCACAAGAATTGTGGGAGGTTACATCACAGACCCATTGAAACGTCCTTGGATGGTAGCAGTACTTCTTTCGTTGTCATCAGGAGGCCAGGCGCTCTGTGGAGGAAGCTACATTGGCAGCGCTGGAGGATACCACGTGATTTTGACTGCAGCTCACTGTGTTACTGGTTCAGTCATCGCAGCCTACGCGTTTTTTGACACTGATGACCTCGGAGCGTTTAATACTGACTCTGATGCATACGTTCTGCGCCATGCTAAATATAAGATGAGGCATGAGGACTACAGCTCGCGCAGCTACACAAACGATATTGGATTGCTCTTTTTTACTGACTCCGATTTCAATGGCCCCGATCCAGCGATCCTTGCCAGCTCCAACATGACTCTTCAAGCTGGTGAGGTAGTCACAGTTACTGGCTATGGTAACCAAATTTACAACGTCCCTTATGACGATTATACCCCTTCAGTGGACTATGAGTATAGCCTGCGTGAAGTTTCGCTTGAGCTGATGGCTGATAGTACCTGCAAAAATATCTTTACTTCCGTGGGTGTGTTTATGGACATGGATGTAGAGATTTGCGCCATGAGCCAAGATAAAGGCTCCTGCAGTGGCGATTCTGGTGGTCCTCTAATTGCTTCGCGCAATTCCGAAGAGATTGTGATTGGCCTTGTTTCCTGGGGCGTTGAATGTGCAGACTCAGCGCCAATGTACCCAGACGTTTACACTCGTGTATCCTATTTTGAGGATTGGCTTCGTTATTCCGTAGAGCTTGTGATTGGCGATAGTGACTTTTTGCAGTTCTATGTTGATGGACAAGACACCCCAGAGTCATTTTCAAACAACACTTACGCCAATGGTACGAGCGCTCCAACCAGCTTCTCCTTCGAGAACTCTACCTCGGGAGCAAATGAGACAGATGGAACTACATGGGACTCTACTCTCAGCCCAACGTCCTCGAACTTCACTTCTTCGAGCTCAAGCGGCTCTGATAGTACCTCTGCCAATACGGAGAAGGATTCAAACGATGCCGGGGTCGTCACAGGAAGCCCGTCTTCTGCCCCAATGGCAAGTGCTGTGTCAATCATGCTGTCTACTGTTTTGGCAACTCTGACTATGCTCGTTTTGGCATAAAGTCTTTTGTAATTTGTCTACAGGTTACTCTCGATATAGGAACTGCATTAAGATGTAGGAAAGTACGCGCTTCTCGTTTCCAGGATGATTGCGATAGCAGTTCATCGTATGGTGTTTACCTGAAGTAAAATGACTTTTGGGCCATCGCCTTCAATTTCGCAATATTTTAAAAGCAAACTGAGGAGCATCTGTTTGCACGTGATGATTTTCAGATGGTATCTTCAAACAACAATGTGGTATGTTAAGAATTCTACTGTTTAGCAGGTATTCGTAACAATAGGAGTCAAGAAGATGTTGCTTTTGCTGGTTTGATAATTTTACTATAAGAAAATCATCTTTTGAACTTCAATCATCCTGGATAGTATATGTTAGGCTGCATTAATTGATCTTCAAGGGATAACTAGCTCAGTCACATGGATTAAAATTGTGCGCTACAATTTCATTTTGATCGGCAGTTGATGATAGTTGCAAGGGGTTTGCTCAAAGATATTGTCACTTTCACGAAGCCTTGTCAGTCGATGTTGGTGAGCTTCCATTGCAATCCATTCATTAGAAATACATCCTTAATAAGTAAACTTAAAATAGGGCTTTATATGTTTTTTTTGGTCGGAATTTGCGAATACAAATGCTCGATGAAATGATATTTTGTAATTTGCGACTATTTTGTTGCTTACATCAACCTCAACCATGCCGCAGTAGATCATTCAAACCACCTGGTCTGGGTCCATCACATAGCAGTTAAGTCGGTAATTTTGGTGAAGTGCAGCCGCGTTTGCGCATACCTGACCATGTTTCATGTGCCACGTTCTTGATGTTGGCCATGGCGTCCTTCAGGAAAGTTGGTTTGATTGATAGATAACTGCCAAATCCCAAATTTTAGAGTATAGCATTGCCGCAGTGCAAGTACGACGGAATGTGCAAGCCCTGTATTATAGGGAGGATTTTGTACACTGCTTTTTTATTCTCATGAAGCGCTATCTATGAGTATCTCTGCTGCATTTATTTTTGTCATCCTTGAACTTGAAGCTCTGAAAGAAGAACATAATGTAAGAGATCAGAACTACAGACCATTCTAGGATCCGGCCAGCTACCAGCGGTCCTGGACCTGTATGACGTAAGTAAAGTCTCCGCAGATTAATTAGTGGAAGAAATGCTGAAAGATTTTAGGGCAAATAGAGGAATACAAATCCACTTGTGAAAAGAAGCAGACACGTGCTAAATCAGAGAATGAGCGACTAGTAGTAGGTAGGTACCTTGTTGTGTGACTTGACTGCGAAGTCACTCATACTCGCGATGAAGTAGATATAAATAATGCATGTATATTTCAAAACAATCGCATAAAGGTATCTGGAGACAAGATGCTGGAAATCTGGCTGTTGCGGCATCGCTGCAATTTATTCGTGTCTTACTTTTATTTGGTCCACGGCCAACAGTCCTAAATACGTAATTCTATTTTCCAACTTGCTTCATGTTGCTCGTTCACACCATGGCATGATCAGCCAGGCACCTTTTATTCTCACAATGAAGCATTCGTACATGCTATAGTATCGAAAAGTATTGATAAAGTCATAGGTACCTGGCCTACCCACCAACCTACCTACCTACCTACCTACCTACCTAGGTATCCAAGAGATTCACCAAATCAGTAGCTAATTCCTCGCCTAGAAACCTCAGGAGCTCCTTCACCATTTCGCTTCTGGACCGTACTGCCTGGCTAGCTGGCTACTTTACCTAGCTATCACCTACGCAGCAGTTTCGACCTTGTCTTGTCATCCCTACTCGCTATTGCTAGGTATTGCAGGCACTTAAGGTACCTTGCACTGTCAAGTTTTCCATCCTGCTCGTGACGCCCTTTAAGTGCCTCCATAAGTGAGTAAGTAGCTTAGTAAGTAAGTATGCATGTATGTACTCGCTCTCCATTCGTCGCACTTTTCGCCTCACTAAACAAATATGGCGGCTCCTTTTCTGCGGCTCCTTCCTTTTCTTTGCTTTGTCGTTTTCCTCCGGCAAAGCTTCTTTTCCTGGCAGCGAAGAAGAACTAGCTAGCTCTCCCTCGCTCCCGGGTCGGATCAGTCTGTGTCGTCGCCCCTGCCTGCCTACGCAGCAAAGGCCTCAGAGCCGTCAAAGGCGAAAGCGAACTCTTAATTCGTAGGCATTTATTTATTTATTCATTTGTCAATTTGTCAATTGGTCATGTCATTATTATTCCTCCCATCATCGCCGGAGCGATTCTGAGACGTGAGCTAGAGTTTGGCCTAGCGGAGCCCCTAGCGAGCTGGCCAGTGCGCCCTCTCTCTCGGAGCCGTACAAATTGAGCGAATGAATTTACGACTACGGAGGTGCTTCCTTAGGTACTATCACAGCCGTCGCCAAAATTCCACATCGAAGCAATCGCTGGTCTGATGGGAGGCAAGTTTACAAAAGTCGTTGGCAAGTTGGACGAAGGTTGAAGTCATTCATTGTAGGTGGCAGAAGAAGCCAAAGCAGTCCATCACTCGATCAGTGACTCAGTCAGTACATTGCATTGCATTGCATTACGCACTCGAACGTGAAGAAGAGGCAATTGATTGATTGCCTTGCAAGAAACTGAGGAATGGGGCGGCGGGGATGGCCGAGATCTAGGTGGTGCCTGGCGTTGGACGACCACTTGTGCCTGAGGTTGTGAGCGATCGAAGAAGGGTGTCGAAGCTTTGGTCGGATTTGGTGTTGCTGCTGTTGGGCAGTTTCTGACGCTCGCGAGATTTTGTTTTTGGCAGCTTTTTAGATTGTTGTTTTTAATTTCTTTTTGGTGTTCTCTTCGAGTTTTCTGCTCCTTTCTTCTTCGTCTCTCCAATGCCAACTTTGAAACAAACATAGGTATAAATGAATGAATGAATAAATGAATGAATGAATGAATGGACGAATGAATGAATGAATGAATTGATATTGATATTGATATTGATATTGATATTGATATTGATATTGATATTGATATTGATATTGATATTGATATTGATATTGATAGACTGATTTTTATTCTGGGAAAGAGGAAGAGAATTTATAAAAATAAAAATAAAAATAAAAATAAATGAAAAATAAATGTTTTCAGGCGGTCATCATCATCGTCGTCGTTGTGGCGGTCGTTGTGGCGGTGACAATGTACTGATTTTGATTGTACAGCAGAGGCCGAGGTCCAGAATCGATTGCGGAGGCCGAGAGCTTTTCCCGCCTCGTGGGTGGTTTTGGCGATGGTGGTGATTTCGGCGGGCCCTGAGCCAGCCAGCTAGTGCAGCTAAATGGCGAGGAAGAGCTTGATCGCTTGATCCCCAAAGGCGTCGCGGTTCGAGCAGCTGCGGAAACTGTTTCGGTTCGCAGGAAGGCTGAAGTTCTGGCCGACGAGGATCTCCAAAGGAGGAGGCGCAGTCCCCGGTGTCGTTGAGCACCCCGCACGCAGGCTTGGGCGGCACGAGAAGACCCCGTCGCTCTGAGCTCCTCGCTGCAAGAGAGGCCTTCGCGACAGAAAAATGGGTTCTTTCGTGTGTTGCATTCATTGCATCTCTCGAGTTTAATTGATTACGTTGCACTACATTCCGCTGAGTTGCATGCATTATCCTCAGACAGACGTCTCAGACTCCTGCATGCATGGGCAAGCGGGGGTGACACGCATCAAAGCACATCCATGCATGCGGGCGCATCCACCCCTGTGAGCGAGCGGTTGGTTTCGTGGCAGGCGAGGGCGCGGGTTCTTGAAGGTCTGCTGAAGACGGAGAAAATCGAAGTTCTCGCTTAAGAAACAGGAAACAACAATATTAGAACGTTCATTCGACGCCCCTTTTTCACTGTTTTCGACTTCGACAGTTCACCTCACAGGAGGAAGGAAGCCTTTGTTTGTGAGGTCCCAGAGCCTGTCCATTCGAGACTGTCATCGCTGTCCTCGGTGCTTCCTGAGAATGTCTTGGTGGGTCTGCTGCACCATTGCTGCGTTTGGCAGGCGAGCTGGTCCCTCCACGAGGTTCTATTTCTTTTTGTTTTCTTCCTTTTTATGTACTTTCTTTCGCAAAGCAAAGATGTTAACTAAGAAAAGCTGTTGTTTGTAAACTTGTTCATTTAATTCGTTCCAAGATTACCGAGCCATGATTGATTGATGGAGTGGGCGTCGAGGCAATACGGCTAGCTGCCAGCAGAACCGAAACGTGGTGGTGGCACGAAGGTGGCGGCGCGAAGGTGGCGTCGAAGACCGCATCGAAGACCTCCGCGACGTCAGCAAACAAACCCTGATAAATTAAGTTGGCTTCTTCGAGCGCCAACGGTGATAACAGCGCGGACAGGAAAGGAAGATGAGGGCCTCATGGGCAAGCTCTGTGGTCGCTGCCGTGCTTGTAGCGACCTTCGCGGTCGCAAAGGCGGAGCTGAGTGAAGCACAGATTGATTCCAGGATAGCTGATGCGTGGAGCAAAGCTCAGGAAGACAGGGCCGCTTTCAGAGTTCTGGAGGAAGAGGAGGTTGATGGGTCTACGAATGAGACAGACTTTCTCGCTAGAGCGAAGGCTTCAGTGAGCGCAAGAATCATTGGAGGCACCCTTGCTGACCCGTCAGACCGGTCGTGGATGGTTGCACTCATTACTTATGTGGCATCTGGAAAATCCTATAAGGAGTACCTCTGTGGCGGCAACTACGTGGGTAGCGCCAACGGATACCACTTTGTAGTTACTGCTGCACACTGCTTAGCCAACTCGATCAGCAAGGCATATGCATTCTTTGACCTCGATAATCTCAACGACTTGGGAAGTGATTCGGATGCTTATTATCTCAGCAGCTACTACAAGAAGTTTGTCAATTCGGACTTTGATTCTACCAATATCATCAATGACATTGGCATTATTGTCTTCACAGACGAGAACCTGCAGACTACTACTCCTGCCACTTTAGCGGGCTCTGGCATGTCTCTCGAAGTTGGTGAGAATGTTACTGTCACTGGGTACGGACTCACATCTTACGCCAAGCAGACAGACAAGTACGACCTTCGCGAGGTCACTCTGCAAATTATTTCCGATACAAAGTGTCAGAGCATTTACACAAAGGGAGGTGTGACCACAGACATGGATGTTGAGGTATGTGCCATGTCTACCGGCAAAGGCTCATGCAGCGGCGATTCAGGTGGTCCGCTGATCGCTACTCGTAATTCCGAGGAAGTTGTGGTAGGTCTTGTGTCCTGGGGCATTGAATGTGCAGACACAGAACCTACTTATCCTGATGTTTACACTCGTGTTTCTGCATTCCAATCTTGGGTTACGAAAAAGGTTGAGAATGTATGCGGCACAAGCTCATTTCTTCAGTTTTACAACACAACCGCGGAAGCTGACTCCAAATCCTTCAACACCGTCTCACCATCACGTGCTCCGTCAGCAAGCCCTACTGTAGCAAGTTCTATCATTCCAACTGCAAGCCCAGTTGATCTCTGGAATGAAACTACAGGCTTTATGTATGAAATTGGGGATACTATTTATGAAAGTAATGGACGTGCTCTGCTGGATAGTCCTTCGCAGGCTTCGTCGTTGCGCCCGTTCTCCCTAGTTCTTGCCTTGTGCACCTTGGTTTTGTTGGCTCTTTAAAACCCGCCTCTTGACTATCCCTAGTTCCGAGGTTATATTGGAAATCATCTCAGTCACGATTTTCAATTAACTTTTTAAAAAGGATGAAAGGCACCTCGGATCTATTGAAAAATGACGATCTGACCTATGCCTTGCACTTTGAACATACGCGACTCTCTTACAATACAATAATTGTGAGGTCTGACCTAGCACCACTCTGTGTGAGTGGGTGAATAGTACTTCATCCATTTGTATCAACACATTACCCAAAACTCACTCACTTCTAGAACATAACAACAAGTAAGCAACTTTTTCTGTCTGCTATCTCTTTTGAGGATGCAACGCAAATAATGTCATTGCATCGTAGGAAATTATATCTCCACGAGACATACATACTTCAAATTATGTTATTGAACAGCTACCCTTCAATGACACAACGAATCCGGGGCATAAGGAACCCTCAAGCATGAGATCGCTTATTTACACAACACCAATTGCAAGTGCCCATGTCCTTCTAGGGATTTTACGGAAAATGGTAATTAGAAATGTGAAGGTGCTGGACAATGCTGGACTCTACTCAGAGGTGGTAAATAAGCAAAGCTGCCCAGTTTTGTCTCCCAAATATTTCTTAGATAGGTACCTAGTAGCTAGATGCAGCAAGACAAAGGCCTAAGAAATTGTATTTTTTCTAGTTAAATGATTTACCAGAAAGTAGATCAGGACTGCCCGACGAACAAGCGTCGTGTAGATAGATCACTAGGCAACAGGAATCGAGAATGTATAGGAGCTGATTGAATATGTAGCGCGTAACAGTTTACAAATGAATCTAGCGAGGGAAATTGGAACTACTATGGCAGTAGGTAGACAGGTACCTGTACTCCCAGACACTAAAGTGATTGTGTATTGAGAGGGGGTTCTCAACTTAAAGATATCAGTTGATGAATGTGATTGATATCAGGATTTGGTGAGTACATCAAATATAGAGGTCAAGTTCCCCAGTTCCCATGAAAGGATACGGAATTTACGGACAGTCAGTTATTTCAAATGGAAGAGTCATCATGGGCAGCGGTCAGCTCGATAGTTTCTGATGATAAACTGTGGCGATCAGAACTTGCCAGTTGCCTCGTCAGGAGTCGAGTCAAAATTAAATTTATCCCAAAGAGGGAAAGTGCCATAGCTACCGAATTAAAGGTAGGTAGCACTCATATCTAAGCTCTGTAACATACTCAAACAAACGACACGATACTTGCTTTGAAGCAACCAGAAGCACTTCTTTCTCTAGTTCAAGTGTTAGGCAGCGCGAAGAAAGAGAGAAAGAGAGAGAGAGAGACAGGTTTCTCGCTCGCTCGTGATTGTTTTACCTTCAAGCTAAAAAAATTTACCCATTACCGACCTAGGTAATGGGAACGCTTCTCCCTCTTTCGAAGTCAGCCTGAGGTAGTACTACTGTGCATTTTTAGACACAGCTACTCATGATTCTTCTTCTAAGTCCTTGAAGTCTTGCGCTGGACGATTGTGAAACATCCCTCACTAGTAGTGGTGAAAGCAGGAAAAGCACCCAGATCACATGGCCATCACGACTAATGGCGGGCCTTAGTATCAATTCCAGGGCTTTTGAGCGCCTCCGCTTCCCCAAATGCCCAGTTCGTACTTGTGTCGCAAGATGAGCTGCCATTATTATGGTATCTGCCATTCACAAGTCCCGCACTATGAAATTATTGCCCTACTGTAGTAAGCCACCCAAGCTGGCCACAGGTCGGTGAGAAACAGAAAAACCCATTCAGACGGGCACCTCCTCGAAGCTATACCGGTGCGGCGACCCTAAAGTGGTGCTTGAAATCGTTTCGATGCCAGCACAGGGAAGCGTGCTCAAACCTGGTGAAACAAAGGTCAAGAGATGAACGAGAATAACCAAAGGCACACCATCGACCATTGATTGGTATTACAAAAAAGGCGCATATTACCTTCGACATCACATCATAAGATTAAAAAATATAATATAACTAAATAATCGATAAAAGACAGAAAGAGACGGAGAGTGAGAAATAAGAGAAAGCAAACCGACTAACACTTTGGTAACTTCGAATAGCATGTGCAAGTCCTTAGGTGTTACAGTAGGGCACCCGTAAAACAATAATGAATAGTTAGCGGAATCTGGTAGGAGTCCTTCTTCTAAATGGACTTTGCATTGGATTCAGTGAGTGCTTGAGGTGCATCTTGGCCATGCCCAGCACGACTGGCTGCATCCAGATTTATAAACGAAGCCCCTCCCGTTCCCTCCGAATACCCCCACCATCGCTCAAAGCTGGGGCGTGCGACCTACTTTGGCAGAATGGCAGCGTTTTGTAATTTGTAATTATTTGTAATTAAATTAAAATATTTATATTAATAAACAAAAAGAAAACAATAAATTAATAGGGGGAAAGCTGGCCCTTAGAAATCGAATATGAGCTGCCAAACTCGCACAAAAGCTCTCTCGACCTTTGCACAAGTGCCTTTTAAGTGCATGGAAAACATGGTGGTAGCAGCAGATGCAGGGCATCGGTGCTTGAGTAATGCATTGCGGGCAAAAGACTCGAACTCCTTCTTCAACATTACCTGATTTTGCATACCATACAATCATATATACCACTTACAGTGCACGTGCCGAAAGAGTAATATACGCAAAGTGTGCACTATAGCTTAAGCGTATGTAGTCATAGCCATAAAGGTTTGTTTCAGAGGACCCATTCTGCTTCACTTCTCTCCACCCAAGGACAGTGAATTTGTTTATAGAAAGGCAATGCCCAGGTACCTGAGGTCCGCATCCAGCATCAGACTTTGAGGCGTTCAGGTCGCCAGGCCAATGAGCTTGACAGCATCGTCGCAAGTGCTTGAGCCCAGCAGCAGCTCGAGAGCATCCCTCTCTCCTCGAAGAGTCCAGCATGGCGTGTTTGGAAGGCTTGCGCAAGTAATAAACAAATCATGCATTATGCGAGCATTAATGGACATTTGGCTGAGTAGAATCGCACATAGAGGTTCCTAATGCCCAGAGAGACGGAGCAATTGAATTTTACTACGCAGTTGCCTCCATATAACTAATTCTTGGACTCCTCTCCGTGCTTCTAGTAGCCTCGGTACTAAGTACTACCCAGCTTCTTTGTTATGATGAGTAGGTAGTAGAGTAGTGCACGCACGAGCATGTGCAACAAACCCGCAAAGAAACTTGGCCACGACCAGAGGCCTTCGGAAAGCGAGTTGGGGTCTGGCTTGGGGCTTGTGTGAGAGACGCGGAGACTGAAGATGAAGGCCATGATGAGGGCTGGGATGGCACTTGCACTGGCTACAGTGCTCGCCGTGCTCGGCGCTACACCTAGCCAGGCTAAAATTATGAACTTGGATGAGGTGCCTGCTGGGTACAACGCAGCGAACCGCGCTAACCTGACAAAGGTCAGCGATGATATTGTAGCCAAAATTAAATCTGGTTATCTCGACGCAGAGTCTGTCGCATCGATTAGGTCGAGTTTGGCTTCGACTCGTATCGTGGATGGAGTGGTTGCAGATCCAACAAAGAGGGAATGGCTTGTTGCCCTTTTGCTAGTTGAGTCGGACGGAACATACTTGTGTGGAGGCAGCTATGTTGGGCATAATGGAGGCTACCATATGGTGCTCACTGCAGCCCATTGTGTTGTTGATACGTTGAACGCAGCATATGCATTGTTTCTTGTGAACAATATCGAGATGTACAACTCTGACCCCGACTCTGACTCCGACGCGTATTTTCTGGCTTCAGCTAGATACAAAGTAGTGCATCAAGATTATGATAGCACCGTATACCAAAATGACATTGCATATCTTGCCTTCACAGACTCGACCTCAGTTTCTGCCACTCCTGCTGTGTTGGCTGGTAAAAACATTGAACTTACTGTAGGTGAGAATGCTACAGTTTCTGGCTATGGTGTCACAGGCTATGGAAATTCTGTTACTTCATACCTGCGCGAAGTCACACTCCAAATCATTTCAAACTTAAAATGCTATACTCTTATCAGCAGTGGTGGTGCTCCTCTTGATAGCGATGTGGAAGTTTGTGCGATGAGTAGCGGCAAAGGCTCTTGCCAAGGTGATTCTGGTGGTCCTTTGATGGTAACAAGATCCAACTCAACGGAAGTGGTTATTGGAATTGTTTCTTGGGGATTTGATTGCGCAGATACAGAGCCTGCTTACCCAGATGTTTATACTCGTGTCTCTTACTATGAATATTGGATCCATTACTATGCTGCTCATGTCACTGGTGACGACTACTTCCTCACATTTCAAGACTCCGGAGTGGACTATATCGGAACAGTGCCTACCAGCAGCCCAAGCCCTGCATCTCGTCAGCATGTTGCTGGCCCGCTCCTCTTACTTTTAATGTGCTTCGTGGCTCTCCTCTTTTGAGCCATCTAGCTTAATTAATGCGGATTGCCCGTAAATTGACTCCTCGCTACCTCCAGCCTTTACTACTTTGACTTGCTTTTATTGGATGAGTAAGGATAGAAGCTAAATGTAGGCTCACGCTACAATCAACGCGTATTTTGATACTTAGGTTGTCAGTGAGTTGGCGTTTGTGTTTTGAGATCTACCTTTTTAGTTTACTAGTTGCAAATGGAATAGCAACTCATCAATTTGAGCACTATGTTACGTCTCTTTTTTTTTCTTCTTTTGCTCAACCTTTTGTCATTATGAACCTTGATCTTGCAATCTTGACACCCCTGGGAATACCTTACTGAATGAAACATAGGCCTCAAATGAGATTTCCGTAATAGTGATGCTTTCTTCGTAGACTCTCTGGTTCCTTTATCGACCTTGAACAGAGAATGCGGGGTCTTTAAAAAGCCTCAGGATATTGGCGTTCTCAAATAGGTTGTGCTTCAAGATAGTCTTGTTCTTGTTTGTGCATGTGTTAAGTATGATGAGCTCCTCTGTAATTTGTATTATTTGTATGCATATTTGCTGATTCTCTAGCTTGCTGACGAGTATACCTGCATTTCCAAGAATTAAAATAATATTTCTTCTTTTTTCCCCATCTAGGTTGATCTGTGCTTCTTTATACTTGTTAGATGTAGCATTTGGGCCTTTTCCGTAACTAAGAAGGTTGCCTGGTACAAGCACTGCAACTAGCAAGAAATCGTCATATGCTGATAAGAGTGTCAACGCTTCTTTCGAGTGTGCCCTTTATACGGCAGCAGCTACTGGTCAAAGATGCATAGACTATACATGTACAGAGGGGAGCCTCTGTGTGTGTATATCATATCTGTAAAATCCGAGAGTGTGACTTGTTGATAGATGAGGCATTAAAGCATCCTTTTTCATCAAAGATAGCTTTGATTCTTGTGTTTAAGCTTGTATATTCATCCATCCATCTTTGAGTTGTGTCAAATACAGAACCT
Organism: Schizochytrium sp. TIO01; assembly: GCA_004764695.1. Taxonomy (NCBI): domain Eukaryota; class Bigyra; order Thraustochytrida; family Thraustochytriidae; genus Schizochytrium; species Schizochytrium sp. TIO01. The sequence goes on along the minus strand of SMSO01000034.1, from coordinate 1,009,558 downwards.
ACTACCATTGTTTTGTGTCGATTTGCGCAGCTACACGTGTGGTCCATACCATTACCAGCTAATCATCTTTGATCCTCAGTGCAAGCTCTGCTCAGCTTCGCGCAAAAGGTGCATGAGAAACATTTCAAGAGTCTATCGAACTGTTTGACTGGGTAAAAACCAAGTATCAAACAAACAAAGCACATCGCCTTGAGAAAATCTATCACAGATATCTAGCGTCGCTATCCTCTTCGTCTTGCTTGCGTGTTTGTATGGACACTCGCGAATGTGAGGAGAACCCCCCCCCCGCGCGCCCCTTGAAGATCTCTGAATCACATGCTAAAGAGATAAGTCGGCAAAAATTCAAGAAAACCCGACCTTATAAGGATTCTTCTTCTTCTTCTTCTTCTTCTTCTTCTTCTTCTTCTTATTATTATTATTATTATTATTATTATTATTATTATTCATAAATTAATTTTAAAAAGTCGAATGCTTTCTAACTAGGTCCTACAGACCATGAAGAGAGTGCTTCTATATGTTGAGAACATTGAAATAATATTCGATGTCCCTACTTAGAGGTCATCTCTTTGCTTCACATATTAACAAGGCAAACACAGGTTTCTAAAACGAGTCAGATCCGATGAGAACAACAATAATCTTGACCGATTTCTCAGCCACGTTTATGCAACAGTCTCTCTAAGAGGTTTATGATGCTGTGAGTGTTTGAGTGTTTTTTTGTTTTTTTGTTTTTTTTTGTTTTTACAAAGAAAGTTGCTTGTAGCATTTTTGTATCTTGTGTGTTTGCGTTACCTCTCTCGACGCCAGTTTACTGACTTTTGATTGGTGAAGCTATCGTGATCTACATGGATTGAAGCTTGCCTTTAAATCTTGCAGTTTAGAAGCATTAGCCGGTCATGAATATCAATGTGTTGATGGCACATACTACTCTATCTATTTCTGTGCGTTTCAATGGGTGAAAAGTATTATTTTGCGGTTTAGATTCATCACTTGACAATTGACCTATTAATGTCCTAATGACTGAAAAGCATGTTCATGATTATTATAAGATTTTAATAACAGTAGTAATAATAATTTAAGAACTGTGAACGAACAGCAAATCCATTTCCAACCTGAAAGCTTTGTGGGCTTGCGAGGGGCTAAGACAAAGGCAAGGCTTTATCGTACTACGGTCGCTGGAGAAAGTCATTATGGAACAGGGATTAGGCAAAACTCTCAGACTCGTCTTGCCTCAGTGGCAGGGTGGAGACCAGCCAACATACCATCTTGGTGCCAGGGTTCTTGCAGCTATTTTGCCAGAGGCTACTGGCCCCGTGGAGAAAGTTGCAGTGCCCCCCGCAAAGGAGGAGGAACGCGAGGAAGAAGATGGAATCCTATCGCGTAGTGCACTTCTTGACAATCTTGATAAGGCATTTGCAGCCATCGACAAGCACAAACCAGATTCGATTGTCACGGTAGGAGGAGACTGTCTCGTTGACCTTGCGCCTATTGCGTACCTTAACGAGAAGTATGGAGAAGATCTTGCAGTACTTTGGATTGATGCTCACCCTGATATTATGAGCCCTAATGAGTATAATCATGCTCACGCTCACGTTCTTGCCATGCTTATGGGCGAGGGCGATAAGGACTTTGTGGATCAGGTTCCGCTTAAATTGAAACCGGAGCAAGTGCTCTACGTGGGTCTGAACGAACCCTCTTCCTTTGAGTCCGGTTTTATTCAGGAGAAGGGCCTTGCTGCTCTGTCCCCAGAAGACCTCGCTGATTCTCCGGACCCTGTTATCGATTGGCTCAAGGAGCGCAATGCGAAGTATATTGCTGTACACTTCGACCTCGACGTCCTATCGGCCAGTTTGTATGATTTCTTATACTTTAGAAACCCCAATGTGCCAGAAAGTGCCTTTGATGGTATCGCTCAGGGAAAGATGCAGCTTCCGCAGATTAGCAAGATTCTCAAAGCAGCCAATGCCCAAGCTCCGATTGTCGGTCTTGCGATTACTGAGTTTCTCCCGTGGAATCTGGTTGAGCTCAGTAACACTTTATCGAGCCTGCCTCTAATAGGTGAAAACGTCTCAAAAGGCTCCACGAACTAATGCATTTGACAATAGTAGTTAGAAATCTTCAATTTATTACTGCTCTTACCATCTTGTCTTGACGACATCTATCCATGGTGGAAGAATTCCCTCCCAAATTCAAATCCAAGTCAGAAACTAAATGGCATTCCCTAGTTTTGAAGGCTTGATTTCAGAGGTGATCAAGAATCTGGCATGAACGATGAGTAACACCTATAAGCTTAGACTTATTTTAAAATAATAATAAATAAATAAACGCAGCCATCTTGTGTTTTCAAAATGAGGAATTGGTACAAAATTTTGAGAATCTTTAGAAAAAAAAAATACCTGACGATTGATACTTTACTGCCTAACAACGGGATTCAAAAAAAAAAAAAAACATCTATTTCTATTCTAGTTTCACTAATCCATTCGAAATTACTTTATGCTGATTACTTTGTAGCACGAAAGTAAACCTAATTATGCGGTCAAGTTCGGAGCAGGCGCTTGTGAAGAAGAGATGATCGGCAACTCATTTTCGTGAGCAACCATTTCAGGAATGTCACCACCCAATTCAGAGGCGCTAACTGCCTCATTAAACTGAGGTAACCACATTTGGCAAGCTTCGTCGAAGCTCTGCGGCTTAGTTCTGCCTGGAAGCATAGAATCCATCAGCAGATCTACCAAAATTTCTGGTTCAATCAACTGTCTCACCCCACGAGATTGGAAGAATCGAGTCACATTCACACAATCAGTCAGAAGAAATTGACGCGCCTTAGGATGAACGTGGAGGACAGCCTGACCAAGATCAATGACGTAGCATTTACCATGCATGTAAAGAATATTGTATTCACTAAGATCTGCATGCACAAGTCCGCACTGCGCAAGCAAAGCAAACATGATGCAGGTAACTTGTTCATAGCACTTCTCCATGCGTCTCACTGAAATATTTGCCTCCTTAAGCTGTGGTGCAGGCCAACCATTCTCGCCGATGAACTCCATCACAAGCAGGTTATTAACCAGTGCTACTGGGTACGGACACGGTAGGCCAGCACGGCGGACGCGAGTCAAATTACGCATTTCCTTCTCGGCCCACACACGAACCACCTTTCGAGGGTTCTGACGAGTCAACTGCTCAACAACACGAAAGCGATGGTCACCCTTACATAGTCCAACCGATTCTTAAACTCTGTCAAGGTCGTTTTAAAGAGTTTAATTGCAAAGTCTCGAATGACAACCTCCTCCATAGGTTTGTTTCGCTTCCTAGAACGCTTTTTGGTTGCAGTTTCCTCTTCGTGAACGCTATCCTCGTCCTCCTCTCCGTCTGAGGGAACCATGCCCGTGATGGTATCGCCATAATCCTTGAGATTCGAAGTCTCGCTTTCTTCCGCGACTTCGCCGCTTGAAGGGCTCGCATCCTTGTTAGTGGAGTCTTCAGTGCCGTTCTGACCCCATAATTCCGAGGCCTCCTCAGGCATATGCTGAAGAATGTCCTCACCGTACTCCGCAGCACTGTCATAGAGACCAGTTGCGTGGAATACGACAGCTTCCTTTCCTGTACGCACGATGCCGTTCACTTCCTCAAGCAAGCCTGCATTCAGAAGTTTCTGTAGAGTAAGCCGAGCACGCTGATCTAAACCTTTTGCATGTGTTTGCATAGTATCGCGCTCCACAGTTGCTGACAGACCCTTGGTGGTATTCTGCTGCTTACGCATGTTGTGTTTTAGCGAGTTGTAAACACGGTTCGAGATTTTGTGATTACCTGGACCAGATCCAGCCTTGCCTGTACGTGGGTCATTTGCAAGCTTTGCCCAGTTGCGCTGGGCACTAATTTCTGAATCGTGTTTGGTAATAATCTCCTCGTCACCGCCCTGTCCCTTGAGAGCCTTGTTACGTACTGGCCATGGCGGCAGTCGTTGGCCATTTGTTTTTACCCCAGATCCAAGCTCTTCCGCAAATGCGTCACGAATGCTATCCATTTCCGCTTTCAACGCGTCGGCATCGTCTGCAGAATATCTCACATTCTCTGGCGTTGCAGCTGAGAGCTGTGCTGCATAAATCTCCTCAGGTGTGCGAAATCTTGAGCGGAGCTTAACTTTTCCTGCGAAGTTCTTCTGCTCATAGGCTCGAAAAGTTTCCAATGCAGCTTCTTCCTCCTCTTGTAGGCTTAGGGCAAGTGCCAAATCTGCTGCCTCGTCTACAGAGGGGCTTTCTTTGGCATCATTGGTCTCAACTTTGTCCTGCTGCGAGTCCTTAAGAGCTTGCTCACCATAGCCATCATCTGCATCCTCAGCAGCATACGCACCAGAATCATCTGATCCAAAAGCTTCAGCTCTTGAAAGTGCTAAAGCCAGCTTCAGATCTGCGTCATCATCATCGTAGACATTGCCGCCACTGCCAGAAAAGCGTCTTGCATCTGCGGTATTGTTGGAATTTTGACCAGAGCTGGAGATCTCAGGAAAATCGTTCTTAGACATACTTTCTGCAAGCTGCGAGCTCATAATGTCCGCCATGCTAGGTCCACAAGCGGGAGCCGAAGAGGCTGCCGTAGCCCAGGGCGAAGCCGGCATAGTCTCGATCCAATTGGGATGATCGAACGAAAACGAAAGCTGAGCAACCAACCGGACCAAAAGGCAAACAACAACTACACGTGAAAATAAGAAGTTACAAGGTAAGCTGTTCAACAAATGCAAACCCCGAAGTTCTCCTGCAAAGCAAACTGCAACCGCAGAGCGATTGCGATTTGCTGCTCAGAGATCCCTCCTTTCTTTTGATTTCTCTTTTTCGTTCATTTCACTCTCTATTCACGAAAGTGTCTTTTCTGAAAATCGGAACGCGCAGAACCGCTATGGAACGCCGCATCGGAGGCAAGACCCGCGACTTGATACTCTCAGGGGTGCCTCTCCATTTTAGCGAATTCGATTGTCGTGAGGAATCGTCGGGTAGAAATAACAATTCACGCGTCGCATTACGAAAGCTCTCATTGATCAGGTGGCGTGAGCGGAGAATGGTTCTGTGCTCGTGCAGAGCGCATTGGGTGTTGAGGAGGTTCTGAAGAGATTCTGAAGAAGCACTCAATTCCGCCCTGGCTACAAGAGAGTTAGGCTGTAGTGATCAATCTCACGTTCTGTGAAAGGTCCGCTGTCGGCACCATTGTGGCAAAGCCGTATCGGAGCATGACCCAATGGAATGAAAGGATTGTCATCCGAAGCCTTCGAACGAAGCACTGACACCACAAGCACTACTAGAAATGCAGGATAGCTGGAGATTTTGGTGCTTAGTTCTATCACCTTGGTCTCATCGAATCAAACGGCATCTCGCTACGCCAGTGCGGGGATTGCACAGATTAGAATGGAACGTTTTAAGAAAGTTCACTCCTCTGAGAAAAGGGCTATTTAGCCCGGAAGACTTCGTCCGCTAATTTGCTGTGCGGCACCTATGACAATTATAAGATGCTTTTGAGGCAAGCTGCAGCTTGCTTTAGACAGTGAGCCGGGCTCCTTTAAACGAAACTGATTGACCTTCTAAAAAGCTGTCCAAATTTAATTGTCCAAGGTCGCCACTCTGTGATAACATCGTTAAGTGCTTAGAGTCTTGAGCTCCATGCTACAATTCTTCTTCTATGCCCAATCAACAACCTGCGAACGAACGCCACTGAGCCTCACCGCAACTACACATTCAGTCCTCAAAAACCTCTTTGCGTCTGGCAAGGGAAAACATTCGAGCACGTTGGCATGTAGCGCTCATGAATTCCAAAATTCTTAGATTCGCCCACCTCCTCCCTGAAAGAAGACGTGTTTATAATTGCTGAGATGTCCTTTCACCTTTTGGATCAACTTGAAGATTAGAATTTCCGCAACGCATCAAAACACCACCCAATATTTCTTTGGTCGAAGGTGACCCATATCGACGGCCACCCAAAAAGAAAGGAAAAAGAGAAGTGAAAATTGAAAATGTTTGTACAACAATCAGGGCTCAACGTCGCCGTCACCATAAGGCATATCAACATTCTACCAACGGAACTGCAGTCAGCCAGAGCAACTTTCGCTGAAGCTTTGTGGCACAATGTGGAGGCCCGGAGCACCCGCACCTGGCAAGAAGAAGAAGAAGTCTTCGTCCTCGTCCTCGAAGAAACCCCAGGCAGCCAATCCTCGCAGCAAGCAGCCTCACCCAGCTTCTTCTGCCAGCAAGACCGGCGGTCTCCACGGCCCGAAGGCCTCCAAGCCTAAGCCTAGTCCTGTTCCTGCGCCGGCAGAGCGATCTCGGCCCGAGGTTGACGATGATGGTCGTCCCGGTGGCGTCCTGGAGTTGGACTCCAGGCCCGTCATGCCGGGCATCGCCCAGCGTGGCGAAGACTACGCTGCGAAGCCGAAGACAGAACTCTCTCGGGGAGTTCGAGGTCTAAAGTTTATGAAGCGCAAAGAGGATGAACGCGAGGCAGCCCAGGCCGAGGCCGCTCGTCTTCGTAAGATGCGCGAAGACAAGTGGGTTATCGACCCTTCACTGCTCCAGTCCACCACAGGAAAGCTTGTTTGCGAACCTCTGAAGGTCGCGCCACAAAACCTTTCGGGCCGCAAGTCGTTTGGATCCTTTAACCGCAAGCTCGAGGATGTCCAGGCCCAGAGCAAACGTATGGCAGCGCAGATGGCAAAAGACCGGGTTCTTGAAGAAGATGCTATTGGAGAGGATGAAATGGCTGACCTTTTTGCAACAAATATTCAAGAGCGACCACGCAAAAAGACGAAACGCCAACAGAAATAGATTTAGTGGGCAGAAAAATGATCACAGCAGACAGGGGTAGAGCATCGCTGAAAGCTGCGTTGATTTGTTTGAAGTTTCTTCACTTTGTTGTACTGAAAGTTACTGGACCTAAACTTGACCTACTGAAAAATCTACTTTCCTGTGACCAAAAGCATGTATAATTGCCTCCTGAAAATTCAGGCGTTGTGATATCCTGGGCTTTCCTTTTTGCTGGACGCAGAAGACTGGATTCTGCATTTCATAGAGGGGAATTGAGGGACCTTCGGAGATTCACTAGGATGTGCTCTATCGTCGTCTACTTGTTGGGATGTGCTTTGCGAGTATGCACGGAATTATGGGATGGCTGTTAAGGCAAAAACTTTCCAAATAAACTACTACATATTTTACATTGTGCAATTTCCTTTGACTGTTATATACCAGTACTTTGACAAAAATATTTCAAGAATAAGAGGTGTCCATTATTATAACCACGCTACACTAATGTCTGACTTGTTTAAAACAAAATTATTTCGAAATTATAGAAGTTTTATGAGATAATTCATTCTTCGTTTCCGTGTCTTCTTGTCTACTCTTCAACATCAATGAAACGTACATTTTAACAGATTCATTTCAATATTTCGATTTTATCAAAGTAATAGTAGTACCAAAGTAAAACATGGAGTGAGGAAAAGGCAATGACACACGAGGTTAATGCCATGAGCAGATAATTGAAAGTGAACGCCTTTCTTCGTGACGATGCTGGTCCAATCTTTCTCAAACCATGTTTGAAAGTAAAAGAGGGTTTCTTTTTGCTATGTGATGTTGTTGCCTTTAATGCCAGCTCTTCATCGATGCTAGCACTAAGTATGTAGTTTCGTCGGACCTGAGCGACCGTGGAATACCCACAAGGGCACAAAGGTATATTTGTATGTGGTGGTCGAAGAGTGTGATTCTTTGTGTTTTTTAGAAATGTTACGCTGGATTTGCCTACAGAAGCTGCTTCTTAGCCTTCTTGGCAGCGCGAACAGGTTCCCCAAGATCGTCCGGCTTGGTTTCCTTGGCCTCGCTCGACTTTGGCTTGCGTTTATTAGAGGTTTGCTCAAGGTCCATCATGAAGTTTGTGAGGGTTTGTTTCTTAGTCTTGGTCTTAACATGGTTCTGTGCAGAGTTCCACTGGTCCGGGTGGCGCGCATACAGAGTTACCTTGCAGTGACGCAAAAGGTTTGCTCCACTCTTCGAACCTGCGAGACGTTGTTGCTTGCGGGAAAGGGCCTTGACAATAACCGTACGATCCTTCAGCGTACCAGCATCAAAAGCCTTACGCAGGACGTGGCAGCCAAACTTATCGCCAGCTAAACGCGTGATCTTGCTCTTGAGCTTAGCGAGCACACGCTGCTTTGCCCAAAGTGCTCCCTCAGGAGCGTCCATCAATGGCTCCAGAACGTAGCGCCCACCCACCGGATCGCACGCAAGCTGCTGCAAGGAAAGCTCATCCATTGATGCAAGACTTTCGAGCAAGGTTCGGGCGCTCTCCGGAGCAAACTGGAGCATTGCACCAGCGACACGTGCGCCAAGGACAGAGACACGCACACGAGTGAATTCTTCCTCCTCTTGGTCACCTTCTTCCTTATCTTCGTCGTCAGCTTGCTTCTCAGCGGTAGCAGATGCGGGACCGTTGCGCTCCTCGAGACCCAGAAGGTATTCGATTGCACCCTTGGGAGCACCGGCCTGGCCTGGCATGCTGTCGCGACGAGAGCGCAATGCTCGCAGCACAGTACGCGTGAGACGGCTTTGAATATTCTTGCTGCGCATAACGCTAGCCTCGCAAAGGCGCCAGAGAATACCCAGGCGACTGCCAAGAATACGCTTCTCCATCTCTGGCTCAAGCTCATCCAAGGCCTCCTTGACTTGTCCATCAGAATGCATGCGCCCCAGTGCACTTTGCAAAACGTGGTTAGCGACTGGGTGTTTAAGACCCTCCAGCATGCTACCCTTGATGCATTTCTCAAAGACCATCTCGTCAAAGTAAATGTCATCACAGGAGGTAACAACGACCTGCACAACATGGCTGCATACGCGGTGCTGAGCACACGCCCAGAAGACCTGGTGTGAAGGCTCCACGCCATCTTCACCACCTACAACCTTATTGACGACAGCTTTCCATGATTTATGCCTCGAGTTAGCATGTTGCAGCACAATCTGCACGACGGGAGATGCATGCGTGTTTTCGCAAGCCTCCTTAATATCCCTGCCAGTCCATGACGCCATTGCCACCATAAAGGCCGTGAGTGAGGCCGTGAACTCGCTATCAGTCTGTGCGTGTCTCCGCATGCGCGTAGCCTGAATAGTTTCACCAGACTTCTTTTTCTCCCTCGGGTCCTGGCCGGCCAGGACGAGCAGGAGGGCCCTGACTACGTGCGTGGCGCATGGATCATACATCATGTCAATCCAAACCTCCTTCACAACAAGAGTCTTAGCAAGGTCTAACACAAGCTCACGGAGCTTCTTACGAGCCTCCTCGCTGGCAGCTTTGGTTTCTTCATCTTCATCATCGTCCTCATCGTCATCGTCTTCGTCTTCATTAGGTTCATCGTTATCGTTTTTGTCATCGCCACCAATCTTCTTGGAGACTTTGCCGTTGAGCACAGCGTAGATTTGGCTGAAGAGAGTCTGAAGTACGTGCGATCCTTGGCGGTCAGAGCTGACAAAGCCGAAGTAGCGCTTGGTGTTGGCGAGGAAGGTCTCCAGTTGAGATGCTTCGGCATGGCGCAGAAGCGCCTCAAGGGCGTATGACATACGTTTGGCACAGGAAAGACTTGCCTCGTGATTGATAAGCTCTTCAAAGACATTTTTGACGAGAGCGCGGTGACTCTCCGCATCCAGGGCAGATGCGAGAGCACCCTCGACTCCCTTGACGTAAGTTACCATGTCTTCATCAAGCTTGCGAGGACGAAGATTTGACCAGGTGTCTGGACCGAGGTCCTCCTCGGCGCCGCCATCCACATGGGAGGAAAGGATAGAATCCGCAGATGCCTCCGCCATCGTGCAGAATTGAAACACTTGCTAACTTGAAGTCAACTTCCTCGCAACACGACAGCAGTTCTGCTGTCGGTCTCGCGATTCCGGAATTGCGCTCCAACCAATGTTGTTCTCTTGCCAGCGAATATTCAAACGAAAAATCAAACTAAAAATCGAACAAAAATTCAAACAAAAATACCCACTCAACTTTTTAAGACATTCTTTTTCCTTCTTTTCTTTTAGCTCTCACCAGTCAAGTTCTAAAATGAGACCTTTTCGTTTTAAGCTTGGGAAACGAGCATCAGTCAAAGCAAACAATAACTTCAGTAAAATGAGTTGCCTAACAGGCCTGTGTATTAAAAAGAAGTGGAACCCAGGCTCAAATTAATGAACACTCAGGCATCTGAAATAAAATCAGCAGTAGACGTTAACACACGATGGAATAAATAGTAGAATAGATGAACACCGAAACAGGTCATAAATTTATTGGATTTGCTTGGTCAAGATGTCTCCGGCAATCGGAATATTGAAATGCGATATCGTTCATCTGGTCGTTGTTTTTGTCTGAAGATTTGTTTTGTTAGGAGGTACCTAAGGACTAAAGTGTTACTTAGCAGAACAATTGACAATTTGTTTGGCAATACCAGCCGTTGATCCTCCCTTTGTAAAAAACAAAAACAAACATAAAAACAAGCTTCCCTCGTCATGAACCAAATCACCCACTCGCTTCGAGGCTTTTATATCCTCTTCAGTTCTTCATTTTAATTATCTCCCGTCCAAACCATCAATTCTTATTAGGATATGAACCAACAATACCTACTGTAGTATTTTATCGCTCCCAGACAAGGAATCGCAACTCTCGCCGCTATAACCGACTTGCAGCGTGTATAGGCTACAATTACAGTACTATAACCCATTGTACACAATCTTATATCCTACTCATCCCTCCATAGCTAAGTGAGTTATAGCCAGGTTATAAGAGCAACATAGGGCGACTTAGCACCTGGCTCCTCTTCCTTCTAAAATTAAAACTTTTCTTCTATCATAGGATTATTGTATTGTTATTCCTATTTAATTGGAAAATTAAAGTAAAAGATTGAGACAATAACATTATTAGAATATGAGGGTATGAAAGGCCGATAGTTATGTGATCATCGTTGTCGTTGTTCTTACTAATCATTAATCATAGTTAGCAATAATGATCATTGTTGCTAAGATTGAATGAAATAAAAATATGAGATCAAAATCAATCATCGATCGATTTGAACAGATCAAACCCTCTTTGATCGCGGCGGACCCCGCTGGAGAGGTTGCGGAGGCCGTGAAAGAGAGAGGTTCGAGGCGTGGCGGAGCCTCTGTAACCTTTGCTGGAGATTTGGCGGTGGCGCCATGAAGCGGAAGGCAGATTCAGGCGTGCTGCCTGGAGGCCCCGTTGTGGGTGGCGACGAAGGCGACGAAGACTTGAGCATCTGGGAAGACTCAAATAATAATTTGCAGTTTACGCCTCTCGGATCCGGCAGGGAAGTCGGCAGGTCTTGCCACGTTTTGGAGTTCAAGGGGAAGCGTATCTTGCTCGACTGTGGCATCCATCCTGGAAAGGAGGGCGACGAGCTGCTACCTTTCTTCGATCGCACAGATTTATCAAAAATTGACATTTGTCTTATTACCCATTTCCATTTGGACCATGCAGCAGCACTCCCGTATCTCACAGAGAGAACTTCTTTCAAAGGTCAGGTTTTCATGACCAGCTGCACAAAGGCCATTTTACGGCTTGTGCTGAAGGATTATGTCAGAATCCTTGCCAACGATCCAAACAACGCACCTGTGTACACGCAGGAACAGCTTACCAGGTGTCTAGAAAGGTGTCAGACAATCGGTCTCCATCAAAGCATTGAGATCCAAGGCATTAAAATTACACCCTATCTAGCTGGTCACGTGCTTGGTGCAGCCATGTTCATGTTAGAAATTGCAGGCGTGCGGATCCTCTACACCGGTGACTACTCGCGTGAGGATGACCGTCACCTCCCTGGTGCCGAGATTCCCTCTGGAAGACCAGACGTTCTTATTGTAGAAGCCACTTTTGGTGTTCTTGTGCATGAGAGCCGCGAAGAACGCGAAAAACGTTTTACTGACACTGTGGAAATGATCGTCCGTCGTGGTGGCAACTGCTTGATTCCCATGGGCGCGCTGGGTGCCGTCCAGGAACTTTTGCTCATTCTCGAGGACCACTGGAACAAAAACCCTGACTTGCGCGGTATTAATATTTATCACACTTCACGGATTGCTAATGAGGCTCTCAAGGTGTACAAGGCTTTTATCAATGTCATGAACGCTGATATGCGCAGCCGCCAGCTTTCCGACCCATGGAATTTGCAAAATATTGGTAGTCTCGGTGAGAATGAGGTTATTCAACCCCCTGCTGTGGTTCTGGCAAGTCCAGGTTACTTGCAGAGTGGAACTTCCCGTCGACTTTTTGAGCTGTGGTGCTCCGATCGCCGCAATGGTGTAATTCTTGCTGGTTACAGTGTTGAAGGAACCCTAGCTAAAGAACTCTCAAAGGCTGGGTCTGTCAAGGAAATTGAGTCTCTTAATGGTACCATGCTTACAGTTGATTGTGACATCAAGACAATTACTTTCGCAGCACACTCTGATTACCCAGGCACCAAGAGTTTCGTCGACCAGTTGAAGCCTAAAAATATCATTTTTGTTCACGGCGAGAAGGAGCAAATGCGAAAGCTTAATCTTGATCTTGGTCGTGATCCTACCTTGAGAGAGCTTGGTACACAGTTTTTCCGCCCCGAAAATGGTCAAACGGTAAACCTTCGCTTCCAAGAACAACGTATTGTCAAGGCTTATGGTGGTGAGCTTGTGCAGCGCCGAATGCGTACCCCAGGTACGCGCCTTGCTGCCTACTTGGTTCGTCAGGACCTTACAGATCGCTTCATTGCTACGGATGACTTGCGCATGTACACCCAATTGAAGACAGCAAGAGTACAGCAGCGCCTTCATGTGCCATTTCACCGCACTTTCGTTGACCTCCGGGATGCCATTGGCCGTGTCTTTCAGTGTGAAGAAGGCACAGGCGAGGATGTGTCTCGTACTGGCAACACCCTCATGGTTAATGGGCGAGTGGAAGTCTTTCTCCAAAAGAACCTGGTGCGTCTCAGCTGGGATGCCTCTCCATCTAACGACATGGTTGCTGATGCGCTGATGGCGATCCTTCTCCAGGCTGAAAGTGGTATGGCAGCTGTGCGTATCGGTACTTGTTGCAGTGCTCACGGGCATGAAGTTCACGCCCATGGTGAACATGAGCATCACCACCACGAACACGATCACCCTGAGCATGGAACAAACGAAACACCCATGAGACAGCGCGCAACTTCCATCAGTGAGCTTTTGAAAAGCTCGGAAACTGCAATGTTGTTGGTGAATTTGCTTGAAGAGCGCTTTGGCGTGGATAATATACGTCAACAAAAGGATTGTATTCTTGTGACAGACGAAATGCATGAAGCTCGTATTGAGCTTGATAGTAAGGGTCACGTGTACAAGTTTTCCATGTCCCAAGACGAGTCCCAGGCTATTTCTGATGAAGCATCATCTCGAGAAGTTCCTGCCTCTGAAAAGGTCATTAACATTGATGCTGCAGAGGCTGAAATAAATGAATCCAAGGACAACTCTACCTTGGCTTTGTCTGGTGACGCTGCTACAACAGCCGCGACGGCAGCAGCAAATACCGCTCAACAAATCCAAGCCCAAGGAGCCGGCGACCCGGCTACAGACTTTGAGCTTGCAATCAAAGAGACCATTGCTCTTGCAACGCAAACCGTTCATCCCGTACTGTGATTTCATAACCTTTAAACAAAATCAATGCTACTACTGTTTTCATGAATTGTCATCGTGTGTGATCACGTCTTGACTCCACAAATTGGCATTTATAGGTTCTTAACCAGTCAAAATGTTCATGGGTGTAACTATCACAGCGCAAATTAATTTATAAGATATGCACAACAGATGAAATGGACATTAGTTCCACTTGTCGTGCTTTCTTTAGCCACAGTGACCAGACCACTCCTGTTTTGTCTGTTCTCTACATCGTACAAAGAAGCCTATAAATCAAGAACTTGATGGTATTTTTTTCTTTTTCTCCCTGTACTTACAATATATATACTAGCTACATAATACGAACAAGTAGTTGGTTCTTATAATTCATTTTTTTTTAACTCAGGCTGACCCTTAAAAGGACAAGAACGCATTTCATGCCTGAGGGTCGCTTGCAAAGCCCAGATGGCACGCACGGCTCTGTGGGTTCCTCATCGGCGCCAGCTGATCCTATGCCGATCAGTAGGCGCAGACATTGAGGCTGCTGCAGGGATCTGGAGCGAATCACGATTGACAAAGCGAAAGCAAGATCGCGACGATCGCGTCGAGAAGGCTAACCGTGGCGATAGTGATGATCGAAACTCGGAGCTAGTTTGGGAGCGCAAATTCTACAGCAAGGACACCAAAGCAAGTCCTGAAGACAAGGGCCACGTAATTGAAACCTTGTGGCCTGGGCCAGTATTGTGCAGAGAAAATGGTGAGTTTGTGGCCTACATTGTAGCACAAAGGGAAGGAAATCGACTTGAAGTGCTTATGGTTGACGGAACAGGGAAGATATCGTCAAATGCCTTAGTAAGGAGTGAGCACGAGATTCAAGGTGTTCGCTTGTACGATATTCAAACCTTAGCTGTCTTTCATGGCCAGGCCTGTGTGTCGGTTTTTAGCCTTAATGGGCGGCAACCACAATGTGAAGTTTATCACGGAACAAAAACTCCGCATATCCTCTTTCCGGTTGCGGAATGTGACCTTTTTACGTGTCCTTCATCTGATTTTCTTGGAGACACGGTTCTACAAAGGGTGGCTTGCAGTGCCACCAACCAAGTTTTCGTGGAACCAGCTGCGGGTGATGGTGTTACTACCAAGGACTTACAGCAGCATATCCTATGGAAATCCGATATGATGTTGCCTTTGTCAGAGGACTCCACACAATCGCGAAATGTCGTCGCTACAAATTGTGAATGCAATGCATCCCCACAGCATCTGGTAGCTCTACTGATGGGTGGCCATGTGGAGGTGCGCCTCAATGCCGAGCATTGGGTACGAACTGAAAATGTTCAGGCAATTATCGCAGGTGCCTTTGTGGAGAAACATTGCTGCTGCCAAATCGCAATCATTCACGAACCTAAAAAAGAGGTCATTTTAAACCAAAATGAAGAGACCTGTGAGTTCAAAATGCAAATATTGTATGTAACTAGTGCTTGCGAGAAAGGCCAGATTAAGCGAATTGTAAAGTGGATCACAGGCTATGGCTTAAGTCTTCAGCTTGAACCAGACATTGAGAGTCAAAGAACAAGGCCCCAGACGCTTGGAGCAACTGGAACTGCAGCGCGTCGTATGGCTCTTGAATCACTGAAAAACCAAATTTCTATTGCAGAATCTGTGCTAGCTACAAAAGCTACTTTTGTCGACCACAAACGAGACCTTGTCGAGAATTTGGAAATATCAATTCTCAATTCGGGAGACTTTACAGACTCAGTATATAGTGATCATTTGTCGAAATTTCTTGAACCTCTCTTTCCAAAGCTTAAGCCGTCAGCTACAAAGCAAAACAACACTATGAATAATCCAGAGGCTACTGATCCTGGCTCTACCCGCCCGGCTATCGTAAAATGTATTGGAATGTATCGAAATCAACTTAGAATAGATATTGTTCTTTCCGGAAAACAAAGTAACGCAAGTGCGATTATCAATGGCATACGTGGTCAATGCGAGACATATCCTCTTCGAAAAACAAAAAGTGTTGTCTCTGATGAGGAACACGAGTTTATGCTCATTCTGCATGAAGTAAGCTCCTACCAGACAGATCTCTTTCAAGATTTGAAAGTTTGCATTTGCAGCTGGGAAAGCTCTCATCCTGCCAAATTAACCTGGACAAGAGAATACAGCGCCAGCAAAGATCCTGGAATATTTTTAGATTTGGACCGAAGATCCTGGCACGATCAACTTGAGGCGAATCTTCTTTTGTATGAGTACTGGAAGCTAGCGCTGTCTACCTCTTCAACCAGTAAATCTGATATAAATACATTTCTCCACCACACAGTACGCTGTGAATATGTTAACTCTACTACCATAGAACTACAAGCAGCACACTACTCCGATTTAGCACAAGCTGTTGCAAAGCTTAAACTTTCTATAGACCCTAGTAGAAACATTGTTGTATCACCTGGTGCAGATAGTAAGGCCTGCCTTGAGCTTATCCGTAGATTGGTTGAAAGTGTGGTTTCAGAGGTGCGCTGTGTTCAGGACACTGGGAACTCCCCCCAATCAAAGTCACGAGAGATATGCCTCATGCAATTGAACACGGACCGAATAGCAATATGTATTGCCAATGCTCTGAAACTCGCATGTTATGCCCCGGGCCACTCTGAATGAGAAGTGCAGCTGAATCTTCGGATTAAAACATCAATCTCCCTTTATTTACTTTGAAATTGTTACTATAGTACGTATTTGACTTGAGCCAAAATTAATATACGGCAAAGTTAAAAACTGGGTCTTGGTGTTGCTATAATGCGGTTGAGCTCCTGAATGCTTCTGAGAATCTCCGAAAAATGTTCGTTGGCGTGTTGTGCTGTCCGTTCGTATTCATGCTTGCTTCTAATATCTTCATGTCGTTTGGAAAGGTTTGCAGTGTTGTTTACTCGAGTTTGGTGGTTTGGTGCGGAGGATCGCAGAGTAAAGTCAGTAGACTTTGTATTGTTGATTGATGATCGCTGTATGTGTAGTTTTGAGTAGGTCGTCTCCTTTGGAATTGGCAAGTAGGATTCAATTGGCGGCGCTGCCGCTTCAACAGGCGCTTTCCGCTCTCGAAAAACATTTGGCTGAAAAGTACAACCCTCCATTTCACAAACTGCTGCCCGGTCAGCTTGCTCTTTTTGAATCTGTTCCCGGGCAGCGCGATGTTTTAACCCTTTTTTATAAAGATCAAGAAATACATCTCCCGAGTCTCTTAAGGGTAATATAATAGATGAGCTCACTTGCGGTTGAAAAGTGCATTCATCAATCTCTTCAATTTCTTGATTTTGTCTTTTTAAATCAAGCACCGTTCTTCGTTGACGCAAGAAAGCTTCACTGCGATCGAGGAAGTTTTCCCAATGAGTTGCCTCATGCTGAAATGTCCAAAAGTCTTCCTCCTTTACGGTTGCACGAGCAGAGGCTTTACGATGCTCTGTAAAATCCACAAGTCTCTGTAAAGAAGTTGCTCGATCTTCATTGATATTTGGCGCGAAAGGGCAAAGCTGAGCAAATTGCTCGTTGTCTTGATCTTTGAGTGCTTGCAACGCAGCACGCTTTTGTGAAAGCTTGTCTGAGTAAAATGCGCGTGCTTCTGCCTCCGTTACTCGTCTTTCTGTCGAAGGGTGGTGCTCTGCATCATGTTTGCTCTCAACTGAATCTTCATTAACGCTCCAGGTATTGCGTTCCTGCTTCATTTCCTTTGCTGCAGTTATCTCCCCATTTCGTCTATGAAACTGCTTTCGGACAGAAGGCTCGCGTCGGCTAAACGCCATCGGTGTCCCTACTACGAAATGGATTTATTACGTGCAATAACACTTATCCACAAAGTCGCAACAAGTGCGTAAAATGGGTGATGAGCAATTTCTCTGCTTTCTTATCATGCTAAGATTGCAAAATTTTAATCAGCGCGAAACAAGGGTCTAACGGATCCTTTCCAATGAGAAGGTCAAAATTGACTATAAAGTGACGGTGTTCACACAATTTAGGATTGCTTCTCGCAGTAGAATCATATTTCGAAACTATATAAGCATCTTCTTGATGTTGAATGTTCCTTAACTTAGCGCTAGTATAATCATTTCTTACTCATTATTTTGAGTTAGCACTACTGGTCGAGAAAACATGTTGCCTTTGTTTCGCTGTGGTTTTGAATAATATGCAGACACTAACAAACTATGATCAAAACATACGAACACTCAACTAGTTTATGTTGTCAATTATAACGATGTTTTATAAGCAAGGTAAAAATAACTGAGAAATTGATCTGTGTACTTTATTTTCTCTTACCAAGCATGGAAATAGAGATTTTAAAAAACAAAGGTAAGGACGGTTGCTACACTATGGCATTCTGCGAGAAGATGAAAACTGTGCATAAAATTGGGAAAACTTGCTAAGACAGAAAAATAAAGTGACATCCCCGCTTCACAAAGTTATGTATGGGTTTTGCCTCTCAATACCTACTTCTTAGGATTGGGGGGTGGTATTTTCAAGCTCCTCACGCTGAGAACGCGCCAGAGCAGCCGCTGCAAGGCGTTGACGGAGTTCTTGCTGCGGTGTGTGCAATGCGGATTCATCGGTAGTGGTCGACTCCTCTACTTGAGCCGACTCATCAGCCTGAATGACATTTTCTGCGGGAACCATCTTATTGTCCTCTTCAACATGTGAGGTAAGCATGTTGCTCTTCACTTCTTCATGATGTGTAGGCGACTCTGGGGCAGGGACGGGCATTAAATTACTACTACCAGGTGCAGGCACAGGTGTCTCAAGGTCTGGCTGGACAGGCTCCTTTGGTTCCCCATCGCTTGCGTTGGTAGAACCCTCCATGTTTTCAGGAGCCATACCTTGATCAGATTCTGGTGAAGGGGTATCTTGGCGCTGTTGACGTTCGTGGAAGTTTCGGGCACGCATGGCAGCAACTGCAGCGCGGCGGGTTGCGTGCGCAGCATTTGCTTGTGCTTGATACACCTGTAGCTGAAGCTGGAGGATCTCGATTTGACTTTGCAAATACTGTGCCACCGTTGGCATCTCAATGCCATTCATTGAGTCACCTGTGACGGAATGCGTTTGTGGAAGTCCCATAGGAAATCCAAGATTTGGAGGAGTACGAAGCCTTGAAGGGAACGAACTGTAGCCAGATGAACCCTGGAAAGACGGGGCAGAGCCCATACCAGCCCCCGATGGCGGGACTCCGTGTCCCGTGCCTTGGTTAGGTGGGCGATTTGAGGTCGAAGCAGCCCCGGTCTGAGAATATTGAGGCCTAGGTCGAGACGAAGTTGCAGAGGAAGAATCTTGGCGAGGTTCCCGTGATTCGTCTTGATCTTGGGAAGGTGATGAATTTGTTTGCGAAGATGGTAGAGTGGCAGCAGTAGACGCCTCTGTCGCCCTAGCTCTCTCTGCTGCTGCAGCAGCTCGTGGAGGGCTTCTTGATGGTTCCTCATCATTTGGTGCAGCCTGAAGAGGAGCTTGGTCAGCGTTAAGACCAAGCTGATGAGCAAGCCGCGCAAATCGTTGATTTGTTTCGCGCTCTCTTCGCTCTTGCATGTGATCATGTTGGTGAGGGACATGCTGACCGGGAAGTTCATGTGCACCAGCACCACCTTGAGGCTGTTGCGGCTGCTGCGGCTGTTGAAGCTGTTGCTGCGGCGGCTGAGCAGCCTGCCCCTGGGCGTCAGCTTGGGCAGGTCGTGTTGAAATGTCTGTGCGACAAGTGGGGCAC
This sequence comes from Schizochytrium sp. TIO01, assembly GCA_004764695.1. Classification (NCBI taxonomy): domain Eukaryota; class Bigyra; order Thraustochytrida; family Thraustochytriidae; genus Schizochytrium; species Schizochytrium sp. TIO01. The sequence goes on along the minus strand of SMSO01000034.1, from coordinate 990,211 downwards.
TTCAGCTGGCGTTCGAGCCAGTTCCGAAGGCAGTAAAAGTGGAAAATGTGACCACAAGGACGAAGCTTTTTAGGAGCACCAACGCCAGTTCCCGCGACCATCTCCTCGCGGCAAATAATACAAACACGGTCCGTTGCTTCGAGGTCCTCTTCTGTAGCGTTTGGAAAACGATCATGCAGGTTCGCCGTAATTCTGCGGAACCGCCAGAAGTGTGTTAGACGGTCGTGTACATTCTTCACAGCAATGTACAATTGGCGCATAAGATGAAGCGGTACGCCATAGTAAGTGAAGATGATTGCAAAGAAAATGACATTGACAAAAAGTTGAGCAACGTCGATCACGAGCTTCAAATAAAGCTCATAGAGAGACTTGTTGTACCACTGTCCCTGAATAAAGTGCATGTCAATTGCAGCAAGACAGTACTTAATAAAAACCTCTACCACTTTAATGCCAAGCAATACATATTCAAAACCAAAGAACACCTGCACGGATGCACCTTGAGTTTGGACTACGTACAAAGACGCGCCTGCACAGCACACATCTGCAAATAGTAGAACTGCCATAAGACTCACGGTTCGTACATGAGCAAGACGTGACATCTCCTGGGCCTGCTCGAGGTGCTCGACGCGAGCTTCGCAAAGCCAGTGGAAGACTTTCGCAAAAAGTAAGGACGTGAACATGATAACAACATTCAGGCTCATTTCCTCACGGAATGTAGAAAGCGCAAGGCATGTTTCTGTAAAAGCGTAGCGCAAGTTCTCCCATATGATCTCACGCTCCACCTCACGCAGCCGGCCTAAGAAGATCTTGTTCGTAAGTTGTCCTAGTGCTATTGTGAAAACAAACGCCATATTGCCTAAAACCATAATTGCAGGTTTTGAGGTAACCAGATAAATCACAGCAGGGTAAAATTGAACTCTCGTCGCATACGCATAGAAGACAACGCCAGCTGTGACGAGTGTGGACACCACTGCATATTCAATAAACCTCATTTTGAAGAGTGCCCCTAGAGATCGCAAAGCAATCGTGAAGAAACGTATGAAAAAGCAAGATCCAAAGAGGATCTAGGCAAAGCCTGAAGTAATGCAAACCAGTTTAATAAAGCACACTAATAGAGAGCAAGCGTCAACAATCCTGCTCAACCCTATGCAAAGGAGCAAAGTGAGGCAGTACGAAACCTAGGGAAGCCACGTAACGCAACACACAACTGCTCAGAGAGTAGTCAAGATGCAGGTGAACAGACGAATGAACAAACGATCGAATGACCGTCCGATAGAAGTCAGAAAGAAGCGACGGACAGCCCTAAGTAGACACCTTAAACCAGAAGAACAGAGCAGTGGCGGAAGATGAAGCCGCTCGCCTCGGCCCCAGCGCGCCCCCCGCCAGCCCTGCAGCCAGGTCCTCGAATTCAGGCTTTGCCACGCGGCTAAGATCGACGCAATTATTCATTTTTATTTTATTTTTCATATTTGGTACTAGTGCTATGGTTATACGTAGGTGTTGATTTTAGTAGTTTGAGATGCTACTAGAACGATTAGAACGAGACGAGGAAATTGGCATCATGAAAATGAAAAATGTCCAAAGCGAAGACATGTTCACAACGAATTGTTCAACACTTACGATGAAATCAGCGCTACGTTTAAGACGTTCACAGGTATGACGCAGGAAGCCATCTTCTTGCCTGCGTTGTATTAAATTGTATTAAATCTTCCAGGGAGCTTCTGAGAGCAGAGTTCTTGACAAGCACTAGAGTAACAGCACTCTAGTTCGTATTCTTTCATTTCAATGCACAAGATTTGCAGCGGCTGCTGGGACCTAAATCAGCTTATCTGCTATATCAGCTGCATTTTTTTTGCTTCAGCTAATAGAGCTAATTTGCGTGGTTTGAGTATGTAGCCTGAATATTATCCTTTCTTTTATTCATGATCGTGAATTTTGTTCTTCGCAGTCAAATTCCATCGTGAAGCCCACAATCCCCCTTCCCCGTTAACCTGAATTATAGCCCTCTGCCGTACACCAAAGCAATGGTCGTCACCCTGCCACCATCTGCAAAATAACCAACATCTCAAGGCGAATAACCTGGCTCGTTCTTCGCAGTCCCTTGCACGATTCGCCATCCCACCTGACTGACCTCTCGAGGAGTGCAAGGCGCCAGGGTTTGCGAGGAAGGAAGCCAATGAAACAAATACAGTGAAGCAAACCTGTCTACAGTAGAGCAAACCATGCTGCAAGTAGAGAATACCCGATTGTGGGCTTTGTAAAAGAAAGGCAAGAGAGAAAAAGGAGGCAAGAGAAAGAAAGATCGTTTTTTATTCGTCTGTTTGGTCATGATTCTCATTTCCTTTGCTCAGTTCGAGTGCTGCCAATATTTGAGGCATCGCAGACCCGGGATCGTAGGAGCGCGATTCTGGCGGTGGTGGCCTTGCGATGTCATCTGCAGCAGAGAGTGGCGCCAGCAGCCAGGGAGGCCCTGGGCCTGTCACGGCGGACCCAAACGGCACGGGTGACAACCCTGTCGCTGGAATAGACGCCCTCATGCCGCGGAAAACATTTCAAGATGAACCCATGCCGAAGCTCGAGGCGCTTGAGGTGGATGTTGATGAGGTAGATGACAACTTTGATGCAGTGGAGACCCTCGATAGTCCACCTCCTGAAAGCGAAGGCGAATCCATCGTCCGCGAAGCCCTTGAAAAGATTCTTGAAAGAGTGCAATTCGAAGCTGCTGATTTCGAGGAGAAATCTAGAAAGGAATCAAAAATAAATCTCTGCGAGACTATCGAAAATCTAGACTGTGAAAATGGTAGTAATATAGAAGATAATGTGCATTCTGGTTCGAGGATCTCACTGCAGTTGACGCCAGTACCGCCTCCAGAGGATGATAGTGACGAGGAACCCCCCATAACCCCCAAGGCCAATCATACAGAGAATGAGAATGAGACCAGAAATCGAGAACTTCTTCGTACCCCACAGCCCCCCGAACCCCTTAAGGTTGGAGAGAACCTTATGGCAGAAGAAGAAGGTGCTTCTGTGGATGAGGAGAGCACTCTGGAGGATAATGGTTCCACAGAGGATGAGACAGCCGATATGGATGACTATATGTACAATGCAGAGCGTGAAGCTCATGAAATCTTCATTGCCTCACGAGATTTCCCAAGGACAGAACTTGGAGCCCTGCCAGAAGATGCTCGCATAACCCTGCGTGATGTTGTTAAACATATTCAGCAAGCAGAAGCTCGTCATGAACAAATTGTCTCTGAGCCTTTACTTATAGCAAAGGTTTTGGATATCTCCTCGCATAGCTATGGAGACCTAGTAGAGTCAGTTGCTCAGTTCAAGTGCAACAGCTCAAATTTGTACGAACAGCCAATAGACTTCAATATGTTGCGTAATTTCTTGACTCTATTTGGTCCAGTGCAAGTTGCAATCGCTAAAGCCTCGAACTCCTTGCTTGATCGCATGGGTCTTCTTGATACAGCATTCTGGGGAAGGATGCCACGCAGTGTTGCGTCAGATATTCTCAGCCGAGAAAGACCTGGCTCCTTTCTACTTCGGTGGAGCACGACCCGCAATTGGACCAAATTAATCATATCTTATGTGTCCGAGAAACAGCAATTGCGTCACTGTGGACTCAGTAATGCTGCAACGGCAGGCTTTCTAGTTCGCCGGTCTGAACAACAGGGCGAGGAGACACGGGCATTTCCTAGCATTCGAGCTTTTCGTCAGGCATCGTTGCACTCTCTCAGATTTCCTTTACATAGTCAGTATGCGAAAAAATGGAATGATTCTTTCCGAGCAAGCCTCAGCCTCTCGCAAGGTGCGCTTGACATGCTTTCAGTGAACTGGAATGAAGGCGATCTACTTCATGATTACTATGCCAAGCCTGCGAATGACAACTCAACAAATCAATATGAATGTGCTCGGTCATGTTCGGAACGGACGCCTCGAAACGATAATGTCTTCATAGTATGTGACTATTGTGGATTTTCATCAAGTCCACCAGATAGTCCTGATAGTAGCTCATCAATACTGAACGATGGATCTTCTGCTGACCCTCATCCTGCTTTGACAAATCCTGATGAACTGGATTACCTTCTGCATAAAGGTGCAGAACGATTCCGTACTGGCAATCCCAAAGAGGCAGAAGAGATATTCCGGGATGTCTTATCACGGGCAGCACGCAATGTAGATTATCAGATTGACTATCAATCCGAGTGTCCAACTAGCCGCTCAACAACAAATCTTGTATATAACGGCTTGCTTCAGCACGATTCAGCTGCAGCTTGGTGCAAGTGTGTAGCCTGTTCGAGTCTTCGTGCTAAAGCCCGGGCTCTCGGTAATCTTGGCCACACATATTTAGATCAAAAGAAAATTGTGGAAGCGGTTGAACTGTATGAGGAGAGTTTGCCTATATTGCGACAAATGGGAATGTGGAAGCAGGAGCCTATTGTTCTAGCTAGCTTAAAAGAATGCGCCTTTATGAAGAAAGACGCTTCGCTTGCTGGCCGTTTTGGTATCGAATTTATGGGGACAGTTACTCAGGCAAAAGATCGTACCGCCATTTTTCAACGGCTGGAAGATATTGGTGCCCTGAAAGCAAGCGGATGCTTGCCTCGAGATGACGTCTTGGACATTTTGGCCCAGGGCGACGCTGTCTTGCAACATGACAAGTTTCCTGAGCAAGCTCTTGTAAATTATATACGCGGCGTACACCTTGCTCGGTGTCTACAGAGTGATCTGCTTGAGGTAAATGCACTCATCCGAGTAGGTTGCTGTATGTACATGATGAATCGATTGCGTGCTGCAATAATGTATTTAGAGCGAGCGGTGCTCTTACTGCGAGCAAATAACGCTGCACAAGAGAATAGGCACGTTGGTCGACAACGAGTAGAACTTCACAACCTTGCACTTGCATTTGTTAAGCAGGCTACAAGTAAGGCTGGCTGGGCGTCCGCAAATTAAAATGCAATATAGTTTTTCTGTGACTACATGCCTTTAGTCTCTGAAGCTCAAAGGTAAAGAAATGAATGAACTTATTATAAAAAGCATCTAAATTAATTTAAGTTTTCTCTAAGTTTTCTTACCGGCATGAGGCAATCGAGTACAGGACTCATGTTTGTTTTCTACATGCGCATTCATTAATAGACCGAAGTACTGCTGCAGTTGTATTGCTTGGTGCAAGAATGCTGCTATGTAGAATGCAAGTTAAGATTTTTCTTCTTTAGTAGCTGAAATTATAGTCGAAAATAGGGGGCAGGGAAGGAAATTCTTATCAATAATAATCTCGCTACTTCCAAGCGAGCTATGAAGTAAATTGTGCCGTGGTATCCGTGCATCTTAATCGAAATCAAGAACCGAGTTTGACATTTGACTTGCAATTCGCGACAAATCCAGCTCAACCTCCTGCTTTGTGCGAGGAAGCATTGGCGTAAAGTGAGACTGCGCATGGGTCGCTGCGTGCTGGTGGTGATGATAAAAGTACTGCTGATCTTTTTGGTGTGGATAATACATAGATGTAGAAGACTGGTCTAAAGTCTGCGAAGATAGGCCATTGACTGGGATAGCAAGGGGTGGCTGGTAAAGTGTTGGGTAGCTAGGACTTACTCTTGGTCCACTATTTGTAAACAATTGAGCTGCGTTCTGATATCTGTTTCCATGCTGCATGCTGTCAAATTCTGTAGAATTCCTGGTATCCCTCATAGCAATTGCAACAGGCAAATGCTCTGGAACTGAAGGTGAATGTTGTTGATGGAATGGGGTGCTATGACGGTAGCCAGGCGGATGAGCAGATGAGAGTGTGCTCGAAGGTGTAAATGCCGGTGAATCTGCCCTCAAGTCTTGTTTGGAATCGAAAGATACACTAGTGAACTTGTTTCGATGAACAGGTTCGTCATTTTTTATTTCACTTGGCAACCGGGATATTTGCCAATTCTGTTGTGAACGAAAAGCTGACAATTCCATTTCAAAACGCTTCTTAGGCCCTAATGGAAGGCCAAGGCGATCAAGATCTTGTACATTCAGCATATGCAGTGTTTCAAGGTCCAATCGTTCTGCTTGAAATTTATCAAGGTAATCTTCTAAATCAAGACGACGCAAAAAGCCTTGAAGATCCCCAGAGCTAGGCGATTGACTTTCCAAACGATAATTATCATGGTGCATTTGCTCCTCCTGGTTTTTTAATTTGGCTTGAGCCGCACTTGGATCATTAGATCTGCTTGACCAAGCCTTGATAGATTCTTGTTTTTCCTCTCTTGTGTAAACATGCGAGTTCCTTGCCGAATCACATGGTAAATTGTGGTCATGCCTACGCCATGATGTTGCTGGCGCAGTGTGCGCAACCATCTTACGGACACGGTCCTTACCTTCTAAAGTAGATTTGTCTCCAGAGGAAGTTTTTTTTTTCCGCACGGGTCTTTCTTTGGTGGGTTGGAGCGGTCTCAAAGAGACATGATTCTTTGTCAGAGAGCTTCCTTTTTTCTTCCCAGTAACACTGTGGCATAAATTAAGAGTTTCAGTGCAACTACTATCAATCACCGTCTCTGGCAAAGATGACATATAGGGACGTTTTTGAGCAAGGCTGTCATGTTGAGCTGATAGTGCATAACTTCTATAAATTTGATCAGTACCTCTAGAATGCAAATTACAGTTTGTACTGTCCCCATTCTCGATACGATGGTCCATTCTATTGTTTTTGTTACTATCGTTTCGGCCTTTGGCGATGACCCGTTTCCATCCAAATTTGTGATTAGTAGATTCTTTATTGTTGTCCACACAATTCAGTTTTGTAGACTCCTCCTCCGTTTCTTTCTTCTCGAAGCTTATTTTATGACTACCTTTTAGCTGAGGTTGGGGCCAATCATTGAATCGCAGTGCCACAATCTGTTCTGCTTTTTGATCTTGACAATAGTGATTCTCTGGACCGAAGGTTTCGTCCTGGTCTTCCTCCAACTGATTGCTTATTGGAAAAGGATAGGAATTCTTTCTATCATTAGATGAAGCTTTTGCTGATTTTGTGCATGGTCTAGTAGATGATTCTATCGTTGCATCTCCTTTGGCGTTTATAATTTTGGCATTAACTTTCAGTGGCGTTCTAGTATTTGCTCTTTCACAGCTTCCTGATGAAACTGTTTCTGCTCGGTTCCTTTCCATAGTACATACATCTACCTCTGACTGATTCGTTGAATTAGTCTTAGTCGGGTCTGAAAAATCTTCTTCACAACTGTTTGGTGACTTGAAACAGTCCGAGACGCTAACCGCTGGACTTTTATCCAAGTCTTGATATTTCATGCTTCTCAGAGATTCAACTGAGCCTTGAGATTGCTCAAAGTCTCCATCGTCTAACTTCAAGCCAGCGATGTCTCTTTGCATATCTATGTGGTTTTCTTTTTCAGGGGCCTCAGTCTGCGGACTTCTGCTATCAAGTAAAAATGATGGCTTATTCCCACTCGCCATTGATTTCGACTTTGATTTTTGATTGACACGGCCTAAGCTGCCCATCCGTTTCCTAGAGCCTTTCCGTGCTGCTTTTGACTTGTTCGACTTCATGGGGGTAGGGAGCCTTTGATCCACCTCCTCTTGGGTTGACTTTGGGCCTGGAATGGCTAATAAACTTGACAGAGGTGAACTCCAGACACCATACTTGTGCATAAATATAATAGTGCTCGTCAAAATAAGACATGAAGCTGTTGTAAGCTTCCCATCTGCTAAAATAAGAGAGAAACTGTAAACAGCATCGCAGAACCTTGCGAAGGCGCCGGGTGCATGTTGAACAATAACCCAAGCAAAGCTTTCGGGCCTAAAGAGGTACGCCGTGACAAAAAACAATGTCAACAGAGTATTGCTCTGCAATAAATCTGTCAATAACATGACCTTGAACGATAAATTAACAACTCTCTAATCTCACGCCAACGAGGTTTGAGTCGCCGTGTATGGGATACACGAGTATAAAACAGAGTATTAAAGGATCCCTCACAGCCATGCACGAAGGCAACAGAAGCCTTCGTGATAAAAATCAACGTTCACCGTGGTAGGTGAAGCTAGAACTAGAGGCACGGGTTGAACCTCTTTTCAATATTGGTATCAAATGTGAATTATGGATCGGGGTTTGCCGTCGCTTGACCCTCATATTACGAGTGCCTAGCTTTGGCCCTTGGTTTCGTCGGGTGAATAAAAGCTGAATAGCAGAAACTCAGACACTATGTATGTACAATTCGTTTCTTTTTCTAGTTGTTACTCCCTAATAAACCCTATTGTAAACCCTAATAGTGATAGTAGGACGAATCTGAATGCTAATGTTACTGTTTCTGCCCGTCAAGAGAACTTTTTCACTTTCGTCAACGTTATGCAGCGTACGTCCTTCGTTTGCACAACTATTTAAAAAAAAGACTCCCTCGCAGTTTACAGTTTACAATATACGAACGTCGGGGTGGCGCTTTTCTAAGTGTGAAGTCTCGAATTGCAAGAAGCAGAGGGTGGGTAGCCTGGTGCAAGAAAGCTCAGTTCACAAAATGGAAGCTTGTGATCAATTTCTGAAGGTTCGTAGTGCTTAACTATCTAGACCCATCCGGGATGAACATGTATCGAATATTATGATCCAGAATTACCCCCTGGCTTCACCACGCTCGTGCATAGCGAGACCCAAATACTTAATCAATTTAAAGAAAATGGCATCAAGTTATCCGTGTCTTCCAATACCGTCAACAAATGCTATTTAGCCGTTGGAAGGTTTTACCTCCCAGTAACAAACACTCTCCCCCTCTTCAACTTAGGCAAGCTGTGGGCCCTCTGTTTCTAAACTTTTGCATTAATTCACTCACTACAATACTGCTATATAATATATACAGTGGCATATAATATCAATAGTATTTAATAATGTTGTACTTCGCACGCTTCCCTTATAAGGACAGGTGATCACACTCTCCTCTCTATACACTGGTAATAAATTTGAGTTGTGCAGTCTGCAAGAGCGATGACAAGAACCAATGGAAAGGAATGACTGGGCCAGTGATTGCGAAAAGGATTTAGAGCTCCAGTTCCACGCTCCTTTCGCTGCACAGAGACTGATATCGCGACAGGATCTTGGCATTATCAAAACTAGAAACCTTTTCGGCCGAATCCAAGCGTTTGCTAAGGGTTAAAACTAGTCGAGGGCGCCATGGCGGGCAAAGATCGGCACAATGCCATGATGAGCAAGACGAAGGCGCACCTGAAGAAGACGCTCAATCGTAAAGGTGAGCGTAAGCAAAAACGCGATGATAAGAAAGCAAACCGCCAGGCCAGTTTGAAGAGGCTTGCGGAGCGTAAGAAGGCGTGGAGAGAACAGGAGGAGGAAGCTCGTGCTGTGGCCAAGGCTGGACGTAAGCGCACTCGCGAAGAGTCTGAGGCCTCTCCCAGTGCAAAGAAGGCCTCAAAAACTCGCAAGACTAAATCTTCTTCGGGTCGCTCCAGTGACAAGAAGTCATCTTCATCTTCTGCAACTCCTGCGTTTTTGAACCCTGAGGACGAGGAGATTGAGTACCTAGAGCGGAAACTCGGACTTCGTGGCTCTGATGACAAGCGTGACAAGAACTGGGATCGCCTCGTAAAGGAGCTGCAAATGGATGGTTTCGATGAGGATCTCTTGGCATTTGTAGGCGATTTAGACAAGGGCAAGTCTATTACTGATCTCGAGAAGGAGGACAAACGCAAGGGCAAGCTCAAGCCGTCCAAGCGTGATCAAGAATTTCTCGAAGATGGCTCTGATGACGAAATTCACGAGGCCGTCGAAAGCGAAGTTCACAACATTGTGCGTTTGGACAGTAACAAGCAAAAACTCAAGGAAAAGAAGTCTAAGAAGTTTGCTGAGATGAAAGACCCAATTCAGCTGGGAGAAGATTTTCCCAGCGATATTGACGAGGACGAAGAAGACGACTTCTTTGACGAGGATGAAGATGAAGATGACGATGACGATGGCAACGAGAGGTTGGATCAGGAAGACCAGGATTCTGATGTCGAAGGTGAGGATGACGAGGACGAGGACGAGGAAGAAAGCGTTGAGGACGAAGAAGAAGAAAGCGATGAGGACGAAGAAGAAGAAAGCGATGAGGACGAAGAGGACGAGCTTAGCGAAGATGATCGTGATGAAGACGATGAAGATGCTGAGGACGCCCTTGCAGATGCCGAAGTAGCTACTGAGAATGTCACGTACCTCCCTAAGAGCAACTTGTACGGAAAAGAGGAACCGTCCGAAGGCGATTCAAGCGAGGCAGCTGATGGAGCTGCTCCGCGGCGGAGAAGCAAATTTTTCGAGAAATTTGGCGGAGAGAAGCTTCGTTTGCGCCGCTATATCAATGGTCTTATTAATCGTCTTACGGAGGACAACATGCAGCCTCTGGCTACCCAAATTGCGACACTCTATCACGAGCACCCCCGGAGCATGGTAAGTGAGTCTTTTGCTGAAGTGATCCTGAGTGGCTTGATGAACGATGTCATCGTTATGACCACCCTCGCTACCAACTTTGCTGGACTCGTGGCTACCCTGTGCCATGTTCAGGGCGCCGATGTAGGTTCTACTGTTTTGGAGCAGCTTGTTATCAAATTCGAGAAGATTCTGTCTGAGGCCGACGAAAACCAGGCTATGGGTAATGATGACGAAGAGGTTGTCGCCAATCGCCGTGGAGCAAACTTGGCTGTTTTCTTGAGTCATCTCGTCTCATTTGGAGTCAGCAGCACCGGTCTGGTTTTTGATCTGTTAGATAGGCTTACAGAGACCGAACTTGACGGTGCACAGGTCGAAACTTTCATAACTATTATTAATGAATGCGGCCATCGTCTCCGTAAATCTGACCCCGCGCGTCTCCTGCGTGTGATTGAAAGGCTTCAAGCTTTGGACAATCGCGACGAGGCTACCCAAGGCGAGGTGGGCCATTCCCGTCGTGACTTCTTGCTCGAGGAGATTTACGCGTTGAAGAACAACAAGAAGCGCAACGAGTCTGTAGAAGAACGTATCAAGCGCGTCATGCGATTTGTCCGCCAGGTTCGTACATCAACAGACTCCCGATTTGTTTCTCTTCAGCTCCCGTGGAATGATCTTTTGCATGCCGAGGAGCGTGGTCGCTGGTGGATTGTTGGTGGAGTCTGGAAAGACCAGGATGAGCAGCTCCGTCGTAACAAAGAAATGGCTCTGGCAAAGGCCGGTGCTAGCGGCGCGGGTGGCCTTGGGGGGCAGAACCCGATCTCCCGCGCTCTTGCCAAGGCTCCAATGTCGTTGCTAGATCTTGCTAAAAGGCAGCACATGAACACAGATGCTCGTCGTGCGATCTTTTGTGAGATTATGTCCGCAGATGATGCCTTTGATGGTGTTCACCGTCTCTCGGCGTTGAACCTTCGTGACCGCCAAGAGCGCGAGATTGCCCAAGTCATCGCCCGTTGCTGTGGTGCATCCAAGACCTACAACCCTTACTTTGGAGAACTCGCTGTCAAACTCTGCCAGCAAAAGCCACAGTTCAAGTTTACCTTCCAGCTCTTGTTTTGGGATAAGTTTAAAGAGATGGAGAGTCTAAAACCGCGCCAAGTATCAAATTTGGCAAAGCTTCTGGCCCAGCTTATGCTCCACTTTACGTTGTCTTTGGCCGCTCTTAAGAGTGTTGATTTCGCTAGCCTTGAAGATGAAGGTGTGGCGTTCTTCAATGTCTTTTTTGCAAGCCTTTTGTGTTACGGTGGCGAAGATCGTGATGCAGCGCGTCGTGTTGCTAAGACTATTAATCGTTTGGGTGGTAGTAAGGAGTTTTCTGTGGTGAGTGATGGAATCCTCTTATTCTTCCATCGCCATCTCTTGATTCCTGACGGCCCGGATAGCCTTTTGGCAAAGCGTGTCAAGATGATGAAGCGCATCATTGATGCACTTGTTCTCAAGCGATCCCTCAATGAGGATCCAGTGGACGATATGTTTTAATTTAAAAAATTAAAGTTTCTTTTTAGTTTCGAAACATGAGACGAATTCTGATACTACCCGCCTACAGCTATAACTGCTTTCCGCCAACGAGGATGAGACACAGACGGATAGGAGATGCGTTGGTCGGCTCTAAGTCAACATAGTTCTGGGGTTGTGTTTGCTGAGACAGGTAAAAAGAAAAGTTGGACAGACATGTCGATTTTGGGGACTCAAAGCAAAGAAAGGGCAGTTCAACACAGAAGTTGATAGGCTGAATTGGAAACTGCGAAAAAAGATAAGCAAACAAAATGTGATGGTACTTATTTTCATAATTAACGAAGGCGACGCTTTGCTTTAGCCTGTGCCTTGACAGTCTCCTTCATCTTCAGTAGACACTCTGTAACCGCTGGTCCAATCTCTGCAGCCGCCTCTGCATCAAACTTAATAAGAATAGAATCCTTATGGTGCAACTTGGCACGCATGCGCTTGTATGGTTTGGTGTTCTTACGCTCTAGAATAGAGTAACTGTTACCATCTCTGCCTGCACGTGCGACACGACCAACGCGATGGACATAGCCTGGGAGGCGACTCGGAAGATCATAGTTAATAACATTGACTAAGTTGTCCAAATCAATACCACGAGCCATTACGTCAGAGACAACAACAGTGCTAATACTTCCATTGCCCAGAGCAGCAAGAGCCTTACTGCGTTGCTTCTGGTTGTGCGAGGAAGAGATCTCAGCAATACCCTCGCCCAAGTAAAGTTTAAGGAAGACCGCAAGACGGTGCGTTGCCTCTACCGAGGAAGCAAAAACGAGGGTGGGTTGGCCATCGAAAGACTTGAGTAGTTGAACCAATGCCATGGGTTTTTCTCTTAACTCGCATACAATAACATGCTCTGTAAGTGTTTCTGGTAGGGAGAAACCTTGAAGCACCTCGGTTTCGGCAGACTCTTCGCTAGCTTTGGCTCCAGATTCCTCTTTGCCCACATTTGTATCCCCATCAGAAGCACAAGCTGAGATGTTTTCTGCCTTGCCATGCTCTTTCGTGGATTTCGGCACCACGGCATGCAAAGTCACATGAATGGGGCGGCGAAGATTTAATGCTGCGAGCTGTTCCGGGTTTCGCGTGAGGGTTGCAGAGCATAGGATCCGGCGAATTGAAGGTTCGTCAAAACGATGCGAAGCAACACTACTGCCAAACTGCTTTCGAGCTGAGGTAGCCTCCAGGCGTAGTTTACCATTTTCCCAGACCGCCTGGCCTGGGCGGTCTTGAAATGCTGCCTCGTATATTTGCTGCAGCCAGTTCTGGTAACGCTGACCGAGCAGGCGATCTGCTTCGTCAATAACTAAAAAGTTGAGATGTTCTAAGGTGAATTCTTCTGTGAGTTTGAGGTGATCCACAAGTCTTCCTGGAGTACAAACCAGAATATCACAAGACCGGATGGCGACCTGGTCCTGCTCAAAGGGTGTCTGGCCCACGCTAGATGCTACACTGAGCTGCGTTCCAGCGCAGAGCGAGTCAAATACGCTACGACACTGAAGGGCGAGTTCACGGGTAGGCAGTAAAACCAAGGCTCGTACTCTTTGTACTACACGATTCATAAGACTAGCTACGATCGGCACTGAGAAAATGAGGGTCTTGCCGCTACCGGTGGGTGCAGAGATGCACAAATCACCAGAAGATGCCATAAATTTTGAGATTGCGCGGACCTGAACTGCAAAGAAACGATCGATGTTCAAACGACTCCGCAGATTTACGCCGATTTGCCCATCTACATTCCACGCAGCACATTGCTCTTCGACAGTCAGCTCCACCTGAGCTGCATTCGAGACGCCTAAGCTCCGTTGCTCGAGTTTGCGTTTTTTGCCAGCATGCTTTAAATCTGCATTTCCCTCAGGGACTTGAAGCTGTGAAAGAGATTTCAAGATAGTTTCCTCGCGCTTGGGTGCCACAATCTTGTCTTGCTCAAGCTTTTGCGCAATGTCTTCTTGATCAACACGACCTGAAGACCCCTTCGAGTCCACAGAACCGGATCTTGCGCGTCGCTGGCGCTGGCGCTTGCGCTTGCGAGACGCTGCAGCTGCAACCATTTTCCCGCAGCTTTAGTCGATAGTCTTTTCCGCCTAAGCCAAATCGCAGCAGCAAAGTCTAAAAGCAAGGATTCTGCAAAATGTCATCATCATTGCTTGCAAGGGCCTCGACCACCACCCCTTAATGTGGTTCCCTGTGTTACCCCATATATTCCCGTTCATGATAGGCCTATTCGTTACGTAGTGTAGTCTTACTATATGGGTTCATAAGCCCGGGAGTTGATAACTGAATGACTCTAAAGTTCGCCTCTGGGAAAGACGGGCTTGATGAAATTTCCGTGCTAAAGGTAAATTGGGGTAATGAATTAAAGAGGCATCACACCTGGCACATTGAAAGGCGAAGTCGTTTAATCCCTATTCACATTTAAAGTTGCATTCAATATGGGACATCTGATGCTATGTGAGTACAGAGATGATTGGGCTCGGAATGGTGGCACAATTCACAGAATCCTCAATAGGATAATGAGTTTAACAAGTTCGAATAAGCTATACATTTTCTTTGTTTTACGAGTAATTCTTTCTGGTTTCAAATCTGACTTCGGCTGCCTTGATTTATAATGATAATAATAATAGTGATGAATTGTGCTTGTGGCTTTGAGTTTGTTTATATGAGCGAGATTTTTTATTTATTTTTTTAATATTTTGAGTATCATTTGCGAATTCAACATTTGTTTCTTTCAAATGTTCTGACAATTTTGGAAATAAAAATACTAACTTTACTTTAGTGAGGCATCAAAACAAGCTTCAAGTGGGCTTCTGGCTTAATACCAGCCTTGAGTAGAGTCGTCTGATCAGTCAATCGTACACCCTTGTATAAAAGCAGAATATCTGCATAAGGCAATGCCTCACTGAAAGCAATACGAGATTTGAGTGATGCAATAGTCTCTTGAGGTCCGGGTAGGAAAAGGGTATGCGTACGGTTAACAGAAGCAACAAATTCGATATGTATCACGAAGTGTTCTCCATTATTGGACTGTTTCTGCTCTTCTTGACCTGAATGAATCGAATCACCTTTGTGCGTACTCTCCTCAGGTATTCTAGATTCTTGGGCTAATCCAGTGCGAAGTGACTTGCCTGGTTCTGTTTGGTTAACAGATTTACCGTCAATCGTGGCTTTCGTCTTTTCTTCGAGGGTTGCAGCAACGCGTCGCTCAAGTTCTGTGACAAGCCGAAGGAATTCCGGCCATTCAAGATAGCCCTTGCCCTGTCTATCATACGCTACGAAATCACCTGTTTTGGCATCCCTCAAGCCACTGTTGAAGGCTTCTTCAACAGTAGTGAGAAGCTTTGCTTGCCAGTCCTTGCTATCAGATGAATCAAAGCGCCCATTGCCAATTTTCCTAAAGAATTCGCCCATGGTAGAGATCATACGACCCTTACTAATCACCCTCTTGTGAGAACTAGCACCATTTGGAGCTCCAGGAACTAGAGATTCTGGCTCTGCATACCGATCAAAGAGAGCCCGAAGTTTCTTACGCTTTTCCTTAAGCGCAATACGTGCTTCTCGATCAGCTTCTGAGAGCTCGCCTTCATTTTGCTTTTTGATCTTTTTCTTGCGTCGACTCTCTACCTCGTGTACGTGTTGAGCAATTTCCTCATTGTAATAATGAGCCATTGCTTGAGTTTGTTGAAGGGTTCGGCGCAATTCTTGGACTTGACGATTTTTAATGCGGAGGTCCTGCCACAGTTCCCCTCTCCCATCATCATGTTCGGGACCAATGTTGGTTCTGCGAGGTGAGGAGCGTTGAGGATGAGCCGAGGCGGGTCTGGATGGGTCAGGGCCTTTTTGCTGATTCTGGGGGTGCGCTGACTGAGGTCGGGAAGAACCTCGCTCATTCCCAAACACCTGCTGCTGATGCTCGAGGCGCTCGTATTCAAGAACGACTCTGGCTTTCTTTTGGGCCTCATCAACTTTTTGCTGCAATTGTGCAATTTGAGAGTCAAGCGTCTGGTTGCGCATGTGTAGAGCTTGGAGACTGGTTTCAGTTGGTACATAGCTTGTCGAAGATGATTTGTCACTTGATGTTCTTCGGCCAGAGGGGCGTGATGATCGCGGCGACTTGACCAACCGGCGCGCCGCATTTGTTGCTAGACGAGTGTTTTGAGCTGCGCAGAAGCGGAGAACAGCTCGTGCAACCTGGAGATTACGAAGTGCAAAACGATCCTGCTGCTCTCGCAGATTACCAACACGAGTAACATGTTCTAAAGAGTCAATAAACCCATCGAAACAAATGATATCTGGGTCTTCCTCACGTTCAAAAGATACAAAAACTCTTGCTGTGAGCCGAGCCACCTCTGTGGGGGTCAGCAAATTTCCTACAACCTGTAGGCATGTCTGAAATCCCTTTTTAGATATCTCCCTTCCGTCTTTTCCTTCTTTCTCAGAGAAGCGGCGTAAACAACGAGCAAGAGCTTGCTGGGTTGATGAACGACCTCGGCCAACCGCCCCTGCGCCTTTGTCCGCAGGAGGCTCATCCTCCCGTTCTTGAACAAGTTTTGCAGCACGCTTCGCATTAACTCCTAAAGCTACTTCTTTTGCTTGTTGCAGCTTTTCTTGGAGCTCATACGCAGATTCCCGCATTGCCTGGGCGACGGTCATCCCTAGTGCCGTGTCCATGCGGTTTTCGAGATCATATGTTTTAAGTCCATCGATGAGCTTTCGAAGTAATATACCATAATTTTCTTCGTCATGCGTACGGTACTTGCCGCTTTCGACCACTTCAGCAAGTTTTTCTTCAAGAGGATTTCCATCGAGTCTCAAGAATCGCAAGGCGCGTAGACGATAGAAAGACTGCGGCAGCTTCTGAATGACATTGCCTGCGAGATCAAGGTGTTCCAGCTGGCCACCCTGTTCTCCGATGCTGTTGGGCAGTTCCCGAATGCGGTTATTGTGCAATTTCCAGTGACGAAGAGCAGTTGGAACACCTGATGGCAAGCTTTCGATATCATTTTGGTGAAGCCAGCATTGAGTTAGACTAGGCAGATTGGAGAAGTTAGCTGGGAGTCGGGTAAGGCGATTGCATTGTAATTTGAGCGACTCTAATGCTGAAAGATCTCCTAAACGGTCTGGGAGTGCGGTTAATCGGTTGTTGTTTACACGAAGCTCACGAAGAGTAGTAAGAGAACAAATAGTATCGGGAAGCTCTGCAAGAGCGTTATGTTGAAGTGTGAGCGTTTCTAAAGCTTGCGCTTTACCAATCCCGCTTGGGAGCTTGAGCAAATTATTGCCCTCTAGATGCAATGTTTGCATAGATATTAGGCCAGTGCCAAAGGAGTCTGGAAGAGAGTCAATGCGATTATCCGCAATGTCTAAATGGATCAATGCCGTTAGTGACTCCCCAAGAGCTCTGGGCATCGTAGAAAGTTGATTGTTCCGCAAGTTGAGGCTGACCAGTGAAGAGCTCATGGTTGTCCAATTAGGATCATTTTCTGGAAGATCGCGGATTCTGTTGAAAGATAGATCAATAACTCGCATTTCAGGACCTGCAAATGCATCAGGCGCAATTGTGGCAATCTCATTATGATCCATCATTAGCTCTTGTAACGTCCCAATAGCTGCAAGTGCTTTAGGTATCTTCTGTAATCGATTATGTGATACTCGGAGGGTAATGAGATTTGTAAAGCAACTATCAGCAGCCCGCAAATCTGCCCCACGAAGGCCAGTGAGATTATTGTGGCAAAGACTCAAAAATTGCAGTGAGCGGAGATCGAGGACAGCTCGAGGTAGTTCATCAAGGCTGTTGCGGTCGAGCGACAAATGTGTTAATTTTTTCATAGAAGGGTTTGCAAAAATGCTTTGTGGGAGGCGTGATAACCTGCAGGCTTCCAGGGGCATAGCTTGCTGGACTAGAGTACGTACAATCTCTAATTGCGCATCTAGAACTGCGTTTGCCTGGATATAGTACCTCTTGAGTACTTGCTGTGCCCATAACGCACGTTTCTTAGTTTCAGCCTCCCATTTGGCTTTATCATGACGCTCGAAACGACTTGGCTTTTGCCATGTACGTTCTCCTGTAATTTGACAATACCAGTAAGGTTTGTGTTGTTCGTCCTCGTACCGGACCCAGAACTTTTCATGATCTGGAACCACGGTTTTTCGCATTGCTTTCATCCATTTTTTCTTGCGCTTGGCAAGGTCCTTTGTCGTCTGATTCTCATTCGCGACGCGCATACGTGCATTTTTGTTTGCGTGCGCTGCGCGAATGCCAAAGAAGAACGCATCTACACTAATATGCCCTGAGTTTGCTGTATCATAATGTACTAGTAGAGTTTGTGTTTCTTCGCGCGTAAGAATAATACCATATCTAGTGAGGGCACCACGAAAATCTCGGTGTGAGAGTTTGCGATCATCTCCAAAGCTCGGAGCTTCTTCAAATTCTAGCGCAAGGTTCTCTAGAGTTCGGTCTGTACCACATACACGAAGCAATGAGCTTCGCACTTTACGAAGAACTTCATACAAATCTCGTTCATATTCCTCAAAAACTCTGGCAGACAAGCTTTCACGAAGTTTATCCATCTTGCTTGCTTCAGAGTCACGCAAAATGCGATCGAGCGCCCATTGATCTCGTAATGTGAGATCGCGACGAGCTCTTTTTTCTGCAAATGCCCTCCAAGAATCTACTGAAAGTCGTGCTACCCGGCATATGACACTCTCGAAGTCTTCATCATTTGAGATACCAGCGCTGAGTTCTGCATGGAATGAGAGCCAGTCTGATCTGTCGATTGTTATTTGAGCAATACGCGTTTTGTTTTGAGAAATACTCTCCCGAGCGCCTTCCAGGTTTGCTACAGCGTGCCGAAGAGCGTTGAGCACACGTAGCGGTAGTGGTTGGCCATTCTGTTGGTCGGACATTAGGATTTCGTGATAGATGTCGATAACGTTGTTAATTGGAACGAGACAACGTCGTTCAATAAGAGCTCGCTGCGCCGCTCGACTCCAAAGGTGAGTCGGTGGGGACAGCCATGGTGCGTGTTTGGCATATAGCTTATGGAAGAGGTCTTTATTGACCCGTTCGCAATCCTTGTATCGTCGATGAACTTGTTGGGGTTTTCCTTCGCGTACTTTAGATGGCGCAAATTGTTTGTAAAATTCAATGAGGTTATTCAATCGGGTGTTGTTTGCACCATATGCATTTTCTGTCGTCTCGAAGTATAGTTTTTCAAATACCCAGTTGCACAACAAGTGCCTGCGGTCACTAAGAGCCCCGCGGAGCACGTTCGCTACTCGATGTACAGGTATGAGACCACAAACCTCCCGATCGAGGTACGTGAGAAACAGCTCGCGCTCGTGGGCAGAGATCTTGGGTGCATGTTGAACAAAGAAGGAATCGAGGTCATCTCGAGAGACTCGACCATCGCTACCAAAGGACGCAAGACTGCGAAGCTCTGCTTCAAGATCCAGTATAGTTTTTAAAGAGTCCGCTTGCGTAACCTGGGCTCGAATGGCTGAACAAATGCGCCACAGCTTCGTAATATAGATTTGAAATGCGGGTCCCATTTCTTGCTGCATTGTCCCCATCTCTGGGGTTGCACAAAGACGTGCTGATTCAAGTCCTGGTGGAAGGTTTGCGTGCAAAGATCGGGATCCAGAGCTTGTTGGTGATCTTCCCGCAGCATTGGCATTCTCAAGATCTCTTGTCCTATGTAGGACTTCATATTTTTCAGTAGCTCGCTGGCGTGCAATTTTCTGTAGTTTTGAGGCATCGCGATTGCGAAAAGCCTCCCGATCGGCAGCCAACGCAGACTCCAAGTCTAAGAGTTCTTTTTGTTGAAGCTCTGTGATAACGGCCCGCGACTTCCACCCGCGCCAGGTTGCTTGAAGCCTTGTAGCTGCGTGAGCGACCAATTGAGAGGAAGAATTACTATCTCCTTGTGTGAGTCCATTTGCTTCCTGTTCAGTAGGCGCAATACCTTCTTTCCGCATAGCATCGGCAATTACATCCTCAGCTCTTTCGATTCGCTCAAAAGCGCTTTCAGCAGCGAGTGCTCGATGAATTGCAAGAGAAATATTTTTAATATGATTTGCTGCACCCTCTTTCTCGCCAGCCTCGGCTTGATGCCACTTCTTTTCCCACTCCTGGAGAGTCGAGTAGAGATCTTGCGCAACAAATCCATGCTGCTGCTGTACAATAGCGTTCAACCAACGCAATGGGTTTTCTATAGCACGATCAGCATAGGCAAGTTGCTGTGCGAGAGGTTTGACCGAGTCAGTTTGTACAATTTTGTTGTCAGGGAGAATCCAACAGTTTCGTAAGCGTTTGACTAAGGCAACGCAATCGATACCAGCAATAATGAAGTTCTTATTTGATGGGGCTTTTGCTTTAATTTGGCGATAGTCCTGCCACAAAGCAGTTGGTTTGCCCGCAAAATCAAGTGTAGGGCCGGAGACATTCTTCCACTTTTCCCGGTCCTTTTGAGCTCGTCGATTTCGGAGAGGTGCGGTGATTATAACGCTTGCGCTTGCTTCTGAAGGCGGAGGTGGTACCCATTCCTGGCCATGGCCTCCTTGGCCTTGTCCATAGTGGTACACGTTTTCATCATCCTCAAAGGAAAGAGAACCGAGACTGCCTAGACCTAGACTTTCCTCAAAACCGCCGTGTTCATCCTCGCCATAATCGGGCCCTGTCGATGTCATTTCGTCTGACCTGGCTCTGCGTGTCACCCACAACAGCGCAGAGCTCGTTCAATACGTCGCGACGATCGCCCCGTCAGCACGTCTACTATTGCTGAGTGCCCGCCCACCTACCGATGTCACAGGCGCACACGAGAAGATTTCAATCACGGGTAGGAGTCTGTCCCCGTTTTCTGTCTCCAATAGGGCACACGCTCACGGTGCATGTAGCACGGGCAAAGACATTGAGTTATTCTACCCACCCCAATGCATATGCTCGACAAGACGTTTGTCACTAAACGCGCGTGAAATGTCCGTTGAGTACAGCTATCATTTCATTAGCCCCCTGAAGTACCCAATGATATGCCTTATGGGGGCTACAAAAGAAGTCCTAAATCCGAGAGCGCTTTTTATAAGGTGTTTCAAGTTCGTTTTCGGACTGCCGGATCCAGGTCCGTAATCATCCCTCGCACATTTTCCGATAGTTGCCTATGCTCAGCCAGAAAGGAAGCGTACGACCTGTGAATTGAAGATACATGAACTATTTTGCGTGTTTGCAATATATTACATACGTACTAACTCTTCATATGGGCTTATGTCGGGATAACTTACTTCGGTTCATTACACATAGAGAGATTGAGTCTTTAAGAACCACCGAAGAACGTTCTGAATGAGAATACCTCATAAGTATAAATGACCAGGCAGCCATTCACTAGGTCCCTAGGTACTTAGCCTTAAGTACCTACTAGAGATGTAGTACGCATGCAAAGCAGTGAGAGCATTCTCAGTCGTGGTCAATCAAATCTTCGAAAGGCATCGCGACGTTGAATCGTTGAATGCAGCCGAGACCTCTCTGGCAATAAACCAGTCAGTCTAGTTGAGCCTGGTCCAGGCACGGCCTGTTGTCGTCCGATTCGACATGAGCGTGGTTCTTAGAAACGTTGAATTCGGGGCAGCCAGCCACCTGTAAAACCTGGGCACTGAGAAATCGCAAGCTCCAACTCGCGGTGCTCTTTTCAGCGAGACGAAATGAAATAACTCTGGCGATTGGCAAGAGCAACTTCAAGTTTGTTTCCTGTTCTTGAAGTTGCTACGATTGAGCGTGCGAGCGGTCAGCGCCATGGAAGACTCGCTCCCTGGAAGGAACTTGCGCTTTCTTGAAGCAGCACTGACTTCTTCGACTTCGTCTACCATTTGGACGCTCGTCTGCCAGAGGAGCGTGCGTGCGTGCCAAAGCCAGCTACCATATACGCAGGCCGCTTTGCTTGCTAGCTACCATCGCCTGGAGGCCAAGCGACTAGACGCGAGCGACTGGCCACGGCTTGTGATTTGTGGATCACGAATGATGAGTTTCGGCGCTTCATGTCATTGGATAACATATAACATATCCATCATGTGGACAACACATGAAATGCAATGCAATGCAATGCAATGCAATGCAATGCAATGCCATCCAAGCTCCGTGAGTTCGCAATTTGTTTGGTGGATGGTGCACATCCGGGATTTAGTATTAGTAGTGATATTATTATTGCAATGTTGGCGCAACGCAGTGCGCTCGCGCGATCATCGATTTTCTGCTTCAACTTGGGAATTCTGTTCTTTGCGCTGTTTATTTTGTACCTAGGTAGATGTTAGTTTGTATCTTTGGGCGGCTCGTTTGTGGCTGTGGCAAGACTGCAAATACTGCCTGAGTAGGTGCCCTTCTAGCTCGAGTAAAATTACTCTGCAATAGTCAGGTTGACTGCTTTATGATATCTTGCAGAGACTCTTCCTCAATAAGCATCGCCATTTCGTAAAATCATATGTAAAAAAGAAAAGAAAACACAGCCCAAGCGTATAGATAGGCCTATCTATATATCTAAAAAATTGACAAAAGATGATTAAGAGTTCTAGCCTGTAAGTATTACATACAGGGAAACTATTAAAATAAAATTAAAAAACTAGAAAAGTCCTAGGTACCCTGTAATCTATGGTAGTGCAACCCTAAAAATAATTAAGCATGTAGATGTCCTTACTACTTGTCCTACTGATGTGGATTTTGCGGAACTTTGGGCAGAAATCACAGGTTGGTAGCTTTTTTATGCGTGTGAGTCGCGGTCATCGTCGTATGGTAGTAGCAGGTGTCTGAAATCTCTCTACGCGTTTGACTTTGTGGCGAAGTTTTTGGTCGATTATTTACAAGATAGGTTTTGTTTGGGGATACAGAGCCCACCTAGTATACCAAACCAGGTCGGTCTTCTGGAGGATAGCTATACGTTCGTCCATACCACACCAGGTTCAATGGAGAGATCGAATGGGTGGCCATCTTGGATATTTTATTGTGGACAGCGAGCTTTATCAGAAAATGAATTAGACGCTATTTTCGTTTAAGTTGACAGCTCCTACTACTATTGGTTCTTTGTATTGGAATTCGGAATGACACCATTCGTGAATCTTTTGGTTTTCCCAAACCTACAGCGTTGAAGCGTGATACGAAATGGGCGCAGGTTGACCAGTGATGATTCTCCATCCAAACAAAGCTCCGGTGGACTCGCAGCAGTTGATTGGCTCTTGTTGACCAAAGGTATAGATACCTTGTGGCCCTAGGCTAGCGTTGTTTATTTGTCATTGGTGCCTGCCTGCCAGTGAGTGGCTAAGTCGTTCATTCAGTTGCATCGTACTTCGATGCCTTTGTGCAGGAAGATCAAATCAAGGGATATGTGGCTACCAAGGATCTCATGGCAACTCGGTTTTCGCCAGCCCTGCTTTGTCTGGTAGCTTGGTATTGGCAGTGATGATATAAGAGGGATTCCAAGTTATTCTTTCCCGTAATTCTTTGACATCTATCGATGAATCAATCCACGGAGAGGCTTCCCAGGTATTCATGAACAATATCTGCCCAAGTCCACCGTTTTCATTAACAACCCTATATTTGATGAAAGAATGATATTCATTACAAATGCTTCTTTGATCTATAGATAGCCCAAACCGTCGTACGCAATCAACTTCTGGAGTTGCATCCTTACTTATGCACGCCAATGCATTATATGCGCCACATGAGAACTCGGCCTTTGTTTTCTGTGTGTGTGTTTTTGAAATCTTGTGTTTCTGTCTTCGCTGTATTTCAAAGTTTGATTTATTTATTTTAAATAAAATAAATTATATATATTCATATAAGCTATATCGATCACAATAACGAGAGAGAATTCTCGTTCCACAAACCCAACTTCAAGAAGGAGCTAAACTAGCATAGCTGGCTGCTAATTCCTTGCCTGAGACAGACCAGGAGGTAGGAAGGTACTTCTCAGGCTGGTCAGACCTTCTGCCATAGAGAGGGGACCGTGACCCAAGAACTCTGTTTGTCTATTTGTCTATTTGGTTGTTTGTGCCAACATTCGAAGTTGTCGATTGATCGTGCTCAAAGAATCAATGGTCAAAGCACTTTCTTTTTAGGCACTTTGAAATAGCTCAGAGAAGGAAGGACACTTTTTCGATTCTTCACTGCACCACCACACTAAAAAAGACAAAGTTTTATTTTCTGCCTTTAAAAAAAAGAAAGAAGAGAGAATACAAAGCACTTTTTAAATTAAAATATTTAGTTTCTCCGATAGAGAAAAGAAAAGGTCGCATTAAACATTTCATAGAATGAAACCTGGAACACTAAATAATAGTGGAACACAATATGTTTGTCCTCTTATTTTCCTTTCATAGTCTGCTCTTTAGATAGTTTCTCCGCCCACTTCATAATACATTAGGTGCTCAAGGTTAGGTTAAACATAAAAGTATATCTTTATAGCGAGCACGATGACAAAAGCATCAAAGAACTAACTATTCTGCAAACGTTTCCTAACACATTTTTAACATCTTAAAAGAAAGCTGCTTAGCCTAAACCCGTAGGAGGTGGTGCGAAATGATCTCGCAAACGTGCCTTGCAAGGGAGGACGATTGTTCAACACACAGACTGACTGCCTGACCAAGTGTCTGACAGAAACATGAAAGAAAGAAAGAAAGAAAGAAAGAAAGAAAGAGAGCAAAAGACAGACAGGCGGAAGTCTTGTAAGCTATGCATACATAGCTGCAGATAGAGGGCAGTGTCTACCCTTTTCTTTCTTTCTTTCTTTCTTTCTTTCTTTCTTTCTTTCTTTCTTTCTTTCTTCAACTTGTTTCAAAATGCTGGCTTCTCGCTCGATTTGAATGCCTTGGTCCAAGAATCAACCACCCAGGCTGCTTGCTCGCTGCTGCCGATCGAGCGCTTCTTCTCCGCGCAGGCAGAGGCCTCTTCGCCGCCGCTCCCGCCCGCTTTCCGGCCTCAGCAGCTTGCCTGCATGCCCCATCGCCGCACGACAGACAGAGAGACAGACAGACAGAAAGGCAGAAAGGCAGAAAGGCAGACAGACAGACAGACAGACCTTGGACCCACAAGAGACAGACAGACCATCGCATTGATTGCCACGGGCAGCAGAGCAGATTGTTTGTAAATGACGAAGCGCATAACCATAAGAATAAGTAAGGACTGTCAAAAGAGTCCATGAATCGATGAAATGAACAAACGAATCCGAGAGCAAATCATCGAAGAGAGGGCTTCGCGCGAATGAACGAATGAATGAATGAGTGAATGGATGAATGAACGTATGAATATACACACGCACACAGACACAGACTCAGCCTGAGTTTGAGTTGAAAGCGCCGCTCTTGCCGATGCACGCCTGTTCTCAGAAAGAAAACAAACAAACAAACATTCACTCACTCCACTAAATAACAGACAGACAGACTGACTGACGGAGTCTGTCTCCCTCTCTTTCTCTTTCTCTTTCTCTTTCTCTTTCTCTTTCTCTTTCTCTTTCTCTTTCTCTTTCTCTTTCTCTTTCTCTTTCTCTGTCTCTTTCTCTGTCTCTCTCTCTCTCTGTCTCTGTCTGTCCATTGACCGGTTCTTCGGAACGCAAGCGAGCGTGGCTTTCGCTCGATCGGGGCTCTCTTCGAGTGCTTTTCTTCGAGACGTGCGCATGCATCATCATAGCCGTGCCTGCTGCTTCGATCTCTGCTCGCATGTTTGCGTGCCTGCCCGGCTGGCTTCAGGTTGGCGCGAGCTTGAAGAATGAAGAAGCGTTAGTTGGCCAAGATGGAGTTCTCTCCTACGAAGACGACTCTAGTCGCTGTGCACCAGCTACGGATGGCTAGCCAGATAGCTAATACTGCTTTTACTGCCACTACTACTGCTAGCTTTGCATCGACGGTCTTTCTCGAGTACTTCAAAGGAAACATATATCTAAACTATTTTAATTATTTTAATTATTTTTTCAATAAAATTAATCGACGTGGATGCTGAAAACAGAAGAAATGATCTTTGTAAGCGGCAGAAGCACAAGCGAGCGAGCGGCGTGAGCCAAGAAATCGTCCGAAGTCAAGGCGCTCTGTGATAGACCTCGAGTCTCGGAATCGGCTTAGCTCAGCTCAGATAAGATCAGCTCAAATGGGGAGGTCTTCGCAGAATGGAGAATGACTCGATGGCATATTTGCAGATCACTCGCTTCTCGCATTGCATTCATTCATTCAACCATCCATCCATCCACTCATCCATCCATTTTCACTGAAGTTTGGAGAACCGCTTTAACGTGAGACACATTATCAAACATATTTTTGAAAAATGGTTTTTATTTAACGTTTTAAAATTGAAATTTGTTTTTAACTGTTAAAGGTACTGTTAAAGTCAAAAGAGAGAAAAGAGAAAAAAGAAAAAAGAAAAGAAAAGGAAGAGAGACAAGGTGAAAAGGAGTTCTTTTCATTTATCTTCTTCTTCTTGTTGAGTCATTGCTAAAAACTGGAAAAAGCAAAAAGGAGAAAAAAACACTCTGTGCTTCTGGCAGACGATTTCGCAATCATCATCCATCTCCGCAAAACGATCGATGCCACCTTTACTTGAATTCTCCCTCCGCGTGATTTGATCCGTGCCTATACTGCATGTATGTTTAGCTCCGCGTCCCGAAGCGCCTGAGACATGGAGGACTTCAGAGGAGGAGAGATAATCTGTAGTTCATTGGATATTAATAGAGATCCGCACTAAACTTCCCTAAAGGGGTAAAAGAGAAAAAGAGAAAAAGAAAAAAGAAAAAAGAAAAAAAAAGAAGGAGTGAGCAAACTCCCACCACCCTCCAGGTACATACGAAGTGCTCAGGCCGTTCCACTCGTTCCCTCCAGTGGTACCTTTAAGGCTAAGAACAGAATTGCGTTGCGGAGACTTGGTGATTGCGCTGCCCACACTCGGGACCTCGAGACCTCTGCAGTTCATCGAAATGATGTAGGCCTCTTTAAGTAGTGCACTGCTATGCTCTGCTCTATCGATCGAGGTCATCAATATGATTCGATTACGATGACAAGATGAGCTGCCATCCATCCATCCATCCATTCATTCATCCATCCATCCATCCATCCATTCGTGCCTGGCCAAGGCTGCCGCAAAGAGGGCGAGGAAGCGGGCGAAGGCCGGCATCGTTCATAGGCAGAGGGGGATGCAGAAACAGAGAGAGTCTGCACGGCAGTCGGGCTTTTCGACTTCAGAAACTTCAAGATAAGAACACGATCAATCACCTTATAAGGTTTATGCATTCTTAGTATTTTAATCGAAAGAAAACGACCTACATATGAAGATAGCATTTTAACAAATAAATAAATTAATTAATTAAATAAGCATCTACCAGTGATTTTAAAAATGGTATCAAAGGTCGCAATATCTTTCATACTGAAGTGTATGGTATATCATCATTCTCTTTTAGAACTTTATACATCGCTTCATTATACTGAAGATGGAAGAGGCGGCCAGAAAGAGAAAGAGAAAAGAAAGCACAGTGGTGCTGCTACTCTAGAGCAGTATTTGGAAGAACTCGCTGCTTTATCAGAGAGAGAGAGAGAGAGAGAGAGAAAGAAAGAAAGAAAGAAAGAAAGAAAGAAAGAAAGAAAACTTGTGCTCAATACTCTTCTCGGCGCAGCAGGTGCCGTTTCTATCCATCCACACAGGATAAGATCGCAAGCAGCTTTCTCAATCACCCCCCCCAATATTCTTCACGGGAAAGAACTGATTCTGAAGAAGGCTGTGTTTCTGTGCAGCT
This sequence comes from Schizochytrium sp. TIO01, assembly GCA_004764695.1. NCBI lineage: Eukaryota > Bigyra > Thraustochytrida > Thraustochytriidae > Schizochytrium > Schizochytrium sp. TIO01. Next base: position 962,518 of record SMSO01000034.1, on the reverse strand, counting down.
GCTGCTTTCAGTTCGATCATCATGATCTTTCTCAGAACCTGAGGAACCATCTCAAGTTCTCTCTCTCTACCGCAGCGCTCCTGTGCCATTATGGACCGCGGTGCTGCGCTGTCTTCTCTCGAGTCCCGTGGGCGAAATAACAAGTAAACCTGAGCAGTTAGTTCCCTTCCTTAGAAACCAAGCCTTTCCGGAGTGGAGATGAAGAGCTTCATCTCGAGCGGCTGCTTATTTCACGGATCCAACGTACCCAGGTGCTCAGCTGCCTCGACTTCGGCACGGGTTTCACAACTAGCTAGCTAGCTAGCTGGCCAGGCGAGTTCGTGTTGCTTTCGGTCTCTTCTTCTTCTTCTTCTTCGCCCATTCGTTTGGTTTTGCAGATCATAACTTACTAACTGCTCGGAAAACATTCCACTCATTTCCAAGTTCATTATCTTTTGACACGCAAAAGAAAGAAAAGGAGAAGCAAAGGCAAAAAAAAGGAACAGGAAAGGAGAGAGAACGATTGAACTTGAATTCCACTTCCTCGTTCAAGTTGAAGAAGGACCCATGCATGGCACGAACTATTTGAAGGACTTTACTTTGCTTTGCTACCGCAGCACTTCCTTTCTTCCTCCTTTTCTTTCGATCGACTGTCCTCTGTTCGCGTTCATTTTCAAGCATCCTCTCTTCGTGCTACGATTGTGGAGAGCTTCGCTTGACTTGAGTGGGTGAGTGAGATCCAAGCTCAAGCAACCTCTGCTGCCCAATCAAAAACACCAAGGCAGCTAGCTAGCTAGCTAGTCAGCAACCTGCAAGCTCATCCACCGCAGGCCCAAGAACCGAGTGGACCCGCGCGTCTTTTGAAAGCGTTCGAGCTCGCATCACAACAGGGCCAATATCCGCAACCAAGCCTGTCTTCTTCTTCTTCTTCTTCTTCTTCTTCTTCTTCTTCACCTTCTTATCTATATCCTAAACCCTCAGATCACGGCTTCTATTACTATTATTATTATTATTATTATCTTTATTATTATTATTATTACTATTATTATTATTCCTATTATTATTATTATTACTACTATTATTATTATCTTTATTATTACTGCTAATGCTGCTACAATACTGCTAGGCGCCGCCAGGCTACGGTGTAGAATGCCTAACTACAAGTAATCAGCGGAAGCCTTGGTTGCTAGGCAGGGCTAGTTGGCGCCTACTGAGCTGTAGACAGCGCAGCTTGCGGCATCATCAATGTTCGCGCATCGAGAGGGGCTTGCTTTCAAGGCGGGTTCTCGAGCTGCGTGGAGCTCGCTCGCTCGCTGACTATGCCTTCGGTTCTTCTTCTGACCGGCCGCCGATCGACCTCGAGCAGGGCCGCGGCAGTCGTCGGCGCGAAGGAAGAGTGGCAAGGAAAGGGTTCGGGTCCTCGTGCGTGCCTTAGCTGCTACAGCGCAGCGCTTTCTTTCTTTCTTTCTTTCTTTCATTCTTTCATTCTTGAGCTACAAAGAAACGTGGAGATGAGGCGATCGATGCGTAGGTACGTTAAGAGGATGGTTAGTAGGCAGAAGGGCGGAGAGAGAGATGATTGACTGCTGATTAGCTGGGGGAACTGGGCGAAAGAGAGAGTGCGTGGCCAGGCAGTCAGTCACTCACTCACTCACTCAGTCAATCAGTCAGTCAATCAGTCAGTCAGTCAGGCAGTCGGCCTATGTCCAACCAGGCAACCACTGTTTTCAAAGCTTTCATTTTCATCGCAAGTTTCACTTCGAAACCTTCACTCATGCATTCATGCATTCATTCATTCATTCATTCATTCATTCATTTGATTTTAATTACATTCATTCATTCATTTGATTTTAATCACATTCATGCATTCGAAAAACCAGCTTCCCGCGGGATAAACTGCTTTGAGTGAGGAGCAGGTGAAAGCGAGCACTTAAGCCCGGAAAGAGGCAGAGGTCCTGCTTTCGAGGCGCTCGTTCCGAGGCGCCCTTCAGCACACGTTCCATTCGCAAGAACTATTACAGCAGCTCGTCTGAGTTGTGGAGTTTCGCTCAGTTTTACGCGGTAGGCTGATTAGCGCCCTTTTCGCCCTTCATACACATACGAGTAAAACAAGAGAGTCCGCTTTCTCGAGAATGCCTCTAGTGCCTGCCTAGGTAGCGCTAGACAGGGCGTAGGAAAGCGGTGGTAAGAGGAGGTAAGTAGGCGATTCAACTTGGTAAGAGCTCGCCGGACAAGGGTAGAGAATCCAGTAGGCGCGGGACTAGGAGGCGGGCTTCTGGCTCGCCTAGCGGAGGACTAGATGGTGGTGTACCCGAGTCCTATGAGAGGGGTTAGGAGGCGCACTAGGAGGGTCCCTGGGTTGGCGCAAACGTGAGTCCTCGAGGACCTCTGTGCAAGGCAGGACATAGCCGGAAGAAAGGACTTCTCAAAGTGTTTCCTTCTGCTTTCTGGAGGAAGGAAAGTGGCCACGCTTCTTGAAAAGAAAGAGAGAGAGAGAAAGAAAAGTAGTGGGGATCACTTTCTTAGCCAGTCAGTTCTTTGCTCATGCTTCTTTCAAGCCGAGCTGGGGCCCGACTGCGCTTATTCATGGATGAATGGACGAATGGAGCTACGCATATGTGTCTGTCTATGTTCAGTTGGTCGAGGGGAGGCCGGCTTCACGAATGAATTTCATCTTTGAGTTTCCGAGGTCAGGCTTTTAGTAGTTCAAGCGAAACAGGAAAAGAAAAGGTCGAACCACGATTAAGTTCAAGATTTTATTATTATTATTATTAAATAGTAAATAGAAAGAAAGAACTACAAAAAAATTAGAGATTGAGATTTTTTTAATTTATTTTAAAAAAGCATAAAAACAAATTTCAAAAATGAAGGGTGGCTTTCAAGCAAGAAGGAAACTAGGAAAAGAAGCGAAAGACGAGTTCCGCCCTTCTTTTGTTCATAAAAATAGAAATAAAAATAAAAATAAAAATAAAATAACTAAACATTTGAGATGATATTTGTTTTATTTATTCTTTTGTCGGGGAAACTTCTTCAAGTTTTGAAATCAAATATGATCACCAAAACAAAACCTTCAAGTGTTTTATTATTCTTTAATGGTACCGCATCGTCTTTGTAGTCTTCTTTCTTTTCCTTTACAATTTCACAACAAATATGTGTTTTTATTTATTTTTAAATAGATTTTCTTAAATGGAAAAATGACAACATATTAACTTCTATAAAGTACGGGGAGAGGAAAAAAGAAAAAAAAAGGAAAGAAAATATTTCTATCTCCCTGCTTAATCACCTTTAACCTTGTCACGGTGCAAACTTGTGAGACCCGCCGCGGTGGGCGCTTGCAAGGCAGGACTTAGCCCCACAGTGAGTGTTCGCGCGAACAGAACGGCGCGAAGCCGAGACAACCAAGGGAGGACGTTTTCAAACTCGCCGCCTACTTCTAGCCCCATATATGCTAAACCATAGCACTCCTCTTCGTTCTCTGTCTTTACCTATTATCCAATAGATAGGCACATAATGTATGTATGTGTGTATGTATGTATTAGCAAGTAAAAGATAGAGGTTGAATTTCGCTATTGAGGATGATGATACAATCAATGATGAAGGATGCCTAATCAATTGATGAGTTGATTGTGCAGGACATTGGAGGTATCTCTCTCTCTGTGAGGGCTTCGATCGGCGTGAGCACTCGAAATGATATCGTTTCGAGATCTCCTGAGAACCCGCAATCATGCGAAGGACTCTGAAGATTGAGCGCCGGCGATTGGTGCATTTTGGGGATTTTCAATCAATCAATCAATCAATCATCCAGCTCCTCCCCATGTATCCTTATGCCACATCTATTTACACGCGATAATTACTGAGCGCTTTGGATGATAGTGGCGATGTGCCCGTCGCTGCAGCACGAGGAACCGGCCTCAGCCAAGCAAGCCATTTATTGCTCGAGTTCTCCGCTCCCAAATATATGAGATGTACTAGCTAGACAGAAAACTTTTTTTCTAAACTATAGAAAAGTAAGAGTAGTCAGTTGAAACTCGGGGAAAACTCAAGCAAGCAAAGCAATCACTACGGCGCTCTTCAGGCTTCGGCGTCACTCGTGAGGGCCTGTTCCGCCGCTTGAGACGGCACGGCAGCGCTGCATAAAGCTGGAAATGGGAGAACATTGTTTGCCACGTAGTGACTAACCGGGTTTCCCGAAGACCCGGAGATACGAGGAGGCCCGAATTCAACGATGGGATTGATTGGCCAACTTGACAGCCCTTTCGAAAGCGTGACGGCTTGCCTTCCTGTGCATATTATGCCTATGTAATCTAGTTAGCCCTCTAGCTAGAGAGAACGTAGTAAAGAAAGAGGGGCGCAGAAGGAAGAAGGACAGCCGGCCTCCGTCTCGAACGCCGCGTTCTTTGCCCGTTCTCTGGCCCTTTGGACCGTTCAAACTTTGCAGAGAACAGAACGAAACGATTCTTTCCTTCCTTCTTTCTTTCTTTCACGTCCACGTTCGAGGAGGTTCAAGAAAAGCTGTGTTTTTCCTTCTTTGGAAGCAGGGGACCTAGGAAAACTCTCCTCCTTCTCCGTCTCTCTTTTGAAGCCTGCCTTCCTGCTCGAGATTTTAATTTGAAAGAGAGGAAGAAACCAAGGAGCTAAGACAAGAAAGAAAACCAGAAAAGGTCGGAGACTCATCGAAGCGGTCGCCGCGGGAGCACTTAGTAGGTTGTAAAAAGTACTAGCTATAGGACAGATTATGGCAGTCACCCTATGCGAATGTTGGGAGGTTGGTTTTCTTTTTCTATTCTTTCTTTCTTTCTTTCTTGAACATTAAGTAAAAAGAAAGAAAAAAGTTAAACGAGAATAACAAGTTTTTTTTAAAGCATTCAAAAAATGTAAAACACATTTTGTTTAAAGTATTATGTGCTCGCTCTGACCAATTAGTAGAAATACCGGAAAGCTGTTTGTTTTGGTATAATTCTAATGGAGGATATTTGCTTTGTTTCAATTCCCAATGAATGAACGAATGAATGAATAAATGAATGAATGAATAAATAAATAAAGGAATGAATGATTGAATAATTGAATGATTGAATGATTGAATGATTGAATGATACTCTCAACGGATGGCACAGTTTAAAGGCGGCGAAATCCGTGTTCTGTGCCTGTCCAATAAAAGCTGTCTGGCACTGCCTAAGAGGAAGGTAATACCTCCTGGATCTAGCTTGAAGTTCGAAGTTCTTTCTCTCGCCCATTAAGAGTCTGATGAGCGCCAATGGTTCCACCAACGTTTGACAACCTTTGACAACTTCGGACGCGTGGACTTTCACGAAGAAGGACACCCATCGACTCTCCAAGGGCTGCGTGGAGGCCCCCTTCGAGCGAGTCGAGGCCGCTTCAGACTCAACCAAGGCGCTGCGCTCGAGAGAGCTCCAAGGGCCTCAGCGGCGGTGATTCCACGATTCTGGGTTCTGCTCGAACGTTTGAAGTTGAGAACACACATTTCGAAAAAGAAAAAGAGAAACAAAACGCAGGGAGGAAAAGAACGCAGGGAGGAAAAGAACGGGGTTCCTAGCGCCGCATAGCCACTTCTTACCAGCCGTGGGTGGCTACTCTATCACTCGACCCCTCCAGAAAGGTCAAGTCGAGTCGAGTCGAGTTGAGTCGTGCTCGAGACGAGTCCCTCGCTCCTCTTGGGCGGGGCTCCGGAGGCTGACTCGACTCGACTCGCGAGGCTGCTGCTTTGCTTCTTCACCGCCATTGGCCGCCGCTGACCTCCATCCGAAATCATCGTCATCGTTCACCACCATCTTCGCTTGTCGTCGCGATCGCCGTTTGCGCCAATGCCGATGTTGGCGCAAAGCTGCAAGGGCAGACTGACCAGAACGATCAGGCAAACGAGAGAGAGAGAGAGAGAGAGAGAGAGAGAGAGTTAGTTAGTTCTCTGCGCCTTAGCTCGAGTGTTTTAGAAGCATAGCAATAGTGATGTTTGTTTTTTGATCTAAAAAAAGAAATTTGAAATGTAGTGCCGGGTTTCGAGTCATTCGCTCATTGATTCATTGATTCATTGATTCATTGGTCCATTTATTCGCTCGTGCGATACTGCGGAGATTGAATGAGACAGCATTCGCCGCTTGTTGCGAAGTACGCGAAGCCGGAGGACGACGACCCTTTTATGATTATGACCTGCTATTATGGGTTGGGTTGGTTTGGAGAGTAAGTCTTTCCAAAGGGCAGGTGGCTTTCTGCAACGAGGAATAGAAAGCGATTGACTTTTTTTTTTTTTTTTTTTTAAATTTTTAATTATTATTATTAAATAGCGTGGACCTTCATTTCTTCTGGTGCTATCTTTTATATGTTTAATAGAAAGCGATTGACTGTATATACATTTTTTTTTAAAATAGCTTGGTCCAAGACTTTTAAAGGAGGCGTAGGCCATATACTATTGCATTCCATGATCTGCGCGCTCCCCGATGAAAAGGCCTTCGCCACCACTTTCGAGTCCTTTCCTCGATCATATTCAACTCTCTTGGTTACTAGTAAACTATTTTTTTTTCTATTTTTTCTAAGAGAGAAAGAAATGGGAACTTGAAAAAAATAGAATAGAAAAATAGAAAGAAAAGAAAAGCGCAACTTCCGCAACTTCCGCGATGAAGGAGCAAAGAATAGACAAGAGAACAGGCTACTTTAAGCCGACGACATTTGCTGTTCTAGCCATGACGACCCGGAGGGAAGTCAAGCCCATGCCCGCAGCAGCGCTTACTTACAGGCAGGTGCGTCACCCAATAAGTGAATGGATAAACCAATCAATTAGTCATTCAAGCGACCAAGTACAAGTAAATGGACGAACGAACCGCACTGTCCTCGGTCTTGAAGACTTTGAACCGCGATACCACCATATCAATACATCAATTTAAATTAAAAAAACAAAAAACAAAAAAAACACGGGGCGTTCTCAAGGCTGTCCTCACTAAATAAACTAAAGCTCAAAGCTCATCTCTCTTCTCTCTCGTTTGTGTCTCGAAAACACTCGCATAAACACGCGCAGCTGAAGAGCTTGGATCCAGGACGACGGTGATCTCCTTCGGCAGCTTTTTCTTCATGAACGTCAACGCAGATGCACGCACCAACGGCCTGTGATCTCGAAGAGTCGAGCTCTGAGGGGTTCTACGCAGGAATTCCGGACTGTCGATGCGCTACTTTTCAAGGAAAGTCTGTCTTCTGACTGACTGTTGTCTCACTGTTCTGCCAAGGGACGACAATTGCGAATTGCGAGCTGCGGCGCAAACAAACGAATGAAGAGACAAACAAATCAATCAAGCTGTCCAGCTTAAAGCTGCTCTCGTGGAACACCGTTCTTCGAGCTCGCAACTGCGCAGAAATCGAACTCAGCGCTCGCCCTGAATCCCTGGAACCCAGGCCTGCGTCGAATTCGAAGCTCCGCTCGATCATCGCGATTCCGAGCTCAAGAAGTTCTTCTTCAAGCTCTCTCGACAAGTCATCAATCAGTCCCGAAAACGTCTCAATTCATTCTTTCTGTCTGTCTGTCTGTCTTTCTTTCTTTCTTGCTTTCTTTGCTTTTCTTTGCTTTTGGCCTTTGGCTTATGCATGTTGAAAGTTTAAATTAAAAAAATAACAATCGAAACAGTATTAGAATCACCCCCTTCGGCCTCTTCTTCTGGGCGCCTCGGAGAAACAAAAACGCCGGCGTAGCTTGGACAGGTAGGACCATCTAGGCCGCCGCAGGGAAAGGCGGAAGCTGCTGGCCAATCCTCAAGAAGCCAAGGGAGGACTATTCTTCTCGCTTTCTTCCTTCCTGACGTGCGCTCGCTTTCTGCCTTTCTTTCCACCTGTACAAACATTCTTAAAAATTGTTGCTGTCATTGTTTTATTTTGTTTTATGTATATGTATATATATATATGTTTATATGTTATTCATTATTTAAAGTTATTTTAAACCTTCAAATTTTAAATGATAAAATGAAAACTGCAATAGCAATTTCACTAGTAGACTAAATCTTTCGAGCAGTTCAAAGTAAACGTATTATTATTAGTTCGCACGAAGACACGAGCCTTCGGTAACAAGTGCGCCTCTTTTTTTTTTTCTTTTCTCTTGGCTTGCGAGTTTCCAAATCTAGCTATCAAACAGAACAGAACAGAACAGAACAGCAGCAAGAACAAGAAGAAGCAGAGAACGGGCAGAGCTGCCTTTCAAGTAGTCAGCTCCACGCCGTGGCTGCCTTTTCGTGTTTCTGCGCGGTGGCTGATTCCGGTTCTTTCCCACGAATCGAAGAAGAACACCGCCTCTCCAAAGCCATCGAATTGCCGCGGTCGCAGCCCTTCCCAGCAAGAGCCACGCAGGCTTCGCTGAGGACTTCGCCGCCCGTGGATACCGACGTTCACTTCCTCGCCAGCTTTTGCGTCTGTCTTTTCTTGAAAACCCAAACAATCCGTCTGTCGGGGACATATGTCATGCGTCCTAGAAGCGCTCAGGAGATCGCATCGTGGACCTCGAACCTGACCTCCCCATACTATTATTTCCCGTAGGGAAGGGAAAGAAAAGAGAACGAGGCTGATCTCATTTGAAAGCGTATTGTTTTGTACTAAAGCTCCTTCGCTCCTTGCTATTGTTTCAATTTCTTTATTTTACAAAAGCATCAAAGAAGATGAGTAAGAGGCGGGTTTCTCTCCCTGTTTCTCTTTCTCTTTCTCTTTCTCTTTTTATTGTGTTTTATTTTAGTATAATTTGTAATTTAATTTAATTAATGTCTGCAGAAAAAGGCCGAAAGGCCGGCCCTCCGGAAGAGGCCCATGCTCCGAAGGGCCTCCAGGAGGACTTCCTTCGCGCTCTCTTCGCTCGTCAGTCTCTGCCCACTGATGACTTTCGCCTGATGGTCTTAATCCGCTCGAGTAGTGCCATCGAACAGTCTCCTGCAAGGCAGCTCGAACTCGAGAGACCCCGAGCGCATGCATGATTGATCGATCAAATGAATGAATAAATGAATGAATGAATGAATAATTCAAGCCATAATAAATCTGAGTCCTCGTTCACTTTATTCGTCTTCAGAACGATTCTAAATCGACGGGATTGGTGTGAGGATGGACACGTGCTCCAACAAATTGCTCCTTTACCTCTACTACAAGTCCAATCTCAGGAACCCAGTTCTATGCAGGCAGAGGCGGCTGGCGAGAACCAGCCTCAAGGAAGCGGCCGGCGGCTCGAGACGGTCTCCCTTTGCGGAGCCTTTGGCGGCCTCTCCTCCCCATCGCCCTGCGGCGGCTTCCCCGAAGTTCTGTCCTCGAGCCCTTTTCCTGTCTGCCTGCCGTTCAACGCACCTGCTGCACAACTTCTTCAGGCCGTTGGCCCGGGCGTGCGCTACGGCCGCCTATCCGACCCCTACGGCGACGCCGCCGCTCTCCTCTTCGTAGCAGTTGCGGAACTCGTAGTTCTCAACAGAACACCAAACAGCCATACCGGCTAGCGGCGGCCTAATGGCGGCTACGCTACCAGTCTCCTACCCAAGCTAGCAGGCGCCCACGCTGTCTCTCTCCGGGTCAGTAGTAGCTATATTACCAGTGCTAGCTAGGCCTCTCTCTCTCTCTCTCTCTATATATATATATATGCGCATATGAAGATATGTGAAATGGTGTTTTCAGTTTTGGTTTCCTCTCATTCAGTTCTGGGTCAAAAGGCGAAGGAGTGGGAGATAATAAGCAGCAGAAGAGAGGAAGGATGCGCTGTCTTTCATTCATTCATTCATTCATTCAGCCAGAAGAAGAAGAGCTCGAATGCTGAGCTTTCTTTGAAGCACCCACTGCGTCCAGCGTGCTCTCGAGATGGACGGGTCAGTAGTGCTGTCTGCCTGTGTCCATCCACATGGGCCGAGAGGGTCGCGGCGTGGCCTGTCTGCCTGCATGCGTGCGTGCGTGCGAGCCTCATGAAGGAGTGGGTGTTTTGTTCTGGTTTGGGAGCGGTCCTTCGGCTGCGGTGGAGTGGAGAATGAAGAAGCCATGGCGGCGGTTCGGGTTTTTTGACCTCCTGGGCGATTGAAGCTCGAGCTCGACGTGGTGGACATTTACATTTATTTGCTCCAAGGGCGTCGGCCGTCGCGTTTGCGGGGAACAACCTCGGGGCGTGGAGATGCGCGCTGCTCGACGAGGGCTGCGAGGTCAGGCAGGAATTTGCACAATGCACACGCTCGATTCTGGGCGATGGTCTCGAAGGCGCCATGGCCATCGTGCGTGTGCACCTTCACCGAAGGAGCGACGGTTTAGCTTCCCTCTCGAGAGCTCGCTTCAACGCGATGCCTCCTCGAGCTGAGGCGCCAGTGGATTGCCCTAGGCCTCGCACCGACTGACCGGTGCAGCGAAAGAAGCGAGACGAGGCGCTGAAATGGCGGCGAGCTTGGAGGCGTTCGTGCAGCCCAGGTCTCCAGAGCGCGGCAAGACCAGAACTCAGGACCTCACCTGCCGGCAAAGAGAAGAAGCCTCGTCCGCGTCACAGCTGGCTGCCTGGCTGGTTGGCTGGCTGCCGTGCCGTGCCGTGCTTCAAGGCTCCCGTCCCGCGGCGAGCTCGAGTTCGAAGGAGGCCGCCATGGCCTTTGTTTGCTGCCGCTGTACACGATCCTCAGTTTGAAATTTGAAATTTGAAATTTGAAGTTGGTTCTTGCTTCGTTCCTTCGAAGCTGGTCGCCGCTTTGCCTCTCCCGGCAGGCAGGCAGGCAGGCTTGGAGGCACGCGAAGGAGAGCGCTCGGCGCTTCAAGTTGTCGAGCACGACGGGTTTGAAGCTCCAAGGGCCTTTCTGCCTGTCTGTTTGTTTGTCTGTTTGTCTGTTTGTGTCCTTATTGCCGCCTGCACCGCTCGTTCTCACTGCGTTTTCACTGACCGGTGTCTTTCTTTCTTTCTTTCTTTCTTTCTTTTAATTCATATTCTATCATTTCAAATGTTAGCCGACTATAGTTATTATGGGTTATTTCCTTCTTTCGAGCTCTGCTTTTCGTTGGCCCTGACACTACCTAAGCACATAGGCAACTATGTAGATTTTTTATTTTTTTTCATTTTTTAAATTAATGAAAGAAAGTATAGAGGTACGCATAGAGCACATACATATCTTTCGAAGGTATTTGATTTGATAGATGCTTCACTATGCTATGCTATCTTTTTCTGGTTCTTCGTGATGGTGGCCATCGCAGTCATCTCTGTTGAAAAGTTCAAATTCAAATCGCGATTTTGAAATGCCAGGAGGTACCTACGGGCATCCGAGCCATCGCGGGCTGTACGGATGCCGCTCCAAGCCATCGCGGCTGGCCTCTTCGCGCGCCTGGAGACTTGCATCCGTTGTAGACTTGTCTCGAGCACTCCTCAGAGACACAAAGAGAGACTTGGAGAGTCTCAGCAGCAGCGGTGTCCTGCACTATCCTGAAGAGGCAAGGCAACGGCCTGTACCTACCTCGATCCGTGCTTCAAGTCGAGACTCCTCGATTCAGAAGCCGTCTACAGCCCGCAGACACCTCAAGAGAGCAGCGAGCGGAGGACATGGACTCGGAGGAGTGAGCACGGGAAGATCTCCCACCCGGCAAGATCGATCAAAGATGAAAGATCAAGCAATTCGAAGATATCCGTACCCACCGATCCATGGTTGACTAGCAAATCGGTTCAGGTTTCTGCTTCTGCTGCGTTCGATATTCCACAGAAAGCTACCCGCAGAGAGTGGCGGGCGGGCGGGCGGGCGGGCGTCGATCTTTCACGGTCAATTGATTTTCACGTCCATGAGCACACAAGTTGGACTCCAACTTGAGGTATCAGTTGAGCGATCTTGAAACTGGATAATTAAGCCGAAGAGCGCTGATATTGAGGGGGCTTCACGTTCTCAGAGAAAGGCTGCTTGCTTGAGGAAGGAGAAGGAGACTCAGAAAAGACGAGGAACAGCACTTCTGCGAGAGCCTGGAAGCAGGAAGAAGAGGGTGCAGCCTAAGTTCCTCCGAAGCTCGCATCGTCAATCGATCGCGGGAACTCACCTCCCTCGTGGGCTATCATGATTGCTTCATCTCTGACACCAAGTTTCCTTCCTGCTCTAATGAGTTCGCCTTGGAAATGGAAGACATCAACCTCTTCGCAATCTTGGCGATCTCCCAGAGGATTGCGCGACGGTGGCGAGTTAGTTTCCTTCTCCCATTCGCTCGCTGGCTTGTTAAAGGGAGCAGCTCGAGCAGGCCAGTAAATGAAACTAATAATCCATCTTCAGGCTTTTGACGATGCTAAAGCTTGCTTTGGCTGTCCTGTTCTTTGCGAGGGACGGAGGATTGGGGAGCTGGACCGGGGGCGAGCAATCTGAAGATACTCCGAGGACGAGGAATAAACTCCATAGGTTAGTCCCTCTACAGTCATTTCGAAGTAGCCCAAATAAAAGAACATCGTGGACCAAGTGAAGATTGAAACAAGTGAGAATCCAAGGTACCTAGCTAGTTCTGCGCCCGGCACAGGCCACGGCGAAGACAGAAAGGAACTCCCGGCTGCTTTCAATCAATAACACCTGCTTCATACTGTGATGACTGAGGTCGCTTCTTGAGATGGTTCTTCAAGTTCTGTGTTGACTGTTGCTATAGGTCGTATTTTGTGAGAATGATGTTGGCGCGAAGAAGTGAACAATAGCAGAAAAGCGGTCAGTAATGAGCGTGATGGACCTGAGCAGTTATTACTTGTGGCAGAATGACTGAAGCACTCAATCAAATCCTTGTATTTCTCTTTTTAATTGTTTTATGAGGCATAAGCCAGCAATGTGTCTTCTATTTGGACTCCCTGAAGGACCGATGTCGCTGCTGCGAAACGAGCTAGCGAAAGGAGCATCAATCTACTCTATACTACAATCGCAGCAAAACTGCATTCTGCGCTACTTTCTTTAGAAAGGAAGCCATGATGATAAGCTACCAAGGAAACAAACAAGTGCAGGTGTAATCACATTTCCATTTCCACAAATTAGTTTCTTCGAAAAGCAAAACATAAAACATAAAACTATCTCCCCCTTTTTTTGTCTCTTTTTTTTTTAACCTTCAAAACTTTAAAAATTAAATTAAATTGTCAAATGATATCATATTTTTATCTTATTTTCCACTATCTGTAGTGTCGAAGACAAGTCCGCGCGATGCATGGGACAGATTATATGAGTCTCTTTGGCCAAGAAAGTTAATTTAAAAAAGAAAAAGAAAAAGTATTTCATTTCGTTTTATTTTAATTAAGAAGTTAATATGCTGTGCCAGTTTTAGCACCGTGCCTTTGCATGCATGCGTAGACTGTGAAAGAAAAGCCACCATGTAGTAGTCGCCTATCTTTAGGTAGGTCTGCCTCACTTTGAAGCACGCAGCCGAGTGACTGAGAGTGCACTGTATCGTTGGTCCGCGTGCATAGCAAGGAACCAAGGCTAAGTAGAAAGAAAGAGATTTGAATTTCGTTGAGTCATTAATATGAGCTATTTGAAGAAAAAACATCCTCGTCCACTCGCTCACTTGAGGCTTAATGAACGAACCTTTGTTTTCTTTCTGTTCATAGCTTTCGAAGGAGGGAGAGAGAGCTACTTACGAGAAGGCTTTCCAATCGTCTGTCGCCGCCTTCTTCGTTAATAAGGTTTTATCGTTTTCTATGGTTATTTTCTAAAATAAAGAAAATAAAGGAACTCATTTTATGTATTGTTTCTCTCCGTTTCTATCGATTGCAGAATGCGAGAAGAAGAGCGGCGAGAAAGTATTCTTTATTTTAAAATTGTTCGAATTAATAGTTTTAAAAATAGATAAAGAGGGAACTCTCTTTCGAAAAGTTGAAGTTTCTTCGCCGATGGAAATGATGATGGAAAAGTTGATGAGACAAAAAAGGTGGGTTGAAATTCAAATACAGGAGAGACCGGTTTGGTTCTTTCTGACGATGACTCGTCCAACAGAATCGCAAACAAAGTCTGTGTTCGCCATCCTTTGATCTGTTTGAGCCGCAGCGCATCGACGGGTAACCGGAAAGTGAATGCGAGGCTGTGACGATGCATAGTCACAACCAATGAATGATGATGAAGTTGAAAAGCTTTATCAGTAAATACTCGCATTTATTCGAATTAAAAACTAAAAACTAAAATAATTCTTTCTTTCTTTTAAAATGTTTACAGGGTAAGAATACTTGAAGTTTTTTGTTTTTGTTTTAAAGAAAAGAGGAGCCACAGTGGCTAGTTTCTCCGAGAGTGACTTTTGAAAAGGGAGAAACGTGATGTAATCGCTTTCATTCATTTTCATCTATACTATCGATGCATCGCGAATGGCTCTCCCTAGATGTCCATCATTGAAAATACATACGAACGGAGGGGAGAGTGTTCCTTTTAAATCATTGAAACAAAAATGAATTGTTGCTGCATAACTTTTGGAATTCAATTTAAAGTTAAAATGGTTTCTTCAAGTTTTTTTTAATTAAAATATTTTTTATAAAAAAAAAGTGAAAGTGAAACCGAGGAGAAGGAGGAAAACACCGACTCGAAATTCATTTCTTCTTTTGCGCTGGTAGACTAAAATAAAAAATAGTAGCAGTGTTGAACAGAACCAAGAAAAGAAAAAAAGAGGCGGAGAGAAACAAAGGCAGAAGCAAACCCGAAATAAATCAAATCACACCAAACCACACACCAAGAGTGCCAAGACGATGGCAATGCTCTTCATGCAACAGAACAAAGTAGACGGCAAGACCTCCAACGGCGCCAGCGCTTTGGAGTCCCTGCTCAAGTCCACTCAGCAGCAGACGGCTCAGCAAACCCAGCAGCAGCCGCAGCGACCCAAAATGGAGGAGAACTTCTTGCACCAGCTGCTTATCGCGCAGCTGTCCTCAGCAGCTAGCAAACAGGCACCCATCCCCACCACACAGTCGAATTCTGGAATGAACTCGACGATATCGTGCGTGCCTGCTGCAACAGAGCCTCTCATTCGCGCTGTCGAGCAGCAGCAACAGCAGCAGCAAGAACTGCGATTGAAACGCGAAGCTGCCGCCGTTGCAGGCAACTCGTCCAAGAACTCCTCCCCGTCAAGGTCCGCATCCCCGGATGCCTCCGGATGGGCTCCCACTGACGAACAGAAGCTCAAGCGTCGCCGTGAGCAGATCGCCGCTGCATCCAGGAAGTCTCGTGCCAAGCGCAAGCGGGAGATGCAGGATCTGCAAATGGTGAACCAGCAGCTCAAGGACAAAATTGCACGTCTCGAGCAGCAGCTTGGCCATGAGGGCCGCGACATTCACAGTGACGATGATGTTCGTTCTACACTCTCTCGCAAACACTCTGATGGCACTGACGATGGCTCCCAGTGCGGTGGTCAGCGTCAGCGTGCCGGTTCCTCTTGCACTTCTTCGAGTGCAGAGGAGTCCGACAGCGAGCGTCTTTCCCGTTTACTTGACGAACACCCAGACCTCAAGCCTGTCGTCGACATGGTTCAGGAGCGTGTCAATTGGCTTTTCGAAAAGACCGTTGAGGATGCCAAGACTGTCCATGGTCAACGCCTCAAGCCTGAAGCTCTTTCTCTGGTGAACAAGTTGACCATGCGCCTCTGCCTCCCGTAAACCCTCTCTTTTGCTCACAAGCCCTATTTGTGCACTGTACACATATGGTAGTAATCGACCCTGGTTCCTAGACTCTCTTTGTTTGCTCACAACGAAGTATCGCTGATATGAGGAGTCTCACTTAGTTTTTCCGAGCTCTCTCTTTTTCTTTCATGTGTTAACTCAAGGTTTGATCAACACATGCATGCCTGTATCAGCCCATTTCTTTGTATGGCCTTGCACTTCTTCTCTCTTTTTATATATTTTGTGCAATGGCTGTAAAAGAAAAGGAAGGGACCTTCTGGTGGATTATCTTCATTTGAAAAGATACAAAGGTTTTCGACAACTCGCAGAAATTCGCTCCGCAATCATTTGCTGTGACAATGTCTTTATTGCTTCTCCCCCTGTTTCGTTTCGTTTGTTTTGTCCATTTCTATACTGCTACTACTACTACGATGAGGTGCTCTGGGTATACCCACCCATGCTTCTCAATTCAATTATTTTCACATTGATCGTGATTGATTTATGTGAAGTTCAAATCGTATCATATCTTACTTTTAACTTTAGCGCTCTTTATCAACTTATCTATTTTTTTTACTCTACGTCATGTTCATATTTTCCTTTTTCGCTTCATTCCAAAGAGCTTCTTGCTTTTTGTACGTAGATAGGTACAGGACACAGTGTTCTCTCCTAAGGTGCACTCACGCAATATATCTCCACTTCGTACTTGCGCTATCTTTCCAAGCGTCTTACGTGCAGTTGAAATTGACATCTTCACTTTGCTCTCTAGTTACCAGATTTTAAAAAGTCAAGGGCTTGCTGTAGAGCCTCTCTCAAGTAGGTGACCTCATTTGCTGAAGCACAAATCTGATTGAACTACGTTTTAAAGAATAGAAGGCGGCTTTAATCTTTGTATTTAAGAAAAAATATAAAAAATCTTATCAGAGCATTTATTGAATACCTGACAAGCCAAATGTGAAGCACAAAGTAAGTACCAAAACTTCCATAGGTTACCTTAACCCGTCACATGTACGACCATATGCGAGTGGCACACTTCATTCATGTGTGTTTTTTTAAATGAATTTCAGCAACAGTATAGCCTCCTTTTGCCTTCGTTTGTTGTTTGTCGTTTGTTTGCACATTACAATGGGAAAGAAAAAAATATTCAGGGGTCACTCACCCCCACGTGCTCTACACAGCGCGTTGGTCGAGCTCGCCAAGAAAAATACACTTGTCTACAGAGCAAGATGCCACAATCGGCTGTGTCGGGTGGAAACGAGCGTCCAGCACAGGCCCTTTGTGACCAGGAAGAGCAAACTCCATGTCTCCAGACTCCAGCTCCCATATAGGGAGCACGGGCGAACTCGAACCAGTAGCAACACGGTCCTGCTTGCTCGAAACATCCGCGCGAAGAAGAAGCAGACCCTTGTTTGCAGGCAGCGGCGCTCCATTTGACATGGAAAAGGAGTGCTTGAGACGTGAAGTTTCCCCTGGACCAACAAACGGCCTCACGTCCCAATGTTGCACAAGACCGCTTGACGCGATCGACACCAGTTCATCTTTAAGCCCACACGCGAGACCTGTGACCACGTTTGGCATTCGCAGACCCTCAGGGGTACTGTCACTAGAGAAAAGAACAATGGGCTTGCGAACATCCCACGTGCGAACTATCCCGTCCACAGACCCTGTATGGATGAGCGTCGAAGCTGAAGTAGGTGAAAACACGCAGCAAGTCACCTCGAACGGGTGTTTCAACCAAGCAAAGGACTGGAGCCCTTCACGAGGATCCCAGAGACGCAAATGACAGTCGTCACCGCCGCTAGCTACGGTCGAGCCAAGAGGAGAAATCGCACAGCAGTTTACAAATGCACGATGGTCCTTACGCAAGGAAACCTCCTCGCCAGAAACGCAGTCCCAAAGACGGACAGTCTTGTCTGCAGAGCATGTCACAAGGCCTAAACCATCTTCGGTCCAGATGCCCTCCTGAACAGAGTTGGTGTGTCCTTTGAGCGTACCGTAATTCTCGCCACCTCGAGAGGATGAAGATGAACCAGATGCCACATGAGAGGAGTCAGGAGCATCGCCAAAAACTCGCCAGAGTTGGATGGTCTTATCAGACGAGACAGAGACAAGGTTTTGGCCATCAGGAGAGAACCTCACGCCGTTGACGGCGCCGCTGTGGCCTTCAAGCCGCACGATGGGCGCGAAAAGGTCCGATGTGCGAGGGACCTCTATGAGTGCATCCGAAGACACCGCGGCACGCTTGGCGGAGGAGGCAACAAGGGCGGTTGAAGCAGCATCAGAGCCTCCCCCTCCTCCTGAAGCCACCACCAGCTCCGAGCCCCGCGTCCGCTTCGGCATCGTCCTCGAAGCGGCAGATGTGTTTAAATTTGGGTTTTCAAGCTGTTTTTTGCCTCTCTTTGTTTTCTTCCTTTCTTCTTTCTTATCCCCATATTATTGTTGATACCTTTTATGTCTCTGCTTCCACTCACTTTTTTCAAACACCAAGCGGAACAGTAATTGAACTATAGAGACGCTTTTATTTCAATACTCACTTGTGTTTGAAATATAGTTCACTTGTGGGAAGTGCTATAACTCACTTGCGGCGATCGACGATCATCGATTTCTTTCTTCTTGCAATTGATAAGTAAGGGTGAACTGCAGAACCCTATTCTGATTGGCGCCGTCCCTCAAAGACTAGCTAGTAAAACCCAGAAATTATACCCAGCGTCTTCGTACTACTTCAGCACTACCATATGAATCTCCAGCAGTTTAGTTCAATTGACGAAGCCCAAGGAAACAGGGTTTTGGCAAAGAGGCTCTGCGGAAGGCGACTTGCACTTCGCAAGTTATAACCTACTTGTAAACTCGTATAACCTACTTGTAAACTCGTATAACCTACTTACCTGCCTTTATAACCCACTTGTGGGTCACCTGTTCTCCGTAGTGTCAGAGTGTCGTCGTTAGGTTGCAGTGTTGAGCCCAAGAGAGTGGCGATTTGCAAAGTTTCGGTTCTGTAGATCGTTTTCGGGCGCCTTGAGAGCTGCGGAAGACTACCCCAGCCCCACGCGACCGAGATGGCGGCAAAGGGAGAGGATACTGATCAAGGGTCAACAGCATGGAACACGTATGTGTGCAAGAGCCTGAGCGAAGGATGCCCACATCCGGGGGAGATTGTGGAGCCCGCAAGCCTTGCGGCGGTGTTGCTGCCTCCGCTTAACTACCCTATTTTGGACTCCTTAAAACACCAGGTCGAAAAGGGCATGATCAGTCAGCTTCAACTGGAAGGCGTGGCATATGCATGCCAAAAGCACCAGCAAGTTATGCCGAATGGAAGTCGCTTTGGCTTCTTCATCGGCGACGCAACAGGGACGGGCAAAGGTAGGCAGATTGCTGGAATCGTGCTGGATAATATTTGCCGGGGAAGACGCAGACACCTGTGGTGCTCGACCAGCGCAGATCTCATCAAGGATGCCATGAGAGACCTTCAAGATCTTGATGCAAATGTTGCTGTACATGATGGAGTTCGTATGCTAGATCGCTCTCAAAAAGGCCTGGGCGTGAGTAAGGACTCTCAAAAGGGTGTGCTTTTCACGACTTATGCTTCTTTGGTCGCGTCCACAAATTCAAAAGATCGTTTCAGCCAAATTTGTAACTGGCTTGGAGACTCAAATGACTTTGATGGATGCCTTATCTTTGATGAATGTCATAAAGCAAAACACTTTGATGAAAAGGAAGGTAAAGGATCCAAAGTGGCAAAGGCAGTTGTGCGTCTTCAGCAGAAGTTCCCAAATGCGCGTTGTGTATATGTCTCGGCTACAGGCGTATCTGATATTAATAACATGGCCTATATGGATCGCCTTGGTCTCTGGGGCAAAGGGACCGCTTTCGGAACCTTTGAAGACTTCCGTAACTCTATGGGTAAGCGCAATATGGGTGCCCTGGAAATGCTCGCCATCGAGCTTAAATCTACTGGTCTGCATGTCAGCCGAGGGCTTTCCTTTAAAGATACCACTTTCAATCTTGTGAAAGCTGGGCTTACTCCAGAGCAACTCTCCGTATATCAAGCAGCCACGGAATATTGGAACGATCTTCGCCTTGCGCTTGTGCAAGCCATTCAGCTTTCAAACTCAAATTCCAAAGTCTGGGGTCCTTTTTGGTCCGCTCACCAGCGCTTCTTCAAGCAACTCTGTATTGCATTCAAGATCCCGGACATTGTTAAACTCTCCAGACAGGCCCTTGCCCAGGGGCATTGCGTTGTGATTGGCTTGCAGTCTACAGGCGAAGCCTCGATTGACTTTTGGACGACGCAAGACTCCAAAGATCGTGATCAAGTTCCAGTCTGCTTTACAAGCAACCTTCTCGTTATTCAATTTTTGCAAAATCACTTTCCCTCGACTGCTGTGTCCGACAACCCGCGCGGAGGAAAACCTAATTCAGAAGAGAACCAATCCAGACTTTCCGCACTCTACAACAAGATACTAGAACGTGCCATGAAGCTTCCTCTTCCTACATCTGCAATCGACGATCTTGTCTATCAGCTTGGTGGTGCATCTGCAGTTGCTGAAATGACTGGCCGTCGAAGTTGTGTCGTTGCATCTCAACCTAAGCATGGTTCTCCGCAGAACTCTTTAAAGGATGTTGCCAGCTCATGCAAGGTCATCCCTCGCCTAGTCCTCGCGGCAAAGGCGGGGAAAGTTGTGTCGGCGGCCGCCGCCGCCGCTGCAACTGGCGCAGAGCTGGACTCCATCAATATTAGCGAGAAAGATGCCTTTATGAAAGGATCCAAACTAATTGCTATTATTAGCGATGCAGCCAGTACTGGTATTTCTTTACATGCCGACCGACGCGTTGAGAATCAACGTCGTCGAATCCACATTACATGTGAACTTGCTTGGGCAGCTGATACAGCAGTTCAGCAATTGGGACGCTCCCATCGCTCTTCCCAAGTTAATGCACCCCTCTTCAAGCTGGTGACAAGTGGTATCGGCGGCGAGAATCGCTTTGTCTCTGCTGTTGCCTCGCGCTTGCGCAGTCTAGGTGCTCTCACACATGGCGATAGACGTGCATCCTCTGCTGGAATTGCCCTGGATGATTTTGTTTTTGACTCTACACATGGTAAACTCGCTTTTCAGGAGATGTGCAACAATACTCTCATGCAGAATATTGTGCCCGGCGTCTCCTGGCCTAAAGTTCTTGAACGTGCTAAGCCTATGTGGAGACTTGCCGGGTGGAAAGAAGAAGACGAGCAACTGACTTCTGTTGCACCTTATGTACAACTGTCTGACCCACACCAGTACTGGCGAGCATTGCACATGCCCCAGACTAATGTAGAGTTTTTGCAATGTGTTGCACAAAGCCTCCGCCTTATTTATGAGGGTGTTGCTATTGCTGCTGCCATCCCCTCTACAGCTGGCGTGCAACTTAATATGAGTGACACAGACCGCAAGTCAGTCAAAAAGTTTCTCAATAAGATGCTTGGCCTTCCTGTACACTTACAAGCTCTTCTGTTTGAATATTTTTCTGCTACGCTTGATAGTATCGTGGAACAATCAAAACTTGACGGGTCGTATGACGAAGGCGTCAGCGATGTGCACGCGAACTCGGTATCAGCAGACGGCCCTGTAGAAACTCTATATACAGATCCTTCCACAGGCGGAGACCTCAATTTGCATGTTCTTCGCTTAGACCGTGGAATCTCTTTTGAAAAGTCGTTGGATTGGCTCCAGCGTGCAATCGATATTGCCAAGGCTAAAGCAAGGGCAAAAGAGGTAAATGGCACAGCTCACGAAGATGGTGAAGAAGATGCAACAATGAACACAGAGACCAATGAAGACTCTCAGACACCTGCAAACGATGGGACTTCTACAGCATCCCAGGATGAGCGCGCGGCTGTGTCAGAGGTGCTAAGCAAGCCAGAAGAGAAGGCCGCACCAGTGGTTGAGCTGAAAGACTGTCAATTAACAGGACCAGTTGGGGCCATGCCCACGTGCACGTCGGCAACAAAACCACATACAAGTGTGAAGAGTACACAGATGGAAGAAGAAAATGATGGCCAGTCTACGCCCGATGATGCAGCTGAGCAAGAGGAAGATGAAAGCATATCGAAGAAGCATGAGAATGCCTCGACCTTAGTTAAGGAGGCACGGAATCTTTCTGCAGGAGGTTTCTATGTCTCTCGAAAGGCGATTGGGCCAACTCACGAACTTCACTATATCCTTGCTGTTAAGCTTGATCCGCGCTCAGAAAGATACACTATCTTTCGTCCAAATACAGGTCGTGCAAACTTGGAAAAGACTAAGCGCGAACTGAAACGCATGTATAGTAAAGTTAAAATTGCTACAGCGGAAGCAAAATGGACGGAACTCTTCGAGCAGTCTGCTACAGGCTGTGCGCATGGTCCTGAGTGTTCAGAAGGCAAGTCATGTTCTTATGGCTCTCGGATCAGTAATGTTGGTATTTTGTCCGGGGCTGTAGTACCACTATGGAACCAGCTTCAGGAGGTGCTTGAAGACCCAGACCTTGACATCCCCCGCTATGACCAACGTCTTCGTATCGTGCGTGCCCAGCTCGACACTGGAGAACGCCTCATCGGTATAAAGTGGCATGCTGGTGGTCTTTCGGCTTTGCGAAAGATGCTCGAGTTAAAGTCCTCTCAATATCATCCAGTCCGTATGTTTGTACCTGTGGGAGCAAAAAATTTTGGATTTGCTATTCAAAATGACCTCGGATTAAAAGCGACTTCTACCCGTGCTGAAGCCGCCGGCATTAAGAATGGTCAAATTCTCACTCAAGTCGGAGATATACGATTAGGACCTGGCGCAACTCGTGAACATGTGTTTGCCTTGATTAAGCAAAAATTTAATCAACACGATCGCTCGCTAGATATTGTTGTGCGGGACCCTGACACCCAAGACGCTGATGACAAAAAGCAAGGGTCCTTGAAAGTGCGCTTTGAGAAACCAACACCGATTGACCCGGCTTGCAAGAAGGCTCTTCTCTCAAAACCCATGACTATCAAGGGATTCTTTTCTAAAATGTCGGCAGCTACCTCCCTACCTGCCCCTAAACGCTCTGCGAATGTTTCTAGCGTAGGTGATGATGATGATACATTAAAAACCACGGTGCTCAAGAAAAAGGTCAAGGCTTCCAAGTCAGCAGACCCTAAAAGATTCTTTTTTAAGGCTGTGTCATCAAAAAAGAGTAATGATACAAGTGCTCCGAAAACCCACGAAGCCTCGCATTCCACGTCGCTTAAAGGAGAGAGCATATTTCAAGTCCCAGCTACTGTTGACCTGGATGACGATGTTATTGAACTTGACTAAACTTTTGCGTTGATTTGTATAGTTCCCATCTTCCCAGCTTCTCACAAGCCCCCTATTTTGAGGCATTTAATAGTACTTCGAAGAAGAAAAAACTGAAATGTTGATTAGTTACATTCATTATAGAGTATGTTACATAACTGTCCTGCAAACACTGTTTGTTACTATTCTTATTTTTCTGGAACCACCTTAGAACTTCTAAATATCTGGTGTCCTTGAACGACAGTCAACTCTTGCGCAAGGCGTGGAAGATTCTTGGTAGATACTGTTTCAGAACTTCGTTTAAGTTTCATACAGGATTTTGATTGTAATTTTGCTGAAGCAACGCAATTTTCCCAGGTTCCACGGATAAAGCTTTGCTCCAACATCCATGAAAGGCTTGCGTGCACAAGACTCCACGCAATCGCAAGAATAATAAACGTCCCAATGTCTGCTGGTGTGCTATTGATATTTTTCGTTTCCGAAGTGTCACTAGTCTCTTCAGAATTGTTTGTAGCATTTCTTTCTGAAACGTAGCTTTCATTGCACGCGAGAAATATCATTGGTACAATAATTAACACGAGAACAACAAAGAGATTATAAACCCATGTCAACTTTGAACTGAGATATTTTGCTTTCCATAGCAATAGCGACCCCGCTAAAGCCACCAAGCAAAATGCAATAATCCAAAGTGAAATCCTGAACCTGTCATATCCAATAAGCGATAGCATACTCAGAATGCCAGCAACATATCCAGGTAAGATAGCCCTCAATAAAAACGGCCGTGCTCGTCTTTGTATAAGGACTATAATAAGTGGGTCAGTACTAAATAGCCCTGAATAATCGACACCTTGCATGAGAACCGAATTAGGTCCAAGTCGCCAGTCTGAAGCCAATTCTGCACCCATTTGAAATGATGGCTCTGACATGAGCGTTGCTGCTACCCCTGGTAGAAAGAAATCCCACAATCCATTGGTAAGCCCCTTTAAAGATGCCACAAACCGAATATTTGAGCATGCACTATTGCGGATCACTTCAAGGCGTGCACACCGTCGATTGAGTGGGGACCAACCTTTGTTTAGGCATTTCTGTCGCAGTTCAACATCCTGAAAGGAAATAGACGCATGTATACACGATATTGTAGGATAATAAACAAGGCTTTTGACACCCCAAGGGTGCTCTCGCTCCGCGTCATGGAACAACTTCGCATCTTTTCCTATAGGCAGGTTGAGTTTGGCTTTGGGTGTTGTTTCTCTGATATGAAAAACGTAGGCATTTTCCATCTGTTCATATTGTTGAGCGCTAAAATTGTGTCTAATTTCGTGTAAAGTTGTTTCCAGCGTGCTCTCTGATACAGCTTGTGTTTGACCCCGATTTGAATGAAACTCCCAAACTAGGTCAAGCTCTCCATCAAGCTCTATCAGACCATCTGCAACATGTGTTACGCAGGTCGCAACCCGTAAGAAGCATTGGCAATTTATATTGGATTCCATCGAAGGACATCAAACTTTTCTTTGACCTGACGAAGCCAATGTTGCGTTCCCTATTGGTGGGGACGCTGTTAAATCTCGCAATGCTGCCAGTGCAAGCATGCGATTGCAGTCTACCACCTGCCCAACAATGTACAAAAGGGATGATGGGTAGGATTATCATTTTTTCTTTTTAAAGTGAAACAATAGTAATTGTAATGAATAATGATAAAATAGCCGTTGCCCATAACATATTTCACGGGGGACCTTAGAGAACTGGATCGACAAGAAACAGATTGCAGAAAAGCTTCTCAGATTCCGCAAGAGTGGGAATAGTGTTCCAAATGATACCTGGCGGATTTCGCCCTTCAAGATCATTTGAAGTAAGGCCAGTCAGAGATATGAATTTATAGTTTCTTCATCTCAGATTTCTGTGTTCCTACTATAGGGATTAAAGGATACGCAACTTTATCTCTCTCTCTGAAGAATAGGAACGATTTCCTTCTTTCTTTCGAGGAAATATATGATTCTCTTACTAATATTCTTAGTATATGCATTCCGTGCTTTCGCTTCTACTAAGAATGATTGCCTTGAAACTGCCGTTTTGATGCGCAAGTGGTTGGATTCGAGCCATCTTATAATCTGAGAAATTTTAAAAGTGTAACTATGCATTAGGTTTTAAAACTCTTGCTCATCCTGTGAGGCTCTTTCTTCGTAAAGAAAAGTTTATCGCTCTTAAGTCGATAAATGGTTTTGAACTTTTCATTGTTTCATGTATGCGTAACAGCCTCAACTTCTGTCAGTGTTTTTGCATTCGCAAAGAATTTGATTCTCATTGGTGAGACCAGGGGTAAACTCATACTAATTAATAAATTGTAATTACTATTATTTATGTTTCCTGTTTGGAAATTCTTAGCATAGTCTTCATGAGGGCCGCACTTCTTCAAGCGGAGCGAGCATCATTCTGTTCAAAGCACCAAATCTAAGGGCCAATTTGTGACAGTAGCCAAAGGCACTTTGGCTGCTTACAGCATGTCTAAATTATCTGTGCCGTGGTAGATACCTATTGTGAAATCTGTCGTGCACACCACTGGCAGAAAAACATGTTTCTTTTTCTTTTCTTTTCTCCAATAAGAGCCTTGTTTGGGTAGTACTACTCCCTCGTTTTACCTCGTTTTGCCGGGACACGTAGATCCGAAAGATCGTTTGAGGCAACGTTCACACGGGTTTGCCGTAAAGGTGAAAGCGCGAGCATATTTGCGAGTGAGGGCCTGCACATTGCAGCATGCTTTGTATGACTTTTCGTGCTCTGCAAAGGCCTAGCCTGCAGAGTCATGGCGCAGTCAGATCGCTATCCTGGGGCCAACAGGCTATAGCGAGGGCAAAACCAAGCGTGCCTCTTGCAGCTCCAGCAATGAGATTAGGCAGAACCCGAGGATTTTGGAATGAACCGCTTGCTGAAAACACAGGCTCGACAGCCCGAGATCATCTAGCGAACGAAAGAACTTTTCTTGCATGGGCTCGTACAGGACTTGGGTTTGTAGGATCAGGCTTGGCTTTCTTCTACGCAAGCACAGAGAACCCGAAAAAGGTTAAACAAATTCGGTCCAGTAACATTCTACCAGCCACAGGGTTGCTTGTAGGTAATGGACTCTTGTTTTTAGGTTTTGCCATGGTTCGCTACTTTGCTGCGATGCGCCATCTTCGAGATGGTAAATTTCCAATCAACTCCCGTGGGGTTACCTTCATGATTGTCTCTACCGGAGTTACCTCACTTCTCAGCCTGTACCTGATTGTCCATGATCGCCTTCAGCGAGGCGATGATGAAATCATCCACGAACTCGGGCTCGATGTACCCCAGCAAGTTGTTAAGCAACTTACTGCGCACTGGCAGAACCCTGGTTCCAAGCAAGATGCTGCTGGCGCCTCCTCTCTTGATGCAAGTACACCTGCGTCCACTATGGAATGCAATGGCGCCTGCGATTCTTAGGGGCATTTTGAAAATAAAAATAGTTTTCAACTAACTAACTAACTAAATCGTCACTGTCAAGCTTTCCATTTCTGAGGATATTGTGGTATCACGATTTACTCGTTAATAAATTAAAAAAGGAAAAAAGACATAACACAGAAAGCAAACATTATTACTAGAGGCGCATTAGAAAGCAAATGACTCTTATCCGGGCATCCTTAACAACAAATCGTAGATTTACGAGGATAGCTGGAAGGGAAAAGAAGGCTCATAGTTGGGTCGAAGAAACAGGGCTGACGAATAGAGTGCATGCATAAACGAAAATAACCAAAACACAGAACGAAAAAAAAAACAAGGCGGTAATTGTTTGTGTGAATGTAGAATTCAGGTCGTATCAAAGATACTTGGAAATTCTAGTATTCACCTTCGAACTTGATCACAGCACGCGTATTCTTAGAGCGGTCATCAACCCGTCCAGGGCAAAGTCGCCAGCAGAATGGTTTTTTATCCTCGAGCAAAGCAAGGTCATCAATAGGATAGAGAGCTTCGGGTTTAAGACCACCGTGCGTTTGCTTAATGGAATACAACAACATGGCAGCGGAAGCGACAGCGAAGGTACTAAACAGAAAGACGCATCCAACCAGTAAACCACCAGGAAGTGCAGGATCGCGCATTGCATCGACCACAGTATCGGTACAAATGAAGCGTTCACGATCATATGGGTCCTCATATTTTGATGCGTTAAGAACGGTGGCATTGTAGATAGGCCACTTAGCCTTGAATTCCTCGACTTGCTCGATACCAGACCCAATGCAGTAGTCTCCTGAATAAATATCCTCAAGATCAAAGTTAGGAAGCCCACTAAAACCACCCTCACTTGAGTTGTATGCAAAGCGCACGCTTAGTCCACAGCAGGAGCCAGAGTCTGAATTCTGGAATTCGGCCCATTCATCTGGGTGACTGATCGCGAAGATGGCAAGACGGCTACTCTGCTTGTCAGTCAAATACAAAGTACCCCCGCTGAAGGTACCATTGCCCATGAGGAGAACATATATGAAAGCCGCCATGATAAAGACTAAAGTGATAATTTGAGCCCAGAAGAATGCCAGAATCGTTTGCCGGTTTTTGCGGAGTGCGCCAATAAAGCCAATCCATGCAACAATCATCTCAAGAAGAACGGGGATGAGGACGAGGTACGGAGCAGATGCCGGCGACGTTTCACGAGCAAGAACGATGTTAATGTTATCTGAAGTAGCCACAAAAAAGATAAAGTAAATCAACGCAGCAATGCTGACTAGAAACGCGATGACCGTGCATACCAGCTGTACGACGCGAACCTTGTCGCCCTTATTCATCTTCGAAGGCAGACACATTTTCCTCTCAAATGTTTACAACTATTCGCCAGCCACCCTAGCATCCAACTGCAATCAAGGTCTGTAACGCCTCCAGGTTTCTTCAAGCCCAAGATGGCGCGCGCCGCACGTGCACCCGGTTATTATTACTAAGCGCTTGAACGAGTGAATCGCTAATGTCAAACAGTCCACTTAGCTGATCTCGGCAACCAAAGGGCAGGCAGCACGTGCACACTTACTCCGCAGGCAGAGACGGCGAAGCCCGAGGGATGTCCAGAGGAGGCTGCCTATCTGCACGCGGCGGTTGTCTCGCGGCAGGCCCTCCGCGAGAAGTTGGTTGTGTATAGAATCGGGTTTGTGTTAAGAGCCCAAAGAGTCCATCAACGTCGCTATTGAGTCAATTAAAATCAACCCCAAAAAGGAAATAATGCGGCGCATGCACAAGAACTTGATCAAAGAGGGAAGAAACACAAGGGAAAATAGGACGGCAATTCGACGTACCTTCACTTTCATTCTTTTTCAATGGATTCATAGCAGTATATAATAACTGGCACTAGTGCACGCAAAAAAGAAAAATATGCAAAAGCACTTCAAGGTACCTTCATCAATCAGTTAATCCATCCATCCACTCTGCTTCTTTCTCTGAATATGGTCAATCCATTCACGTTGTCTCGGTTTGTTATCATCTGAACACGGTGTCCATGAAACATTCATATTGGACATGCTCTTGCTGAGAACTCTGGATGGATATCAATCTAGCAATCAGCGACGAGTGAAATGGACTTATGCGAATTTAAAGGACTGCGCACGTGTGCATATTACCAGCACCGATCGAATGGCTCATTATTGTTATTACTATTTTATTCTTTTAGTTTTTTATTTTAAAAGATTATATATATATAAATAAATTAAAAATAATTAGAAAATAGATAGTAATAATAAGAGACATAAGCATAGCTCTAGCTACACAATATGATTCTGGTTTTGGAGCGCTGGAAAAGGTGTCCGTTGACGTTAGTGTATATAGACAAGAATGAATTCGAATGTTTGTATACAAGGGGCCGAGCAAGAGCAGCTTACTTTGGGCGACGCTTGTCAAGACCATTGCGCCAAAACAGGATACACCACGGCGTGGATTCAAAACGCTTTGGAAAGGTTTGGAGATGGACTTTGATTTGGAGAGCGAGGACGAGTTTCAAGATGAAGACTTCGAGGCTAATGTTGAGGATGAAAGACAGCAAGTGATGATGCTGGGTGGCGAAAGCCATGAAGAAGACCATAGGGAGGAAAACCCAGACAGGGAAGAACGGGATTATGAAGGTGGAGCTTGGGATGAAGTGGATGCTATGGCCATGTTGCAGAGGCTGAAGTTTGCTTGTAAAAGGCATAAGGGTGGACCTTTGTCTGATCATGCTCTAAGGCAAGTTCTGCAACCCTCGGCATCTGTACCAAAACTTGCTTGGCCTACTTCGTCACCTTGTACTGTAAAGACTGCATCATCGATGGAACCAAAGTCGCAAATTCGAAATTCTTCTGTGAGCAATGATTTCAAAGAGCACGAAAAGCAAATACAGAGTAATTCTTGCGGCATGGCTAGTTCTCAATGCTCTTCGCGCTCACAATCATTTCAAAAGAATGAAGAGACAGTATCGCAGGCAAATAAGTATTCAGTGGTAAATGAAACAAAAGAAGACAAAGAGGATTTAGAGTTCTTCATGCGTGTAGCGAAAGAACATTTGATACAGAGGAAGACAAAAGTAGCAGATCCTGTTCGAAAGGTATCGTTGCCGCCTGTACGATCCCCTCGCCAGCCCTGCACACCTAATGAACGCGAAGAGGATGAATTTTCAGCAACTGCTCGCAAAGAAAACCCAATATTGCGCAAGAAGAACCGTCCTCCCGAAGAATGGGGCACTGTTAAATGCCTCTCACTTGACGAGGACGACCTTGTACAGGAGTCCGAATTTGGGCTAGATAGTACTAGCTCATCTATTATTCAAGCAAATGCCAAGGCTAGCCGCCCAACGCAACGTACAAAACGCGCCCCCAGGCTCTCTTATTCAAGTTCTTTGCTGGTGCGTTCTCGCCGACGGGAAAACTCACGCCCGTTTCAGAGCTGAGCGTAACAATTTGCATATTATGTATTTTTGAACAAATAAAGATCAATTCTTTTTCACCTACACAATGCATTTACAAATTTTCACATAGTTGTTCCTCACGGATTACAGAATATATTTGCAAAGTATCCTGAATTTACTTCATTCTATTTTCTAGTTCAATAAGAATACTGAAATAAACCAACCTTTTTTTGCGGCTGCTGTGTACGAGGTCCTGACAAACTACTACAAATCGTGTTACTTTTTCCGGTTAATCCAAGCGACTATGCATGCAAACATTTGATCTGCCGACCCAAAATATGTGCGAATGATTGATGATTACTTTCTGTGAAAAATAACCTCCTAATACTAGCCATACCTGATAGGCAATTTTTAAGAGAACAAATAGAACCAACTCTTATGATAGTATCTAGCTACTGATCACTAGACGTCGAACTCTTTTAAGTTTCTTGCATCCGCTGAAGTCCTTCCCCGGGCACGCAATTAGTTCATTACACCACTTCCTGCAGACTTTAGCAATCAAAGGCGGAAACCGAGTCTCGTGTTTGTGGGGCCAAATAGAGCAAGGTCCATCCGCAAACACAGCACTCCAATCGTTAAATCCCACCAGCTCTACTATATCAGGAAATTTTCTAAGCTAAACAACCCGTTCTCGTCATGCTTGCGAACGCTGCGGAAGAAGAGGCTAATTTAAGAGACAGCTCTGTGGCAACCCAATATACTAGTAAAATCAACAGCCCACAACTCAATAGCGACGATACCTTCGGTGAGATAGCAAAAACTATTTCTTGTGTAGACGTCCAACTTGGAAAGGACCTCGAAACGAGTACTGGAAACTCTGGCGCTCCGCCCGCTGGCACAAACATGGATCGTGATGCGGACCCCGGAGGCCATTTAGAGGAGGAGCTTCTTATGTCTGCAGACCTGGAGGCCATGGCCAAACTAGACCCCGTAGAGACCCCACCGTGTTGGTGTTGTAAGTCTACTTTTTGTGACTTTCAATCAGAACACCCATTCTCACTGCGGCTTCTAGAGCAAACTTCGGCGTGCTGTATGTGGTGGTCGGGACTATATGTTGATAATCAAGGCAAAACACCTTTCAAGAGGTGGAAGTGGGAAACTGTGGAGGCTTTGAACTCATCGTGGCCTATTCGTAAACAGTTTGCCAGAAAAGGTGTTTACTCATCAGATTACAAAATTCCTAATGCTGATGGGGGGGAAATGAAAGCTCGTGTGTATTTGCATACAGGTTCACTTGGCCAGTTTGCTCTGCGACCAGTGATGCTTTTTTTTCATGGTGGAGGTTTCTGCATTAGCCACCACTCTACAAAAAACTTCGACGAGCTATGCGTACGATTTGCACAGCAAGGCATAGTGGTGGTCTCCATCGACTATCGCCTTGCACCAGAACATCCGTTTCCCTCAGGTGTCCGTGATGCATACGCAGGTCTGCGGTGGATAATGAGTGATGAAGGGCGCTCTGTGTTGGGTCGAGACTGCGACCCGGTTAACAAACTTATCCTCAGTGGAGACAGTGCTGGTGGCACCTTCGCTTTGGTGATTGCTTCACTTCTCCGCGACGGAATTGACGCGGACTTTCAGCCAAGCGAACTATCAAATCTCCGTGCTCGTCACCTTGCTCTCATGTACCCAGCACTTCTCTTTACTCCTGGTGAACCGTTTGAGGAGCGTCCAAAGACAGACTATTTTCTTATCCCACCCATTCTTCAATTCTTCGTATCTGCCTATGTCCCAGCAGATCTTGAAAGCCGCAAGCAAGCCTTGCTAGATCGCCGTATTTCTCCTCTGGTAGCTGGCGAGCATGGCCTACCTCGTTGCACTGTTGTTGTAGCCAGTGACGATGCTCTTCGCAAGGGCTGTGAGATTTTCGTCAGGCGTCTGGAGGAAGCCAACATTCCTGTGAAAACTATCCACGGGAATTCGGTGCACGGATTTGTCACATTTCACTTTCTTCATGAAGCAGTGCGCTGCCAAAAGGAAGTATTCAAAGACCTCGAATATCTTGTGAATGAGTCATCTGCTACTACTTCTTCTCAAGTTCACTTGGAGCTCGCACAACAGTGATTGCTGAAGTTTTACCTCTTCCCAACGACCAGTCAAGCTCATATTAGCACTAAAAGCGTCGGCATTTTAGACAGCGGGGACTCATTTAAATTTTGCGTTGCAAGATCGACAGAAGTACCTATGGATGCAACATCTCGATAGTTATGTTTTTGTATGCCCTATTTGTTTTATTTTCTACGACCGAACTCTCTTTTAAATTATTTGATTTGCTTTTTGCACATACTCCATATTTTGCAAGTGGTCGAAGGGCATTTATATTCTTCTGAAAACCAAGCTGGTCAGCACTGATGTGATGGTTTCTTTATCTTGTTTGTCTTCAGCAATTTTTTCACCATACGTGTCTAGTTGTTGCTCTAATCGTGGCAAGAAGCTTTTAGTTTCAGACTTTCTTAATCCCGTCAAAGTGCATATTTCCCTTTTCTTAGAGCTTGTGACATTCTCGTAAATTTATTTGCTTAGTAATGTATTTTAGCAGATATTTACATTCGACAATTTCTTCGTTCTGAAAAATGTAGAAAGTCTCTCTGCATCTGATAATTGAAATAGTCAAACAAACTAAGAAAAAACAAAAACAAAAACCAACAGATCAGTGGGCTATCGTGATAGCATTACTGCATGGAAGTTAGTCGCCATGCTGATTTTCCCCTGTTTTTTTAATTATTTTTAAATTGAATTAAAACACCCTAGCATTATATGTAAATAGGTTTGCTAAAACCTCTGTCTCTAATTGCGAATTTGGCGAAATGTTGTTCGAAACCAGAGTATTCTTCTTTTAAATAATTCCTACTCCGGCCTTTTTATTATTCTCGCGACTTTTAATTTACGTATATATTTCAGCTTCAAGATGATAAGTGAAAATCTACAAGTTATGTTGCCCTGATACATCAACACTTGTACCCTGGGTCAAATATGACCCATAGTACGCACATCATGCAACGGACACCTGAATGAAGAAATGACTTGGTAAGTAAATGCATCAATCGAAGAACGAGGGCACGAGGGAAACTGGACAAGCGACGCGGTTGAAGGTCTCCAAGCCATGTCAAACTCAGCAGAGCAGCTGTCGTTGGTTAGTAGCCAGCGCGTGGTTGCTGTTCTCGAGGATACACTTGAGAAACTTTCCTTTCTGGCAAGGTACGTAGACCGGCGGAAGAATGCTTCGCACGCTCAAAAAAACATGCCATATTCTGATCACGAGAATGAAAGCTAACGATTCATACTTGCTCTTTAACGTTCGTTGTGACTACTTATTAAAACCCTACACAGCATTACACCTGATGTTCTTGCGCATCGCGACGAGCTTTCTGAGTTTGTTGGTGACGAAATCTCCCGAGTGATTGAGGAGCAACGCAAACTTGAAACTCGCTATGAAGAACTCATTTCCAAGCGTGGCATGCTAAAAGTAAGTCCTCTTGGCCACCCAACATTTATACTTGTTGAAACTGACATTTCATTTGTTTGAAAATCACCTTGAATCTACATCATTCTGAACACGTTATTATGAGCACAGGGTTTAGCCAATCGATCCAAGTATAAACAGAATCAACAAGAAATCCAAGAAGTAAGCCGCGCACTGCGCGAATCAACCAAAAACCTTTGTCGCAATCTCAAGGACAATCCCAATGTGACAGGAAATCTGCTCAAGATTCAACACGAGCGAAACTCTCTTGAGGATCTCATTGCGCGAACTGTAAATGAGATCCGCGAGAAGCGTACTTTCACAGCCCTGGCAGCCCATGTTGAAGATACAAGAAGAGAACAAGAGCGCCTAAAAGAAACTATTGAACGTGAAAAGTCCACGACCAATGCGGTCCGCGAACTTGAAGAAGAATTGGAGCATGAACGCACGGAGCACGAGAAAGAAGAATCCGAACGAGCCGAGACGATTACTCAGCTCAAAGAAGAACTTCAAGAAATTCGCTCCAAGCTTACCTTCAAAACTCAATATGCTCGGCGCGAGGCACAAGCGAAGCTTGCTAGCACCGCTAGAATCTATGAAAAGGAGGAACACGACCTTTTGGCCAATATTGAGAACCTCAAGCGGATTTGCGATATGGAAAATGCAGTTCACCGCGATACAGTCGACTTCCTCACACAAAAACAAGAAAGCCTTATTGAACAAACCAATGAGTGGCGCGACCGATACACAAACGACATGGAGGAGCTTGACGCCCAACTTCGTGACTTAACAGAAACTCGCGAAACGGCACTTGTTCGCCTTAACGAGTTGCAGGGTCGGTGGGATCAGCAAGTTGCAGAGGAAGAGGCTCGTGAGGAGGAAATTCGTAGGCAAAAAGAACTTGCAGAACTTCGGAAGCGAGAAGAAGAGGAAGAGAATGCAGCAGCCATCAAAATCCAGAGACGCTACCGGGCTTATGTAATGCGTCGTGGTGCAATGAAGAAGGATACTAAGAAGGGCAAGAAGGGTGGAAAGAAGGGCAAAAAGAAGTAGTTTATCTTGTAAAAGGCAAATGAGTGAATTTATTTCCCAACTTTCATTACTGCGCGTCCACTCGTATGTCGCTCTTGGTACCCCATGCAATGCAAATTATCTAGTTACTGCTCTTTATCAATGACAAGAATTTTCCTTATTTTTCAATAGTTTATCAGGGTTTTCAATCAATAAAAAGGGGAGAAATGAACTAATTGTTCTACTTTTCCATGTGATCGACCAAAATAATTGAATACTGTGTAGCTTTGATTCAACATAAACATCTCAAATAGCAATTGCTCTGCAACCATAAAACACCCAATAAAATACACATGATGAGCGAAACGCTAGGAGCAGTAGAAGCAGTCGGCCTTTATCATCTGTTCTCTTGATTGCTCGATCACAGGCACCAAATAAGCTATACATCTATTTTACTAATTGTGGTGTTCGGCAACAGAGCTTGACTTGTCTCGTAAAGCTTGATGCGCCCGTAAGCGAGCAGCAAGCCGTGCTTCGCGTCTTCTTTGACTGCGCTCTAGATCCTCCTCATCTTCCCGACTACAAGGTGAACTATCGATGGCGCTGCCCTGGCTATTCGTGGTATTCGAGGGTTTAGGCGTAGGCTGCAAACGAGCAAGATCTTTGGGTCGTGGAAGTGCTGTTGTGCTTGCACTTTTTGGCATCATAGTTCGCGTGCGAGATGCGTGGCTTAGAGATGCTCCCAACAGCATGCCTTCTAATCTAGCAATTTCATCATACAAGGAATCTAATTCTATGTTGCTATGTCCAAACTCGCCGTCAGGTGCATCGACCTGTGCGTCCATCCAGGATGTCAAATTTTTAAGTTTGAGTCGCTTTCGTTTGAGCTCAGCCTCAATGCGGCAGCGCCCAGCTTGGGAGAGACGTGGGCGCTCTGGTGTCGCCTCGGCATCCACTTGTCTAATAGGTTTTGGTGAGGAGCTTCTCGGTGATAAACAGTTGTCCTGATCTATCTCAGTCAAAGCAAGCTGGGCTGACTCTTTAAAAAGAACACAATCATCATCTGCACTATCACCCGGCTGTGTCTTGTTGTTCGAAGAGTTTTCTGCACTACCCTGCTCTGTATTCCACGAGTTTGGAGGCTTCTCCAGGGCATGGTTTTGCAAGTCTTCGAGATCTCTGCGCAGCAATGCCAGAGCCTGGCTCAAAGGGGTTCGTTTTTTAGCTTCCGCCTGAATAAGACCTTGAATGATTTCGCAGAGTGTCTCATCTCCGTACGTTGGAGGATCATACTTGCAAGATGCAATGGCTTGCGCAAGAGCCAACAAACTGGACCCGCTAAAGGGATGTTTCAGCTCGCACATTTCGTAGACAAGAACGCCACAAGACCAAAGGTCTGTGCGATAGTCATATGGACGATTGTCACATATTTCAGGTGAAGCATACAGAGGGGTGCCATAAAAGGTTTTTAACTCGTACGTGTTCTGCGAGCATGACCGACCAACCCCGAGATCTCCAATTTTCAAAACGTATTCGCGAGAATGAGGTTCCTGCGCAATGATGCCTCGCACTGGCACTTCTACTGGCGTACTAGACGAAGCAGAGTAAATGAAGATATTCATGCTCTTGATATCGCGATGCACTACTCGGTTCGTATGTAAGCAGGCCAGCGCACTCATGATTTGTATCGACATTCCACATAGCTGGGTATGTGTGAACGCTGCTCTTTCGAGCCCCTGCTTGGCTCGTCGTGCGATTTCCTGACCGAGATCTCCATGTGGAGCGTATTCCAACTCCATCCATAGAATCCCCTTCTCTGTGAAGCTGCTAAGCAGCTTAACCACGTGGGGGTGGTCAACTTTCCGGAGAAGTTCAACTTCGTTCATCACGGACTTTCCTCTCCCCAGCTCTGCCACTCGACGCTCCTTCAGCACGACGAGGCTGTCCTCTTCTTCCGTCTGCTGACCGTCACCTCTGTTCGTACATTTCGTAAATCTCTCCGCCTTGAGGTCTGCTTCAGTAGTAGCTTCACTGCAATAAATTCGAGATCTATTCGCCGCGAAACGCCCCGAGAAACCCACTCTCGGGTATCCCTCGATCTCTTCCCGGCCATGGTTTGTGTGCTTTGCAGAATGTTTTCGACGCGCTGTCCACACACTGCCCTTTGATCCTCTCGCGAGTTCCTCAATCAGCACGAAGTCCTTCATAGGCGACGGCCCCGTTCCTGGATCTTAAGGAATCAATTTGCCTTCCTTTGCAGAGGGTTTCAGAACCTGCCCGTGCAGCAGCACTCCAAGACCCTCCGATTCCGCAGCGCCAGGCTTCGCAATCAGCTCGCGTGATTCGGAAGGGGCGCTCCCAGCTGCCCCGCCACCACTGGTTGCCGCCACGGTATCCACGTCTACCGCCACAATGACGACGGCGACGACAACGACGATGGTGGACCTCTTCTTCAAGCTCTTTATTTGTTCGTTGAGTCCCAAAGCATTAGTTGTCTATTTTTATGTTACCGAGTATTTTATAAATTTTATACGCTTTCATTTCATACAATGAATTATTCTCTCTAATTAAAAAACCAAATTTAAAAAAAAAAAAGACAAAAAAAAAACCTTTAAACTAAAGAAAGTCATAAGAGCGCTCTATCTACTACTACGAACGAAAGCAAAAGAAAGAAACCATGAGAGAACTCGAAAGACTCTTCTTACGACCTGCTACAGCGACTCCTAGCGGGGCGGTGCACACCCACAGAACCTGGAGCTGTAGGGGTCACAGGTGCCGCTGAGTCGTCATGTACCTCAACAAAGCTGCGGTGCATAAAGAACAGAACCTGAGAAGAGCAAACGCTGGGAGACCATGGAAAGGACGAGGGCGTGGCAATCCTGAAGACCGTGTAGCTGCGGTCGAATCAAGCACGTGGTTCTCGGGAGGCGTGGGGAGGATCAAAGCCCTCTGGGGCACGCAAAGCTGGATCACGCGAGGAGGAAGTGAAAGAAGTGTCTCTGGCGGGAAGCGCAGGCGTTTGGGGTGAGCGTCTCATCGGCCTCGTCTAGCCAGCACCAGGCTCGGCGCCCTCCACGACGACCACGCGGCGAGGGGATGGCGGCCAGCCTCGCGGTGGGACACGGACCCGTGGCCGCGAGCTAGCTGTTGAGGATTTATCTCTCGAGGTCGAAACGCCTGCACTTGCTATCCGCATCTTCTTCAACGCCTCACGCACGGGTCCAGCCAGGCTCGCACGCAAAGAGGCGCGGCGCTTAGGTAGCGAGCGCTGGCTGCCGGGCTGCTAGCTGCTGCTCCTGCTGCTGCTGCTGCCAGCTTTGATGCCAAGGCTGGCCCCGGAGCAGACGAAAGCAAGGTGCTTCAGGCCCGCTTACTCTTGCTTGGGCTCGCGAAAGCTTTGGCTTCAATCTAATCCAGGTTCGCTCCAGTAGGTATAGCTAGCTACTTGGTAGCGAGTGACCCTTGTGCTGCAGCAAAGCATTGGGTGCACTTTCGAGCTCCTGTCTGCTGGTGTGATGTTTATATACCGTCGGTGGTGGCTTGCTAGCTGGGCTAGAAAGAAAGTTGCTTGGGGTTTTCTTGGCGGTTCTTCGTGGCCTTCCTGGAAACAGCTTGCGCTTCGGCCAAGTCATGTCAACTCGTAGGTCTTGAGAAGCGTTGCGGAAGTACTAGTAGTATTTAGGTAGATAGGTAGGGAGAGAGGGAGGGACCTTGGTTCTAGGGTAGTTACTTGTAGACAGCAGAGCAAGGGCTCGCATTTGGAGAGGACATGGGATGGCAAATCCCAAACACGATCAGATTGGAAAGAGAGCAAAGCAAGCGAACAAAACTAGATTCTACCCATCGAATGAACAGCCTTAGACGGGTTCTTCGTCACGAAATGCAACAGGCCTTTTTGCGCCAGCGCCCAAGCAGCCTTCGGGACTTGGCGCGTAATGTGCGCTCTCGTGGCCTCGCCACGACGCCGCAACTTGACGAAGAGACTGCCTACATTGTGGAAAAGGTGAAAAAGGTGATCACTAACCCTTCTCAGGTGAAAGAAGAGATCAAGGAGCAGCTGGAGTTTGTCGGCCCAATCGAGAATTATCTCGAGGATAAAAAGCCGCCCGAGTTGCATCGCTGGGGCGGAGATGCCGAGCGCAAGGCTTTCAATGCTGCTACCGGCAATGCCGATCACAGTCTTGAAGATGGTACGTGCCAGGTTCTCACTGAGGATGGCCCGGAGGCCCTACAGAAGCAGAATGAGGAATAGATATTGTCTCATTCCCACTCTTGTGGCCTTCAAATGTAAATCACAAACAAATCATCTGTTCATTCAGTAATGCTAAAACAAGCTACTTCTTATGTCTTGCTTGAGAGATCAATCATCACAGGAAAGTAACAGCAAAAACTTGCACCCCCATACCCTGCAATGTGGACCAGAAAGTGCTCAAACTTCCTTTCCCTTTTGCAGAGAACAATGCTGACTGGTAGAAATTATTCTATGTTTGGCAGCACCCAATTTTGGCTATCGACTTTCACTCAGTTCAGTGGAGGAGCCCAATGTGCCCCTCGTATCATTTGTTTCCGAATCTAAAAAAAAAAATGTAATTCATATGAACTTAGAACTTAATTCCTTTTTTTTTTTCTCAGTATCGACATGTCCATGTACGCTAGAGCTCAAGTTGATAGGACGACTACCAAAATCGTATAATTACTCCTTATAAGATGACCTTCTTTTAAATGTATATATGAGAAGGCCCTGGGTCTTATGTAGTACCATCACCAATTAATTATAAGGCCACTCTAGAGAAACTTCCTTCCTTTGATTTCTTCAGCCTCGAAAACACGTACGAGCTGCGAAATCACAGTCTTCAACTCTTATCTTTAGTTTTTCTGATATTGCAAATGATATCTGAAAATTAGGAAGAAATGAAACAAGTATACATTGAAGAAGTTATGCAAGCTTGGCTTAGAAAAATAACAACTTAAAGAGCATTTTCGTTACTTCGTTTTTACTTTTGAGGGGATTTTGAACTATGTTTTCATTCATGGTGTTGTCGACATGTATCTGTATAGTGTCGAGGGTCGGGAATCTTTAATTAATTTGTTTGGCTCACCACGGTTGGCCACTTCAAGGTGTCGTCGAGATCTTTCCCGCAAAATGCATGCCTCACTCCTACTCCTCCCCCTCGGAGGTCAAGTGTTCTAGAGAATTTGCGGGAAAAAAGGTGTATAGAGGGGCTTCATCTATGAGCTTTCAACTTCATTTAGCCTCTTATGCCCCTGTTCAATCCATCGAGCATTGCGAAGGCTAGATGCAAGTCATTTATTCGAATGCTTAGTGGAAGATCTTGGCTAACCGCTGCATCTACAAGCAAGCTCACTCGGTGGTCATTTCGAGGTGCACAACAACTTCCTCTGCACCCTGAATCGGGGCAATCTCAGTCTGCTCACTCTCTTCAGCCTCATTCGCCACTCCTTCCTCACCTGCATTCGTACTTTCTCCGTCTTCCGCAACTTCGTCCTCACCTCTCCTCGACATCTTAAGAGGGGCGTCCAGCACATACTTTTGCAGAGTCTCCTGGAGCGCCTTGACCGGAATCCTGTCAACCAGGGTCGCTGGCGCGTGTTGCAGTCTCTCCTCCGTGTTTCTGCTCACATTAATTGTCTGCCTTGCAAAAGCGTCCACAATCCTGTCCATACGCCTCATTTCCTCGGCCTCCAAACTTGCCGCGTCCGCATCTTCTCCATCGTCGCCTCCAGCACCAGCTCCACCAGCCCCGTTATTCGCAGAACCTGCGTTCGCACCGCGGGATCCAGGGTTTCCAGGCGCGCCTGCGCCATTGCTGGAGGCATTGCCAGCGCCATTGTTTGCGCCAGCTGCAGAATCATCCTCGCGGCGCGTGCCTGCAGACTGGTCTGCGAGGTTCAGGATGGACTCAGGCACGTACTGCTTTGGGTCGAGCGCGAGGAAGAGGCATAGCAAACGCCATGCGGCCTCTGCTGGAGGGTTGGCAACGATGCTGTTGACAAGCTTGTCCAAGAAGGCCTGAAGTTCGCGCTGGCGACGGAGAACGAAATCCGGGTTGGTGCGGCCGAAAAATTTCTTGGGAGGCACGTCAGGAATAGCGAAGGCATGACGGAACTTAGAGAGCTGCGCGTGGAGCTCCACGAATTCGCGGAAACGACGTGACACAGAGGAAAGCTTGGCAGCGCCGGCGCAAAGCTCCACGCGGTACTCCGTGTGTTCGTTCACCAAACGGTTCCCGGTGATGACGGCGCGGATGGGCTGTGACATGGCGGACGACGGCGCGAGAGAATAAACGAACGGCCCCCAGGACGAAAGAGGAGGTGCGCGTGCAAGGTGAGGGAGGCCAGGACCAGCAGCAAATAGCGCAGGGAGACCAGTAGCGACGTTGATGAAGGTGACGGCAGCAAAGAGAAAAGCGGCTCTTGAGCTGGTTTGGGTTATGTCAAGGAAGGATCTATTTCGATCAATCTGTCAAAGCTTATCCAAATTGTTTCTATGAGTTTTAAGTCAATAAGATACTGATACTATTGGTTATAGCATTATATAGTTCACTTGTGAGTGTTACTACCTATAGTAAAGGTGTTTTGGCCCATAGTATAGGAGAGGCTCTGGTTACAGAAGCTTAAGAGAAAGAGGATGTTCCAGAGGCGTTCCGAATTTTTGTTCTACTACTTGTTTCACTTACTTTTTTAAAGCTCGCAAAGCGGATTGTGATGCTCATACCAAAATTTGAAAGGTCAGAAAAATTGGCTTCTCTAAGCACAGAGTTCTATAGAACTAAGATTTGGTCGAGAATGCAAGCCAGCTTGGGACTTTACTCCAAGTAAATTTTATACTACATGTGCTTCGAAAGTGAATGTATAGATAAATACTCATCGATAGAGACAATATTGCGTCCTTCACCAATGCGAGATTACCCCAAGCCCCAAAGCAATGCTTTAGAATGAAAAACTTGTCAAAACTAAAGGCATAACATCCATCACTTTTGACTCAACTAAAGCAACTAAAGCAAAAATAATATGGAAATATGTTGAACAGATGAAATGTAAAGCCAAACTATTCAACCACATAACTATAGGAGTTCACACTAGCTTCATTAATGTTTAGCCTATATGTCAGAATACATGAGCAATCAATGTTGATGGTGATCAAGAGTAGTACTATCTTTCCGAAAGAGGGTCTTTGGACTTTGTCAATTTAAAGTGACCTTCCAACTACGCGAATGTATCATATTGGCTTCTGGCATTGTTCTACCCAAAGTATTTTGTTTGTATTAATCTGAAGGCGTCGTTATACAATGCCCCCCAAAATGAAAATACGAGGCTCAAACTAGGGGTAATTTATAAGTTATGGACACGCCTCGCTTAATGAAGAAAAGCGCCGAGACCAGAACGAGAGGACCTGCAAAGCTCGAACAAATTGGAGATTCTTTCGCCACTTGAAACCCAAGCTGCGGCGAGCACAGGGACCAGAGGCCAGAAAAGGCTTGAAGCCATTGGTCCCGAGCCATCGCTAACGTCCTCGTGCCTATAGGAAACCAGGTTCCTGGAGTCCTGAAGATTTAGTAGTGTTTGGTTTGATTGCACGCTCGTGCAAACCAGTCGCCAGGTGTTCACTGCAAAAGCAAGAAAGAAATTGCACCAGCCAGAGTCATAAGAGTAGGGTCAGTATCAAAGACGTATCAAGTTGTCTAGAAAATACTGAACTTCATTTCATTATCGAAAAAGTTTCGCGAGATTGCAGTACTACTTCCGCGAGGAAAGTAAAATGTCATCAGCTAAACCAAGCGTACTGATTCTTTATGGCTCTGAGACAGGCAATTGCCAATCTATTGCAGAAGGTCTGTACGAGGCCAGCAATGAAGAAGGATTTAAAGGAGTTCTTGCGCCTCTGGATGACTACAAAAAGGTTGGCTTCGAAAGCGCAAGCCTCGTGCTGATAGTGACATCCACGACTGGGAATGGTGAACCTCCGCGCAATGCAGACCGCTTCATGCGTTACATCCGGCGCAGAACTCACCCCAACACCTTATTGGCAAACACAGCATATGCTGTCCTTGCATGCGGTGATACTAACTACGACCAATTTTGCCTTGTAGGCAAACGTGTAGACGAGCGCTTGAATCAACTCGGTGCACAAAGGCTCCTCCCAGTGGCTTGCGCGGATGAGGGTACTGATTTGGAAAAAACAGTGGAGCCATGGCGTATTGGTATTTGGGATGTCTTGCGCAAGCATCTTGCCAGCAACGTAGAATCGCAGGAGGTGAAAGACACAGAATCAAGAATTAACAAGCCCTCTGCGGAGACTGCCCCTGCAGGATTTAGTAATACTAGCGGCGAACCTTCAGGTAAGGTTCCCAAACAGCAAGATGCCGTTACAAATTCAGGCAACCAAACTAGCACTAAACAAGAATCAACTTCCACACCGCGGGGTGAGGATAGTGCCGAAAAAACGCAAAGTGGACCTAGGGAGCTCTTGATCATGTATGGATCAGAAACTGGCAATGCAGAGGCTATCGCCACACAATTGCACGAAAGTGCTGGGGAGCATGGGTTTAGTTCCCAGCTTGCCGAGATGAATGCCTTTAAAGATTACAAACTTCCAGAGCAAACTCTCGCTATATTTGTTATTTCCACCACGGGTAATGGGGAACCCCCGCGCAACGCGGATACCTGTTGGCGATTTTTACGTCGGCGGACCCAGCCGGCAACACTTTTGGAGAAGATGCAGTATCTCGTACTAGCATTGGGCGACACAAACTATGATCAATTTTGCCATGCTGGCAAGCGCATTGATAAACGCCTGGAGGAGCTAGGAGCTCAACGTATACTCCCTGTGGCATGCGCGGATGAAGCTGTAGGCCTTGACCAGGTTGTAGAACCTTGGAAAAAGTCTCTTTGGGACTCTCTTGTGAATGCTTCTTCTAGGACATCATCAAACAAAACAGAGGTGGCTTCTTCTACCACCTCGTTAAAGACAGCGCCAACCGAGGTGCCTGACATCAATTTGACGCTACCTGCAGCTGCTTCTTCTGTTCAAGTAGAACCTGCAGCAGCAGCAGCAGCAGCAGTAGCAACAGCTACAAAAGCTGCTACTATTCCTGAGAGCAATATCGAGAGTACTGACTCTCAAAAGAATTCATCTACTATAGACAATGCTTCAAGCAGCCAATCATCCGAGGGCGACAGCTTTGAGCCGTTTGACAGTGAAGTCATGGTCTTGTATGGGTCTGAAACTGGAAATGCAGAAGCAATCGCTACACAAGTCTTTGAGAAACTTGGAGAACTCAAGGTCCCTGCTAGAATTGCCCGCATGGATGACTATAAAAAGATTGGCTTCCTTGAAGCTAAAGAGGTTATTTTTGTCATTTCAACAACAGGAAACGGCGAACCTCCCCGTAACGCTGAAGCCATGATGCGCTTCATTCGCCGAAGGTCACATCCGGAAAACCTTTTGCAGCATTTGCGATATGCTGTACTAGCTCTTGGTGACACCAACTACGACCAATTTTGTGCCGCTGGAGTCTCTCTGGAGCGACGACTTTCTCAACTCGGTGCCACGCAATGGATTCCAATGACGCGTGCTGATGAAGCTGTAGGTCTTGATCAGTTTGTTGAGCCTTGGCTTGGTAAAATTTACAAACGTGCACAGGCAGAGAAGAAGGCGTCTCAACCAAGCCCAGTCGCATCTAACAAGCCACCTATTGCCCTT
This sequence comes from Schizochytrium sp. TIO01, assembly GCA_004764695.1. Lineage (NCBI taxonomy): Eukaryota > Bigyra > Thraustochytrida > Thraustochytriidae > Schizochytrium > Schizochytrium sp. TIO01. The sequence continues at coordinate 918,583 of SMSO01000034.1, read as the reverse complement.
ACAAGGGAATCTAAGCCTGAAGTGAAATCTGCGCTTCCGCAATCATCCATCAAGCAACCTGTGGGTCTTCCTGAGTCAATTGGTGTAACAGGAGGAGCATCTCGTGCTTCTAAGATGGAGAATAATAGCCAAGATGTGCAAACAGGAACGAAATCGACAGCTCGGCCTGCTGGTGTTCAACAACCTCCCGGCCTACCCATCAAAATTGCTGCTGCTGCTCAACGCGCGCCAATTCCAACAGCAACAGCAGCAGCGGCCGCTCCGAGTTCTCCAAACCCAATTCATCCTGGTCAAGGGAAGTATGGGTGGCGCGAGGCTGGCTCTCCTCTGGGCTTTGCGGATGTTTGTGAACTCTCTACAGTTGAAGAGATTGAAAAGAATACCGGCAGAACTGGCAACTTAGAGGCTTGCCTTGCTCGTGTACGTGAGGTCTCAGCAGCTGAAGCAGCAACCGCACTCGCCAATAGCCAAAATGCACCAAACAGCGGGCGGTTAAATCGTTTTCGGTCTTCCTCCATTGAGTCACCATCGAGTGTCGCAGGTTCTTCAGCTTCTCACCCGATTGATGCTGAACTTGCAAAAGCGAAATATATGTCTCAAGGTGAAGATGTAAAGCGCGTACTTCAGATCGACTTAGAGCTCAAATTCCCCGAGTTTCCGGCACAGTGGAGCCCTGGTGACGCCTTGGGAGTGGTTTGCCCAAACCCTGAGGTACTCGTGCAAAAAGTTCTTAAGCGCTTGAATCTAGATGGTGCTACACAAGTCGAGGTTACGACCCGTGCCCGCGGACCAGCTGGATCTGCAGGTGCTACACAGAGCCAGGAGCGCCCAATGTTCTCAAACCTTGACCCAGTCACAAGCCTTGAGAAGATTTTCACCTGGGGTGTAGACATGACCTCGACCCCGCGTAAGGCGCTCTTTCGAATGCTGTCTGAGTATTGTTCGGATCCTCTTGAAAAGGCACGTTTATGCTACCTGAGCTCTCTTAAAGGGCGTGGTGTTTTCACGAAGCTCGTTGAGGCACAGCAGTTAACTCTACTCGAGATTTTGGATCTCTTTCCCTCGTGCCATCCCCCGTTGGAAAACTTACTGCACAGTTTGCCCAAGCTCGCACCGCGCTTTTACTCTGTCGCAAACTCGCCTCTAGGTCCTGGTGGATACCGGCATGTAACGATTGCCATGACTGTCGTAGAGACAGAGCTGGCAGGACGGCAGGGCGAAACACGTATTGTTCGTGGCCTTTGTACATCATGGATGGAGAGTCTCGCAGAAAAGGTTATGCAAGGTGCCTCATCAAGTGGTGCAGGTCTTCCGGGTGCCCGCCCTGCCGCTTTGGATGCTGTTCTGCGGAAGATGGGCCGCGTTCAGTCTACTCGGCCACCTGCCCCACGAGTTCAGGTGTTCTTTCGCAACTCAACTGCTTTCCACTTGCCTGGCGATGTAGAGATTCCTCTGATTTTGATTGGACCTGGCACTGGCGTGGCGCCTTTCGTTGGCTTTATTGAACATCGCAAGTTTCTCAAGACAGCCCAGGAATCGATTCAAGGAGAGCTATACGAGGGCTATTGGCGGGGAGGCCGCCGCCTTCGAGCGGCAGATATCGCCTCAAGCCTGGCATTTGAGCCTGAGCAAGAACTCAAGTCCGAAGTAACTCCACTCGACCTGTACTTTGGTTGCAGGTATGAAAACAAGGATTTCTTGTTCAAGGATTATCTCGAACGCGAAGCACGTGCAGGCGATGTGTTGGGCAACTTACGCTGTGCCTTCTCCCGCCAAGGTACCGAAAAGGTGTATGTGCAGCACTTGCTCAAGGAGGACGGCGAGCGCGTGGCGCGTCATATTATGGAGCTAGATGGTTTCATCTATGTCTGTGGCGATGGCATGTCTATGGCGAAGGATGTAAATCAGGCACTTGTGGAGTGTCTTGTTAAGTATGGTCGTCTCGGCCAGGTTGATGCGCAGGCAAAGCTTGACGAAATGACTAAGCGTGGTCGCTACAAGCGTGACATTTGGTCATGAATGATCCATGCATGCATGATGTTGGCCCAACTTGAACAAACATATTTTCTTTTCATTTCCACATAATAACATAGCTACCTACTTTCCACTCGAAGAACTGAGAAAACATGGGAAACACAGTCCCACAATTTTGATCTTCTTGTTTTACTTTCAAGACAATTTTAATTTTTAGAAGTAAAAAAAATAAATTACTACTACCTTCAAGCAAAACTTCAAAAACTTTTAATTAAAAAAAATAATTTAAAAAAAATAATTTTAGCTCTTCAAAACGACTGTCTCTTTGCTACGAAGAAGGAATCTTCGACCGTGTCAAATTGAGGTCAGGGAGCCTAGTCAACCCGAAGCTATCTTCCCACGCAAAGCTCAATCAGACTGACAAAGTCGAGCAAACATATACTACATACACACATATGACCACGCGAAAGAGCAGAACTTGCTCGCTTCTAATCTAATGTACCCGCCCGCCTCTCGAGACCTCGGACTGCAGCGCGAATCCTTTTGCTCCTCATTTCCTGCAAGAACCGCATTGGGTGCGCTCGTGGGTGTGTACTTGGCCAAGCGAAGAACTGATTCGTCTTCGCCGTATAGAGGTCTGTCTCTCGCACAGGCGTCGCGGCTGCTTTTGGAGCCTCACGCGGGAACAGCAAGACGCCAAGGCAAGACGCCAGGGCGTCGGGCTCCACCGCCGCAAGCCCAAGCTGGCCAGAGAAGACCCCCATCGCAGTTCTCAATGGCAGTCAAAGGTTCGGCCGTGCGACCGACGACCAGCAACAGCGGCATTTCAGAGCAGAGCAGAGCTCTTCCGCGGTGGCGAGCGTCTTACAGCTCAGGAAGCTAGCTCGCTGGCCCGCTTGGCAACCCCGCATCCGCGAGCGGGCGTGCGAAGATGTTAGGGAAGCTTTGCACAGGGTACGAGCAGCGCCGAGGTCCGCGCTTGCCGAGCAGAAGGCATCGATCGCCTCGCAGCCTCGCCGGTTCTGGGCTTGGGCGGCCAAGGTCGTCGAGGAGGACCTCCTGGAGCTGGCCAAAGAGACAGACGTCGCGGGAGCCACAGGAGTCGCAGGGGCCGCAGGAGGCCAGTTGCCCGCCAGCGCCAGCGGCACGTGGGCGACCGCGAGGCTGGTTCTCTGCGCTGCGCCGAATTGGCGCCAGGGCTTAGAGCCCATCGCGATGCTCCGGCTACCGTACGCCTTTGAAAGCAGGCGGAAGGCTCAAGGTCTCTGCTCAAGGATCCCGAGGTCCTCTGAGGAGTGCGGAACCGCAGATGCGGTGCCCTCGCGAGCGGACACCAGAGATGCGCTGCGCAGGCCCACGCTCGCTAGCACCTGGGGCTCTTAGTCTGAAGCGCCTCCCTGACTTCAGGCGCGCTCGATCGAGGGCAAGCTCAGCGGCAAGCTCAGCGGCCGCAAGGAGTTCATCTCAGCGAGCCAGCCAAGAACCCGCGCGAGCCCTGCAAGCAGGCAGGCAAGATCTTCGCGACGAAACCGCTCTTGCGATCGGCGCCCTGCTTGCTTAGAACTTTAAGCTCTCGGCGGGCAGGGCGAACTTTCTCGGCAGGTGGACGGTCTGCCTCCAGTCGAGCACGAGCCCCGGCGTGTGCCCTGCCTGGACACCCATCCATCCATACATCCCCCTGGCAAGCTGATCGACCTGCAAATAAATATCCTCGACGGAGTTCGAGCAAGCAAGCAAGCAAGCACGCAGGCAGGCGACACTCCGCCTACCTTCTGGCTGCCGTGAAACCAAGTTCTGCTCGTCGTGAATGGAATGTGTGAGTCGTCGTCGTCGTGGAGTTCGCGCAGGCCGTAGGAACCTGTGGATCTTCAGCCTTCTTACAAGTTCGCCACCTCAAGAGCGCTCGCTTTCCTCGCTCGAAGGAGCAATCTAACCTCGTCATGTCGAGTCTGGTGGTCAGTACTGCGCCTGGACCCCCGGCCCTTCGAGATGCTCCTCTCCGCCCAAAGCAAGCTTTGGGTGCATGTTCTTTAGTGATGGAGTGGTGGAGTGATGGAGCGACCGATCAGTCAGTCAATCCATTGCTTTCGTTCACGATAACAATTGCATTTCGTTCCTTTTTTCTTTGCTCTTACTATTATATTTCTTTGTGAGAAAAAATGTGAATTGAATTATATATATATATCATATTATTTTTAAAAAATAGAAAATGATACAATTTTTATTTTGGTGAACAAAATCACTCTTTCTTCCTTTCTTCAGTCATCGGCGCCAAAGATGCGGCGAGATTCCTCTGCACCTCTCCCACAATGCCCCCCATTACGAGACCCCCTCGCCCCAAAACTGCCGGGGACACTCTGCGAGGGGGTGTACACAAAGGAGACCTCTAGATTCTTTCTGGCGTACACCCTCCTAGGGAGTTCCACAGAGCCCCCCTCTTTGCCCGCAGCTGTCCCTGGCGGCCGGTCCCGAGGCGGGGCACGGTAGGAGTCGCTGCCCGGAATTTGAGGCGCTGGAGATTCCACCGTTGACGCTTCGGTCCCGTGGGTCGTCAAGACCGCCGCCAGCTCGTGATGCGAGTATTCGCAGAGCACCGCCGCCGCGAGGCGAAGCGAAGGGCCCTCGCTGCGAAGGGGCGTTTCGCAGCAGCCTCGTATCCCGCGCAGGGCTTAGAGATTCGACGGAGAACGGTCTGCGCACGCGTAAGCCCCTGGAGCCAAGGCTTACGAGGGCGCAGACTGTGCAATAAGTGCAATAAGTGCAATAAGTGCAATGAGAGAGTCTTTTACGCTTTTCTTTTCTTCTCTTCTCTTCTCTTTTCTTCTCTTCTGCTTTGTATCAATCTTCTTCTCTCGTTTCTCGATCTTCGACTTCGATCTTCGACTTCGATCTTCGACTTCGATCTTCGACTTCGACTTCGATCTTCGATCTTCGAGGTTCTCAAAGGAGCGAACTGAGGAAGGAATCGCGAGCAGGAACTCGATCAGATCATGCATGCATGAGCTAGCTCTGCGAGAGAGAACCTCGAGATCCCGTTTGGACGAGGAGTCGAACGTGGAGGAAAGAAAGAATAAGGGCGTTTTCCAGTTGGCTTTTGGCGCTTGTTTTGTTTTGTTTTGTTTTGATTGATTGATTGTTTGTTTGTTTGTTTATTTGTTGTAGCATAGAAGAAGGCGTTTTAGTGTTCTTTTGCTGTTTGATTGTTGTTGTTTGATTGTTGTTTGTCTGTTTCTTAAGGAGGATCAACCAGCGTGAGAAAGTGACAGCGAGATGCAAAAGATCCGGAGATCTGGAGATCTTATGGCCCTTTAGCGCTTCCTCCGCCAGAACCTCGCGCGGCAGTAGTTAGTAAACACATAGTAGAAAAGTGTTTTCCTTCGCAATTGCAAGTTTTATTTATTTATTTATTATTTTTATTTTAAATAAATAAAGAAATAAATAAATAAAGATACGTACATACGTACTTTCTTTAATTAAATTAAAAATGAAGGGAGGGAACCAATACATAATACAGACACAGCTTTGCAGTTCTTGGCATCGATTGATTCTTTGATTTGTGTCGCATTGGTTGGCGTTATTAGGGGAGCGCCGCATTGCTTGGGCTTGAAGAGGGAGGCGAGCGGCAGAGGCAGAAGCAGAACCCGATCTCCGCTCGCCCGACCGCAGACAAAGAAACAAACCCTCGCAGGTGGCCAGCGACAGCAGCAGCAGCAGCAGCAGCAGCAGCGACAGGAGGCGGTCCATACATACATAGTAAAAGAGCTCGCTCTCTTCTTCTTCTTCTTCTTCTTCTTCTTCTTTTTGTTTTTGTTTCTGTTTCTGTTTTTGTTTTTGCATTTGCTTTGTTACGTTAAAGAAGAAAAAGAAGAGAAGGAAAGGGCTTTATAGGCTCTACTTTACTACGGGAAAGGAGGAGGAAGAACTGCTTTCGCCTCGAGAGTAAAAGTTTTTTTTTTCATTGAGTATCTGGATTCCTTCGGTCCTGGCAACCGCAAGCAAACCAGCAACGAAGCGAGCTGATCAGAAGAGGGCAGACCAAGAAGGAGCTTGGTGACCTTGGAGGCGAACACAAACGCGGAGAGAGAGGAGGTTAAGGAGCTTGCGAAGCAACAAGCTCAGCGACAGCATTGTTCACAGAAGCGTTTTGACAGAAGGCTTTCTTTGTTTCTTTGTTTCTTTGTTTCTTTGTTTGTTTTTGCTTCTTTTTCATTTTTTTCATTTGCAGCAATTGTTCTATCTCTCTTTCTCTGACTTTTGTTGAGCTCACGATAAGACTGCCCACCTACCTGCCTACAACTCGAGCTCGCCAGCGACGAGTCCTTGGGCCTCGAAAGAAGACAGCACGGGAACTACCGACACAGATTGGCTTGACTTGCATTTTCTTTAAAAGAGGCCAAGCTCCCAGCAGCCAGAGTCGTCGAGGCGGACATCCGTTCTTTCTTGCACGCACTGATTCGGCCATCCTTGCGATTGCAAGCAAGTGTTGGCACAACTTTGGGCTAGAAGTCCGCATACAACCAAAGGTATTGTGACAACCCAACCCCCCGCCCCCCTTCTCTCCCAAGAATCCCTCAAGGTGACAAAAGGCTCGAACTCTGCCTGCACTTGGCCTTTACTTTGGTAAACCTCCCAAGGTGCAAACACAGATACGCAAATACCAAAATATTGGGCTGTAAAGGTAGCAGGTCAGGTCGGTCAGCCTGAAGAAAAAAAATAAAAATATCATAGAGTTCATCTGCAAAACTGTCTCCAGATTTGCAATAGCTCGGCAATTCTCAAGAAGAAGAGCATATACATCCTTCCTGATAGTAGCCTTGTAGTTTAATACACCTCAAGATCATGGCAGGTGATCGCGAAAACAGCACCAGCAGCGTCAGCAGCTGCTGCAGCGGTGACAGTTGTTGTGGCAGCAGCGTTGACTTAAAAGATGACCAAAGATGTCGCAAGAAGACTACAGGCCCTATCCACAATCCGAGGTACAAGGCCAAGATGTGCCGTAATTGGGTTCGTGAAGGCAAATGCCCGTACAGCGAAAAATGCCAGTTCGCGCATGGTGTTGGTGAGCTCGAAAAGTGGAATGATATTCGTCGTCGCCAGCTCGAGGGTCGCCTCAAAGGCAAGCCCGTCGCAGCACCTATCAATCCTGCTTCATCATCTTCCTCTTCAAACTCTGAAACCCGTCGCCGCAAGGACTCTACTTCAAGTAACACCAGCTCGGTTCATGTAGGTCCTGAAGCCGAATGCCCTCCGGAGTTCACCCTGGAACATGAAGATACAACTACAAGTTCTTCTAAAGATGTTCATTACCATAATTCGCGACAGCAGCAAAAGCCACAACAACAACCACAGCGTGCACTTCCTGAAGGGGTATGTTGGGCAGACCGTGAAAGCCGAACTACCATTGCTGCTCCCATTCCTATGAAATCTCATATGGTAACCCATGTAGGAGAGCCGCTCTCACTTGAAATTGACGACGTTACCTCTCACTCTCTTCATAACCGAGGTTTTGGAGATGAAAACTGTTTTGGGTCTTTTGCGCATTCACTGTCCTCAGCTTGCTCAGTAGCCTCTTCCTCGTCGATGCCTTCCTATGGCTCTTTTGCTTCGTCGGTCTCTTCTTCATCGATGTCTGCATCTGCTTATCCCCCAACCATGATTAGGCAGCAGCAGTACCACCAGCAGCAGCAACAACATCAACACCAACTTCAGCGACAAGGCGGGGAAGGTGGCATGTTCATGCGCTCTGGTTCCATTGACTCTCAGTACTATACCAATGGCCCGTACATGGAGTATCACTCACGTCGCCACTCATCATTGTCGAGCTTGAGTCAGAGTTCTCTGGAATTCATGAACTGCACGTGTTCATCTAACCCCCTTATGCAAAACGCGACACCTTGTGGATTTTGCATTGACTTTGCCGACGACTCACTTAAGCTTCCGTCAGATTTTCTTGATGTGAGTGGACAGCCTCTGCAAGAGCAACAAGGTACCTTCTTTCAACCTCGTGCACCTGGGTTTGGCCGTATGCACTCGAACTCTAGTGACTTCATTTGGCCTCACGAGGAAGGTGATGAAGATGCATTTTCCCGCAATGATGAAGAAGAGCTTGCATACCGCTTTCGCGAGAGCATCGACTTCGAAAAGGGTAGCATCCCGTCCTCGGCTTCATTCGACAACTTTGAGCCCTCAAATATTACGTCGTCCTCCCCGCATATCCTAAGCTTCTTACAGCAAAAGGAACAACAGCACCAACCCAATGTCTGCAGTACGCAGGTACCAATCAAACACCAAAAACAATCCCATGAGAGCGCTCCATACCTGCCGCCAGTGTTAAATGGCCCAACTTTGGAATCTTTTGGGCACAATCAGTTTGGACCATCTTCACCATGGTCAGCAAGCCCTGAGTCCATGGATAGAACTTTTGAATCTTCTCCGATTTCTTTTATGGAACAGGCTGCTCCCCAGAATGTTTATTTGTAGAGTATTTGCTTGAGGCATTGCGCTTCTCCAAGAGGAGCCAGACGAAATAGTCACTTCCTATGTTTCTTTCTTTTTTCTTAAAACAACTTTGTCACTTCGACAATCCTCTGTAGCACGCACGTTCGTAGTTATTCCTATTATTTTAGTGGTGAAGAAGAAGAAGACGTGTCTAGCACAAAAAAGCACGAATTTGACTTGTTTTCACTTTTGATACAAAAGACCTCCACTGACAAGACGACGATCACCACTCATTTTATACACATTATTTCACTCTCCACAATTAAGTACTCAGTTTATATTTCACATTTTTCCATATTTTAGTATTTTACTCTTCAGTTGAACCACTTGCAAACTAAGTTGATAGCCCCGGCTATGTACGACTCATGTGCTCGAGTTTGCTAAATAACGCAGGGATCGTTCAGATAGGAATAAAACCGTCCCTCCCAGATTCTATATCACCACAACTTCATTCATAACACACGCACTGTACTTCTTAAGAGAGTTTCATTTAGGAATCCGCCATATTCTTGGGCCAGCCTACTTTTATCAACATGCTGGCCATTTTTACTGTTCACTGCACAGAGATCCACGAGTTCGTTGCCACAAAATACCACTTTTATAAAATAGAAACTAATTACTGTAGTATGTTCAGAGGGGAAAACCCAAGTTTTTACGAACCACAATGCCACGAAGATATTTCGCGAAGCAGGTTCATCTGCATGCATTCTTTTGTGTCTCTTGATTATCTCTCGTTTCCAGGCTCTGCTTTCATGCGTCATGGCCCCGAGATTGAGCTACCTACCAGAAACAACTTGTACTACTATGGTCTTTTCTTATATGTACCCAAATCGACCAAAAAAAGAGACCAAGCACTTTGAAAGACCCGCACGACTCCTATGAGTTTACCCATATCTGCATATAGAACCCTGTGCCCCTGAACACATGGGACCCGAAAGCGAGTCACTCCTATAGTTTTCATTACTCATTAATAGTACCGACAAGTGTTAGGTAGTTTTAGGCAACTGGTAGAAGTAGGATCAGTAGCACTTATTAGAGGGGTGATAGGAGGGTGGCATTGAGTGAAAATCTGTGAAAGAGGAGTAATTCCTCGATCGGCAATCAATCATTTATCTTGAACGAAAGCAGATTCGATCCGAGCGTCACGAGAGTGAGCCCCGGTGGAATTCAAACGGGCTGTGCGTATATATTGCGTAGCGTGCCTGTGGAAAGAGCTCCTGGGTGTATTGTGGGGAAGAAGCTTGCATAGCAGGCTCATCGGACTCGATTCTTGCCGGTGAAAGACGAAGCTACAAGTTTCACCACGGTCTTGAGGTCTTCGCAGAAGCCGAAAAATTGCGACGCAAACGGATTAAGTTGCGAGGGAAGATCAAGCTGACGGCAGAAAGCGCGGCAAAGACGAGTGCGAGGATCACATCCGAGGAGGAACTCCCTCGACCTTTGTTGTTGCATGGAGGAGCAACAGACGCAAAGAAAGGTAATAATAGGGGACGACTTTCCTGAGATTATAGTAATACCTCGCGACGGTTTAAGACCTTTTTTATGTGTTTCAGAAAACCAGACAGTAGCCAGGGTTAAGCAGATCAGAGCTTTGTTGAATCTTAAGTCTGCTGTGGCAGCCACCGTGCGAACTTTGGAGAATAGAGGCCATACACAGTTGAAAAATAAGTGCCAGGCCTGAGAAACTGCCCCCGCGAAGTTTAGAAGGTCAGCCGCGTGAGCGAGGACTACATTCTCCTCGCGCGGCAAGGATGGCTGTTTTGTCACCGAGAATGAAGACTCGCCGACTCAAGAGATCCTACGCATCACCAACTACAACAGTGCCTTCGTCATCTTTTACATTTATGAAAGAATCCTCGTCTCCGTTCTCCACATCAAGTCTGGGTTCGAGCTCTGATTCATCATCGTCTTCAAATGGATCGTCATCTAGGAATGACTCAACTCTCGCAAAGAAGAAACCAAGCTGGAAAAACGACGCGCTATCCGCATGGGTTCAGGAGCGTGTGGGCTTTCAGCCATTCCCAGAATCGGAGTTTGCACAGGGAGGAATGGTCAGCTTAGTGGACGGAAACACACGTATGCTTGATTTTTGGGCATCTTCAAGTGAACGAGAGAAAGAAAACATGCTAGCACTTAGTGCGAGTTCGGTACGCCAGTTTAGTCGCGAAGCAATGTACCAACTTGCTCGCACAGATCCGAGGCTTTGCTCATGGACGGTGCAAATACCCAGTAAAACTTACATAGAGTGGCAAGCCGCAGTCTATAGAGTAATGAACGCGACATGCGCAGAGCGATGGAAACATGACAGAGATTGTTCACAGCATCATGAATCATCTTCATTCTGCTCAATGCCAACTCCAGCATCCCTGGATAGCAATTCATGGAGTTCGAAGTTTGCAACTGGTAAAAAAGAAGAAGAGCCACGATCACCAGCCTCACAAACACTATTGAGCTTATCAAGGAAGCACGCTCTAGTTCTTTTACTTGAAGACAATGTGGAAAGTTTGGCAGTGCTGTTACTTCTTAAAGGGCAAATTAAATCCGCTTTTGAAGCTCATAAGGCTTATGCTAAGCTTGTTAACTTACTCTTTTTAGTAGCGTGGGAATTTGATACAGTACCACTCATCTTCCGCTGTAGTATGGCTGGCGTCGCATTACTACTACAAACTCGATGGTACGGGAATCTACCACTGTTAAGAAACAGCTCTGAAGGAATTAATTGGGTAGTACAACAGGTATTTTCATCAAGTGTACTTCAGCCAGAATATATCGAATGGAAGTCAGACGCATTTGTTTCTGCTGTGTTTCTCTTGCTCATGGCTCACGATGGTTCAATTCCAGAATACTGGGTTTTCCTTGCACTGGGGTTGTTCGTAATTCCGTATATATTCTGTGGACTTGAATCAATTCCTAGACGGCGAAGCCAAACTTCAGATGTTGCAAAAGCACGCAAAATGGCCATTAAAATAAACAAAGTCACGCTTGTATATTTCGGCTGGAGTTCATCATGGGCAAGATTTACGATCGCTTTTTTGACATTCTTTCCTATTCTCTTCTCCCTCTTTGCAAGCCTTGCAATTAGTGTTGGCTACTCAATTTCAATTCTGATGCCAAATTCATTCTGGATAATGAAAAATGTACCATATACTCAAGTTAATGAAGGACAAGGTTTTCAAAATAAATCAAGAGATGCCTATACAAGTCGCGATGAAGATTGCGACATGAAAGAGGCATGTTCAGGTAGTGAAAGCGACCTTGACTTCGATACTTTTACGAACAGCGAAGATGAAGAGAGCTATCTTAGCGACGGGAGTCTCAGTACAGATGAGAAACTCTTTGTTGATGCTACTACTAATTTGGGGGAGCAAGATGACATTGGTGTGTGCGGCACATACGAGGAACTTAGTTCAAATATTTTCCACAAACAAGTAGATGAAAATACTGCAAAAGAAGAATTGGGTAAATTGAGTGCACACTTTTAGAGGCAGATTCTGCGAGTTTGTGAAGTAAATTTATGAAAGGGCCGCAGCACCACAGGCTCTAACGATTTCAAGATATATACACAAGACTGGAGATCTTAAAAGTATGACATAGGTTTTTTTTTGTTTTTGTTTTTTCTGTTTCGAGTAGTTGCTTGTTACTTATTACAAATATACAAGGACCAAAAGGTTAAAAATGATAAGTTGTGATAGCGACAGATGAATTTATGTACGAAGAAAGGACATACAAAGGACATGGAGTCCTCAAAAATGGCAAGTCAATTCAGCCTGTCTACCTATACTACACATACCCACATATGCATGAGCCCTTTTCCATGCCCCTTTCAACTTCTACACCCAAAGGAAGAGGGGAGTCGTGGTTGGGAAGCGAGAGTTAATACCTTCTGCTTGGTAAGAGTTAAAGCAGGTTACTTAGGGCAGACTTCCTTGTTAGCAGCTTAACATGCTTACGTAATACGCGCTTTAAAAAGATTTTTGTTGGCGTTTCTTCCGTAGTTGTCTATTTTTTTCTTTGCGTTTCTTCTTCAATTACCTTCGTGAAAGACTATGGCACATCGGCATTAGGAGAGAAGACGCAACTGAGAAAGACAAGTAAGGTTGAAAGATTGACCGAAAATACACTAAAAGGAAAGCAACAATAGAAGAGAGAGCGCCAATAACAGGGTAGCTTGGAAAGTGAAAGCCACAGCTGTAAAGACACAAGACAGGCGCTGGCATCTCTCACAGAACGGTCTAGTTCCGGTGGCCATCATAGACGAGGTTCTCATTATGAATAAAATATTATTCTGAGTTATCAGAACCATCGTCGAGAAGATCATCCCAGTCCAGGAATCCATTTTGCAAGTAGTTGAACAGCAGTTCATACGAGAGAAATGTGATTGCACACGCCGGAGTCGTGCGCAGGATCTGGGTCCCCAAGCCCTGGTAGAGACCCAAAAATCCCTCTTTCTCTATGATGTTTCTAATAACCCGAAAGACGTGAACACGCATGAGTCCGCGACGAGAAGCCTGGGTAGGCTCAACACCCATGGCAACTTCGACATGGAGACGAGCACGCGCAATATCATGTGGATATGTAACTGTAGTTGCAACGAGCTTTGAAAGCGTGGAGGCAGCGATAAGGACCGCAACGTGGGACCAATTGCTGTTGGATCTCTCGAGAACATAGGATGAGGAGCCAAACTTCACCTTTAGATACTCGTAGAGCGGAAACTGCACAGCAACATGTGAGAGGCCAAGCATGGAGGCGCTCAGGCCCTTATAAAAGGCCTGCAACCCCTCAGTGCGATAGATTTTGCCAAAGGCATGGAACGTTCCATTATATTCAGGTTTGCAATTCACATGTTCTTGCACCTGCAGACGAGTACGCACGACCCAAAACGGGTTTGTACATAAATTCGTAGTGGCCCCGGCTACGACCGCGCTGGAGATGGTATTGAGCATGGCGTGTTCCTCCCCATATAAAGTCAAAAACCGGTCTTTAAGGTAACCATATGTGGAAAAATATATTGACCACGACGGGACATAGCCCATGATTGTCGACGGAAGTCCTCGAAAGAGTCCCGGTACACCCTCTTGCTTGAAGATCTGCTTAAATGCATTCAGCGTTCCCGTGTAGTGCCGTACAGAACCTTGGAGCTCTGCCCGTGCGTTTCTGCTTTTCTCACCTTGTGCAGATTCAGCAAGTGCTACCAAATGTTGTCTCCGAGCTCCTTGGACCTGCATGCGTGCTTTGACAACATCAAAAGGCGCTACCGCCAGTGCACCCAAGATTCCAGATCCTGCGCCCGCCATGGCTGAAGCAAAGTGCTCATTTTGCTGCACAGAAGTCCACGGCCATCGCCGAGCCCTTTTCCGGGATCCCTCACGATGACTACGATGATAAAACTCTACGGAAGATCCAAGATCATGTGCACGTTCACTGTCATCGCGTTGCACGCTACCAGTCACGCCGGATACATACTCCTGAGCACTTCGCTCTGCGACATTCCCCCCGGAATAGGCTCTCACACTTTTATTGGCACTGCTCTCGGCAATGCATCTGGCACGATCATCAGAATTCTTGCGAAACATCGTTCTTGTGCAGCAGTTTTGATATCAAATGGGTTTTAAGAAAAAAACGTCGATGAAAATGCTGAACGCCAGGTTCGCGATGTCGGGAATCTCAGCCTCGCGACGCTCTTCTTCTTTGCTAAACAAACTCACAGGACGTTGAGTACGAGCTGCGAACACGAAGTTGGCGCAGGGGAATGAATAAACTTACACGCACAGACAAAATTTGGTCGAAACTGGGTGAGTGCCGCGACTACAACCGCTGTTAAGTGAGTGAGAAAACAAGAGCAAACGTACTTGAGGGGAAGATACGTAGCAGAAACCACACTACCGCAGCCTATCACACACGTGGCACGGGGTGCAAATTGAGGCGAGATATTGGCGCCGGCAAGATAGAAGGGAAAGCAGCTTGCCGATGGATGGCTTGACAGATGGATAAACCAAGCGATAGATTCACAGGCAGTCGAAGCAGAATCCTTGAGGTGCAAGGACGGAGGAAACAGGCGATTGGGGCCGCCGGGGCTCGAAACTGGCTTCGCCGAGCCAGCTAGCTAGCTAGCGACCCGAGGCGGGCAGAGAAATACCTGGTATGTTGCTACTGCCTGCCTGCCTGCCCGTCTGTCTCTCTGAGTGCTACCTAGGTACTGATACATACAAATAAATATACACGGACTTCCCGACTCTATACTCTACTTGCTGCCTATTTTCTCCATTGTATAAATTGCAATACTCTACTTGTGGAGTTTGTGTTCCACTGTTAGTTAGTTACTTTCTGCCTGTCAGTCTGAGCTGCGGAAAAGGAATGCGTGCTCCTCTGGCTGGCGCGGGGTAGATACAAGTTATGCTGTGGACACCATAGTCTGTGGTAGCAGACTGAGGGCAGGCAGTAATCGAAGGTCACTGAAGGAACATACTACCTACCAATAAATAGGTTACCTACCTACTACATAGAAGATACCTGTAGAGGAAAAGAAATAAAAATAAAGCGCTGAAGAGAGCAAAAGAACAGCCTACGGAAACAAAAAGAGAAGCTGAGCGAAGCGAGTGCCAAAGCGCGACTGTGAAGTAGGACCTCGTCTGAACCAGTGGTGCCTTCTGCCCTTAAGAATTGCTCTCCGTCAAGGTCGAGCTCTTTTCTTCTCTTCTCTGCCGGAGTTATTTTTACTCTAGCGGGCTCAGAGACCAAGTAAAACAGCAGTTCGTACTCATTACGGATTATTGGTAGAGGCTGCTAACACTCAGCAATGATTCCCAATAGTCCGAAGAGGAACAGGAACAGTGTCTTAAAAGTAATGTTTTAGTCGTTTTCTTCTATCATTATTGTTCTTACGATGTTGAAAAGAAGGAAAATAATTGTTAGTCTTTTATTTTGGTTTATAAAATTAACTTTTAACTTTGAACACAACAATCGGTAACTAGATCATAGGTAGGTGCTACTAAGCTGATAGCGATTGAAGAATGAACCCAAAGTTGAAAAAAAAAAAAAAAAAGACTTTGCAGATTGGTACCCAGTGAATTGATGATGAATGAGGGAAACGAAACGAAAGAGAACCTTAAGTAAGAGGAAGAAAAGGCTGAACGATTGACTTTTCGACCACAATTCATGATGGTTCGAAACAATGACCAACAAGAGCGATTGTACTCACAATATACATTTACAATTTATATTTGCAATTACATTCACAACTAACAATTGCAACTTCTAGTTACGGAGCAAAATCAAGCGAAGAAGTAAGCAAGCAAGCAAGCAAGCAAGCGAGCATTGAAGCAAGCATTGAAGCAGCCTGAGCGGGTTTCCTGCTCGTCATACTAGTTTGCCTTTTGCAAATACAGCTTGAGTAGTAGAACAAACAAATATACCCATACCCACCAAAAGAGGTGAGCAAGCCTCTTCACACGGTTATAGAATTAACTGGAGTAGCCTCTGCTCTGCTCTGAGTGCAGCAATGTAATGCCACGCAATGTAATGCAATTCAGCAAGGTGATGCACACACACCCGCGATGATGATAATAATGATGATTATGGTAATGATGGATCGGCGAGTGGAGCTGCAACCACAATGCGTGGCTCGGCAGCAGCAACCACGCAGGTCAAGGCAAAGAAAAGCATCGTCGCGGAGGGACCATTGAGAGCAATTTGATGAAGCCAGGTTGGTAATTCGCTGAGGTTGGCTGGGGGGGTGAAGTTGGGCGTCCTCCTCCCACGCGAAGATGGATGTAGTCTCAAGACATTAGTCATTCATGCGAACAGAACAGGATGGTTGGAGATAATATTCAGTTTCGGAGGCAATTCATCCGCTCCTCTGTTTGTTTCAGTTGTTTTAGAAGTTAGTTATGGTGAAATGCAATCTCAAGTCGTTCTTTTCGGGTCATTCACCCGTTCGCCCACCGTTGTCCTTTCATATAAAGAGAATACATGACTTGGAATACCAAAGATATACAATCTCTCTCTCAAGTGCTCAGACGGCTTCGAGGGCACAGAGAAGTCATTTGGCATTTCCATGAAAGAGCTGCCATGAAACGAACCTCGAGGCCAGCGAGCACGTTTGGGATTTAATACACCTAGCCTGTGCACACAAGCATCAGGCTTGTACAATAAGAATGATACAATCACGGCAGATATGTTCTTCATTGTGAAGCCTCAAAGGGCTTTCACGTGGCAAACTACAACTCCAAAACAAATTCCACAGCCTTGCCGAAATTGGGCTCGAGTTCGAAGCCGAGTTCGAAGCCTACAAACTGAATGGAGCCTACAAACTTCGTCCACGCGTTGAACTCCAACCTCGAAAGTTTACCTCGCGATTCTGAGACTCTGCCTCTTAACGTACCTACATTTCATAGGAACCGAGAATCGAGACGAGATGGCCATTCGTGCCAGGGAATGCATTATCGAAAAGTTTCTTCGTAACGGACGATACTGCGTTGTTCACGCATAATGGTCAAAACTGATTAACGGTATGCTGATTAGTGCTTAATATAAAGCAGTCAGCTACAATGTCAAACTTGAGCTAAAGCATCAGAGGTCGACTCGAGAGCAGTTCTCATTGTCTTGTGTTTCCTGCTAGAAATCTAATTTTACGACCGGTAACACAGCAATGCAAACATGACATGCAAAAGGCCACTAAGCAACTCATTGAGACAGACGCTCCCAATCCTTGAAGAAAGGAGGGCGAATCGTACAGCCACGTCACAGTTCTTCAGTGGAGCTTCTAATTTAACTCATTCATTTATTTAAAGCATTCCTTTCCGTATCCCTTCTTTCTTTCCATTTTTTTATAAGACCTCTAATCCACCATTCACGAAACACACTCAAAGCGAATTTGAGATATAGGGAAGCTTTGGAAACAGCTTTCAATGCGACGTTGTTCCTCCCTCATCCCTGCGGCATACACGACCATCTTCGCCGCATTAAGTGCTACCTATGTGCTCCCGAGAGTAATCCTTGAAGACTACACCACATCGGTGGGTAGGTCTCATTCCAAGATCTTCTTCTATGATCAATCAATCAATCAATCAATCAATCAATCGATCCATCAATTCTTCAACTCACGTGTTTGTTTCTCGGGTTCAACGTCAAATTCGGCGTAGAACTTGCCGCACAGGCGCGTTCGCGGGGACCTGGTGGACGGACCTCTGGGTGTAACTGGCCCAATGACTCGGACATTTCCATCAATCTGTGCTGCCCAAATTCAGGCAGTTCTTTGGACGTATCTCAATCAGGCGCTAGTTCATTCATTTCTTCATTCACTCATTCATTCATTCCTTCATTCACTCGTTCATTCACTCCCTCATTGGTTGAATCGTTCTCGTATGAAATGTAAAACCCGGTGCCAAGAACCAGGTAGCAGGAGAAGAAGGTGGCAAACTCTGTTGCGAGTAACCTAATACAGGAGCCAGAGGCCTGCGATCACGATGATGGTAGAAGGTCCCCCTGCATAGGTAGGCATTGTTGCTGTGGAGCGGGTCGCTACAGTGCACCAAGAAGACTTGCCAAGCGCAACGGTGCTTCAATGTAATAGCTTTTCGTTTGATTTGATTCTCAAGGCTCCTGGCCTTCTTTATCTCTATGATGTTAGCGTTCAATATGCTGAAGCCTACAAGATTTTCTATGTGAGGTGTTCAAGTTGGTTTTTGTTTTGTTTTTGTTTTTGTTTTTGATTTTGTTTTTGTTTTTGATTTTGTTTTTGTTTTTGTTTGTTTTTGTGGGTAAAGTAGCTAACAATCTATTTAATGAGTACTAGGACAGTGCGGCGGCTTTCATCTTAAGGATTGTAGCGAGAGAGATCATTACATTGGCACTAGTAGTACTAGTCTCCAGGTCTATAAATTACATTCTAAATATACCAGAAACTGGTATCAGTCCGTTGAGAGATAGTAAGTGAATAAGAACCAAAGAGGCCACGTTTTGGACACACAAAAGCATGAGAACGAACACCCACGTGCCCATGTTTAAGATCAAAGTATCGCAAAGAAGGGCACCAAGAAGCAGCTTGGCTTTAAATATTCAGTGGGGTTAGCTTGAGCCTAAGAAGTGGTGTTCACGTCCCAGACATTGTGTGGCTTCTATCTGATTCAGCAGACTTACAGGAGGTCATCGATTTAGTGCAGGCAATGATCTCACATTGAGGTGGCAACCACAACTCGGCTAGAGAAGGACAGTGTTCATTCAACCTGTTACCGGTGTCACGTGAGGAAATTGGCATGCTGCGACCCGGACGACAGACCTTTCCATCTGCAACTGTGTCGCAAGAAAAGACAGTGGCCAGTTCTCAAACTCAAACGAATGCGGATGAAGTTTCTGCAACGCTTGGGTCTTTGTATACTCGAAGAATAGCCACCACGGCTGATGGATTCGGCAGTAAGATTGTACAGGACCAAAGTTTAGAGCAACATTTGCAATATCCCCACCAACATCGCCTTTCAAGCGAAATTCCAGACAGGAAATCTCGAGAGCGGGAAGTTAGACCATGGGCACCGCCAAAGAAAAGCCTGCGCAGCCACTTCGATCATGCAACAAGCATACCACTTCGCTCCAAGTGGGCTGTAAATCACAATCAAGGCCATGAAGGAGTTTTTTCACGATCTGAATGCGCTTCCAAGCACAAGTTTGAAATCTCTCAGATTCAAGTGGATGATCCAGGACTCCACAGTAAGCCAATACCTCCACCTCGAATCATGCAACAGAGTTTTGAGAAAAAAGCATATTCTCAGAAAACGCAAAATATACTAGCATCGCGTATACATCGCCAAAGGTTAGGCCGACCAGCAAATTTGACTATGGATACAATTAGATCTCTGGACCGAATACAAAAACTTGAAGCTGTCAAGCGTCTCCACAGGACTGCACAGAGCCTAAAAGAGATGCGAACTACTTTTAAAGCACTTTCACCCCATAATCCATTGCATTTGACTTTACAGATAATTCGAAAAGCTTTGCGAGTTGCAAATCCAGCTTTGGATGACTGCTACATATTTCATACCCTCGGTCAGTATGAACAATACCCCTGCAATTTTGGAAAGGCAACAATCCTTCGAGTTCATGAGAAAATGTCGTTTGCTCTTAATCAGCAAGTATATGGACCCGGAAGCATGTCCTTTAGAAAAATTATGACAAAACCTCTGCTTGAGCGTGTCAGTTCAATAGCAGGCTTCGAGGTTATCCAAGCCAAGACACCGAAAGTTGAATACATGGTCTGTATCCCTGTCAGAGATCGCCATGGGAATGTTCTTGCCTACATTTGCAGCCCCATAGCACAATCTGCAAGTAAGGATGATATTGATCTGACCTTTCTTGAAATGTCGCATAGGAGCGTTGCTGCACACTTGAGTATGTTGCTTCAATGTCTACGTGCCGACCGTGAAACACAAACCGAAATGGATACCAACAGCTATGATCAACTAATTGCTGACGGTGCTAATTGTCGAGCTCGAAAAAATATTGGAGCAAACGCAGATTTATGGAGAGTCTCGCGTATGCTTCGAAGAGTTTTGTGCGAACGCATACCCAATGCTCTCGACACTGTAGTCCTCTTCCGTGATGCTAAGCGTAGTGAAGCATTCATTCTTTTGGAAAATATCCCTTCAAAGGGCTCAATATACTCTCCAGATGGGGCCGTCCGCGTAGTTATGGACGATCGGACAGATTCGGAAACTGATGTTCTTCTCTCCTGCGCCCAAGTTCGTGCAAAGCTACTCGTTGGAAAACGTAACCAATGCTCTCTTCTTAAGTGCATGCGTGGAAACTGTGGTCCAGTCTTCGCTGGTCCAGAGATGGCATTATCTCCTTTACTAGAATTTACAATGGAAGATTTAAACCCTGAGATTCAAGAATGCAAAACGTTACATCAGACATCTGTTCCTATATGTCGGTACTCAAACAAAGATGAGGCAATCGCTGTTTTCTGTGTCTTAAGTGATCGCTCCTTGGAACACCAAGAAATCAAGACGCTGAATACAGTGGCCCAGGGTGTTTCCGCAACTCTTGAATCCGCTTATCGTTTTTTCACAAACGGACGACTCAGGTTGGCCGCTTCAATTAAACTGCAATCAAGCATAGATACACACCGAGACGAAAGAGGTGCTCAACAAGCCCTAACGGATATGCTCTCCGGATACTTTTCCCAAGATCGCGAAGATCTTCACGAATATCTTCGTGAACTTTCGGAGGAGTTTCTTGCCAGCGAAACCCGTCCTCGTATATGGCTTCGAGAGGACTGTTCCAAGCTTTTGAAAGATCCCAGTGTGGAGCTCCCACACCAATTAGACGACCCCAAGTTGGTGACATTGACCGAAGGAGATAATGGAGAACTCAAACTAGAAAGTAGAGACCTTGACTTCCAATTTTTTGAGCCCATGGTACTAGAGAATGCTGTCAAAATGATCGTGCCTTTGGTGACAAAGCCAGAGGGTCACTTCCTTGGTTTGATTGAGACCACATCACCTCTTGTACATGACATGGAGGAACGTAAAGAGACGAACTTGCATGCTCGAGAAACTATTGCAGCCAAACGATGGGTTGTTCATACAATCCATTTTGCAAAGGTTGCATCGGAGATGTTGCGCAATGCCATTACTCAGCAACATGCATATCGTTGGATAGCTCAATTATGCGATCCTTGTGATTCAATTCGATCTAGGGCCAACCGACTGCTGACAGATTTAGAAAACGAGCCGTCTGATGGAAAGGTTCAACACGGGGCCCAGGCAGCTATGCGTTATCTTCTCGTACTTTGCCAGGCTTCTCTCAACGCTACGGTTGCTTCAGTATTCTCTTTTGACAACACCATTAATCCATTATTCTTCCACAACCTGTATAGTTCGGGACTCGACACAAGTTTGCTTGTCAATCGAGATGCTCTTTACTTGCAACGGCGCTTAGGTACTTCACTTACCCTACAAGCTGTTGAGGCCCATGATGCTCGTAGGCTTCGTGTTGATAAAGACTTTGACAATGATCCACTTGGAGCAATTGAATCGAACTGGGAAGGTCTTTTTCCTGCTGAACGCGACGCTTTGCAGATACATAATTACGTTTTCCCTGGTCAACATCAAGCGCATGACACACTAGCAAGTGAACTTCAAAAACTTCGAATATCTTCTTACGCAAATATCGGACATGCACTCTTAGATGATTCCGAAGATGAGATCAAAAGTGTTCTTTCTGACATTGGCGACTCTTTGTCCGAGTCGAGTGATTCCAGTCGTTCTGCTTCAGATGAGACAGATTCTGTGGATGACTGTAGCTTTTCGGCGGGTGAGCCACCTGTCGACACACTTTTATGTGGTTTAGAGCACCAATTCACACAGTTTAGACCATGCGTTTCAACAAAGGTCAGACAGGCGGAGGTTGATGCAGATATGATCGTTAGGCAGAGGCGATATTGGAATGCCCATGCAGGTGCTATTACTCAAATTTCCCGATTTCAAACTCCTCAGGAGGAAATAGATCTGCCATACTGGTCCGAAACCTTACGCTCATTGAATGTTGGCACACATTCATTTTCCGAAGAGGAGGTTCGTATTACAGAGTCTTTGATGGCTCAAGCTTCATTGTTATGGCACAACGTCTGGCTTCTGGATGAGGCACAATCAAAATGCGCATGGGAAGATCAAATTCAACAAACCCTTTCTTACTATAGCAGGAAACCTCAATCTCAGACTGAAGCCGAAAACATGCTGCTTTATGGCGCGCGATCACTACGAGAAATTCTACATTGCGACCGTTTGACAATTCATGCATATAGCAATCCTACAGAAACTGCCCCGGGTCTGATCATCCCTGTTGTTCAGCTTGATGGTAATCTTCATGCTGGTGACACTATTTCAACTCACAAAACGCGGTTCATAATACCAATACATGGACCTGATAATGTTGCAGTATGCCTCCGCCAGATAGTATGCCTGAGCTCCAGTGCTTTTCACCACAATGATCGTTCGAAAGGCTTCACCCCACGTTCGGAACCATCCGAGGGAGGTTGTGCCTATACAATTTGGTCAGAGCTTTGTATTCCTATTATGGACATTCGCACCGACAAGGTAGTTGGGGTTCTTCAAGCTTGCAATCGCTTGCCAAGTTTACGTCCTCTCCCATGGGGCTTGGAGGGAGCTCCTGGGAAGCTTGATATTTTGGAATCTCTTGAAGCATTTACTGACGTAGATGTCAAACAAATCGTACAATCAGCCATATTACAAGTACTTGCAATGCAACTGACTTCTTTGGACCCAGTTCTTCACCATCCCAAAGTTCTGAGCGCTAGGAATTCATTTAATCCGGATATGGCAGCCGTTTGCTCTCAGCAGATTACACTCAGCCGAGCCAAAGAGTCGTTCCTTAGGGGCGCTCTCCGCGCTAAAGAGCGAATGGAAAGACGACAGCATACACAAAACGCGTCTGTGCGGAAAGTTCCGTCTTCACGCCGGCGTTCTAGTATCATTCAAAACCTTAAATCAACCGCGAGTCGCCAAGATATTAATGGAGGTTCTGATGCTGATCTTTCACCAGAAGAACTTCGACAGAGACGAATGGCAAAGCTCCAGCGAGAAACGGCTGACAATGTGGTTCCTGATGCGCGTAAATTTGTTCGCTTGGCTGTGAAGCGTTTTCTTGAAGACGAGGCTCTCCGTCAGGATAGAGAGCGCCAAACGATTTTACAGAGAAGAAAGGAGAATCGTGATTGGGCAACAATGGTAACAGACATTCAAAATGATTTCCGTGGTTCACAACGATCAGGACGCATGGGTTCGATGCGAAGCCAACGCAGCAATTTAGGATCTTTTCGGTTATCAGGGTCAATATCGCTAGACCAGAATCGCGGAAAAGAGGCATCCTCTCGTGACCTCCGAAGTAATTTCCGTGCTGAAAGTTTCGTGAGGCAAATTTCAAGCCCATCAACAGACGAAATTTCTAAATAAGCAGCTACTCGAGCCTTTGTTTAGTCTAGACGATATGCTGATGGCTCTATTATATTTCTATTACAGAATGAAACTTTAATCAACACAGGCCTTGTAATGTGCTATATAATGTGAGACCATGTAAATGTAGAATAATATAAAGAAATCTCAAACAAACATCGTCTTGAACTCAATTGATGTATTCAAGAGAGAGGTTTGTAATATAGACCTCAGTTTTCTTCATGAAAGGTTTTGTATCTGATAGGTCAATTTATTGTACTACAAGAATTTAAGAAAATATAAAGGCAAATTCAAGACGGGATCAGTAAAGAAAACATAACATTTCAAAAGGAGTTTGATATATGTATATGATTTTAAAAAATAAAATAAAATGCCATATACTTCTTGATTCTCTTCGCAAACAAACTGAAAATAACCATGCCCTTCGCTGTACTCATGTACGATACGTTCATGCAAAGAGTTCTTGTTCTTTTTAAGCCATTGTAGAATCGACATGATATCGGTCAACGAAAGTACCACTATTCAGCGTTTTCAAGCTTCTGCTCATTTCATTGTCTGCATACTTTACATATTATTTTATTAGACATAGCAAAGATATGTCGCTACTATAAGGATGATTTTTTGGTTAATCCTTTAGTAAAACAGGATTCAAACGAACGACTTGGTTGCTCCCTCCATGCCTTATCTCTCGAAGTTGCTTTGAAGCCTCGCCTTGCTCGGCTTCTGCAATAGCCTTCGCAGCAGCGGAAGGGAACCGAATTTTTAAATAATCATGACCGCGGTATATCATATTATCGTGCCAGCGCTCAGTCAGCTCTCTGACATTCTCTTCACATACGGGGCTTAACTTCTCAAGAATTGCTCGCGCCCATGTTCCACAACTTGCACCAAACATCTGAGCCATACTTACATAGCAGTCCAAGCTTTCAAGTTCTTCGGTCTCGTCTTCTGTAAATGCAGAACTTGCTTCCACCTTTCGAGCATCGGCAAGGATTACCACCTTAACAACCTTCTCGTGCAGAGTTACAATTTTGGCAACACGTTCCCAGTCGTTCAACACATCGATAAAGTCCATCGCTCGAGCAGGGTCTGAGTACTTGATCATGAGGTCAAGTCTCCTAGCTGGGGGTATCTCGAGAAGATCAAACAATGCTTGAAGCTGATACAAAATTGTCGAATCAGTTGCGATGTTTTCCATTTGCGAGCTAATTTCAGAAAGACGTTTCTTTTTAGCTTGCTCGCGAGATTTTTGTCTACGTGCTCTGGCTTCTGGCCCCTTTATGTCCTCGTCATCGTTTATATCTAGGCCAAAATATTCATCCACGGGAGGAAGACCTGCTTCTTCACGTTCCCTATTTTCAATTTCTTGAAGATGTTCAATCAATCTCTCTCGCTGTTCTTGCTGCACAGAATTAGGTTTATGCTGAGAGGTACCTTTCTCAATTGGTCCAATTCGTGGCTTTCTTTTATTGCGCAAGACGTCGCCTACAGGAACCACGCTCCTAGGGTTGCGAAGGCGAATTTTATCATTTGTGTGCCCTCCTAAAGCACGCGATTGGACGTGAGGACTGGGTCCTGGATCTAGTGAACCTCCATTTTCTTGTGTGCGTTGTGCAGTAATCTGGTTTCTGTATTCCTCAAAACTCAATAGTGGATTACATATTGGCATTCCATGGTTAACTTCAGTTTCGTTTTGCTCCTCGGCGGATGCTTCGGGCTTGGAATCTTCGCGACTAGCAGGGCGCGATGATTCGTTGTTTTTTGCCAAATTTCTTAATGTTGGGGATGTTGCACGACTAATTTTAGGAGGGGTCCGTCGCACCGCTTGAAAGCTAGCTTGTAATTCAGCAGCATTCTTTTCCCCGGCTGAAGCACTCTCTAACTTTTCCCGCTCTAGCATTTCATAAAGAATTGCCCTTTCTAATGCTTCATATTGTAATGTACGCCTAAGCTCGACTTGGATTTGAGCCTCGATACGGAGTTTGTTAGCTTCAGGAAGGAATATTCCTACTTGGTCAAGCTCTTCCTTTTTATGAGCGTACTTCTCTCTAATTTTACTCGAGTTAAAGCGACCAAGGCTAACAACACGATCGTGAACATCTTCCCAGTCGTCCGAACCTAAGAGAGAGGCAAATCGTTTTAGTTCCAAAGGGCGTAGATAGGTGGCTGCTGGTTCCATTCCTCGTGGATGATAGTCCTGAAGATGTGCTGCGTTTACAACATCAATCTCGTCTTCTTGTGGATGTTCGCAAGCATTGCCGTTAGCAAGATCTGATCGACTTTTTTGTGATTTTATATCTTCATTTGTCGTTGATGAAGATGATGAGCTGGTTGGCCGTCGAGCTGTATTGTTTCCACGAGATGTTTCGCTACCACCACTATTGCTTGTTGAAGGAGTTGGAGCACGTCTCCTTTTGAAAGGGAGGGATACTTCTTGGATAGGTTGTATTGATCGAGTGTCCAGGGGCCCTGTGTCATTACTCATACCTCCATCGCTTCGGGAGCGTGACACCGTGAGCATGTTTATAGACTTAGCAGAACTCGTCAGTTGATTTGGCATGAGCGGCAGTTGACCGAAACTTGACGATTCATTTCCAGCTCGCATTTGTATCGGACCAGGGAAGTAAATACTGATACTAATCCTCGAGGTGATTGAGTTTTTGCGGAATATAGTCTTGTACTACTCAAATATATAAATTCTTTAACGTGAGTTTCAAAGTAAGCAACAATACCTTTTTTTGATTTGAAGGTTTGTTAATATTAGAATCCTCTTCTTCAGCTTCTCTTTCCAGTCTTCAACGTTTCCCGGCCTTCCCGCTCAGGATTTCTTGCAAAGTTTTTGCTTTAGCGAAGCATCATGTGATTTCCATAGTATGCCTGCAAGTGCTCGATTTCAATTTTTATAAAGACCAGGGGCAGCACTTTAAAAAACATAAAGTTCACCGGAACAAAATAAGGAACCAAAACAGAACTGTTTGGGAACCTGGGATGAATTGGAGGAGATAGAAGAACCTGGCCGGTGTCGGAGGGAGCCTCAAATCGCTTCAAGATTAAGTCGATTGCCTCGGAGAGCGCCACCCAGAGATCTCTGGTGGCGTGAGTATGGGTCCAAGTGGCAGCTGGCGCCGGTTGACATCTTCAAGCGAGCTCGTTTTAAGGTTCACACTGGAGAATGGCCAGTGCTTCAACTGGAAGCCACTGGCGAGACTTGCTGCACAAACTTCGGAGGAACGTGCAGACGTTGACATTGACAACACTAACTTTAAGGCCGTGGATGATCTTGATGGTGGTTATATTGGTGTTGTGGAGGGAGTTCCAATTCATCTACGTGAGATCAATGATCAGGTCCAATTTAGAGTGTTGACGGAGGATGCAGAGCCAGAACATGCAGAGCGCCTTCTTGCAGAATATTTTCAATTAAATGTGGATATGAGCAGGCTGCATAAGGAATGGGCTCAGAAATGCTCTCGTATCGATGCTGTGGGCAAGTGTCTTCCGGGTATGCGTATTCTGAGACAAGATCCTTTTGAGTGCCTAATATCATTTATTTGCTCAAGTAACAATAACATCGCGCGCATTACTTTGATGCTTGACCGGCTTCGCACGGAATTTGGCACAAAAGCTGCTGTGTTGGGACCTTCGCGGTATACGAAGAGCAAAGCTGCTTTGAATCCCCCCCTCAATTTATACGCTTTCCCGACGCCTTTGGCGCTAGCTAAAGCCACAGAGCAGCAGCTTCGTGACATGGGTTTTGGGTATCGCGCCAAGTATATTGTGAATTCTGTAAACAAGCTGAACAAGCAAAAAGGAGGGGCAACAGCATGGCTGTCTAAGCTTCGTGCTATGGATCAAAGTGAAGATAGTTTGAAGGTGGTTCGTGAAGCACTGGTAGATCTTGATGGTGTTGGACCCAAAGTTGCAGATTGCGTGGCTCTCTTCGGCCTGGATCGACGGAGTGTAATTCCTGTAGACACCCATGTATGGCAAATAGCATGTCGTGATTTTGATCGGGACTTACTACAGGCAAAGTCATTGACACCTGTCATATATGACCGTGTAGGTTGTCTTTTTCGGGCTCGATACGGACCGTATGCGGGGTGGGCACATAGTGTACTATTTGCTGCTGAGCTACCTCAGTTTCTTTTGTTACTGCCTGAAGATGTTCAACTTGAGGTGAAGGGGTTTGCTCAGGAGGAAAAGAAGAGAAAAGCTCAGATCCGTCAAGAAAAGTTAGAGCGTAAACAAGAAGCCTCGTCAAAATCTAATGCTATGTCAACCACGGTCGTTAAGGAAGAAAAACAGAAGCCCTCACGGAGTTGCAAGAGGCGAGAGGCAGAGCCTTCTTGTGAGGCTAAACTATATGGTGGAAAGGCAAAGAAGGTAGAGACAGAAAAGAGAGGCATCGCATCAGTAGCGAAAGTTGAAAATGCGAAAGTTCGGACAAAAAAGGGCCATGGAAAGAGCAGGTCAAACATAAAGATTAAGGAGGAATTAGAGAGAAGATCACAGCGGCATGCAGCGTCCTCAAATGCCAAACAAGAACTGCAAAAGCTCGCTTCTAAGAAAATTTCAAAACCAAAAAAGGGAAAACAACACGATATCGATGTGGAGGAAGTACGCGATGGTACATCAAATCGATTGAGTAAATTGCAAAAGTCGTTTCAAGGAAGCAGAGATGATGCGGTAGCAATTCCCGCCTCCAAACGAAGGCGAAGTGTTCGTGCATGCACAAATGAGAATAAAATCCTGTAGGAGAATTCTTACAAATTACCTTCATGCCGTGAATTGTGTACTTTGATGCGAAAGTTCTGGATGCTATTTCTGTCAGATTATCTGTTATAAATTTGACGAGTCGTTCGTTATGGAAGATAAAAAATTGGTAGATGATGAGCTACCAATTGGCTAGTTCTTTAAAACAGAAATTATTCTTACTGACTAGAAAACGATGTATCCTTCTGCTTGTTTTATTATTCTTGAAGGTCAAAAATGTGAAATCTTACACACATTTTACGACTAAATTGTGCTTCTATTGGTCAAGATGGTACAAAAGATGAATGAAGGGCAGTCATTACTTAACACGACTTGGAATTTTTGGCGTGGGGTGACTCTGGAGTAAGGCTGGAAATCTCCAGTGTTAGCAGGCTCTTTGTGCCTCTCCCATTTCACAAAATTGAAAACTAAACACAATATTGTTAGCCAGATGAGACAAATGCTCAAGTACAACGAGATGATAGCTTCTGGATCAAGATTAATGCAAGGCCTGCGCAAGAATTGAGCGAGCATTATCGACCATCGCACGCTTAAGAATGGCTTCTTCCATGGAACGATTCATCTCTGCATGTTTTAAATTGATCTTCTGTTCCTTGAGCCTTCTTCGAAGGTCGGGTAGCTCCGATGGGATTTTGCTAGCGACTTCTTCGCAAGCAAACTGCAAATCCTGTAATAACGGCTTGAGTGCTTGCACAAATACCTGTTGTAGGTCGTCAAAGCCTTGCGGCAAGGTTACACCTGCCTCCGCCTCTGGCTGCCCCGCAAGGATATCAAGCTGCTCTCTCAACAGGTCAGTATCGCAGTTTTTCTCTGCAATATCTAGAATCTCTTGTCTATTCTTCCTCGCTTCCTCCTCCATCTCCGCAACGTTCTCTCGATCTATCTTCAATTCCTCTTCGAGTCCCTCGACTTCTTTTCGCAATTTTGTAAGTTTTTGCGTAAGCTCTGCTTCTTCCGTCTCTAAAGCTTTTCCATAAGACTCCATCTGCCGCACATGTGCCTCCTTCTCTGCACACACTCGTTCAAACTTTGCTTCTTCCTCTGCTGCAAGAGCTCCAAACTCCTCAACCAGCTCATGGGCACTCTTCGCTGATAGCAGAACTCGGTCGCTTTCCAGCCTCGGCAGCTCTTCTTCTTCCTCCTCAAGATGTTCTTCGAGGTCTTCTTCGAGGTCTTCTTCGGACTCATTAACAACTTCTTCAGCATCACGACCTTGGATATTTTTTTTAAAACTAACTTGGGAGTCATGAATAGAAGTCTTTACTTCATGGCTTCCATCGATTTTCGCATGGTCTTCCTGCGCCACACTCCCTCCTTTCCGATCTCTATGCAGATCCCGTTTCTCACGTCCCTGTAGTCGTTTCTGTTTGCTTTGTAGAGCACGTTTTCGAATAGCGTTGTCCATCGCTGCGACAGAAAGGGTCCACACGAGTGTCTGGGCAGCTCTCCCACGAGCATGGTTCACTGCAGATGGCCTGCAAGCACCCAGTGGCACAGCCTTAGTTCTTTCTAGTTCGCGCACGCCTTCCCTCACGCGTGCCTTGAGTTCTCGCCGCATTGTTCCACCATCCATAAGACCAAAGTGGCCCATGCTGCCTCCTGACGACACCGCTCCAGACTTGGATGAAGTCGACGAGGCCTTGGAAGGTCCCGAAGACGATGCCCTTGGTAACAGGAAGGCAGCTGCTGCAAGTAGACCGGCCTCGTTGGCCTTGGCAGAGTCAAACATCGCAGCACCGGATCGAAGGCTCGCCGAGACTCCCGCATCTCGAGCCTCCGCGGACCGTGCGAAGCCTAGCAGGATCAGATTACGAAAGAATCCCTCCGCTGCGGCAGCCTGAACAGCAGCATCTGCTGCGCCGTGCCGTCGTAACGGGAGGCTAGGCACCTCGGCCGACGTTGTGGACATGATGTTGACAAGGAGAATCTATAAGCACCAAGTGCTAGCTGCTCTAAAGAAAAGCAGAGCGCCAGTGGAGAGGGTGAACTATACACAAAGCAAATGAGGACGCAGCAGGCTCTCGAGTGGTGAGGTTTGCAGCTGGAAAGCTTGTAGTAAGATGGGATTAGGGATTGCACCTCAAGTAACCTGGTTCTTGAAGACAAACAAAGCGAGAAACCGTTCTCTATAATCCTTCGTTCTAGACGTTCCACTATTGTTCTGAAAGTTCTTAGTGTTGTTCAGACTGGAGCGATTAATGGATACCGCGATAAAGTATGTCTACGTATGAGTAGGAACCATTGTGTTTGGAGCAGGATAGAGAGTGAGCAGGTTCTCGCTTTTCCTCACTACGTGAACAATAACTCGTTCGAACTTTCACATCAAGGATAGCGGAAGACGGTCAAAGTATTCATTGCCATGGTAGGCCTGTCTCGTGCAAGATCAAGGAATGCAAAGAATACATACAAAAATGATCTATTAACTACATAATTAAGGAATTACTAGTTTCTTTCATGGCAGAGACAATACTAGGTACCTACCCTCTGTGCCATACAGGGCGCGTTCACTTGGAGTTGAAACGCCAATCGTAAAATCGCATAGTTCCTGGCCTCTACTTTAGGAGGGATACCCTACTCTACTTGAGTTAGCTCACTCTATAGATCTGTCAATGAGTGCCTCCATGAGCGCTCGCGATGCTCTCATGGACGACTTCGATGACCTGAGCGAAGAAGAAGAAAACGATTCTGGCCAGGACAAAGAAGGCACAACATCTGATGAAGCTAAAAACTACAGCAGCAAAAGTGGTAACAAAGACGTCAGCAGCAACAATAGCAACAACAGCAACGATGATGGCAAGACGTTGGACGTAAAGGCCGAAGACGGCTCGGGCGTAAAGGCCGAAGACGGCTTGGCCTCTAAGCTCGCTAGTTTGCAGCAACTCGTTGATAGTAAAGATTTCAATGCCAAAGTCTCAAGTGTACGTAAACTTGCGTCCATGGATGCCGCTGACCTTGACTCTGGCCCTGCTGCTCTCAAAGCATACCAAATGGTCGTCGAAGCTAACAACATCTCCTATGCAATCGAAGACGAAGTTGCTCGAATTCACGGAGTGCTCACCGAAGTCTACGGCAAACGATTCCCTGAGCTCCAGTCGCACGTACCAGATCCAAGAGCGTATGCTCGCGTCGTTAAGCTTATCGGTAATGAATCAGACATGACCAGCTTGGACCTCTCAAGTGTGCTGACCGCCACGCAGTCTATGGCTGTTTCCATGACAGGTTCAAGACTGAAAACAGAAGCTCTAGGAGAGCACGAGCTCCTTGGGGTAATGAAGGGCTGTGACGCTATCGAGAATCTGGAGGATGTGCGTAAAAATGTTTTGCTTCCGTTTGTAGCGAGTCGCATGGCTGTGATTGCGCCTAATATGACTGCTCTGCTCGGTAGCGAGATCACAGCTCAGGTACTGGGCGTGGCAGGGGGTCTAGAGAAAATGGTTCAAATACCTTCATGTAACGTAATGGTACTTGGTAAGGGTGCCTCGGCTCTCAACGGATTTTCAAGGGTGGCTGCGATGCGACATTTTGGCGTGCTGTACGGATGCCCACTTGTGCAAGAATGCCTCGCGGAGCATCGTAAAAAAGCCATGCGTGTGGTTTCTGGACGCGTCGCTCTTGCAGCGCGACTCGACCATACCAAAAGCGACCAGAGCGGTGCTGCGGGCAAATCTTGGTATGAGGAAATCCGTGGTAAGCTTGAAAAGTGGCACGCGCCGCCTCCAGGGAAGACCAAACGTGCACTCCCTGTTCCGCAAACTATCTCAAAGAAACGCCGTGGAGGCCGACGTGCTCGTGCTGTTAAGGAACGTCTGGGCATGACTGATACGCGTCGTGAGATGAACCGAGTCAATTTTGGCGAGGCCGAAGCTGATGAATATGGCGATTCCGCCATGGGGAATACGTTTGGCCGCCTGGGTAAAGGTGGTAGCGGGCAGATGCGACTTACGGAGAAAGTCCAAAAACACAAGAAAATCGATTTTGCACATTATAAACATGATAATCGCAGCGCAGAGGCCAAAGCTCGCCAAGAAATCATGGACCGCCTCCGCGACAATCCTGTTGCAGCTTTGTCTGATTCTAACGATAAAGAGAAGATAAACACCAAAACACTCGCTCAAGACGACACAACGATCTTGGAACTCAACATCCCTTCTGCAATTACTGACAAAAGGCTCGCAACAGGCGACAAGAAAAATGGCAGTGAAGGCTACTTTTCGAATACATTCAAATGGAAAGCTTAGTAGGCCACATCAGAACCAAAAACGGTCTTGAGTTAAATTTTCAAAGGTTGGCCAGAATGAAGCCATGTTTGGAGGAATTATGAATATACAACTCATGCCTAGAGAATTGGATTAGCTTGTCGATTGTTTATTCAGTCCAATGTATATGGCATAATTAAAAACAAAATGATGCAGGAGCCAGGAGTTCATACATGTGCAAATGTTTAGTACCATGGTATAGTGTTCAGTCCTTTAATGAGTGCAAATTTACTGACTACATTCATGCATTTAATTTCCGTGCCTAACGAGCTCTACTTTTCGATACAAATTGGATCCTACTACTAGTGTATTATGTTATTGAAAGCACCCCTCTTTCGTAAAGATCCTTACTTTCTTTGGCACCTTTGCATAAAATCTATCCATAAAACCTCGATCTGATGCTTTTTTTGAAGGCCTCGTTTGCGGTATCTGTCAATCAAAGTGTATACAACGAGTGGTTACTTAAGCACACCAGATACACAAATTTGAATAATATGTTTTCTTTAACCTTCGTCGATCTTCTATTTTCTTTCTTTTCACTCCCTTTGTTAGATTCACTAGTATTATTTAAAATACTTACTTTAAATCAACATGCAGTGATTAAACAGCATAAGTCGATACTCACGAGTTCGTCATCGAGGCAATTCAGAAGAGCGAGAGAGGGGCTTTAAATCAGAAACAAAGTCAGCCACGTTAAACAGTACCCTTGCCGTTGATGGCGGTTCTGGGTTTCGAGTTATCTTGGTACATCTTTTAAATACGGCCCACCCAGTTGACGTTACAGATTGAACGAATACTGAATTATCTACTTAACAGTATCACAAAGAACTGCGTCGCATCGCATGGACGGAACTGGTCTATCAATTTTGTGTAGCTGTAGCGAAAACAAGCTCAAGCCTAAACGCATTTCCTGCTCTGTTGAATTAGTTTTGGCAAGCAATTTTGATAGATGTTCAAGCTTGTTGGATGCTCAACCATCAGATTCAACTGTTTAGCTTCGTTGAAGTCTTGAAGTGTTTCGCCCTTATGGAGCCTTTCCAATTCAAGAAGCTTTGCTCTACTAATCAAATTTTGTGGTATGCTTTGGTAATGCATAAGCAAACTCCACTAAGCGTCGCTGTGCAAATATCACATAGTAGTACACAATATTTCTAGCCCATCAACCTGTCGAACCAAGTGCTATAGCAAACGTGGATGTCCTTTGTCCTTCCCTGTTAGCTCCAAAGTGCGTTGTCGAAACTTCTTTAATTTGGTGTGCGCAAGAGCGTGTATATGCCCTCTTGATACATCTTTTAGTGATCCCAGATCTTTTTATTGGAAAGCCCCTCGACGCATACCTTGTGCGGTAGAAATGCATCTACCTTAATCCCACTATGCATAGCCTAAGTCACGTCTGGCCCAAAGGTCAAGCATCTGGTGCTCCTACATCATCGGACTCCTCAAAGGAAGAGTATTTTCAACTGTTGCGAGGCTTGATCTCTGTGCTTATGCATATCCAATTGTGCTAAGTAGACCAAAGATAAGGTAATGATCCTCCTCCTTTCTTATCCTGAAATTATGACAGGACAATTTGAGTTGCGTTTCTGCTCGCGAACCCGTGTGTCTCTAAATTTCACTTCCTGTATTATTAACAACGAGTGATTTAAGACTTTTGTCGTTGGACATGATCATACTGTTATATCAAATCTTCCGCAAACCAATATCTTGGTTTTGCAAGCTTTGCAGTGACCTTCGCTCTGGGCAGTAACCCGCCAAGGTATTGATACATTTGGGACTCTTCGATGCAAAACCAAACTCCCAAGCCTTGTTGCAAACTCGCCAAGCGACAGAGTCACAGCTAAAACAGGAGAGTATGAACATTTTAAAGATAAATCTCAAGGAAGCTCGATAACTCTAAATGCGTTGCTCTCACATTTCACGCGAAACTTTATCAGGTATGAGCTTTGAGAATAGCAATCTAATACAGACTTCTGTGTGAACCTTAATGGATCTATGTGTTATATTCTAAAGCTTGTTTAGAATCATCAAGGTCCGCTACGTACGTAGTACACTCCTTGATGTCAACGAACAAGCCATAGGGAACCAGCATCGCCTATTACGTAAAGTTGGGATATTCTATTGATCAAATCGTCTTCTCTCAAGCAAAGTTGTATCGCAAAGGCTTGGTCAATCGATAAAATTTGCGCCTAGCTGCTTTTTTGTGAGTTGTCTGTGAGCTCATATAAGGAAATATCAGTTCATGCACAAATTTGTGTCGAAGCTGTTATCACAAGTGAGCTTAGATGAACAAACGGACATCTCTATTTGGAATTCGACTTGACGGAAGAAGTACATGTTACAGAGTCGTATCATATTACTCTTCCCGAGATATTCATTTAAAAGGGATATTACTCATGTTTGTTTAATACCTGTCCGTTTTACAGAAGGAAAGATCTCAACTTTGGTACCTAAGATATCGATCTCAGCTTAATATAATTTTAGAAAAGTACTAGTGCGAGGGTTATGTTTATGCAAGTTTTCGAAATGGCGTATACGATTCTGAGATGAGCATCTTTTCTACATAGTTCGGAGTCACAAGTTGCGGTAAAATTCAAAGCTGCGCGTTTCTAGTAGCAAAGTCCTTCTTCTTAAACCACATCGGGAACCTAAGATTCCAAAGCAGGATATATTGGTAATTATTCCTAACGATACATAAACTTCTCGCGACGCGTGTCCCTAGCCAAAATGAACCTCCTTTTCCCTTTTAACGATAAAACTGCATCTTAACATATTGAACGGAAATGACGACAAAATCAGGCATGCATGATCGTCTCCCTTCCAACGTCCTGCGACGAAAATATTCCTGGAGAAAAACTATGATTCAAGATCTATTGAGAAGGCAGAGGATATTCGAGTGTTCGTAGTCTACGACCGACTATTCTGGCGCAACATCAAGACAACTAGCCCCCGTTCGTGTCCTCCTGTTTACTTATGACTACGGAAGCAAGGTAGACTTGCGAGAGTGATTACTAATTTCGAGAGAAAGTTGATACGTAAGTCTTTTATTCAATTTTAATCATAGGTACCTTAAATACAAGCAGACACGCAAGTTAAAGCAGTCGCTCATTTCTTTGACTCCGAGACCATCAACTATGCTAATTTGGTAAGGAGTTATACACTAAAGTATCAATCTTCAAGCGTCCGTGAAAAAAAAAAAAAAACTCCCCGCCGCTGATAATAAGAGAAGAATAGGTGTGAATGGGCATTTAAAGTATGTCCTTTCCGCATATCAATGCAATTCATCTTAAAGTAAGCGGAAGAAACTCCATCTAGCTCAACAACAAAATTTTCCAAGATGTTCTTTGCCAGTGCTTCACCAAGTGTATAATGCACCTTACATTAACTTAAATCGCAGCACTAGGGAAGATAGAGTACCTATTTACTTTTTTTATTTTTTATTATTAAAATAAATAAATTATATATATTTATATTTAGAATTAAAAAAAGAAAGAAGATGTACTATCCCAAGGATTCAAGTCTAAGTTTTTATTTTACTTTTCCGTTGCAATAACTATGCTGTGCATAATATCTAGAGCTTGGAGTAATGCGAAATAAAGAAACGGAATTCAATATGCAACTGTACAAAGTGGAGCATGTTTAGACTGAACGTATATGAATAATCTATTGGGATAACTGTTTGCAAGGGCAACATAGATTGCGAGCTTCAAATTTGAGCAGAGATATTGAGGTAGGTACTAAGAGTCTGAGCAAATATATTTTTATAGGTATGCACAACTCAAAATTGAGTAGCCATTATCAAGAATGGCGTCAACACTATACCTTCGAAAAGGGGGAACGAAATCAGCCGCGCTCTTACTTGGGTCCTCCTTTAATTCCTAAGCTTCTCCTTTGATGAATGGGCTGGTAGCTTTAAGTATTCTTCTACTAATGGCTAAATTTGTAATAAGCCCCCCCCGCACCAGTATCTACTATGTGCATTAGATGCACACCTATCAGTCGAATCACAATCACGATCCCGAATGAAGTGTTTTTTTGTTTTCGTTTTCTTTTTGAACTAGTATTTGTTTATGTATTTTAAAAAATTGTATTTACTTTAAATTAATTATAATTATATTATACAATATCATGGAGCTTCTATAAAGTTCGACAAAGGTTTCGAAAGACTATGAAACACAGTCGATTGCCATTGATCTGCTGAAAATGGGTTTAAAAAATAAAAATAAAGAAAATAAAAATAGATTGGTTATTTGAGGAAAGCGATTTTCTAATTATTACTGATATATTAGCAAGCATGGAAACTGGCGAATTGGTGGTATTAAATAATGCGTGGTTTATATTTAGCCCAACTCCAAATGAGTAGACCCTTTCACAAAGAAGAGACGGTACCTTTGTAACTTCCTAGTTTTGGGGCTGGAGAATCAGACTAAGATGACTGATTATCATTGCGGAGCAAAGATGCATCTGATCTTAAGTTTAAGAGCCTACATTTTACGCACTTTGATACGCTTTAAGCATTTACGCACGGCATACGTGGAGCCCTGTCTCTCCATATATGTAACATGTGTTTGGTTTAAGCTGCTCGTTGGTACGAAACGTTACACTTCGAAGCTATTCTTTATCAATTTTTTCTTTCTCTTTTGAACTACAAAGTGATAATTACCTAAGTTTGCAAGTTCATTTGAGAATAAAACTGACGGGAAAAAATAAACATCGAGATTTGCAGCAGGTAAATTTCACCATTGCAAAATGACACCCAGTCCAATCAGAAATGCTTTATCCTTAAACACGATATAAATGATAGACCTTTCTCAGTAAAGCTAGCATGTCCTGAGCACGTTACTCGGTTTAGCTGCCCAAAACTTTTTTTATTTAAACATTTTGAAAATGGAAGGGGGGGGAGGGGGGTGTCAACATGAAGACCAGAATAGGAATAAGAATTGCTCAGTTACTATAACATTATTATGTTGAAGTTTAAAAAAAAAAAAGGGGGGGGGGGGGGGGGGGGGGGCAGATGGAACTACTTTCAAAAGCACTTGCAATGCCTTTCTAGCTCCAAGAAATCCCAATTTCTTTTTATGTCGGAGCTCGAGGGGGAGGGGGGGCGGGGGGAGGGGCAAACATGTTCTAGTACTTGTTTTACCATTTAACTTTTGCCAATATGATGACAGTTATTTAAGTTTTATTTATTTTTTAAATCATTAAAACAACACATTAACTTTTATATTATAAGCTAGACGTTTATATTTATTCTTTTATTCTACTTCCCTGATTTTAGAGTTTTGTGAATAGCTAAAGTCAAATTCTAAGAGCAGGTTTTGTATGATATAATAATTACTGATACTGATTCTATGTAGGTTGAATTCAACTCAAGGCTTTTGCCTTTGTTTGTTTCTTTGTAATAATCATCACAAAATCGCAAAATTAGTGTTTTCCATTTTTTGTTTTTACTCTATGAAAACACTTTTTTCTTTTAAAACTAAATTTTTAAAATAATGAAAGAAAAATGGTTCACCTCAAATTGTAACGGCACTATAATATTTTGCCAGTTTCATTTGTTTTACAAATATTTGAATGTAAGAGACGTGGATGGGTCAATATGTTCTGTAAGGTAAACTGTTTTGATCAATGTTGTACATAACTTCATATTATCAACCAAAGCAAATTCAAATCAAGCACGCCACCGCGGAGCAGGTGCGGAGCTTGATCTTTGACGGGGTGTGGCTAGTTAAGTCTATAGACTTGCCTTACACAAAAGGAAGCCAATTCTTCGACCTCTCGAACGTGTGACGAGTCGAACGGAGGTGACGCAGACAAGCAAAGAAGCTCCAGATTCTGACTTAGAAGGAAACGGGCAATATAATGTTTTCTCAAGCCTTGTTTGCTCTAATTCCTGTTGTTGCGATAATTCTAACACCGGCAAATGCACAGTCTGGTTATGTAACTCTCGGCGGTAACGTGGTCACCCATACCTCGACCTACTGCAATCTCGAGTATAGCTGGACCTATGTTGACGATGCTGATCCTTACGTGGACTTTATTTTCTCCATTACAAGTATGCGGAACGCGGCAAAAGGTGACCAACTCGTGGGTGTTTCTCTAGGACTAGTCCCCCAGCAAATTGTGAGTACAGGCTCAAGTGGATCAGACTTGCTTTACATGAAATCGGCACGAAATGTTCATATCGCTATAGTGAGTGGCCAGTTCCGGCGTCGAAGCTGAGATCCAGTCCTTGACCAAGGAGTCTTGTTCATCGAATGAGGAATGCGCTGCGCTTTCATGGAGCAGTGCTAGTGCCTACTCAGATATTTTTACCAATGGGTATGGAGATTGCAGCTTCGCCGATCGCTTAACCGTAACAAGTCTTCGGCATCAACAGTCATTACGTTGGATTAATATTGATTTGGGTTTGAGGATTTACAAAGATGCTTTTCAGAACTGTGCTACTGGCAATGATAACGCCGATTTGTATGAGTTTTCGATGGAACCTGAAACTCCAGTAACGATCACGTGGGCTATTTGGTCAAACGCAAAGCGAGACAGTAGAAATTGCTTTTCTGGTGCGCACGACAACAATTATGACCGTTCCGATAATGCAACCATCATCTTGGTTGCTGCCGCCCCCACGCCAGAACCTACACCAGCACCAACGCAAGCGCCCACTACTCCTATTCCTACCAAGGCCCCGACGCCTGAGCCTACAAACCGCCCCACGACTCCAATTCCGACTGCAGCGCCAACCACACCTGAGCCAACAAAGAATCCTACTCCAAGTCCCACTAATCGTCCCACGAAGACATTGCAATGCCCGGACCGTAAACAGTGGGTCGAATGTTCTCGTGTGAATGAAATGTACCGCTACCTCAGTAAAAAGACTGCAAAGCGTAAGGCACTTATTGAAAAGATGTGCAAGTCCAGCAAGTTTAAAAGCAAGTGCACCTGGTGCGACTCCCAGGGCGACAACTTTATGGGTTGCCGCCCTAAGAAGATGGAGGATGGCACTAAATATGAAACTAGCCAGCTTTGCCCAACAGAGGATTGGCCTTGGGCAGATCTTGGCTGCAAACAGTTCGAAACATGCCCAGATTCCATGCTTATGGATGCTTGCAAACAGGTCAACGAACTCCCTGTTAGTGGAACGAACCGCAACCGTAGACCTATTTGTATCAATGCTTTTCAGTACGGTGACTACTCTGTTGGTAAAGGTGATTGCCATTGGTGTCGAGGTCGATGCCGGGCAATTGCGCCCTATAAATACAAAATTGCCAAGGAAATTGTTTGCGAGAATGACAATTTCTTCAACTCTATTTACAATTGCTCCTATGGCGATGGCCCTGGCCCATCTGGAATCACCAGCAAGTACTATGATGGCAGCGGTGGCAACTAAAAAACAATATTTCGGAGTTTTGGTTCACAGTGGCGTTTAAGAGATGTCCATCATTTGCGTGTTGACAAAGTGCTTGTGCCGTCTTGGATTCTATCAATTTCTTTTCTGTTCACATGAATGTACAATTGTTACTCCTCGTAAGCTTTTAAATACGGTTTTTTTTAGATTCCCTCAATTTCTTTTCTGTTCACATGAATGTACAATTGTTACTCCTTGTAAGCTTTGTATTCTTAAATTCACTCAATTGCTTTTATGCTACATGATTTTATGATTGTTATTCCTCGTAAGCTTGGTATGATGTTTTAAAATATCAATCTGACTGATTTACTTCAGATACGGTCTTTCAAACTAAAATAGGCCAAATTCTTAAGATCAACTTAACCTTTAATTCCTAGAGCATTCCAGCATTTATGTATCTCGATTCAAGATACAAAAGCAACAACAATAGGAGCTGCCGAACCACCACCACCACCACCAACAACAACAACAACAACAACAACAACAACAACAACAAAAAAAAAAAAAAAAAAAAAACGAAGTTCATCTTCCTCAAAATCATTTCATCATCTATGACTTCGTACTTCTTTTTCTACTGGGATCGTCAATCGGAAGTGAAGCTAGTAATTGTCAGAGTTTTAGGAGATCTATTATTATAAGACTCTCAGAAAATGTGATGTGTCAAGACATATTTAGATGTTTAATCTCCTGAATATCAGTTTAGGTTTTATTGATGGTCTATTGCAGCACGTTATGTTTGAGATGAATTTAAAAGCGACCTTTTCAAATTAGCTCTAACGCTCCTTACACTCAACCCACTCCCCACCCACCCCATTCCCCCAAAATGGCAAACTTTAGAAGTAAGTACTGAGTAATGTGCATCTCCAGATTGTTTAGCATGTACGATTTTGCAGGAGCTTTCGTGAAAAAACATAAAATGCGCCCTCCGACCGACCATGTATGTATAGATCATTCTATCACAAATTAGATTGATTCTAGTTGTCTTCACTGTAAAAATATGGATAGTCTTACCAAATGTACAGACTGTTTTTCTCAAAACTTCTTCAGTTACATCGAAGTAAACTTGAAGCATTAGCTTTCAGAAAATGGAAAGGATGAGCTATACAAATCCACACCTCAATCATCAATACAGCTTGCACATGAAGCATAGAGAATTTCAGATGATCAGCAGGAAGGAAGCAAAAAACATTGAAGATTCCATATTAGATAGTATAGATTACCGCCAGATCGGTGATGAAAAGATTTGTTTTGTTATTGTATCCGTGCAACTTTCCTCGAAGCAAAAATTGTGGATGAAAATTGAGAATGAGAGAGAAGATGTACTTTTGCAAATAAATAGAAATCAGGCAAACCAAAATAAAGAATGAAAATTGCTTTTTACTTGAACTTTTGTTTTTTAAATTTTTCCTTAAATGGTAGTCGCTTTGAAGCATATGAAAGCAAAACAGGAGGCAGGATGCATTAAGTTTTTTTATTAAGACTGTGTATCCAGTCACTGGGTTTTGCAGTTTGTCTCGCTATCTGGCGAAAGACCTTGTGGATCTCTCTTCTCTACAAACATAAAAGTCACATGGCCATTCGGACACAGGCGCATCCGATTCTCTTCGTTCGATTCCACTTTTGAATCCCAAGTGTGCGAGGAGAGCGCAGCGAGTCGAGGTTTGAACTGAAAGGTCTCTGAAAGCCACTTAAAGAAGCTATTTCGTTCACTAAGGTCATACACCTCAGCATGTTGATCGCAAACAAAGCAGCGTTCTCCTGAGTTCCCTGGGTAGTCAAATAGGTGATTGTGTGCATGGAGGCGAAAAACAAGCTTCACTTTGTTCACGAGCAAAACACAGTGCTCACAAATAGCCTCATTAACCCAGTCTGTGGAGCGATGCAAAACATCAAAATACTCAGTAAATGACTCAACAACATCTGGCATGTGTGAAAGATTTTGAAAACCATGCATCTCAACACGCCGAAGTTGAGGCCGTAGTGTCAGCGTCACTTCCTCGTCAGGTTGCTTATTATCTATACCATTACCGGGTGAATCCACTGTGTTTCCATTATCAGTCATATTCTTGTCAAGCGTTTGAGGTCCGCCAGAGCCAATAGGCGAAGTAGCAACATTATTGCGATGAGCCGAGGCTGAAGAAGATGATGATGAGCCACGATGCAGGCTATTCAGTGCCCCCATTTCCTCATTGTTAGTTCCAATTCCAAGGTTTCCACTTGCGCCTGTTCCATCATCGGATTCGCTTGATTTAACACGTTTTGCAGGCTGGACATCCAGTCCTGGCGAAGATTGATTTTGATGGCCTGAAGGCGCCACTCCAACGACGCCCGCTGCACCAGGCTGCTGTTGTTGCTGAACTGCATAGAGTGAAGGAGGCATAGAAAAGGTGAAGGTTTGCGTGTGACGCCCGGTCGAAGGCGCAGCTTCCATGCGAGGCATTGTAGTGACAGTAGCTTCCATTCGCGTGAGATTTCGGCTAGGGGATGGTTTCGACAACGGGTCGCGCTCGCGCAGGGCGATGTCACGGCTGTCAAGGCCAGTGCCGCCGCCTGCTGCGTCTGAGGCATTACCATGAACTATTCCAGGGGCAAACATATCGTCCATTGGATACCCCCTCAAGGAAGTGTCGCCAAGTCCCGCGCCCCCGCGAGACTGCGACCGAGGGGCTCCTGACGTAGAATCTACATGTGATGGAATGCCCTCGGAGGAATGTGTGTTCTCATGCATAGCGCCCCTTGCTACTGCAGAAGGAGGCGGCATGCCCATGTATGAGGACGCAGGGTCTGGCCGACCCATACCTGTTTGGGACGCAAGCATGGGGTGGTCGTTCGGGTGCATAGCTGTCTCGCGCATACGCCCCGGCTGCATGGGAAGCTGAAACTCGAAATCAAGCAAACGGCGAATCAGTTCAAACTTTCGACCTGATTTGGGTAGAGAGCGAAGCCTGAGCTGGTTTTTCAGTTCCACAACACTTAGATACTCGAGTGCCTGCATTGCATCATTTGGCGTTAAGCCTTCCATTGACAAGAGTACATCAGCATCATCCACAGTTGCATTCCCACTGCCCTGAGCATTTTCGTTATTCATATCAAGGTAATTCGAGGAACCCATGCCAGGTTGATGGGAAGAAAGTGGCGGTGGCGGTGGAGGTGGGCTGTGCATGTTATGATGTTGAGACTGTGATTGAAGGCTGTTCCTGTGTGATGAAAAGTCCCGGGGATATTCAATTTCAGACTGGCGATGAACCATCATGTGGTGGTGGTGATCATCAGGGTGCATATAATCCTCAGCAGTATCAAAAAACGACGAACCAGGATCCT
Organism: Schizochytrium sp. TIO01; assembly: GCA_004764695.1. Taxonomy (NCBI): domain Eukaryota; class Bigyra; order Thraustochytrida; family Thraustochytriidae; genus Schizochytrium; species Schizochytrium sp. TIO01. The sequence continues at coordinate 875,399 of SMSO01000034.1, read as the reverse complement.
TATCAGGGATCATATGGGGGTGATCATGTTCAGAATGATGCGGAGAGCGATGTTTTCGATAATGAGAGAACTTGTCCATATCATCCAACCTGTGGTTGGAGCCACCCGACTCATTATAGCGATCCGTGGGCCTTTCTGGTGATGCGAAATTGCGTATGAAGCGCATATACATTCCGGGCGTTGAGGAGTTGCCGGGTCCCATACCTGGAGTGTTAGACGGCGACATGCCATCGCGGCCTGGGTGGCCAATGCCATGATGCGATGAAGGATGGTGGTGCTGGGAGTGATGCTGTGGAGAAAGGTGTGAATGGGGTTGGCTTCCATCTAGGGGATCGTGGCCCATTAGCCCTCTCTGAGATAGAGGAGTAGGTGGCACAGGTCCTAGATTGAGATAGGAATTAGCGGCATCACGAAGGCTTCCCCGTGGTATTAAGTTGGATCCGTTTTCATGGTGCATATCAGTTTCTTGAGGCATGCTTGTCACAAAGGGTCGCAAAGGGTTCAAAAGTGCATTGTTTTGTTGCTGCTGCATGCGCCGTTTCTTCGCGCTCTGCTCGAGTGACTCTCTCGGGAGCCCAGGAAAATACTGCTCAGAAATGGGCGGGATCTGGGAGAGGTCAAATTCGGGGGAAAGGTTGACACGGTTGCGGTTGCTCAGCAAGGGCTGCAATTCCTTTTCAACCTTGGCGGGGGCATTGCCAATGGAGGCTACATGAAAGCGAAACTTGTTTGCTGCGTCTGCTAAATGAAGGTCATCCATCCCTTTAGCCCATGCACACCCAGCGCGTTTTCTTCTATCATTGTCCCAAAACTGATCACCTTGAGAAAGGACCGGTGGTTTTTTCACCTCCATGAGTAGTATTGAACTTGCGTCTCCATCTGCAAGAAGATTAATTCTCAGGATAGAGTCAAACGGTATATCTACTTTCCCTCTTCGATAACGCCCGCGTCGAGCGTCTTCTAATGTGCTCCTGTGATTGTTGTTGTTGTTGTTGTAAACACGAGTATAATTTGAAAATGTGTATTCCATAAGTATTATGTAGTAACCCCAAAACATTCAAGCAGATCACACAAGTATCCATCCAATCGCAGTGCCATTGCGAATTTGTTAGTCATATGCTCACGATTTATAATTGAAAGAATCTCTCTCAGAACAAGTGTGTGTGTGTGAGAGAGAGGCAGGGGGAGGCGGTGCCGCCGAAATACTACTTACCATTCAAATACCACGAGTTCTTTGCCACTGAGGACTTTAAAGTGTTGTTCAGATTCTGCACATGTCATCCATGATCCACCTAAAGATTCCCTTGAAGTTTTTGTTCTCGTATAATCACCGATAGTGAAAGAGTTTAGACGAAGATAGGTACGCACCATTTTTTTCCCTTCGTTGTGACTATTTTTATGATTGGATAATAGAACAAATAGCCTTCTTGTCTCTGCTGTGAATAAGTAGAAGCACTATGAGGGAGCAAAACTATCCAGTGCACAATGAAATTGGAGAAGAAGAGAATCAAAAAGCTTTGTACGTCTAGGGTTCCAGACTGAGTGCTATCTACTCCACGTAGACAGTCTCAATTTCTGGGATGATTTTTTGTTGTTGTCAGTGCTCTATTCTTTCTGCTTGCAAGGTGAGTATTGAAGAAGCAGCAGCAGACAGGTACGTGCAGAGAGGGCCAAGTGGCAGTTTAAATGAACGAGGTTAAACACTACTAAGCTTTCTCTTGCTGATTGATCGCAAACAGAACAAATTGGGTCTACTCTGCGTCCCAGATTCGAGGCTAAAATAAATCCTGCCACCAAAACAATGAAGGACCAGTCAGTCAGCACGCCCCCAAGGTGAGAATGTGAAAGAGATGAGCGGTACCAGAGGCAACCTTGAGTTCTACTCCAACTCGATGATATAGCTTTTGTTGCTATGGATGGGGACTGTTCTTTCGTCACGGGCACCAATCTAAGTCGCCAGTGGGAGCTAGCTAGTCAACTAGCTTGCTCCTTGCTGATGGTCGCAGTGCCGTGAAAAGAACAGTCACGCCAACGCCAACTGCTTGCAGGTGATGACAAGAAGGAGTTCCTTCCTTGCTCGACCACGCCTTGCCTGCTGTCCTTGTGTCACTGCTGATATTGTTGTTGCTGGTGCTGCTGGTGCTGCTGGTGCTGCAGCTTACTGTCTGCCGAGCAGACCAGATACAATTAATTAACTACTTGACCACCTCAACAATCAATGAAATATTTTCCCAGCCGGCTCCTCGTCCTCCGGCCCCTTCACCACGTCAGGTCGGCGCTCTTCTCGCGCCCAATCAGGAGCACGAACCACGCCCAAACCGTAAGTGAATCAATGAATGAATGAGCGAGCGCGTTGAATGACTGTATGTCAGTATGAGCGAACGAAAGAAAGAAAGAATCAATCACTCAAACAAAGAGAAACAAAGAGACAAAACCAAAGAAAGAAAGAAAGAAACAAAGAAAGAAAGAAAGAAACAAACAAACAAAGAGACTCAGTGAATCACTCACTCAATCAGTCGGCAGCCTCTGCTTTTACCTGTCTATCTATCGATCTATGTGCCTGCCTATCTGCTGCCCTGCAAGCGACCGCGCCGTCCGGTCGGAGGGCGGCGATACGCGAGCGGCTGCGAGCAAGCGCGCGGCCTGATACCTAGGCTGCCTGCGAAGCGAGCTCTGGAGGGAGGGAGGGATCGACGGCGAAGAAACAGAGAAGCAAGCAGGCAGCAGCTGCTATTAAGTAAGTAAGTAACCTGGCTCCGGTGGTTTTTTCCCTCCCTGCCTCGAGGCCGATCGCGGCCCGCCGCGGCCCTCCGCGGGGTCTTGGCTGGTCGGGGCGGAGGGAGGGTGCGCGTTCCTCACGGCGGCCCTCTCCGGCCGGCCTGCCTGCCTCTGCAGGGCGCAGCGCAGCGAGACACCCCGCTGCCGCTCCGAGCGGAGGAAGAAGGTTGTTTGTTGCTGCTGCTGCTTTCTCTCTCTCTTTCTCTCTTTCTCTCTTTCTCTCTTTCTTTATAACCAACACTACTCTACACTTACCTACTCACTCACTAACGTCGCTGTTATCTGTTCTTTTTGCTTTCTCTCTCTCTCTTTCTTTCTCTCTTTCTTTTCTTTTCTTTTCCTTCTTGCGCCTCTTCAGTTGCAGATATGAAGGTATGGATAGATCGAAATGGGGCGTACGTATGAGCGAATGAATGAATGAATCAATCAATCAATCAATCAATCAATCAATGAATGTAGGTAGGTAGGTGTTCAAGCGGCGTTCTTCTCCTTCCTTGCTCTGTCCACTGCTAGCGTAAGTGATAGCTGCGCTGCCTGGGGATTCTGCCTGTCTTTGGAACGGGTGAGCGCGCAAAGAGAACGCAGGGGATTTTTGCCAAAGAACGGGAGGTGAGGAATCGATTGCTCGATGAGGAAGGGTGGAGGGAATGAATACAGGCCAGGCGTCTTCACTCAGGGTGGTCTGCCTGGGCCTTGCAAGGGTCTGAGCTGGGCTTGCTTTTAATGGATGGATTGATTCATTGATTGATTGATTCATTCATTCATTCATTGATTGCGGATCTTGGTGACGAAGGAGAGACCAGACCAGAAGAGTTTCTTTCTTTCCTTTCTTCCTCTTCAATTTAGTTCGTTCTTTTTCCCTTCTCTTTTCTGTTCTTTTCTGCTCTTATTTGTCTGTTTGTTTTATTTGTTTGTTTATTTATTTATGTAATTGTTTGTTTGTTTGTTTGTTTGTTTTATTTCTCTTGATGGTTTCTATTGGTTCAATTGATCGATGGTTTGCTCCAGTGAATGCTAAACAATGGATGAAATAAATGACACTCCATGGATGAGTTTGAGCAGCTCCCAAAGCTCTGTCTGGAGGCGGAAGTTAGAACGCCAGAAGGCGACAAGAGAACGCCCAGCAAACAAACAAACAAATAAATTATCAATCAATCAATCAATCAATCAATCAATCAATCAATCAAACAAGCAAACAAACAAACAAATAAATGAATAAATAAATGAATAAATAAACTATCAAACAAACAAACAAACAAATTAACATAGACAAATAACCAGAATAAGTGAAAAAGAACGCGCGATCCGTCAAATGATCGAAGAAAGCAGAGGCGGAAAAGAAACAACCAATCGAAAGAAACACGCCGCCGAGCGACAGAGAACGTACTATTGACCGCGACGATGGGCCTCTTCTCGCGCTTAGTTTGGCCTCAAACCGCCTCCAAAAGCCAACAACAAGTGATCGGTGGCGATTAGGCCTCATCTTTCCATCTCTTTCTCTCTTTCACTCCGTCAGTCTCTCAATCTCTGCCTTCTTTTCGCTTCCGTTCTTTTTTAATCTCTCTCTCTCTCTCTCTCTCTCTCTCTCTCTCTGTCTCCCTTTTCGGCCTTTCTTTTTCCCTCTCCCTTCGTTCTCCTCGTTCCTTTCAGATGGATCCGCAGAAAGAAAGCGAGAGGGGCTCGAGAGCGCAGCGACAGCTCGCCTGGAGAAGCCGCGAGGCAGCGCCTCCCGTCGCCGCCGTGCTGCCAGGCGCTCTCGACGTACGCAGGCAGCGCCTTCGTGCGGCAGGAGCAAAGCAGTGGAAACAATCAAACAATCAAACAAACAATCAAACAAACAATCAAACAAACAATCAAACAAACAATCAAACAAACAATCAATAAACAATCAATCAATCAATCAAACAAACAAATAAATTATCAAACAAACAAATAAATAAACAGATAAACACAAACAGACAATCAACGTTCTTTCTTTATTTGCAATCAATCATATGATGATAACCGCCGCTGCCTCTGAAGAAGAAGAAGAAGAAGAAGAAGGAGAAGGAGAAGGAGAAGGGAAATTTGCACAGATCCGACACCGCCATGAGCGATAGATAGATGGCCTGGCAATCTGATGAAAGGGCCCGTGAGTGCCGGCGTCCATGCGCGAGAGCGGTGGTGATCTGGAGAACGCGAAGGAGCTGCAAATTCTTCCATTGTTCTGCTCGCTAGCTCTGGAGAGACGAGTGTTTAGAACGAAAAGCACAGTTATTATCTTATTGTGTTGTCATCCAATGAAAGAAAACGACCATTTCTTTCTTTTTAAAATGAATAATTTACTGTTCTGCTTTGCTTTGAGGCAAAGCTCATACATAAATACATACATGCTTACATCTGTTCTCAATGGAATGCGTAGAATCATCATCCTCTTTGCCCCAACTGGCAGCGGTGGTAGATACGGTGAACTCTACCCCGGCCTAGTCGCCGTTAGCCTCTGCCTGCGAGGCAGTTAGGTCACGACATCATATCATAGTACACTCGAGGCATCAGCACCATTGCTGTGAAGAGCGTGGAATGAGGGAGGTACCAGCGAGAGAAACTCATTATTTCCCGTCTCCTGTTCTTCTCTTTTTCGCCCCGCATAAACAGCACTAGAGCAGTCTTTTTTCTCTTCTTCTTTTCTTTTCTTTTCTATTTGTTCTTTCTGACTTTCTTTCTTTCTTTCTTTCTTTCTTTCTTTTTCATGAGGAAAGAACGCCCCTTTCAATGGGCTGGTTTCCCTGAATACGAAGGAGGTGGTTGCATGAATGAATGAATGAATGAACGATCAGTTCTGTTCTCGAGTTCTTCTCGTTCACTTCGTCTATCAATCTATCAATCAATCTATCAATCCATAAGTCAAACAAACAGTCAAACAAACAGTCAAACATACAGTCAACAAACAGTCAACAAACAGTCAAACAAACAGTCATACAGTCAAACAAATAAGCAACAAAGAAGTTTAAGCAAACACATGAACCTGCGTTTCTATGCATCGAAGCATGTTTCTCGAGCCTGATCTTCAACTTCAACATTCGCGCCTCTTGTTCGCCAATCAGTCAGTGCCTGTTCCTCCTCTCCTTGGAGCCTGCGAAGCCTCGCTTGCGAGCAAGTCTGCGTCTGTTCTGCCGCTTTGTTGAGGACTCCGTCGCTGTTTGGCTGAGGACGGATGGGTGGATGGGGTCTTATTGGATGGATGGAACGTCATGGAAGGACGCTGATTATCGTCGCTGGGGAATGAAGATAGTGAATGAAGGAATCGACCAAACAACTTGAAACAAACAAACAAACAAACAAACAAACAAACAAACAAACAAACAAACAAACAAACAAACAAAGCGAAACAAAGCGAAACAAACAAAGCGAAACAAACAAAGCGAAACAAACAAACAAAGCGAAACAAACAAACAAAGCGAAACAAACAAACAAAGCGAAACAAACAAACAAAGCGAAACAAACAAATAACAGCAGATGAGGAATCGTGACCTCGAAAATGGTGTTTTTTGATGAACAATCAATATTTACCACATATTAGAAAGAACACCGGAAATGGAACTCAGGAATTCCCCATTCGCCGCTGCTTACCATGAGGCGTGCTTCACCTTCTGTCTGCGTGCGTGATCGTTGATGATGTATCCATTCCCGTTCATCCGTCTGTTCATAATCGAGTTGTTCATTCTTTTCCATCTCCTCTCGTTTGCCCGAAAGGGGATAGATATACTGTTTATAACAAATAACAACGACGATAATTACTTTCGACTAAACAACACAAATAAATAGATAAATAGACAGGAAGGAGGAATTCAGAATGGAACAGCGGAAATGTTTCGTTTGGATTTTTTTCATGAGGCTGAGTGATGAAGGATAGATAGATAGATAGATAGATACAAACATACATTTGTGACGGTTTAGGAGCGAACACGAAAAGAACGACAGGAACGACAAGGCAAAACAAGAGTTTCGTTTCTCCACATCAGCTTAAGTAAGGCTCAGGAATTCGCAGTGCATTCCATTCTTCTTCTTCTTCTTTTTCTTCTTCTTCATGAGTGTGTGCGTTAGCTGCCTGAGAACCACGGCAGCCGCCAGCCAGCCAGCCAGCCAGCCAGCGCTTCACTGGCCTGCTCACGACAGAGCTCGCTCAGGCCTCGGTTTTCACGAAGGAGAAGTCGCCAGAGCCGGCAGGAAATAAATGAGCTGTGGATAGATAGTTAGCTAGCTACAAGATCCGCCACGCAATCGAAGGGATCCCACCGCCAGAATTACACACAATCAATCCACATCTTTTCACGCCACGCAAAGCAGCGCAGCGGCGATCAGCGCCGTATATGCGATGGCAAATCCTCGTGTCCGTCGCTCCTCAGGTTCGCCAACAGCCCTCACGCGACACGAGTGAAGCGGGCCAGCCAGTCCTTCACAAGCAGCAGCAGCAGCAGCAGCAGCAGCAGCAGCAGAACTCCACGAGCTAGCAAAAGAAGGCAAGCAAGCAAGGAGCCAAGCGAGCAAGAACCGGCGCCGCAGGATTTTCCCCTCGCGCCGCCAGGATTTTCCCTCGCCTGCTGGCGCCTCTGCCCTCTCGCTGCTGACTGACTGACTGACTGACTGACTGACTGACTGACTTCGCTCAGCTCATGAGGAGATCAACGATCTGCGTGGGGCATTCAACGTCGCTCTGGGGCTCCTAACCGTACGCTGGGGCGCCGCCGAGGGAAAAACCGGGCTCCCGACGAGCCCTGCGCCGCCGCCGCTCCCTGCCTGCCGCGGTCGCCTCCCGCCGGGCCCGCGCCGCCGCCTGCGCCGCCGCTGCGCAGCGGCCGCGGCCCTCATCCGCTCCCGCGTAAAGCGCCTCTGCCGCAGTCTGTGAGGATGGATTAGAAGAGCGCATCCAAGGTCTCAAGAGACGAAGATATCGTACAGATACCGTACAAACACACACCATAGAGGCATTATGTGCAGAAAGAACTCCAAGAGCTGCAATGGACGCCGCAGCTGCGTGCTCTTGCGGATGCCTCTGGAGGCTGGTTGGTCTGTGCGCGAGATGCCTGGACCGATGGATGGATGATTGCTTGATTGATCGATTGATTGATTGATTGGTTGATCTGCAGGTGGACATGTTCTATGCATATACATCATATCGCAAATTCATGGTGGAATTAGAGGTTCTTCACATTCACATATACTTATATATATGTATATATACATATATTAGATATACACATATATATTGGTGGGATGATTCTTTACAGACAGTGCACACCCACTCCGTCTTCGAGTTGGGTTCCACGCCAGGTTCTTGGTGGCGGGCGAGGGAGGCGTATGCGATGGAGAGGCCCCCAAAGGGCGGCGGCTCAGGAGCTCCTTTCCACGGGAGAGCGAGCCCGCCGACGATCTCTTCATTTCGCTGCGGAGGCTGACGAAGCACGCGTCAATCGCCGCCAATTCGAGGGACGATTCTGCCTGATCTCTCTCTCTCTATATATATATATACTTATCTATTTATCTATTCATCTCTAACTTATTCCTCCATCTATTCAACTGCAGCTTTGCGGCTTTTGCTTATCGGGTGCCTTCAACGCAGTGCTGCGCGGGAAAGCTGAAGCATGACCGAAGAGTGCCTTTTCGACGGACAGTTGCTTCATTCGTCGATGCTTGGTTTCATTGTGTGCTTCGTTGATCGATTCATTGATTGATTGATTTTCCTCGCCTCCATGGGCTTTACAAGCAAGCGCCTTTTGGAGTGCGTTGCGGTGAAACTCCAAGCGCAGCAAAGGGCCTAAAAGAGGCGCTCGCCATGGCATGCACGGCATAATGCTGATGCGTTTCCAACTCGTGGTGTCTTGGCGCATTCTGGAGGGGGGTGGGATGCAATGTACAGAAGAAGCTCGACAGACCTTCTTGTGCACTGTCAAAAGCAAAGCTTCGATTCTGTCCAAGAACTTGAAGAAGAACTTGAAGAAGAAGGTGAAGTTGAGGATGAATTTGGGGATGGCTTGAAGCAAGCTCCAAGAAAGGAGGTAGCTACGACTTACGTACGCAACGGGAATTCGTCGTGGGAAAAATCAATTGTGAGTGCTCCATTGTCAGGGATGAATCCACGCATCATTCAGTTGCAGCGAAGTCACCTCTTGCGATAACCTAAACGAAGCTCGCAACTCACGACGACTTCATTCATGGGAGAGCATAAAACATGAATACATACATACATTTTATCAGTGTTCTTTTTGTGTTCTTTAGTTTACTTTTAATTTGAAAATAGTTTTATTTTATTTTTATTTTATTTTAAAAACGTTTAAAAACGTTTAAAGTGTTCTGTTTTTAATTTTGAAAGAATTTTTTGCAACAGCTAACTTTTCTCTTTCCCCAGTATCTAAAAAGAAAAAGGGCATGCTGGTCATTTTTTCCCGGGGCGGTTGCACGCGTGGAATTCAAAATTGAGATTTCCAATCCAATAAGGCACCCGGGAACGCGGGGATAGAGTAAGACTTTCTACCTCCTGAGTAGCACCGTTGGGAGAGGCGAGAGACAGAAGCGATGGGTACTACACTCACTGCTACTGCTGCTATCCCACTAATACTCTTGATGGAGGAGCGCAGTAAGGTAGATGGCATGTAGGACCTGTGGTAGGACTCGGAAGTGAGGTGCCCATTAGATGACTTTAATCCTTGTCAAAGCAAAAGCAGCGATAGAGATAGATAGGCTTAAGTACATTCACAAATATATATATAATATATCCAATCATACATTCATACATTCATACATTCACATTCATACATTCATACATTCATACATTCACTCATCACTCATTTATACATGCTAACATCCATACAATACATACATTCATACATTCATACATTCATACATTCATACATTCATACACTCATACATTCATACATTAATGCATACAGATCTCCATGCATTCGCTCATCACTCATTTATACATACAAACATCCATACATTCACGCATTCGCTCATTCACTCAAAAACTTATTTCTGGAGCTGTCAGATTGACAGCATTGCATCACCTTCCATGGTCTTGCGCCTGCTCAAGCTAGTCAGCAAGTAGGAGAGGATAGGTACCTCCCTACCAATACACTGTGGAGCATGAGGTGATCAGGTCCGAATGTGTGCGACCGCAGGAATCTCATCTCTCATAAGATAGTACGCCAACTTCAGTCATATGGGTAGATAGATGATAGATTGCCTTGTGGTGCATTACAATTATAGCAAGAAGTCTGAGCAAACAAACCGTCGTGGCTTATAGGCCGAAGGATTGATTTATAATAGGGGGTGGGAAGACTTTATGGAGAAGGGACACATTCCTCGACCCGCTTTCAAGGTCAAGCTGGTCTTGCTCGAAATTATGAAGGTAGTTTGGAAGCGAGTGTAGCTGAAGCAGTTATTACATACAGTACAGGGTATTCTTAGGTAGGTAAGAGGTATAGCAGTTCTCATTCTTTAGAGCCGCCCAGTTTGAAAACCCAAAACACCAACTAGCAATAAAGATAGAATGCGCTAGTGGCAGGTATGTATCATTTCATTCTACATTTTTTACATTTTTACGTGTTTTCATGTTTTTCCATTTTTTTTAACTCTAGAGTTCTACTTATTTTTACATTTTAAATAATAAAAATATATTAAAAAATAAAACCTACAAGCTTCAAAGTTTTTCTTAGTTTCATTTTCAACTTGAACTTGAAGGTTCAGGCTGTTTCAGATGGATGAAAATGATTACTTGTAAAACGGGCTACCTGAATGTAAGAGAAGCAACAACACAGGCAGCCCAGGTATTGTGAAACCAGCTCAAGCTGATTAATGTGGCTTCACAGCAAGGCTGCTGACCATAGGGCAATGAGAGCTCACTGTGGGTACCCGCGACGAGCTTCGCTTTGTGATTCTATCATCTTGCGCACATTCTGAAGTGCCAAACAAACTGTTTCTTTCTTTCTTTCTTTCTTTCTTTCTTTCTTTCTTTCTTTTATTCTAGGTAACATAAAACTTCACAAAATCTATGCAACTGTTTCGCAGTATTCGGTCCGTGACTATGATGAAGAGATCGATGTTACAGTGAAACTTTTTAGAATAGCTTTGCTTGGTTATTAATGCGCTGTTTCTCAGGAAGTATAAATTAGCAAGTATGAGCACTACCTCTAGAGTAGCGTAGATTGGGTCTGCTGCCACGAACTGCAGTCGTGGGTTTCAAGATGATACGTATGTGGCAAGCAAAGTAAAGCAAAACAAAGCAAGCAAGCACCTATCAGAATGCCCTGAGATGATTAGTTTTTTCGATCCCTAGCTGCTTGTTTGAGAACCACAAGCAACATACATAAGCTGCATAAGCTGCATTGCAGAAGCAAGCCGAAGTTAAGAAAGACATGGGTGTCTAGAAAGATGAGCACTAGGCTAGGTATTACAATACTTTACGCCCGCACTTTGCAACGACACTCCGACTCGTAGCTATCAAACTGTGCAACGGAAATCTTGCCACGCGCGAGAGCTGTGTTTTTTCCTGCTGAGAGTCGGAGGAGATCAGCAGGTCGACTCCAGCAGAAACTCTGATTAGATAAGAGAATAAAACTTGTAAGATGATAAAAGTAGTGGGTACCTGCCCACCTCTAGAGAATGAATTTATTAGCCTATACCCTAATAGAGGTGACTTTGGATGAGTGAATGGATGCTGTTACTTTTCTGTCCATTCTTTTCTCTCCGGACCCCTGCGGACTACCGTGGAAGTTGTGATAGCAGCAGGTACTAGTGAGCCCTCTTGAAGAAATGGGCACTTCTATGTCGTATTCTAAAATAGAGAATCAACTGGTTGCACAATGAATGGTATCGTACTATACCCTCAGCGCATCATGTTATTCGCAGCTATAATGCTCATGCAGAAGCTGATGATCACCAAAGAGGACCACCACTAGCATAGTGAACAAGAGCGAGGCAGCTACAAATTCTATTCTCAGTTTTGTGAGATAGGAGAATACTTGAGTTATCTTCTATAAATATTTGCAACATTAGCAAAGGGCACATAGGCCGGTATCAGGAGGCAAAGATAATGTCAGTATCCCTGAGTGGTATAATTCAATGACTTCACATCAGTCCTCAAGCAGGCAAGCACGCCGTGCAGAATGAACATCCCATCACTCAAAGAGTGCTAAAACCCGCCCCTCTCGGCTTGCTGTTTTGGTACTGGTGCATGCTCCTAATTCAGTCTTTTATTTAGGAATTTTCATTCAGTCTTTAACTTCCCCTGACCTTTGTTGCTTTTGCTAGAGCTGATATTTTTTCTACGAAAACACAAGAAAAATGGGGACTTTGCTGATGATGATGCATCTCTGCAAACAAACAAACAAAATGGGCGATCAAACGCTTGTCTTACTGTCGCTCAGTGAATACTTCAGTGGCAAACTTTGAGCTTTTTTGTTTTCAAAAGGTCCCTTCCTATGAAATCACGGTAGAATCCCACAAGCCCATGCAATAGATAACAAGGCCTAGCATAACACGAATGCTTTGTAAAAGGTAATCTAACGCCTAAAGTCTAAAGTCTCTGCATTGGTTGAATTCTACGTCCTAATCACCAACTGCTTTTAATTTTTTGCTGGCCTCTATCTCCGGAGGTAGAGGGAAAGATGATAAGCACTTTTGGCTAGCATACGCTAATAGTGAAACAATGTGACATCTACATGCTAGGTGGAGTTCACTCATTCGACAAGTTCGCAGCTTCTACTAACGACCCCAACTTGAAAACCAACAATTTGATAACATTTCCATTGTGCGGAGGTTCTCTTGCTCTGTGAAAATCTGAGAACCTTGATTAGCCATTTAGCAAGTCAAGTCAACTCTGTAACTCTGTTCGGTGACTCTCAGTTTTACTTAAATGGCGCCTGGAGAATTTAAGCAGTCCTGTACCGAGACACCAATTATTTGCAGAAACAAATGCTCCCATCCTTGAAACACAACCAAGTTACCCTATATCTATTGATTGGTCTTCAGAGAGTCTTATGTAAAACTTTTGATATTTGTGGTAGCACCTAGCTATCTCGCGGAGACGGCATTTGATGGACAAGAATGACAACATGACGATAGTCCATTCACCATGGTAGGATACTTCTGAGTCATGGGTTTCCTTGGTAATAATCAGGGTTGCTACATTACGTTGTGAATTATAGCGAAAAAGAAGCCAAGTGCTGAGTTAATTCTAATGCTCCCTGGCCTATAGTCGGCGTTTTCTCTATCTCTGTTCGACTTGTTTGTCGCAATCCGTGAAAATGGTTCGATTTATCTGGAGTGAATACCTTGCACGGCTGAAATAGATTTGTTCCTGAGCAACTCATAGCATATGATTTCCGAACGATTTTGCACAAATAATGTCGGGCACTATTGGAGTGAAAGAAGAGATATCCAGGACTATAAACGAAACTCGACCTCGTGTATTTATTCATTTATTGATTTACCTTCTTTCGTCTCCAGCGCACACTTTTTTACTTTACTTTATTTCATTTCATTTTATTATTATTATTATTATTATTATTATTAAAAATGTTGGTTCTAAAACTTGAAAAGTAAGTAATTGAAAAATAATGAGATTTTTCTTTTATACATAAATTTCAACAATAATAATATAATGATACAGACAAGAATAAAAACGCTGGCCACCACGAACTGCAATTGACTTGCTAATTATTCTGTTGCGCATCCCATATTCAACGTTAGTAAGAACCACCGATCTTTCGACTGGTTGCATCTGGCAGGCATCCCACCACGGTCCTCACAGCGTTCTAAACAAGGCGAGCCCCTGTCACTACCAGCCACAGCTAGCTAGGCTCGATAGCTCAGGCCTCCAAGCCGTGGGTATTGTTGCACTTGACCCCTTTCTTTCAACAAGTCAGTTCCGAGTCCTACCCTCAGCACAGTGGTGACCCTCCGCATGTTTTGATCACCTTGGGCCTCTCGGCCACTTCACTTAGCCTAACCCGACGCGACTCAGTTAAAGCAAAGCATTACTCTTCGAAGTGATTGAGTCTTTGTGTGTGTGCGCGAGAAAGCGATATTCTTTCTTCGTGGTCTCGTGGTAAACTCCCCCAGAGCTGCGAGCACTCTCCGTGCGTGGGCTGCCCTCCCTGAAGAGAAGAGTCTGCGGCCCCAATCACGAACCGTGCTGCTGTAAGCCCTCCTCCCTGTAAGCCCTCCTCCCCCTGTAAGCCCTCCATGAGAAACCTGCGCGAGTCCTTCGAGACAGGCGGACGTCACCTGCAAAGCCACGGGCAGAGCGTCGAGAGAAGCGTGCACGAGCAGCCAAGCGTCCAAGCAAGCGAACATCCAAGCAAGCGAGCAAGCGAAAGCCAACCAAGAAAGCGAACATCCAAGCAAGCGAGCAAGCGAAAGCCAACCAAGAAAGCGAAAGCCAACCAAGAAAGCGAAAGCCAACCAAGAATGCAAAGCCAACCAAGAATGCAAAAGCTAAAGCCAACCAAGAATACAAAAGCTAAAGCTAAAGCTAACCAAGATAAAGCTAAAGCTAACCAAGAAAGCAAAAGTCAACCAAGAAAGCAACAGCTAAAGCAAAACAAAAAAGCAACAGCTAACCAAGAAAGCAATAGCAAAAGCTAACCAAGAAAGCAATAGCAAAAGCTAACCAAGAAAGCAACAGCTCACCAAGAAAGCAATAGCTAATCAAGCAAGCAAGCAAGCAAGCGAGCTCGATCGATCCATCGATCGCTGAGTGAGCGGAAGAATAAATAAATAAATAAATAAATAAATATTCAATCGATCGCTGAGTGAGCGACGATGGAATAAATAAATAAATAAATAAATAATCCATCAATCAATCGATCAATCGATCGATCGATCGATCAATCGATGCGAACGAAGCCTCTGAAGCCTCGACGGTTGAGCGAAGAGGAAGGTTCTCGCGGGGAGGGAGGCGGGGCAGGAATACCCCGCGCGCACCTCGGCGCCTAGCGCGTCTTAGTGGAGGCCTACGGCGGCGGGGCAGGCGCTGGGGAGCCCTGGGGAGGCGATGAGTGGCGGCCGGAGCAGGTGGGGCAGCGGATGGAAGGCGGCGAGCGGCGAGGAGGGCTCCGCGCCTCGCGCTCCGGCGGAGAGCGGCGTACATGCCTGCCCGCCCGCCCGCCCGCCTGTGCCTGCCTGCCTGCCTGCCTGCCTGCGCAGAGAGATTGGGATGGGCAGCAGAAGAAAAGCGGTTCTGTTCTACCTCTAACTTCTTCTTCTTCGTCTTCTTGTCAGTCCTATTGTTAATCCTATTGTGAGTCTTACTGTTGGTCTTACTAGTTGCGCGAGTTTTGTTGGGTTAAGTAATTTATTTGGGCGCCGCTTTCTTCGTTGCGTTCAGGAGCGACGATCTTATCTTCGAGCTCCTGTGCTTTATATAAAAACCCGGAGAGGTAACCATGGGCGTGCTGCTTGCTTTGCTGCGAAGCAATGGAAAGAGAGGACCTCTTGGCGCTCTTTCCGGGGCTTTGTGCGTGTCTTCTTCGTCTTCTTCTTTGCAAGCAAGTTCGAGTGTTCATTACTTTACTTGTTATGGAAAATGGCGATATACGATATATATATATATATATATATATTTATTTATAGGTAGTGTGCAGTAGACATGGAAAGTGAGAAAGTGGAAATTCGAGCTCTGCAATTAGAAAAAACGAGAACCTCGAACGGCTCATGAACAAGGAGTTGATGCTCTGGGCTGCACTTGAACCACGAACTTAGGCGTAGTATATTGAAGAATCGGCATAAAGATAGTCAAAAAGAAACACTTGAGCAGTCTTGACGGTTCACAGTGAACGCAGTTATTGTTGCAATCGGTGTTCCTTTTCCCCACTGATCGTTCTTTTTAAATGCTCTTCTTCTTTTTCCTTTTTTTTTTTTTTTAATTTTAATTTTTAATTTTATAAACTTGGATCCTTTCACGGAGAACAACTTTAGTGGCTCATTTCGAAAATGGCATTTGTTATTGCTACTTCGCATCAGGATTTGTTTGATGATGAAGCGACGTGGATTTCTTTAAAAAAGAAAAATGAAGTTTTCTTCTTTTCGAGACATGGTACCAGGTAAGCTGCAATATCCTCTGAGTTTCTGTTAGAGTCCCCCAGGTATGATATTAACTTTAAAGTAGCCATATGACAATTTTGAGAGTGGGTAGCGAATATGGAAGCGCCACTGGGGTTTCGGAACAGCAGTGGAAATCAATGCGATTCTTTTCAATCACGATAAGAAAAAAAGCAGTTGCTACAGTGAGTGAAACATAATAATGTGCGACGTGACACCGGTGTATACGCCCCTTACCTCTCTACAGTATCCACGCGAATGTTCTGTTCACATTCTGTTACGCCAAGCGACGAGCTCAACTTTACCCACACGAGAGGCATAGAGGAGCCTACCTCTTTTTATCGTGTAGCCATGCTCTACTCGGCTTCAAAGAAACTGATTGTTATTAGTCCTAGGCGCGAGATATTCGTGGTAGTAGGGATAAGCTGGATTCGAAACCATCCATAGAGGAGTGAGTGGTTTATCATCTCGTCTACTCAATCTTCTATCTACTAGTTGTGTACTAACTATATCGCAAATGCCTCAACGTGAACCCTCGAAGAAACAACTCGCATGTCTCGAGCTTTGTTTTGACAGTCCCATCCCTGTTATCTCAACAACAGCAACAAAAAACAACAATTATGTAAGTTTCAACAGAGTAAGTACTGCAAGGTGATTCGGTAGAAGTCCTTCCTAGTATTTAAATGGGCCCGGGTTATCTTGCATTGCGTGTATCTTCATTCAAGTACGTAGCAAGATGATAAGCGCGTCCGAAACACAAACATCTCATCGACTCAACCTTCGTCCTCTGATTTTGAACAGCTCCATCAAAATTGCCCTAGCCCTACATCAATCCATGTCCATCAAATTTCTCGGGCCGAATATGGAAAGCACATCGTCGTGGGGAGGGACTCTGGGGAAAGTTTTCGACATTCAAAGAGATAAAGATGTCTCTTCTCTTCTTTGATAGGGGATACCTAAATTAAATTTTCCCTTCGCTATCCCCAGTAGCAAAAGAGCCAAACAACCCCGGATCAGATTTGTCAGTGAGGCTTTTCTTGTTCAATTCGAATGGCCGTGAAATCGCACATCTGATATTTCAGCGATACAAATAGAGTGGGGCAACGGTATACCAACGCCTGGCAGCCGTATTGCTTATTCGGTATATCATGTATCTTTTGACTTTTCAACTCATCAGAAGCTCTAGCTAGCTCCACACAAAATCTAAGTTTTCATAACTATCTTTTATCATTTATCTTCTATCTATTTTCTGGGCAGATTATTCTAATTTTAGAATTATTTTATTCACAGTCGAAGTGAACGCAATTGCAAATGACATGCCTTGCTCTGCAAGGTGCACCTAATTGGATCAGAACGATCACCCAAGCCATTTAATTCAAACATTGGATACTGCAACCGTTCAAAATTGCTCTGCAAAAACGAAGAAGAGGAGATCAATCTCAAAATTATTAACCGCTTTAATGCGAAGGGGGGTGCAGGGTGCAGGGTACCCTGCTATATAGCAATATCCTTGATCAGCAACCTGCTCAAATTCATTCTACAAGTTCTTACGGCAGCTTGTGCATTACATAGAGCAGGCATAATTCTTTTAATTAGACCATTCATATAAAATGCCGTGTAGCTCCGTGCTATATTTGATTCCTTATTGTTTTGCTTGGCGTGAATTGATAAGCGCACCTTGCAAGTAGCATAGACATTCTAGCCCCTTTCTAATGCAATGTATTGCTCGGACTTAGATTACATGCTTGATCTGGATTTTCAGTTTCTCCAGAGTTACAGTTTAGGCAATATTAGTTATGAATCTATAAATTCGGGAACAACGACGCGTTATATACATTATCATTTGATTGCCCTTCATCTTATATTCAACAAAAATAGCATGAAGGAACTAAGCTCAGAGGTTGCAAAAATTTATAGAATCACTCTTGCATAAACTAAGTTATTTGATTTTCAATAATTCTCTCGGAGAGCACTATTCGTTTGAAACAGATAGAACGAAGATCAACACAATCAAGCAAGACACGGAATCAACTAATGCTAATATAAAACCAATCCGATCCATTATAGATAAAAGATCATTGAATCACATATCTGTCTCGATTTGCATTAACAAGATTTTGCTATCTAGCTCAGCTATGCAAGTAACACCGTGGTACCCATTTTAGATATTCAGCATAACGAAATATGTTTTCTAGACTGCTGAGATCTCCAATCAAAGGAACTCATGGATAAGATATTGATAGAGTTCTTGGGATCTCTTTGTGAAACCCTAGTAGACATATGGCTTACAATACAGCAAGCAGGCAGATTCATGTGGCTGCCGAAGTCAAGAGCCAAAAGTGTGAATACACATTATCTACATCCAAAGCAGGGTGTAACTTGAATCGATGGTTGTAAAGGTTGAATTGACCTAACCCCATCGGTTATCTCTAACACCTTTCAAGAATGTCTTAACCTCCCTAATTCCTACATGAATCCATCTGTCCTGGAATTCATTCTCCAGGACAGAAGTTCGCTAACTCTTAAATTAACCTTCTTAAAGCCTTCATCAAAACCCTTGCCTTCGTCTTTACAGTCAACCTCAAGCTGGCCAGAATCACCTTTCAGCGTAGACTTCGTGCATTGCCATAAACTTCAATTAAAGCGACCTATGCCAGAATTTGAACTTTATCGTCGAGGAAGGATGAATTGGCACATGCAAGATATAGTATAAATCCTCAACTTTTCTAAATTCAACTTTACCCTCTTTCAGCGCCTTCCCCCAAAAAAACACCGGAAGAGGTTTATATTTATTGGTGAATTTTTAGTAGATGATGTTTGCAGGCGCATTAAGAAGAACTTCAATCACTCTCTATTGGTTTTGGTGAACGGTAGTTGGCCAAAGTTTCATAGGCTACAATATGATCTTGCCGGGTGATAGCATATCGATAGGTTGCCATACAGAAGTTCGGTCTTCTCAATGATGGATGTTTTCCAAATATTTCGTACATCTTGGATAGAAAATCTGTTGTTTCGCTCTGATATTTAGGCACAGGTATAAATGTCTCTCTGCATGCAAGAACGTCTTCCGGATGTTTTCTAGCCAGGATTGTTGTCATTGTATCTGACGCAATATGTCTACTTATATTTTCCAAGATTTTATTGTCAGAAATGTAAATGGGCTAATCGAGATGAGCATTGCTAGCTAGGGTTGGAGCTAAACTTGGCATTCAGAAATTGCCCTAAAACATGAAAAAAAGGCGCTTGGATTTTAGCTTTTGAAGACCTTCTTACTATCAATCTAAGAGGTAAATTCCAACTTTGTTAGAAATGCAAGGGATTGTTAGATATAATGATTTACAGAAGTGCAGAGAACACTGTATTTTGTTCGCTACTTTGTTTCGACTTGAGACCATTTCAATGATACAAGGTTGTGCGCTTTATGTCTATCTGCTCGATCTCATTTTCTTCGGCACGAATCCATAGAGTTTCTTTGTCCTTTAGCTTTCCAGGTGCGTACCTCACCTCGCAGTTTTTTCTGGTTTGTTTACAGCAGGCTTTTCCTTTGCAGTGGTTTTTCTTAGATCTTCTCCTTTAGCCCAAGCTATCTTTTAGATTCACGGAGGCGCTCGAGCCGACCTTGCCAAGACTGCTTGTCTCACTCCTGGTCTGAAATTGGTTTGCTCGCGTCGAGGTTGCTATTTTTTAGCAGACAAAAAGATTTTAGTATTTCCCTTTCATTGTTCCTTTGTAAGCGCGTTTCACTCGGGGTGGCTTCTTTTGCTCGCTATTGTGTATGCCATCTCAGTTGTTGCAAACTGCTTTCCAGTTGAAAGCTCTTCGCCTCCAGCACAATTTTCATTTTTTTTTAAAGTTCTAAACCTTATATTTCAATCTCAACGGGCTCCAGAAAGTACCTCGCTATCTTACACTTTGTCTCACCAGATTCCAGCGCTTATCTTGATGTTTCGTATAATGATAAATGTCAGATTTCTGTTTTAAAGAAATATCAATTGCCTCTTTTAGGCCTAATCATTTGTGGTCACAGGATTGGATAACCTCGCCTCAAATTATAAATATTCATGCAATTAAATCTGACCTATGCGAGTAACTCATTTCGAACACGTTGCTTATACTCGGTGGTGACCTGAATATTTAAAAGAGGTTAATTTATGTTTATAGGGACCAAGCGAATAGCTCAAAGAATTACAAAAGGCGAGAGCTTTATTCTTCTTAGGACAGCAACTGATAGTAGATAGTAAAGGCCAATCACATTCAGCTCACTTAGAGTCGTGTTTTGTTCAACGCGGGAAACTATCTGCACATAATGCAAAGGCTTGATAAAGATCATATTTTGGGTTTGCAGTTTAGTAAATTTCCTATGGCTCATTGCATATCAACTATATCAACTTTCTACTTTCTGGGATCTCCGAATACAAAACATGTGGACAAGCTATGTCTAGACTTCTTGGCATCTTTTAGGAATTATGCTCACATCTGATTACAACCAGACAACCAGATGCGCAGTTGGGAAGTCAAGGGTTTAAAGAATCGAAATTGTACATGCATAATCAATACAATGATGGATGCTAATTTGATGGTTGAAGAAACTAAATCATCCGACCTCCTCGATTATTTGTAATACAGATGAATCCAGTCTCAGTCTCCTCATTTAAACTTAAATAGGTTTGCGTTGGAGTTGAATATCAAGAATAGCAGATCACCAACCCTCAAAACCAAAGTTTACAAAGCCTTCCAAAAATTTCTTCTAGCCTCTTATTTTTCCTTTCTAGACAACCATTGGCTCGGCATTACTCTTGACATAACTTCTCACACGATGAAGAAGGGTTAATCTGGTCAGCTGGAGGTTGAGTATGAAAATGAACGGAAGGGTTTTGATGAAAGATTTAAGAAGGTTCGTTTTTAGACTTAGCGAACTGCTATCCTTGAGAACTGAGTTCGGAGGCAGACTAGTTCATATAGTAATTGGGAGGTCAGGGTGTTCTTGAACCTTGATCGATAGAATTGGCGGGGTTAGATTAACTCAACTTCTTCCACCAGCAATTCAAGTCGCACCATACTTAAATTCTAGAAAATATGTAGGCGATCTTCTGGTTCTTGGATTCTATCCACTCTATTGCAAGCCCTATTCATAAATTCTTCACGAATATCCCCATAACTCTAGCAATATCTTGTCTACTAACCCCTTCGATAGGAGATCTCAGCACAAGAACAGCGCATTGGACCTTGACGCAATGCTCCAATGTTATACCTACAGCAAAAGCCACAATACCACGTATTACACGTCTTCATGCAGCTGATATTGTTCCAATTGCATCTTGGATTAATCAAGTGCTGGAAGATGAGTCTGGTCAGGAAGAGGCCGCCAATGCAGATGGAAACAATAGGCTTGATGAAGGCGGGGTAATCTATCGTTTTAAAAATTAGCGTCCTGATGTCCTTGGAATTGGGTTTCCAAGATAGAGTTCTTGCAAGCAAATAAGAATTGCAGTCAGCCCTTTCTGGCGAGCTGGGACACTTTGAGAACATTGAATTTGTTTGGAAGATTTAGGACGGGGCAACTCTCCAGGGAAAATGAGTCCATAGGAAATCGAATGAGAGTCGGAGTGTAGCACCTAAGACGCACCTCGTGGTATGAGAAAGGACTAGAACTTGAACAAAATCCTCGGTCCAACGTAGATCTATTATTAGGGGAGTTCCAACGCTATATCCCGTTCTGATAACAATTAAAGCTCTAGTGACTGAACCTATAACATAACTGAAAAGCGTAAAGAAGTAAATATCTAGCAGGAACAAGAAACATTTCGTGTAAAAAAAAAGGTTGATGTTATTCATTCACAAAAGTCAAGATCTAACAAAGCTGATTACACTGAAAGCACAAACTTGAAAGATTAATATAATAACGCTTTCTCTTCTTCCACAAACGGCATTTCATTCAGTGCGGACGAATCGCTCAAATGTTGTTCAAGAATGCTTTTGAGTTTTGCGTGAAATTTGCTATTTTAATTTGCAGGTCTTCCTTATTCCTCATTACTCAAAGATAATTCTGGTCAGCTTGAGGTCGAAGCTTCAGGTCGACTGTAAAGATGAAGGCAAGGTTCTTGATGAAGGCTTTAAGAAGGTTAATTTAAGAGTTAGCGAACTTCTGTCCTGGAGAATGAATTCCAGGACAGATGGATTCATGTAGGAATTAGGGAGGTCAAGGCATTCTTGAAAGGTGTTAGAGATAACCGATGGGGTTAGGTCAATTCAACCTTTACAACCATCGATTCAAGTTACACCCTGCTTTGGATGTAGATAATGTGTATTCACACTTTTGGTTCTTGACTTCGGTAGCCACATGAATCTGGCTGCCTACTCTTGCTGTATTGTAAGCACTGTATCTACAAGGGTTTCATAAAGGGACGCCAAGAACTCTAGTAATACCTTGTCCATTAGTTCCTTCGATTGGAGATCTCAGCACTCATCGCCCTCTTCTTGTGGTAATTTGTTTTCGAATAATGTAGCTTTTCATTTTCCAACATTATATCTAAATGCACAGAAAGGAGCAAAATGAAGCGCCTGTCGATAGACAGCAATTCCTCGCTTGGTTTCAATTTACAGACTCGTATTTTCGAACGAGCAAGAGGTGTGAAAAGAGTAAGATAAGCTTTAGTTTATCTCGTTATGAGTAGGTTGTGTTCACTCAAGTATACAGGATTGCTAAGATTGCTAATCAAAGGATCATACGGAGAAGATATTCTTGGAGTTCTTGGCACACTTTTATACGTCTAAAACTATCAGGAGCTGTATATGGTAAGAACTTAAGGATCAGTCACGTTAGATCAAGTGGACTTAAGATTGAAAGTGCACTACACAATCCTGGAAATATGTAAAGGCATACCTGAAATAAGGTAACCTAACCCCTTGGGTTCTCTGTGATACAGATGGAGTCTCTTTTGGTCTCCTAATTCTCTTTTGGTCTCCTAATCAGAACCAGCTCATTTGGCATTCAGTTCCAAGGCCAGCAAAATACTAACTCTAAAAGCATAAGTACTGAAGCTTTCTCTCGCAATCCAAGCTCCTTGTCTTCGTCTATCCAGCCGATGTCTGGCTGATCAAAGACCAGCTTTCAGCAAGGATGTGCGGAAAGTTATAGTCTACCTTTTATTGCCAGATGTCGATGTAGAATACTGTATTGACTTCTGATCACTATTTGGCTTGAATTCAACTTCTGAGAAGGTTACCAATATGTTGTGGCTAGTACCAAGGGGTTAAAAATTGCTGAAAATTATCTGTTTTTTTGTTTTTGTTTTTTGTTTTTTTTTGTTTTTGTGAATTTAAATTTTTGTAAGAGAGTAAACCTCAAATTAGGAACGGGTAGGGCCTTTCACCGGTGACACAGCTCCCTCCGTGGGCCGCCACGCCTCTGTGCAGATCGAGCAATGCTCAGACGCCACTTAGGAGCGATCTCGTCACATTCTAGCTGTGCTAAGATCCCCGCCGGCGGTTCATCGGATGAAATGACCAATAAACTTCGCCTCAAACGTGGTGGTATAAGTTTTGTCTTGACGATGAGTTCCCCATAAGATTTGATTGATTTAAAAGAAGAACCAACCTATAGCAAAGCTTGTGTAGTTCAAATCTTTTTGAATGAACTAAAGGCCCCTAAATCTAATCATATCCGCGACTACTAGAAAGTAGCTAGTTTCTGATGATTCACTCGCAACGTGAGGTATCTCTTTTAAATGTGTAAGGTGACTCCTTCTAAGCATACAAATTTTATTCTTTAAAAATAAAGAATGGAAAGAAATAAGTCGAAGTTATTTTAATTATTTGAGAATGCGAGTTTTCGAGGGTTTGGTCTTGCCTGTAAAGCGCGTTTCTCTCTTTTAACTTCGTCTTGGAATTTTACGATCAAGAAAATAGAGAAAGGAAAACATGGCGGTTGTAGGAAGTCGAGGCTGGTAGGGATTGTCCAAATAAATCACGACACTGGAGCAAACGCATTTCGTGAGGCTAGAATAGTCTCGAAACAAAGGTTAGACTAGAAGAGCAGTGTTAGGTGTACCTTGTTGTTTCTTGGCCATTAGAATATGAGTATTTCTAGATTGAATATAGTTCTAAAATGCACCGATCAGTACGATTCTGCTTAGTTGACGAAGCTAGCAGAAAATTAAATTATCTCAAAATTCATTATGCAATTCATTATCCTTGTGCCGATCAGCAGTTTATTCTGTCATCTTTTAAACCCAGTGATTAGTTGGTTGCAACTTTGAAGCTTAGATAGGAAGAAATGAAGAGCGTGGCCTTCCATAATGTCGAGAACGGGCTAGATCACTGCTTCCAAAAACCTAGCGGGCAGCGCTTCGCAGCTTTTTAGAGCTTCACGATCACAACTTTTAATTTAAAAAAAAAAACAATCTGCCAAATCTCTTTAGTAAGACTTGAACTCTGGAAGCTTTTTAATGCAAAAGACGTAAATTTTAATCTCTGATAGAATTATGCATTGTTCAAGCTAATGCTGCGAACACTCACAAAGAGACTCGTTCTACCTGGTGTGGTCTAGCGTAAATCGATATAGATGCTCACGGATCATAAAACGGTTGGGGTGCGACAAGTTAACTTTTGGGCTACTACATCCTACAACATGATGATCGGTAAATTTTCTATCTAATCATGCCACGACTTATTTCCTTCTCCATGATACTCATTTGACCAACCTGAACACAGTTTTCAGATAGCGCGTCGCAGGAGCTCAAGCCTTGAACGTTAGCATGTTCTTAAAAGCAGATACTAAAAGCTCTAACAAGTGCTTCTTCTATGCAACTTCTTGTTGAGCACCGTGCGAAATTCTTCAGTAGTAGGTACGTAGCATCTCCATACCCATCACCTACCTAGGTACTACCCTATTACATAAGGGCGATTCAAAGCACTCTCACTCGCTGCTTCTGCGATTCTCAATTTCTAATAGTGCACCTAATAGTGCATACTAGTACGTGTAGATACAGACGCTTTACGATTTTTTTGTGCGCAAATTCTCCAGGGCCCGCTTGCGTGTACCTACTACCATTCACCTTGCACGCACGCGACTTTGATCATTTGCCAGCTGTAGCTAGCTAGATGGCTGTACCTATAGCTCTCTCAGTCACTTTCGCGGATACAAATTATCCATGAGGGCGTCATCCAGTGTTGTGCTCGCAGGCATAGCACTCACAGCAAGTACATGACGCACGCACGCAAGCATGCCAAGCATGCCAAGCATGCAAGCATGCATGCAAGCAAGCATGCAAGCAAGCAAGGAAGCAAGCAGCTGATCTAGCGCTCATCAGTCGTTTCTGTTCCCCAGGGTAACGCTCTTGGGTCCTAACCTCGTTGAAGAGCGCTTCGAAAGAAAATGCTAAAAAGAAAAGCGCCACCACAGAAAAGCAACTGTCTGTCCAGACTCCACAAAGGTGCCCTTGAGCGCGTCGAATATGCTACGATGCCCTCGTAGCACCTTCTCCGACGGGGTCACTCTGGAAGCACTGTGGTAGCCAGTCATTGATCACCCACCTTCTGCTTACATTGCTTTTTTTTAATTATAGATAGGAGGCGCCTATTAGTAGTAGCAATTCCCTGTGCAATTGGACCTGGTGAAAGAGGGCATTTGTTTCGACTGTTGAGGAGGCTGCAGAGCGCACGCTTTGCTCGGGCATGGTGGTATTTGAGCCGAGGCCGGAGACGCCCTGAGATCATTGTGGCTGTTGCTTGTTGATTAAAAGTTCAAGTTGATGCTTGAGAGAGGTTTTTGCAATTATTACATAAAACAACTCAAAGGCTGGGAATCTTTCTTTATGATTAAAAAAATTGAAATTTTAATTATAGGTTTAGAGTAAGTTTTAAAGGGAAATAAGGCTGTGGGCATTATAATCATCTTATCATGTGAATATTTGCAGAAAGGAAAGTACCTCATGCCTGCCTGCTATTTTATGAAATATAAAATGGAGGGTTTCTCACATGAATAAAACTTACAGCAGGTCCTTGACCAATTTTCGTTCTTGACAGCACCATATCTGGTTGCTGATTCCTTCGGAGAACCTTGCTCAGTTTGTACGCTATGGCCAGTAAGCTTTTGCTTATCATTATATAACAATGTGCCTGGGAAGCTACTTCTTTTACAAGCTTTCATGAATGGATAACTAAATGAATGAAGAAAATATCAAAGCATTGCGGATGAGCCACGGTCCTAGCAATCAAGGGCCCAGGGTACAAAAATGGGCCGTGAAAACGATTGATGTCTTCACCAACTTATTCACCTCGAGGTCTGCATATTCTCGACGAGGGCCGCGCCACCTACGTTTTTTTTTTAATGTTTTGGCGCTAGCTAGCTAGCTAGCTACTAGGTAGGTATATCTCCGCCACCAGTGCCAGAGGGTGAACGTGGTCCTTATTAAAGAAATAAAAATCATTTTTCGAACATCATGCTCGAAAGAATCTATAAGCTTTTAATTAAAAACAGCTTGTGCAAAAGTAATAAATATTCGTTTTTAAAATTAAAGAAATAATGAAGGTACAACCTCAACTTCCTGAGTATAACATGATACAGTTAGTCTTGTAAAGTCACACGATACTAGGTAGAAGTATGTACCTATGCACCTGCTTGCTACCCACCTCCTCCTTCCCTCTTTCCATTCTCCACCAAGCCAAAGAAGAGCAACCACAGCCAGAAACAATCAGCTACCAGCCGCCTCCCCGTTGCCCAAAGCAGCGGCCCTTCGCACAGCATCCTCAAACAAACGCCCTCCGACACTCGCGTGCTCCGCCTTCGAAGTCGGACTCCGCCTCCCTCGAGACGTCTGCGCGGTCCCCCTCTGTTGTTCCCTGCGTTCCCCGACCCGCCGCGCCCTCTTTCTTCTGCGGGGACAAGCAGGGGGAGGCTCCCGGGTTCGCGAGAGGGCCAGGAGAGGGGGGCAAGCAAAACGAAGCGGGGCCCAAAGCAAACAAGCACACGCGTGAGTGCGCAGAGCAGCGGCGCTGGAGATGATGACAGTGGGAGCTGCCGATTGATGATGGCGAGATGCCGATGCTTTGGGTGTACGCTTTGGGCGTGCGGGTGCCTCGTCGAGAGAAGGCCTGCGCTCCAAGCCATCCGTCTACGTGGTAGTTAGGTAGGTAGGTTCCTGGGCGCTTTGAGCGGTAAGTTAGAACGTGCTAGCTAGCTAGCTCTATAGGAGCCCTACTGAGGTGTACCGTTCTTAGCGGTCACTAGTCAGAGGTAGCAAGCGAGTATCTTTTCTTTGGCAACTTGGGAACCGGAGCAGTCACTCACGGAGGTCTCTTTCTCCTGCTCCATCGAAGTTGCCCACCGCCGCAAATCGTCCTATCGCACGTATTGCTCGCTCTCTCTCTCTCTCTCTCTCTCTCTCTCGCTCCAGCCTGGAAGAAGGCGAGCGTGTGCCTGAGCGTGGCTTTGGGCTCGAGCAGGAGCGGGCTTGATCGAATCGCAGTTCTTTGTCCTGTCCTTTCCCCGCGCGATTGCGACTAAACTGGCTGAGGGAGGAGAGCTCCCAAGGGTTCCGCAGTCGGTTCCAAAACTTTGTCAAACGCGCGGTAAAAGCGATCTTCGTTGGTCCACTATTGGTCTGGCAATAAAACTTTTAAGAAGACGCCATACAATTTGAGATGTGCCGCCGGTCGGCTGGTTAGGTACACGGACTAGGCTTGTCTACGCACTTTGATGATCGAGGAACTTGATAACTGCCCAGGTCACGATCATCTTACGATGCTGGTAACGCACACCGGCAGGTAAGCCGAGAAACCAACCTCTGGACGTTTCCCGGCTTTGCGGGTTTGGTGTTCCTACCAGGGAGCTAGCTAGCTAGCCTCATCGCAAGGAACTCGAAATGCAGTGTGTATGTATTGTCAGAGGCCAAGCTTAAGGAGCTGGGCGTGTTTGGACGTATTATTTCAAGTGCCGCGCTCGAATGAGAACCTTGAAGATATTTTATTTTATTTTGTTTTTAAAATGACAGTGAGAAAATCAATTGCTGTTATCTTTTTGATATCTTTTTATTTCATTTTTTTAAATTTAATGTAAAGACTGTAGTACTACTATAGAGTACTATATGATAAAATGAAAGAACCTGTTTCATTTTTGTTTTTGTTTTTTCTCTCCAAATAAGGGTGTGCGTAAATCAGTGGAAAAACCAATCTGTCAAGTCTGTTGGTCTCAGTGTGTAAACAAACCGACTCATAGGCATGCTAACTCCCTAGCTAAGTGACGCGCCTGCTCAATACATGCTATTGGACGCCCACTTACAAGGCCGACTGCCGTTTTGCTAAGATAGGACTTCAACTTCTTGAGCTTGAATTCTTCAAGCGCTCTACAATTATCTTTCGACGTTTCTTTTAAATACCCAAAGGCCCTGGAAGAAATAAAGTAAAGAAAGTATCTACTAGATATTCATTTGCTTTTCTCCTGTCTAGGCCCGTTCTTTCCCAGTAATGAAGAACTTGCACCCCTATAGGTCAAAAATATAGCTTGGAGCCCATCTTCAAAACAGAAAAAAAAAAAAAAAATATTTAAAAAATCTTTCGGCTTAAGGTTACAGAACCTACTCATTGAAAAAGTCTTAAACTTGATTTTTTTTTTTTATTTTTTTAACTTAATTTATCACAACTTGAATGGCACACACCTGCCGCTCTGTCTAGCTAGTATGTACGCACCGCATGGAGGTCTCATCTACATTCTGGTTGATTTTTAAAAATCAGCATTTGGGTTACCTTTATTAAATCATGACTGTTATGTGAAAACTTGTTGAGCGTATTTACTCTCCTTCGCTACATGCATCTGGCAGCAGATCGACCTTGAATGAAAGGTAAAGTCTCACGCTGTTCCATCGCGACACTGGCACCCTGAAATGAGTTTATTTCACTGGAAGTCCAGACTGCGGTACGTGGGAGACCTTCTTAATGCACTCTCTCTTCGTGTCGTCTTCCTTTGAATAAATGAACCAACACGAGCTGTAATGGGTCTCGCTATTCCCATAATCTTCTGTGGGCATCCTCACTAACTAAGTAATAGCACCGCGGCAGGGGACCGTTTGCAGAACTATACTAGGTACAGCTGCTGTTGCTTGGAATGGCCGTGCTGCTTCTCTTCGCTCGCTAGACTACTGAGGCTGTTTCTGGCGCAGAGTTCTGAAGTCGCATCTAGGCAAGCGTGCTGGCAATTCTGAATACTCACCAAACAATTCCTTCGCGCATCTTTCGACAGTAGGGAAGATGCAGATTCTGCAGATTCAGGCACTGCAGCCATGGATCCTGCAACCACTTTGCTCAACGCTGTGCTTCTTTTCGCCCACGAGGCAACGCAATTGGGATCTTCACAGCCTCTCACGGCACTGCACGACGATGACGCCCATAGACCACGGCAATTCCAACGCGGTTTCAGTTGAAGGGGCCAAGTTCTTGACGGTGCTGAGACCGAGATTGAGTGAGTGAGTGAGTGTGTGCTTCGCATCGTTTTCCGAGGGGCTCAGTAGGTAAGTATAGCTAGCTAGTTCTGTGTCCCTTTTGGCGAGTTCTTCGCTTAAACTGCGCAAAGCCTGCAGCAAGCAAGCTTCAGCCGCAGATTCTTCTGCTGAGCGCAGTCCCTCTCACTTGTAGACCGAGCGTGCGTGCCCAGGTAGGTGCATATTACCTTTCGTGCGAAGGCAGGCGCCCGAGGCCTTGAAGAACCCTTCAAGCGCAGCTTCACCAAGAACCTTGAAATTAATTCCGCGCGCATCGTTCTTTACTACTACTATTACAGCCTATTAGGTACTTGCTATGCCCTTCAGCGAGGCGTTCTTCTCATGCCTTTTCACTTTCTAGCTGACTACTACTACCTAGGTACCTACTTCGTGGTACCTTAGGCAGTTGCCTAATCAGTCGCTTAGGTCCTTTGCAACGCAGAACATGAACGGAACGGAACGGGGACGATAAGTTCACGTCTTCAGCTCAAACTGTGGGTTACTCCTGGGACTTGCTATGCTACTGCGATAGCGGCAGTGGCTTTTGCAGCTCAGCTGTGTTTTACTCCAGAACTGCTTGGCAAAAGTCCACTCTGCCGCTGCGTGCATACGTACACAGAAAGGGAGCGTCTAGAACTGTAGAAAGGAGAGACCGCTCTTGAGCCAATGCGGGCGATTGTTTTGGCTTGAGTGTTTGCCCACGTTGTTGCATTCTGAAGGCGCGGACATAGGCTCATATGCAGAGTATACCGGGGCGCATCTATGACAGATCAGATATACAGTGTGAGGTTCACCTTGGTCTCAAGTACCCGGCGGGCAGACGTGATTGTGAGCCAGGGAAGGTGGAGATGGGCTGTGGGCGCTGCGGGTGAGGGGGTGATGGGGAGATTTAGTGAAGGCAGATGAAGTAGGCGAGCGAACTTGGAAAAGGGCAGTCTCGGCAGGGACCAGGATCAATAGGAAAACAAACCAACCAACAACCAACAAACAAACACACCGACCGAAGAACAGGCAAAGAAAGGCAAAAAGAAACAGTGAAACAAGTCAATTAAATCGACAAGGAATCAAGTTTTCGAAACGAGCCTGTAGGCAGCTGTAGCTCCGCTGTTTCCCTAACGACTATGTTCACTAAAGTTGTCCAGAGGGAGGGAGTACTAACCAATGAGATAACTAACTATAGAGACGACAAAACAGGCCAAGCAGTATGTCTCTGTCTGTACGTGTGCATTTATTTATTTATTTATTTATTTATTTAGTTTGTTTATTTAAATAATTAATTGTCTATCCGTCCATGCCTGAGCTGCAAAGCTTCGGCCCGTTTGCTGCTCCGAACGCAGCAAAAGCTAGCTCTTTCTCTGCCTTTGGAGAAATGGCTGACTTCAACAGCAGTCGGCTTTGCTATCCTTGGCATTGATGGGCACCTGCGCGATTTGCTTGCTTCGCGTCTTGAGGTTTGGAGTTCGTGCGTTTCTTCGTTTTGTCTGAGCATGTCCTTTCTCTCAATTTTAGCATCGCAGCACTTCGAGTTGTTCTCTGAGTTGACTTAAAAAAGACAAAAACGTTTTGTTTATTCATTTAGCCTTTAGCTAGGTGGTAGCTATAACTAGGTATAGCAAATAATAGAACGAAAATAACAAAATACATTAAAATTAACGCCATTGAAAAGGAAGCAAGAACGAGAAAAGAAGAGAGGCGTGTCTTGCGCCTAGCTAGTAGAATTAATTTCCTGTCTGTTCATCAAAAGCCTGCTCTCTGAGACGGTGCATTGTCCTCGGGCTGGCGCAAACATGAAGAACTCAGTCAATTCGCCCGGAATTCAAGAAGTTCAATTTAGAGAAGTTTTGAAGCCTCAGCGATTGAAGCTTCTGAGAAATAAAGTGTTGCGAGGGCGTCAACATCTAGCGCAAAAATGAGGGAGGAGCATGAGGGGCTAGAGTGGGAGTCATTTGGAGGTGCCGGGGACAATATAGGCTGAATAGCAATGGGCACAGCACAATTTCGAAGAATAAGTGCACTGTGTACCCCTTATGTTTCCTTAGGTTCTCTGATAGGAATGACATTGTTATAGCGCTCTCTTCAGGGCAGGTGGTGGTGCGGAAACGCGGACCCAGCAAAAGGCGAGACGATGAGACTTTGAGGGTTCGATAACTCTCATTATACGCCCCATATGCTGCGTTCGAATGTGCTGTTTATTGAGGTGAGAAGGGTCAGTACAGAACTTTGGTGGCCTCGCTGAAGGGAACCGGGGACTAGGGGGCAAGAAGTTAAATGACCGCGCGCACAGTCTCGTGCAAAAGTGTTTAACCCTTTTCTTCCGAGGTTTTATTTCTTTATTTCTTTATCTCTTTGTTTCTTTATTTATTATAAATTATTAAATTTTTAATAATACTATCATGAAATGAGACAGAGGAAGTACGAGGAAAAAGCATTAATAGCAACTTATACTTCATTCACTCATTCATCCCTGGAGAGAGAAGAGGCGGGTGCTCAGGTTCTCATCTTTGTTGTATTCTGACGCTTGCGCTCGAAGAATCAATCAATCAATCAATCAATGCAATCAATCAACTCCTGGCAAAACTTGGACTTCAAGCAAACCTCAGGCACAGCATTTTCCAGTCAGCTTGAAGGACGGAGACTCCTTCCTGCCTGCCTGCCGCCGTTTGCGAAGAAAACTCCTGTTCCCTTCGTTTCTCTCTTCCCTCCACTGAGATCAATTGATCGATCAATTGATTGATTAAATAATTGATTGATTGATTAATTGATCGATCGATTGACTGATCGATTAATTCCTTTTGAAGAGAAGGGTCACCGCCTCGAAGAACTGGCGCGAAAAGTCTGACTGCCCTGTTCCTGCTGCGCCTTCTCCTCTTCGACGTTCGCTTTGGCGTGGCTAGCTGGCTGCTGCCTGGCTGGCTGGCTGGCTGCCCATGCCTCCGCTCCGCTCCGGTCGGTCGCCGTTTGCGCTCGCTCTGCTCAGCGGATTGGCAATTAATCGATAGACTGTTTTGTTTGTGTGATTGTTTATTTGTTTATTTGATTGTTTATTTGTTTGTTTGTTTGTTTGTTTGTTTGTTTGTTTGTTTGTTTGTTTGTTTGTTTGTTTGTTTGTTTGTTTGTTTGTTTGTTTGTTTGTTTGTTTGTTTGTTTGTTTGTTTGTTTGTTTGTTTGTTTGTTTGTTTGTTTGTTTGTTTGTTTGTTTGTTTGTTTGTTTATGTGATCGTTCGTTAGTTTGTTTGGTCATTGCCGCTGTTGTCCGTGTGCTCTGCCGAAGATACATCTGCAAGGCGGCATTTCAGACAGTTTTTGAAAGTTTGAAACCATCATCGGTGTCCGTCGATTCTTCGATTCTTCGACGGTGAGATGAGAAGGTTTCCTTCCACTGCTCTCATAGTTTGTTTGCCTTTCCACGTTGGATTATTATCGATCAGCCCATCAAATGGGCCATTCATGCCGATAAATCCGACAGACAAACATACAGACAGATAGATAGATAGATAGATTGGCAATGGGTCGGTGACTTCCGCGGATGAGTTCGTTCTTCTTCGCGCCTCACTAGACAGGCTCTGAGGCGGAGGGGGAGGAGGCGCCGCAGCTGCTCCAGCCTCGGCTTGCTTGGGCGCTCTTCCTCTCCGCCTCTTTGCTCGAAAAGAGTCAAAGCGAACTCGCTCAGGAGTCGATGGAAAGAAAGAACGAAAGAAAGAAAGAGAGGAAGAAAGCCACTCGAGGGATAGCCACTACTGCTGCTACTGCTACTGTTAGGAGTAGTAGGGTAGCCGAGAGCCTTCCTTCCTCTGTCCTCTCCTTCCTTCCTTCGCCAATCTCTCGCGCATTCAAGTTCTTTCCTCGCGCTTTTGTAGGCGATTATTAGTGGATGGGCTAGAGCTCTCGCTTTCATTTATATTTTCATTGTTTTGGTTTAATATGTTCATGACTACCGAAGCAGGCCTTTTCTTTTCAAACATAAAAAGAAAGACTAAACAGCGCCCTCACCTCACAACAAAAAGTCTGAGACAGACAGACAGTCTCGTCTTCCCTGTTGGCAGAGCGGGAACTTGTTCTTTTATACAAATGGGTGCGGCGGCAGTAGAAGCGATGCTTTTAGCTTTCGATTCTTTATAACAAAAAGAAAAAAAAAGGGAAGGAAAAAAGGTTTCCCTATACATGTTCTGTTAAAGAAAAGTTAAGGAATTTGGAATAATACGATGAATCTATAAAAATATGCAGAATCGATCCTATGCACGCCAATATCTACTACTAGAGGCTGGCATAAGTCGATTCATTGTTCATCGATTTCATTCAAAGTATATATAAGGAGGTACGTATCGCGTACCTGCTAGATAGAGGTGCACTTAATGAGAATGTATAAATTTTAAAAACGACGACTGAGTTAATAGATAATTGATAGCCAAAGAAGGAAAGGGAGTAAAAACATTTTTCTTTTCTTCCTAGTTCCCTCTGATTGTTGGCTTTCGTGAATGAATGCTGTGAGTGAGTATTTTGTAATCTTGCCGACCGTCGCTCACTGGCGAATAAGCACGAGGCGCACTTCGCCATCGAGCAGACCAACCAAGGAAAGCAAACCCGAATTGCAAAAGAGCTCGCAACCTGCCAGACGCAGTAAGCAAGTCAGACAAGCAGCCCCCCACCAGCAGCGTATAACACAGCGCCTTGTCTGTTGGCTGGTCTTGTGCGTGCGGACGCAGAGACAGACAGCAAGCAGTTCAACTCGAGCGTGGGGCGTAGTAGCTCTCCTCTTCGCGTGTGTCAGTTCGCAAAAAAGAAGCCCGCGACCTTGACAGCGGAGCAAACAACTCTCAAATCGTACCAGGTTCGACTTTGGAGTAAACCTTAACTCACACAAACCCATCACATCATGTTCGGAAACGTCGCCATGAGGACTGTGGCCACCGCCACTGGCCGCCGTGCACCCCTCGTTAACTCCCGCATGGTCACCCAGGCCGCAGAATGGATGCCCAAGAACCGGATGCCCACCGCACTTGTGTCCAAGGCCAAGACCATCAAGACTGAATCTAGCAAACTTCGCAATGTCGCTGATTCCGTTCCCACAAGCGGTGCTGTTGGTGCCTCCGCAGGCTTTGGTGGTCTCTTGGCGCTCATGCAGGCTAACCCCTTTACTGCCCAGGTCACAATTGCTACTCTCAAGACCTCTGCTGCTGATCTGATGGTCCAGAAGCGTGTCGAGGGCCTTGAGCAGATTGACTGGCGTCGTAACGCTCTCTTCATCATGTTCGGTGGTGCTTACCTTGGCTGCTTCCAGTGGTTTGTCTACGTCCGTCTGTTCCAGCGTCTTTTCCCTGCCATGGATACTTTTTGCAACCAATCGATCCGTGATAAGCTGAAGAACAAGGCTGGTATTAAGGCTCTCTTCGGTCAAATTGCTCTTGACTTTGCCGTCATTCAGCCTCTGATGTACTTTCCCGTGTTCTACAGCTTCAAGACCCTCCTCGACACTGATCCCGAAGTCCAGGCCAGCCTTGCCAACCGCTTCAGCTCTGCCTTCAAAAAGTGGAAGGATAACTTCTTCCAGGATAACTTTGGCATGTGCGCTTTCTGGCTCCCCATGGACCTTGTGATCTACTCTGTTCCCGTCTACCTTCGTCTGCCCCTTAACCATGCCATCTCCTTTGTTTGGTGCTGCATTCTTTCCGTTTTCCGCGGTGAGTAAACTCTCTGCATCCCTCGTTTCTGACAAGCAAGAATGCCACTTGCTTGTCTCCTATTTTTCGTCGCATTTTTTCGTCAAATACTGATCTCTTGAAATCCCGAATTCGTTTCTCTAGCTGCTATCAAATCGGGTACTAAACTTAATTTAATATACATGCTTTATGCTGCTCCTGCTGCCTGCCTGCTTTTACGTGCTATACTTCATTTTGCTTTTTCCCTCTTCGATTTGCCAAAAGGCATTACTGTCCCATCTCCAGTTCTTTCTTACCAAGAACTGAGTATGCATCATACTGACAAAGACCAATTTAATATCTCCTTTGATGTCCAATGGTTCCAGTTAAGCTCTGAGTGCTTGCTTTCGTCGTTGTGCATAATCAAGGCTCATTTCTCGCATAAACAAGCAAAAGAATCATGCCAGAAAGAAATGTTACTGCACACTCAACTAACGGACGAAGATAGCTCTTTAGATTTTCGAAATAGATCAGACAAGCAGCCAGCAAGAACCTCCCTGACGGTTTAGTGAGGGGCATCACAAAGGGATCGCTAGAAGATCCCTTTATCACTAGGCTACTACGGTACTTTCTCGCCCCGGCTCGTCATCCCCAAATGGGGCGATAATCAGACTATTTCCTCGACAAATCCGCAGCGCTTTGCAAACAGATCTTTGTCATACCACTGATGCTTGCAACCGCGACGCCCAACTTCAATTCGTTCGTTCATCTCAATTCAAGAGATTCATTATCCTAATTTCAGTCTGTACTACAACTTAAACTAAACCATTATCTTGAGAAACAAGGTAGCTTCTTTCAAGGGAAAGGAATTCTTGCTATCGTTGTTCATCAAGAAATTAGCAACGTACACTTTAGCAATGCTATTTGCTGTCGCCTTTCGACACTCTTGATCTTACACTCGAATAGCAGGCACCTGCTTAGTTATACGAAATACGCCCGCAGATGTGGAATGCTACCATAGGCACTGCCGATTTTGTATTTTATTATATACATGTATTCAATACTGAAGCCTCTACCAAGCAAGAAGATCGCCAGGAGTGCTCCTTGCTGGCTTTCGAGCGTGGCTTCAAGACGAAGCACATTTGTATGTTCTGGGCCAAAGCGAAGTAAACCCAGGTAGTACCATTATGCCTGGCTCCACTCCAACTTGAACCGGGAGGGAAGGACCTTTCCCAGCGAGGACCCAGAACCCACTGTGGGGCCTGCGCACCTAGGTGTGTACTTCGGTTCACTTTTGCGGCGAAGTTTGCGGCGAAGTTTTGGCTGCGCTTGCGTGCCTTGGTCTGACCGCGAAGTCGCGCCTCCCTTGGAGGGAGGGGTCGCTCACTGCTGCGCTGCGTTCGCTTCTCGGTGCCTTCCTGGCCGCCTCTTTATTTGCGCGGCCCCTTTGAACGCGGCGAGTGCCACGGCAGGGAGTTTCCCGCTCCCCAAAGCCCTTGTTGTTTTCCCTCGCCGCGTTCTCTTTCGCTGCGCCGCCTTTTTCTTTACGCGAGCGACGCCCAAAGATTTTCTTTCTTTCTTTCTTTCTTTCTTTCTTTCTTTCTTTCTTTGTTTTTTTCGCTGTCCTCCCTAGTACCTGCTACTCAATAGCCTACCCTCGGCATCCTGGGCACGCCCAGCTATGGCTATAACCAGCTAGCTAGCTGTTAGGCCTACGCCTGCTCAGGATCCGCGGAAAGAAAAGTATTTTCGCTTTCAGGCAGCAAGAGCAATTGAATGCCTCGGCGGATCAGATACCTGCTACGAACGCAGTAGGAAGGGCTAGCATCCAGGGTAGCGGTGTCTATTTCGTACCTGCTCGAGAGCGAACATTTATTTCATAGGCCTCGTATGATGCAGGCTATTTTTTATTTTTTATTTTATTATTATTATTATTATTATTTTGTTTATTTTGTTTATTTTAAATATAGAATGGGGCATAATTTGAACTTGAAAAAAAAAAAAAAGTTTGGAAGAAAAAGAAGACAATAGAGATAGCAAACAGCAGAAATGTTCTTCAAAGCAAGCAGTGCACGCCTGTCTGCCCTTTTTCTTCCCAGTCCTTTTCCATCGCAGAGCTTGAAAACGTCTCGCGTGTCAATAAGCTCATTGAGCGAGCGCTTTGTGGCGAGAGAAACAGAGAAACAGCACTTACTCAGTGACTGACTTACTGCATACATAAGAGCAGAGCAGAGCAGAGCAGAGCAGAGCGGAGCGGAGCGGGTTCAGAGGTTCCTCTCTCTGTTTGCTTTCTTCCCAACTTTTCTTTGGCTTTTCTTTTCCACGCTTTCTTCCCACTCCAAGTTCTCTCTTCCTCCTCTAGAGCCAGCTAGGCGTCGAGATAGGACTTTCGTGCGGGACATTAGGGGTGGGTCCATGCACCATTCCTCTTCAGCCATCAGCAGCGCTAGCTAGGCCCTCCTACCAGGCCCCTAGCGCGAGGGGTGTGCGCCCGTGTATGCGTGAAGTCGGTCCCTTCAGAAGATGCGGCGCAGGAAAAGAAAAGAGGGCGGAGACGCCGCCTAGTTGGGGAGCCGCGGTTGGATAGATACTGCTGCAGTGGAGAACCGAACGGAAACCCCTTCACGGAACTTGTTCGTAGGCAGGCACGTACTCGTAAGCAGGCGATCCTGCGCTGACTTGGCCCATCTGTCACCGGCGCGAAGGGAGATGAATGCGTGCGTTTGGGTTCCGCGCGGTGCTTCGATAAGGGGTCAGGGGCGCTGTCTCGAAACGAAGGGGAACGCACTGGAACGAAGGCGACTCTGTC
This sequence comes from Schizochytrium sp. TIO01, assembly GCA_004764695.1. Taxonomy (NCBI): domain Eukaryota; class Bigyra; order Thraustochytrida; family Thraustochytriidae; genus Schizochytrium; species Schizochytrium sp. TIO01. The sequence continues at coordinate 837,621 of SMSO01000034.1, read as the reverse complement.
AGTGTGTATACATGCATACATATCTATCTATCTATTATATCTATGTGTAAATGTATGTTGTCTCTGTGGCCATGTCTCTCTCTGCGTCTGTCCATATATATATGTGAGCGAGTCGCTCAGGCTGAGCTTGGGAGCGTTTGTAGATAGATAGCTAGCTAGCTAGATAGCTAGCTAGCTTTGCTCGTAGATCGAGGAGGGTGATGGTCGGTCATAGCAAACGCTGCCTTTGAAGCGCACTCCGGGCAGGGATGCGTTTTTGCAGCAGCAGGGGTGGATGGATGTAGCAGCGTGGTTATTTCTCGTCTTGGATGCTGAGGCCTTTCTTTTGGTGTGTGCGAGATTGCCTTTTTCTATGAGAGTGTTTCTTTCTCAACTTCTTCGACTAACTAACTCTTGAATTGTTATTTGTTTTTATTAAGTTAAATTTAACATTTTTTTTAATGAAAATGTTTTAAAATAAATAGAACTTTTAAACTTTTAAGGTTAATTTTTTTAAAATAACTTTTAAATAATAATATAAGAACTACGAAACTAAAAACCAAAAAGAAGCGTGGGATGAGGATGAGGATGAGAATGAGAATGGTCTTTTCTTCTTTGCCATTGCTGTTTCCTTCTTATCTTGTTCAAATGGACCTAAAGCTTGCGCTTTCTATATAAATTGCATGAGTTCGAGGCGCTCTCGTGCGTTATTTTTCATTTTTTCAGAGCCTCGCATTTGTCCCTTTTTTGGAGGTTGATTTATAATAACCAAAATCAAAAAAGAAACGAGAGATGAGATCTTCCTCGCTCCTGCAAACCAAACTTGAGAGTGCTTAATGATGTGCCAATCAGCTCGAATACTTTTCCAGTAAAGCGGACGAGTTCGAAAGGCCCGTGCAGCGCAAAGACGCCTTCTGCATTCGGCCTCAACGAACCAGCACGAACATATATTTCATATTTATATACAGGCTCTACTGGCAACACGCACGAAATAAAGCAGACGGCAAACTGCGACGCCTAATCGAGCGGTGGAAAGAAAGGCCAGGGCAGGGCGTGTCTGTCTGCGGATGGTCCACCTCTGCGAGCGAGCGAGTGAGGTCGAGAGGGCCTCACCTCTCCCAAACTTCGACTCAGAGACTGCCTAACGCCAAACGAGCCTCTAGGACTTCGTGCTCTTGGAGATGGGTGATCGATCAGCTATACTCCAAGACCTACTTCTCCCTTCACGCCCACACTACTACTCACGCAGAGTCCATCGAAGTGGTAGTCAGACGGATAGCTCTAGTCTAGAGATAGATAGATACATCGATAGATACATCGATAGATAGATAGATTAATGGGTACACAGCGTGACCGTCTAAAGACGATTGTGGCCGCCGTGGTCGAGCACCGCAGGAACTTGATTACACAGATGTACATATACAGATGCAGCAAGAGGCGCGAGTTTGAGGCAGACCACGGAGCAGTCGATCGTTTTGTTTGGCAGGCCCCGCGGAGACTTCGGAGAGGAGAAGAAGAAAGGAGATCGATTGATTGCGTGTGCAGTTCTGCCTGAGCCTGGCCTCGGCGGAGACGATCTACGCTCTGGTGAAACGCATAAGATGACAACTCAGAAGACCTGCCTGGATCTTGATTTACCCTGAAGTCACTTTTTGTTCGTTGTAAGTAAATTCATTCATTCTTTCACTCAGTCACTCATTCATTCTGATACCAGAAGGAGGTCGAGCTTGCTTCTTCCTCCCTCGCACTGTGAAAAAAACGATTTCACAATGATCACAAAGGGAGTGAGTGAGAGACTCTCATCGAATGCATTCGAATCGACAGCCTCTGCGAAGTCTGTTCAAGGCAACCGTGGCCGTCCGTAAGACCAGCTTGAAGCTTGAGCGTGCAGATGTCACCATGGGTTGCTTGCTGGGAAACCAGGTGCTTCTCCATCAAGCGCTTCGGCAGCCCTACGACGCAGCCAGTGAGTCCTCGTCTGGTCTGGTCTGGTCTGGCGAATTAAATAAAGAAAGAAAGAAAGAAAGAAAGAAGAAAGAAAGAAGGCTGAGTCGCTTCGTCTCGTCTATCTCTTCTTTCGGTGCTTCGTAGAGTAAATAAACCAACCCAGCCGCCTCCTCGACTAACCTCAGATTCCAACTGTAAGACCTCCCTTTTCCAACCCTTTGTCAGAATGGTACTTACTACCACCATCTTGGTATTTTGTTTGAAGACAATGAATGACGGTATATGATGATAAAGTCGAAAGGCAATCTGGATGAAGCTGAGTGAAAGTGAGTGAAAGAAAATAAGTTTTCTTTTCTTTTTGTGCTCCTTATTTTTATTTTTTATTTTTCCCCCTTTTAAATGAAGTAAATGACTATAAAATTGAATGTTTATATTCATATAATAAATAAATACATACTGGTAAGATGTATGTATACGTCTATAAATACTACGAAATAGCGATTTGACAATGAGAGGCACAGAACATGGTCCCCAAATGATTTCTTCACATAACAGAATTCGTAGACTCTGAAGCAGCTTCAAGCTGAGGTGGGGGCAGGTTTCGAAGTCAGAGAGAGAGAACCTTGGAGAGAACGGAGGAACACTCGGGTCCTGTCCCGACGACGCATCACGGGTGTCTCTCTCTCTCTCTTCCTTTCGTAGTACTTGTTGTGGGAACCTACGTAGGCAGTACGTAGAAACCTCATTTCATTTGTAGTGAATGAATGAACCAATGGATGAATGAATGAATAAATGAATGAAATCTTGAGAACAACTTGGTACTAGATAGAGAGTAATGATTCGCGATCGATGGGATCAATAGCTAGCTAGCCACCCACGTCAAGACAAGGCCACCTCTACCATAAAGTCATTGTGACGGAATCCCCATGTCAGCTTGAGCAATCGATTCAGAGTCGGTGATTCTCTTGCTCTGGTGGTTATTTTGACATTACTCATCCATTTTCCCACCATGGCACTGTCTGTCCAAAGAGAGAATAGAACCAATACTTGCGAGACAGAAGGTACGCTCACAGGTGCTTATTATACCTTTCCACAGGGAGGGCAGCAGCTTCTGAGTCGAGTTTGTACCGAAGCCAAAACGTTTGAAGAAGTTGCTAGCCCTAGCTAGTCAGAGTGAGTGAATCGACAGTGGGGACATATGAGGCTTGAAGAAACAGGATGGACCTAGTTGTGGTACCTACCTACCTATCCATGGTAGGCATATGTAGGTAGGTAGCACGCGAAGAACAATCAGAATTGTCTGCAGCGGTTTAGATAAGTAGCTAGGTACCTAAGAAAGTACTCTGAAGCCTGGCTTGGTCGCCTCAGAAGTTCATCTCGTTTCCCGCTCAACCCGTGTGGATTGTTTTGACGCCGTGGCCTTGAGTCTGTCTAGAATGGACTTCGATTGCCAACTATCATGGCTGTTCAAAGAGACCAGTACGAGCAGCAGCGTTCAAGATCCCAAGTGTAAAAATTTTAATTATGAAGGGTTGGTTTATTGATAAGTAAGATCCATAGACTGGCAAAAAGCTCAAGTTGACCGAAGGAATGATCAGTCGAACTGATTACGGTGCAGCACATCCGTAAACCCAAAGCTGATGAGCGATTCAAGTACCTGCAAGTTAAGTAGAATGTAATTTATTATAATAAGCATGCCCTCCCGACTTCAATCACATCCAACGCATGCGTCCATTCCCTCAGCCTGTACTCCATCTCACAAACCTCAAAGCCTATCACTAACAACGAAAAGCAGATTATTTCATCGCTCGTTCACTGCCAACTTACACTAAGTGGCCACTAGGTACCTTTAGCTAGCTAACTCTAGCTAGAGAAAGCAAGCGAGCGAGCATGTATGGCATGGCATGGGTTCTTAGGTGCCCCTTTTTCGTGTCTTTTGTTTGAAGAAACAATCCATCAAAATACAAAGCGCTCTTACCTGTCTACCTCCACAGTAGCAGAGAGAGGCACCAACGATAAAGTCTTTGCATCGCAGCTCTTAGGGACTGCTACTGTTAGAGTACCTGTTTAAGTAAGTAGGCCAATGAGTAGAGTAAGTAAACCAAATCAAGTAAAAATCAGCGGCAACTCAACCATGAATGAACAACAACAATACTGCACAGAAGAAGCGGAGAACGGCGGCCTCGCGGTGAAAAGACGAGCGCGCGAATCTCGAGTGCCCCCTTTCGCTGCTCTCTCTGCAGAGCCACTGCAAAGCCGCTGCGAAGGCGGCGCAGTTCGTCTGTCTGTCTGACTGTCTGACTGTCTGCTTGGGCATTCGTTATTGTGCGGGACTGTGCAACAGAGGTCTCGCGAATTCGCTGCCTGCGTCAGTTGACTCAACTTTGAGCACACAACAATGACTCTATGCGAAGGTCCGTAAATATTCATCTATTTTGCGTTTTTAATTCCTTTTTCTTTCTTTTTAAAATGGCAAAATCAACCCAGAAGTGGTGTTTGTTTGTTTGTTTGTTTGCAAAGCGTCTTCTTCATGCCGAAACAATATGATGAAATTACTCCTCCCTTTTAAAATTTTGACTATTTAAATAAAAATAATAGAATGAAACATAATATTAAATGAAAGCAGCAAGCTGAAGAGGAAAGGAAAGGAAATGGGGGTTTGGTCTTGGCGAAGAGGTTTGAATCCTTCACGATCGCTCGATGGATCTCTCTCTCTCTCTCTTTGAATTGGCAGCAGTAGTGGTTCTAGGCGCCTGCCCACCCACCGAGTAGAACTCCTTTCACACTCCAGTGTCACGCTTCAGATTCATTTTCATCGATCGATTGCGGCATAACTCATGTCTGCCTATTGCTTATGACTCTTCATCAATCTGTAGTTTTTATAATGAAAGAAAATACCTCAAAAATAAAAATACAAAACAGAGAGTTTGATTGATTGACTGATGCATTGACTGATGATTGATTGATTGATGATGTATTGATTGATTGATTGATTGATGCATTGATTGATGAATTAATCGCCACAGCGAGCGAAAGCCTTCTCCCTCTCTGCCACACTCACTCGTGGAGACTCACAAGGGAGTGAGTGAAGCTGCGCCCGAGGCCTTCATACGAGCTTACAGAGCGAGGCCGCGAGGCCTCGTAGCTGATGCCGCCGCGTGCCCAAGACACGGGAGGCTCCGTGTCTTGCAGAGAAGCAGCAGCTAACGCGGGACTAAGCTCATAGGAGGTGGTGCTACTGCCTGCCTGCCTACTTTAAGATGGAGGCAGTGATCGATTGACTCTTGCGCAGGATGAAACAAAGCCTCCAGTGAAAAACAAACAAACAGACGAAGAGGCGGCGTAAACTCGGTCGAGAAGGAACTGGGAATCAATAGGAGGAGCAGACAGAGCATGGAATAGGGTCTTCTTTCTCTCTTCTCCTTTTCTTTCTTTCTTTCTTTCTTTCTTTCTTTCTTTCTATTTCTATTTCTCTTTTTTTTTTTTTTTTTGAAGAGTCGGTAGAACTGGGTTAGAACTAGCTATGGATCCAGTAGGCTCGGTGGTACGCCATTTTCCGAAACCTCGCAAGAGAAGTAAGCAGACTCGCTCTGCGTTGCGATACATTGCAGTCAAAGCGTGGTCGGCGGAGCGAGAGGGGCCTGCTTCGAGGGAGGGAGAAGGGGCAGAAGATGGCGCGAGGGCAAGCACAGCGAGAAGAGAGAAGCCTGAAGCTAGTTACGTGTGCAGGAGACACAGCCACGACTTTGACTGATTGACTGCATTTTCTTTCATTTGTACTTGTCGTTTTCCTGGACGTTTTTACTGTCATCGAAATCCGAATAAAAACAAAAGACTAACGTTTTATACATAGTATACAAAAGGGGGAAACTGACAGCCACGCACTGTCCAGTCAAGGGGAAAAGATCGGTTTGGGAAAAAGGGGCGCGAGAATGAATGAATGAATGAATGAATGAATATTGTGATTGCAGTACACAGAGTACACAGAGTGGCCATCGTGCTGCTATCTTTCCAACTTTCACAAATAAGTAAATATGTGAATAGATAAATAAATAAATAAACCAACATTGTAGAGCGAGCAACAAATAGTGACTACGCATGATGAAAGCAGTGCACGAGGTGGAGGTAATGGAATGAGGGGAAAAAAAGAAAAGAAAAAGAAACAATATTACTTTACCTTTCTTTTCTTTTCTTTTCTTTTCTTTCTTTTCCCCGAATATCAAAGAAAAACCAGAGAGTACTGGCAATAGGGAAATATGCTAAACATTCACACAAGTGTTTTATTTTTTTATTTATTTTTTAAATGGGGAATTAATAATAATTCCTCATAGTTAGTAATACATTTGAACAATTTTCTTTTTAAATTGAATTTGTTGTCTATTTTTGGTTGATGAAGTTTGGAGTGTTTGAAGTTTGGCTCTCGCGCGAGCTGGCAATCAGCAGACCCCGATTGACGCGATTCGTCGCAGATCGACCACGACCAAGCCTCTGTCACGCACAGAAACTTGCCTTGCTCTTCGCTGCACCCTTCCCGCGCCCTCGATCCCTTCAAGGTTTCGTTTCCAACAGCGTCAAGACAGGTAGAGAGACCGACCAACCGACGAGCACCAGACCCACAACAAGAGCTCGATTGCGGCGACGAAAGTGACGACGCAGACGAAGCCTTTCTCTGTGGACTTCAAAACCGGAACTAGAAACCGGCAGCCCCTCGACCAAACAAGCACGCAGGAAACGGGAAGAGCAATCCTAGCACTCAGTGCCGGCGGCTTCTTCCATTGCAGCTATTTGTTTGTTTGAGTGATCGATTTACTGTTGTTATCTGTCTTCAAACAAGGGTCCACGCGTGGCCACCAAAGGTGGTGAGTGAGGACCTAGGTAGGACTTGCTAGTGGCGACTAAGAGTACTTGCGAAGACCGACCTTACGCCTGCTCCAGTGGAGGAGCGAGAGCAGCAAAACTCTAACAGGCAGGCCAACAGCGAGACTTGCGAGACTTGAGAGGCGGGTAGCCGCATCTTGATCTCGTTCGCTAAAGCAAAGCTTAAGAAACATATTCACACGCACATTTGCGGCAACTACATTATCACCTGACAAATGTTTGGAAACACCTCGATGCGTGTCATGGCGGCAGCCACCCGCACCCGTGCACCTCTCATGAACTCTGGTCTTGTCATGAAGACGGCCGAGCTCATGCCCAAGAGTCGTGTACCCTCAGGGCTGGCCCCCCGCGTCAAGACTTTCAAGACCGAATCCAGCAAACTCCGCAACGTCGCCGAGGCTGTGCCTACTGCTAGCGCTGTTGGCGCATCCGCAGGTTTGGGGGGAATCCTCGCCTTCATCCAGGCCAACCCGTTTAAAGCCCAGGTAACCATCGCCACTTTCAAGACCTCTGCCGCTGATCTTATTGTGCAGACCCGTGTCGAGAAGAACGACCATATTGACTGGCGCCGCAACATGCTCTTTGTTCTCTTTGGAACCACCTACCTTGGCATCTGCCAGTGGTTCATCTACGTGCGTCTCTTTCAATACCTCTTTCCTGCCGTGAAGACCTTTTGCAACCAGCCTGTTCGTGAGAAGATCCGGAACAAGGCTGGTATCAAGGCTCTCTTTAGCCAAATCGCACTCGACTTCACCGTCTGCCAGCCGTTCTTTTACTTCCCCACCTTCTACACCTTCAAGACTCTCCTCAGCTCCGATCCTGATGTCCAGGCCAGCCTCTCCAACCGCATTGCCTATGCTTACCACAACTGGAGCACCAACTTTTGGCAGGATAACTTGGGTATGTGCTCCTTCTGGCTCCCCATGCACATTATTAACTTCTCCGCACCTGTGTACTTGCGTCTGCCGCTTATTCACTCCGTGTCTTTCGTTTGGTGCTGCATCCTCTCCATCTTCCGCGGTTAAACTAATGGGAAACGCTACGCTTTGTTGATCGTGCGCCACGTGTTGTTTCCTTTTGTCGCGTTCGTTTCTTAGCCTTTACTACCACGCCAACAGAAAAGTTTGGTGTTTGATCCTGATTATATACATAACTCCATCCATGCAGCATTACAATGCTTGCAACGATTCTCTTCTACTACGACATACAATAAACTATATACTCTAGTAGCTCTGCTAACCAAAAAAATTGTATCTGCTCTGCTCAAAACGTTGCTTTTGTTATCTCATATTTCTTTTGATGACTTCGTGACTCTGCTATATAGCTGGGTGGCAGTAAACCGCCAACATCCACGTGCTGATAGATATTCTTCTTGAGCTAAACTGAACATGTACCCTGTCCTTGTATGTTGACTTACAAAGAAAACAAAATGGAGTTGAATCCGCCGAGCATCACATGCTTTTAAAAGGGTGCTTCGAAAGAGAAAGAAAAAACTTCAAATTTCATCAAAACTGTCTATATTGAAATCAAAACTGGGCCCTCCATAACATTAAGCTATTTTGACTCAGGTTGAATTCCATCACTGAGCAAAATAATCCTTGAACTTGATGCAACTCTTTGGAGAACATGATCTCTTACGAGGATGGTCACATATGACATACAGTCATATCATGTATAACTGGGACTAACTATATTTGTCTCCACTTACAAAAATTCCTGAAATACTAGAAATGAAGGATAAGAGATCTGACCCAACTTCCAACGGGGGTAAAAAATGTTTTTTATTTCTTTTTTTTAACGGAATGAATAGATTAGTACTAGGTCTTCTTAGGCGACCTTTCTAACATTTTTATTTTAAAACATAAAGTATGCAATGATATCTTTTTTTCTTTTCTTTTTTAAAGTAATACTTCTAGTTTATGAAATAGAATGATTACGAAGTATTATTTTCGTACCAAAGCTCCAGCCTAGACACAGAGGGATTAAAGGCCAGAACATAGCCCGGTTTTAAAGATCCAATGAAGTAGATTAGTATACCACTACACGTATATTTATACACATTCAAGATGTTCTAGTCTCTTAGGGTCATCATTTGATGAACTTTCATTTTTTGCTTAAATCAAAAGTTTTTTAGTTTTTTTTAAAAGTTTTTTATTCAAATTTAATATTATTCTTTCTTTGTGATATCGCCTTCAAAGTTTTTCTGCACAAATTTCCCTAACACAGGGCCACATCTATGCTCTACCTTGAATTGCCATTCATTCTTGTCATTTAAATTGACGATTGGGAGATAACACTATAGATCACTGATCAGAAAACTATACTTACCATTGTGTGATATTCGAAGAGGAGGAGTTTTCCAGAAAGAGCAGCTGTTGAAAGTGTTGGCACAAATTGGGAAACACAAAAGGATATAGTTATCTGACAGTAACATTCTAAATAAAGAAGAAACAATTATGTCAGTTACGAAATGCATTGTTGCCTAGTTTGCAGCATCTGCACATTATGAACTTCAGAGTTTTACAACACATTCCTGAAAACCGCCAAAATGTCTCCCGAAGAAACAAGGTTGTCATAATTCAACCTCGTGTATGTACATGTACAAGAGATGTGTTTTTTATAATAACGATAAGCAAGCATAGATCGCACTGACCCAAATCTTCATTCCGGAGAGCATGTAGTCTTTCAATGAAGCCCACTGGAATGGTAAGGGACTTATTGTCGCCGACCAGAACAACACGGCTCCGGTCTCACAGCTTCGGCCAGATTCGGTGCACGACCCATACCTACGCACGATAAAATAACCCACTCATATCTTCCCTGTAACAATAAGGATAATCAATGCAAGTGCTAGCAACGCGAGTACTGATGCAAATGTGCATGTGACTGGATTGATTTTTCGTCTATACATGGCTGTTTTCCTAAGCTCTTCTAAACCCGCTCGCGTGCCATCGTTCGCCCTCTCTGCATTTGTGGCCACCTCTTCCACATCTTCTCCTTGTGCATGCACCAGCGTGGCTACTTCCCTTGAAATATCGTTCAGTCTCCATACATTCTGTTGCAGCTGTGAGAACTCTGACTCCCTCATAGCCAAGTCCTCCTGATTCAGCTCTGCCCGTTCTCTCAGTAGCCTTTGCTCCATCCTCTGCTGCTCTTGCAGCCGGAGCTGCTCCACATCTTGACCTTCGCCATCTTGACCAAAGCTTTGGTTCTGGCGATTTGATTTTTGCGAGCGCCTTCCAGGCGCCACAGAGCCGTCCCCGAAGGGACTATCAGTACTTTTGCCTGCGGCAACCTGGCTGCAATCAGAGGCCATGGCCTCGCGCAGACCTGCCTCAAGTGCAGCAACCTGGGCCTCGAACGCAGCGCAGAGACGCGCACGAAGAGGCTCTGCCTTACGACGGAGCTCCTCTGAGGGAAGAGCAGCTGTCTCGCGAGACAGGGTTGCGAGACTTACCCGCACAGACTCTGCGGCGCGAGTTGCTTTGGCAACAGCGGCATCTCTAGCTGAGGAGGAGGAGGAGGAGGAGGAGGAGGAAGAGGATGGGCCAGCTTGGGCAAGGGCAGCGCGAGAGGCCGCCTCAAAGTCGCGGAGGGCGCGAGTGGCCGCGAGGCGAGAAGAAGATACAGCTGAAGAGGTGGACGATGTCGATGCGAAAGAGGCCTCTAGATCATCGCCAACGTCGTCCTGGTCGTCGAGAAGAGGCTCGTGGAGACCACGACGATCTGAGGAAGACCCGCCGACTCCACGCATGCTTAAGAGAGGGGGAGGAAAGAAAGAAGACGTGCCCGGGTTGGGAGATGTACGACAAATATTATGAGCGCCTAATGGTGCGCGCGTGATTCACACGTCGATAATGAGGTTGTGAGATCTATCTTTGACTATCTTGCCAATGTAGTTCTCTCTACTTCTTCTTCATGCTTCTTCTTCTTCTTCTTTTCCAGTTCTTTCCTTCAGTTTAGTAGCTAGAGGTAGGGGTACCTAATACCCCATATTACCAATTATAGAAGGTTCTTTGATTACATAGACACTTTAACCTTAGACACATACCATTTCCAAGAACCATAAAGGTGGAGAGTATGCCAATCCAGCAACAAAAGACTAATTATTTCCTCTTTCAGGTTAATTGGACTTGAGCGTGTATACGCCGGGTCCCCCCAGAACCCTTCAGAATTTGCCTCATATAAAGTTGATGGCACCTCTGCTTCAAGAAAATCATATTGTCTTGATTCTTTAACTTCCGAAACGACAAGTTCGTTGGTGGGAGATGCCTTAGCACGATTATCGAAGGGATGTATGACATAGTTAATAGCTCAGGGAATGGGTATAAATCAAAATAGTCATAAAATTTTGAGAACCTGAGAAGATGAAGCAGGAGCAACACAAACACTCAGCGACGTTTGCCTTGGTAAAAATTTTCCACATTTGTATATAGTACCGAAAATGAAATCTTACTGTGCTTTGCAGTGTAAAGCAAAAGGCTCCTTACACTGGCAATAAAATGAGTGATATCTCTTAGCAGACTTGAAGATGTGATTGCTTAGTTTGACTCAGTACTAACAGAACAAAGATCATCAAAGTTGCAAGGTTCTATGAGAGCATAGACCCGATCAAGAAAATCGTCCATTGCGCAAAGTGTGCCATCTTCGTTAAGGGGCTTTGCACAGAGTACCGGTGGCATCGGTACCGTGTCTTCATTATGCATTAACTCCACAACAAATTCCGGACCAGATTTACAGCGATACAAAACAAAAGCGACATTTGCTGCAAAGGGTGACACCCTTCCGCTACGCCACCGGCGAGCCACTACATGCAGACTATCTAAGGCAGACTGTATCGCAACCTTACGGGTTGCTTCATCATCTGAACTAAGCATATCAAAGCAAGGGAGCTGGTACGGTTCATGACCGGACTCATCAAGGAAGAGACCAAGCCGTGCAACTAAAGGAATAATTGTTTCGGCATGGCCAAATCGCAAAGTCGACCGTCGTAAGGATGATGTAGACGAGGCATCCTTAATAGTGCGTGCGATGTCCTGGACAAGAGGGCATGCCATTTCGTAGTTGATACGAAAACCATATCCCTTCAACCAGAAGCTTTCCACATCATCAAGATAAGATAAAAGCTCTACATCGCTTTCACTCAACAAAGCACAAGCTGGGGAAGTCATGTTGAGCGACGCAAGGTGTACTACACAAAGATCCCAGACACCTCGGACTACAGCCTTGGCGCCCATCTCCTGAAAACGCTGCCTCAGACCCACGCTCTCGATTCGATCTAGAATATTGGCAAATACCTCATGATTTATAAGCCGCGTCGCAATTCCAATCGGACCTAACTCTTCGAGGGTCGAGTTCTTTTTAACCTCCCGCGCGTACCGTGGACAAGCCTTGTGAAATCGCATGTGCCGGTCGAGCGCCTTGGTCTCAGACCTGATTGCAACGCTCACATTGGAGCCGAAGAGACCGCGGCTGAACGCTGATGCGCTTTGCAAAGCACGCGTTACTTGAGAAGACTGAATATCATGTTTAACTGGATGGTAACCACCTTCAAACAGGCTGGGGAAACGTTTGCCAAGCCTTCGGCCCATGTGCTCAAGTTCTTGGTCGCCAACTGATGTCAAGAGTCCTGCGTCCTCTTCTTGCATGTCTAAACTGACACCCAATGCTTGTGCCACCTTGTTCAGTTTGCGCATGTGCTTTTCTGTAGGATATCGTGTACCGTGACGCACGACCTTGTACACATGAATAGGCTCACAGGCAAGTGCAGACGTAGCTCCATCAACAGCGAAAGGAGTAGAAAAAGAAGTCGCAGTGTCTTCTGGCGAGTGCTGTTTGGGCAACCCTTTAGTGATAGAACGAACAGCAGAGATCCCAGAGGCAACTGCACATGTTTCTGGGTCCTCTCCGGGGTGTTCAGCGTGGAGCCTTGCTTCGTATGGTGTTTTCGTGCCGAGGTGTTGCAAGAGATGGGACGTCCTTGGCACAGGGTTGCTCGAGCTAGCCGTGCAGCTCCACGTACATATTTCTAAAAATATGTACAATGTAAGAAAAACAATTGTTACTACCCGGCGATGTACAAGTGACACAGCGTTCGAAGCTCTCGTGCAGCCGTACCACATCATGGCAGCAATCTTATAGACATGGAATCGGGTTTGCAAACGTGAAGTTCTTCCTCGAACAAAGTGAAGGTATCTCTCACTTAGGTAGGTACTACTACCTACCAAGGCTTAGCACTATACTGGCTAATATGATGAAGAAGCAACTAAAAGTAAAAAACTAAGATTTTGATGATGATAGCATTCTTTATATATATATTTATTTATTTTTTCTAAAGGTCAAGACGGACTATTATACAAAAATACAATATGCATGCGAGTAAGTCATATGGAACAAAACAGTAACACCCCCAGAGGTACTCAGGAGACCAGTATTCGCTTCGCAAACTTCGTATATAGTCTGGTGACACTGTTTTCAGCGTCCTTCAGAACATCTTTAGATTTTTTGGTTCTTCAAATTTTTATATTACCGGGGCACTCAAGCCGCTCCAGTAGGAGCAGTTGGAGGTGCTGGACCGCCTCCGATGATTCTTGCAGAAAACATTGGCAGCAAATGCAGATGCTTATGGGCAGTAGCAATATCAGCTGGTGATCGACCTTGGGAGTCACGCATATTAAGCATCTGTCGCAAACCATTCTGTAGCAAAATCTCACACGAAGCCAAGTCACCGCGAGCAACAACTATGTGCAACGCTTGGGACAATTTTGCAGAATTTCCATTTGCAGACGAGGAAAGCTTTTCAGGAGGATGGCAAATGATAAAGTTAAGCAAGTTCAATGAATCTCCGTGAGCACATACCTCTCTAAAATCATCCATAGATACAACCGATTTTTGCAGATCAGGCTTCATGAAAAGTTTCCAAGCATATTTAGCACGAATAAAGTCCTCTTTGTCCTTTCGAGATGCTTGAGGAGTAGGTTTTTCCCATTGATGTTGGGTCTGAAGATCGCTCTCCCATAGAGCATTCGCTGCGTCATTGCCAATAGCATTTATCACGGCCTTTGATCCTTCAGACCAGCTATCCAGCGTCAAAGAGCGAACTTTAGAAACATGAACGCCAAGGGAACGATGAATGCCTGAGCACTCAATGCACAAGAGAATACCAAGATTAATGGATGCCCAGTCTGGCTGGGGCGATCCGCAATCAGCACAGGATGGGTTCTTTCTCTGGGCTTTTAAGAGGTCCGGATCTGCACTCAGCTGACCTGGTGTTGTGGATCCACAATTCTTTGAGGTTGCGCAAGACAAGTTTGGATGGCTACTTGATTGTGACTGGCCACCAAAATCGGTAATTAAACGCTCTGTAGAGGTGCGAATCGTATCCATCCATGATCGCATCGCCATCTCATTTTCGGCCTGCATGATATATGTCCTTCGATTAGGTGACAGAATTTCAAAGCAAAATGGAAGGTCACTGGAAGCAGAAGAATCAGCCTCCCGAACCATAGCAAACATGCATTCACAAATGAAAACTTGCTCCTCAGTGCCATTGTGGTCCCGCAGGTAAAAGAGCTGCCCACCTTGCAAAACAAACCAGCGCCGTTTCCATGTTTTGCGCATTTTCGAAGACCGTTTTCGTAAGTAACCAGCTTTGACTACAGGCGATGTTCTAGATATATGCGCAGCTACAACTTTACGACGAGTCGCAAATTGATCTTGCTTCTCTTGCCCATCACCGTTTTCACGGAGAGAGGGGAGATCAAGGGGCAACAATGTGTGATCCAAGGAGTATCTGCCAGTACGAGATTTACGTGTAGAACTAGACGATGATCTTTCAGACTCGCTGTATCCCCTTGGTCGACCTGAACCGCCTGCGAATTCGTCATCTTTAACATCGTCCTCACCCTGAATAGCACAACCGTCATCGTCATCGTCATCTTCATCATTAACATCGTCGTCATCATCGTCATCGTCGTCGTCGTCTTCATCTTCATGTTCGTCTTCCTCACGAGTGAAACCGGTCCTATAATCTTCGCCGTCATCTTCTTCATTCGCATGCGTTTGATGTCGTTTTGATGCCCTGTGGAGAGACCCTTCCAAGTCGCTATCTTCACCATCAGATATAGCAGCAGATACATTATCTTCGCGTTCATCGTCACCTAGGTGTTTGCCGACTTGTGCAGCTTCCAATGCTACTTGCTCGTGGATATAGACTGGAAGACGCTGGTGGCTGCTGCTATTGCCAGTAGAGCCGCCATTGTCGTGCTTAAACGTCTTTGCCGCCCATGTTTTGATGCGATCCTTAAAAAATGAAGAGGAGGCTTTGCGAGAATGGGACGGCTTGCTACGCATTGAGGACAAGTGTGCTAACGGAGGAATGCTCGAGGTACTAAGCTGACGGCTCAAAGGCCTAGCACGAACTTCGGATTTTGAAGAAGCAGAATGGTTTGAAGAATTCAAATTCCGCTTTGAAGTACTGGAAGTTGATACAAGCGGCGGCCGGGTGGGGGTCTTATGCGTACTGTTCTCAGCCGAATGCCTTCGCATAGCAGCAACTCTTGGCAATGAAGGCGGAGATGCATGCGCAGCATTATCAGTGCTCCATAGGCCCCTCTCAATAAGAGTCTTGGTACTTGCACGATACACATTATGCAGATCGTCCTCCAACCGTCCTAACGCCACGCTGGGCTGATACTCGATGTTAAATGCGTCCGAGATATTTGCATCGTACGGTCCATTCACAATCACACGGGATTTGTTATCGAGAAGGCAACGCACAGTAACAGCTTGCTGCCGAGCGCTTGATGTATCAAAATCGATCAAATGAAGTGAATCTGCAACATATGCTGGAATAAGCTGCTCCAATTTTGTGGGATCGTAGACTGATGTCAAAATTGTGCCTTCATGGGAGAGATTGGTCGGTGCTGAGGACCCAGAGGCTTTCCCCTTCAACTCAAGTAAGGTAGTCTGTTGACTTGACTCAGGATAGGCGAGTGTTAACCATTGATCCGATCGAAGAAATTGTGTATAAGCATCGGCCTTGATATTGTCTAATACCTCGCGTTGTGCAAGATCAAAAAATGAACGGGTCACACTCGTTGGGCGTTCTTTCGCACTGTCTAAGAGGGTGCGAAGCTGTGCAATTCGATTGAAAGTCAGGTGTAAGTCGATATCTCCATCAATATACTTCTCCATGATTGCTTTAGCCCGTCCATGTCTCAAAAATTTGTCTTCGAGAGTGCGGTACCGCTCCGCGTCTAACCAGAACGAAATCTCTGCTGCCTTGCCCTCTTTTATGAGAAATTTGATAAAGCAAATCAGCATGTCTGGCGTATGCAAAATTTCGGTCATGGCCGGCGAATCTCGTAAGAGAATAAAGCTATCAAGTGCACGCAGCTTCCTACCTTCATCTGATAACGACCGCTGATGTGGTAAGGCGTTATCTTGTGGCTTTCCCTTGTCATGAGTTCTATGCGTTCGAAGTACGGTTCTGCGTAGAGCATCCGCAGAGTTTGGGGATGCGGATTGCGAACGCACATGCATACTTGAGGATGATGCACTACGTAATTGTGCAAGTTTTGGCTGGCCTTGTAACGCATGTCGAGCAAATTCGTGGCGAATGTCTGGTCGACCATCCAAGTCAATATCCTGAGTAGCATCTGCAGCTTTAGAGTATAGTCGGATTGACCTACAAAGTTTACGATTGAGCTCAAACCGAATTTGCACAAAGGCTGATTCACATTGTTGCAGATAGGTGCTTGTAGAAGGAAATATGTTTTGCTGCCGACGTAAGTCTGGTAAGTAGCGGACTATTCGTTCGTAATCCTGATGTATGCTTGTTTGAATTGCAAAGAGACCCTGCACAACGCTCTGCGCGAGCTCATTCTGCTTCTTAATTCGTACTCGGTTAATCTGACTTACTAAGTCTAGACGAGCGAGCTCGTACTGCTCAAATGCGACAATAGCATCGCTTTCTCGCATGGCAAGATTAATGTTGAACTGGTTCTGCTGTTGAGCGTTCTTGTGCTTTGGAGGATACTTAACATTGAGAAAGGAAGTCAAGGCTGACTGATAGTCACCAAGAGCTTTTGTGACAGCCTTGTGTCGGTCTCGTACAGGCTCCAGCTCTTGCTGCGCAAAGCTCTCTATGCCCTCAGTAAAAGCCGCCTCTAGGATCTTAACTGCGGTCTCCCGAGCTTCTGCCATTCCCAGGAGAATCTCACCAAATATTCCGGTTGAAATACCAAAGAAGTCTTCACCCTCGGATGATGTTTCCATCTTGCAGTTGGCCAAAGCCTTCGCAAAAACACACTCTGCTTCTTGAAGGTCTCTTACTCGTTTTCTCCATTTTCGCGAGGCATCAATCAATTGTTCAATGTTATGCTCCAGAATAATTGTATTTTCCATACATTTTGCAATTTCTGCCCGAAACTTTGGAGAGTCCTCTTCGAAACGGAGAATGCCGATGTCAAAGTTCTGTTCCACGAGCTTCTCTTTGGAGGAACTCGTTGATTTGGGATCTTTAGTATTTTCGTGGCTAGAACTAGGGTGGCGATCATGTTGATCTTCTTTGGATTCTGCTGTTTCTCCGGACATAGGCAGCTCATCCTTGTCGCAGGATGCTTCATTGTTATTTTTTATGGGTCTTGCGTAAGACTTGCCATCATTGTTGGCCTGCGTTTGGTCTGGCGATCTCTCCGTCTCGTGTGGCGCAAGCTTACTCGCTAGACTGCTCGTTGGTGAGCCCCAGTCCATTGCTTTCGAACATACTTTGAGCAACGACTCAAGCTCTTCTATTTTCTTATCTTTGGCCTGAACTGTGGCGACCTGAGCCTTTAAATTCTCCACCTGTCGCCGTAGCGCATTGATCAGGACGTCCTTCTCATCGCTCGTGCTGGACGTGTAAACTTTGCCAGTCGCTGACATCATTTTGCCTTTGGTCTGCGTCGATGCGAGGCCTTTCCTTCAGCCTCGCACTCACAGGGACTGCGGTTTTGCTGGCGCACCCAGCAGTGCAATTTGCTGCTTGGGGGGGGGGAATTGGTTTATGGTCTTAGACATGTCTTGTGAAGAAAAAATTATTTCGGTCCTTTAGTAATTCCTCATCTATTTTCTCTTCTTTTTTTGTTCTTTCCCTTTAATTTTTAACCACTCTAGCCAGTTAATCATTGACCGCTCCTTGCACCACGATAATCCAACTCGGCACCCAGGAAGTTTAGCTCCTTGCTAAAGATGAAAATGTCCCGTGTGCAATAATTTCGAGACAAATTATTCTACCTATTATGATATGATAGAACTATTAAATATTGCTATTCTGTTTTTCCTTAATGGGCCAAAGGCTGGATGAAGTATGGACCAATTTTTATTCCCACTTACCAACCCTTGAACTTTTAATATCTAAATTATCTCGCAACAACTCAAGTCGCTGCATAATTTAATACGAAAAAGGTACCTGGCCTTCAAGACCCGCAAAGACACGGCGTACAAAAATGAGTCTAACCTTTCTATACCATATCTTGTAGGATATATTTCTCAGTGTTTCTTGCAAAGGTTAGATAAGTAGTTCTGTTGGAATAATAGTGTCAATACCTTGCTTCGCATCTTTTGTCAAATATTCGCATTCGTGTATTCTGCTTAAATTGTTCCTTACCTTGTCAGAACCATGCTAGATAGTAAGTAAACAGACGCAATTTTATCGTGCACGTGGGACTTTTCTGATTTCAAAGACCTGAATTCACGTGCATATATTACTCACCCCGACAGAAAAGAAAACCCTAGCCTTTTTTCCGAGGACCTACTCTCAGATACACTGGCATACCTGAGTTTAAACCAGAAGACAACGTTGGGAACTGACTTGAGGAAGTGGTTACTTTTGCGTTTCTCTCATTCCATAAATTATTCGGAAGTGACTGAAGAAGCTGAACATCTGGTGCAAGATTTCTTTGTTACACTTTTCATTGCACGTTTTTGGGCGTTTAAGTACGTTCAGTTTTGATGAGGTTGCTAAACTTGAAAGTTATGCAAAATTGTCAGATAAGTATTTGCCTAACTTGATGCTCGTGCCTCTGACTTCTTTTCACGTGGCGATCGGAGCTCGTAAGAACTTTTCAGTCGGTGTATATAAGAACAGATGTAAAGTGCAGACCTGGCCATGGTTTTCTTTCATCAATTCTGCCTGAAAAAGAAAAAAGCTCTTTCCCGTGGAGTGTCCCTGCGGTGGACTAAAAACAGCAACATTTACTGACTTTATTAGATTACGAAGTTTCGTAGCTGCTAGAATGTGGTAAGTCATTCTCTAACAAGAGGAATCGCAGAGCCCTCCGCCTGTCCCAGATCATAAGTCATAAAGAGAAATACAAAACTTAAAAAAACAAAAAAAAAAAAAAACAGAAAAACAAAGAAACTGGAACACCCTCCTAAGGGCGGACAATAAATAAACAAAGATGATCAGAAAAACAAATACACTCGTCTAACCTGTGTACGACAATGAATATGGGGTTCCTGCCTTTCATTTGATCTTATGTGTGCGCAATGAGGGCCTCTGTTACAACATGTAAGGATATCCCTTCAGAAGATCGCTTTTCTTTAAAGGAAGTCTCTAATTTCTCACAAATCTAAGTGAAAATAGCATTTAATAGTAATTAGACATATTAAGTACTGAGCACAACTCAATTTCATGTATTTGCGTTGTGCAGTTCGTGAGATGTGTTTTTTTGAGCCTTTCTTATTAGGAGTCCCAAGGATTAGTTTTTTCACGAAAGTTACTGTTTTCAACATGATTTTCCGCAGGATACCCGAAGACTTGATATTGAGCTGTGAAGTAATTCATACGGTTGCCACGGTATGCCACTTTAAATTAAGGTACTATGGCACTTTCTAGTGTAGTCCCTAATTTGATTCTAGTAGGAGCTATTCGAGCTACTCAAGTAACTATTTGTGAGAGAAGATAGTTGTTACTTTTTGGTGGCCATTGATTGAGTGAACGAATGGCAATCCAATTCTGTTGCCTAATCTCAGAGGGATTCTGTGCTCTTATAACTTGACTTTTGAGATAATTTCATCGCTTGGTTGATGATCTGCGGTACAAGGTCTCTCTTTTCATTCTCCGCTCGCCTCTCTGTCAGTCAGTCTCGCTTTCCTCTCCCTTCGACGTTTCGTTTCCACACCTCATCCTCAATCCGCACCATGAGCTCTTCTCCGTCCTCTCCTCAGCCAAAACGCGCAAAGATTGAGGACTCTTCTGAGCAGACTACACTCCCCCAGTCCAGTATGATGTCTCCTCCACTTCCTGCGAAACCTTCTCCAATGTTGCTCGCGTCAGCTGCGAACGAGGACAACTTGCGGCGCTTTGAGGAGAGCATGGCGAGCGTGCAGAAGGCACTTTCGCTGGAGGGCGAGGCGCGTGAGAGGGCGCAGACGCCATGCCGCAATTTGAGGGCTAAGCTGGAGTCTGGTCTACGTAAGATCCACAACGGTGAGGATGAAGACGACCGTGAAGCATATAAGACAATGCTCCAGGAACTCCTTGAGGTCTGCTCTCCGGCAGTTCGGAACCAAGGCCACGTGAACTCTTGTCTTTCGGCATATGTTGCGATGGAGTGCCTTTCAAAGTTTCTGACCACTGGAAGACTTGTGGAGCGCCGCGCATTCCCGGAACTTACGAGCTCAGAGTACCTTATGGGCACACTGAGGTTCGCAGACGAGCTCACAACCTATGCAACGGGCCGTGCGATGGAGCGCGACATGGCCTCCGTGTCAGTGTGCAACCACATGATCCAGGCCATGAACGCAGGTTTTCTCCAGTTCAACTTGCGAAATGGACCCCTTCGCCGGCGCTTTGATACGCTCAAGTACCGTGTGCGCAAGGTTGAAGATATCCTGTACGAGCTGAGCCTTCTTTTCTCAGAGGAAGAGATTGCGGCGATTCGCGAGCACCACAACCTGCAACCGACTGTTTTTGTAGATCTCGAAGAGTTCGAGGCAATGGTAAAGGAGATTGACGAGCACACCGAGGAGCGTGAGAAGGTTATCACCGCGTCCCGTAATCCACAGAAGGAAAGTAAGAAGGCGATTTTCGCTCTCCACCGTAAGAATTTTAAAGAGGCCCGAGAACTCTTTAAATCTTGTGAAAACACTTTTAAGGAAGTCTCCGAGACTACAAAGATCCCTCATGATGAGCTCCATGCTGGAAGCTTTGGTAATGCACTTGAGGAGTATGCTGAGGGTCGCATGTTTGAGGACTGGCTTCTGCGTGACGGTGCCTTACTCTCTCTTGAGGATATGCGAAAGGACGTCTTCATCACTGAAAAGGACTATCTCGGCGGAGTTGTCGACTTCACTGGTGAACTTGGTCGCTTTGGTGTGACTAAGGCCACTGCTCGCGACGAGGAGGCTGTAAAGCAAGTCTTGTCAACTATGCTTGTGATCAAGGATTATGCTATCACTCTTCAAGAAATCTCTGGACCTAAAATGGTCAAGAAGCTGGAAGCAGTTATGAATAATGAACGCAAAATGCGCAACACCCTCTATGAATTGACTCTGCTTAAGTATTCCAAGCGTAAGACGATGGATTTGTCTAGCACATCCGATGCAGACGTTGGGGCTGATAATAGCCGTATGGACGAGTAAAAATACATTCTTCAATTCTATGATCCCCATCAAAAATCTATGGTCATATCTTCTATATGGCCCTCTCTCTTTGTAATAGTGTGTAATTCAATTAATTGCAAGGTTGTAGTACTACCTGTTGTTCTAACCAAACATCGGATTTCAGAGCTTATCTATACTATCGATTCCTTGATTCTATCGTCGAGATGGTGCCTGTGGTATGTAAGCGAAACGGCTTAATCGGGTGAATACCAAATCGAGAATCCCTTCAACATACTGAGCTATATCAACAACCATATTAAAAATTATGTATATTCTATTTTGGTTTTTTATTTTATTTTTTTTGAGTATGGAAAAAGAATAATTCAGATATAGCTCAATGAAATATAGATCTGCATTATGCTACTCGAAATGCCACGCTCCTTCGGATGCGCAGAATGCTATAAGTAACCACGACGCCAGTGAAATTGCGCATGAAACTGCATGAGGCCGCGAAAGCAATATCAAACAGACTCGAGTCTCCGACCACCAGAACTAAGTATTAGTCATTGTAGTTGTGGTGTCCTGCAATTGAAACTGCTAAATATGCATGAACTCGCCCCCGTTTTGAGAGTTGTTTACCCACCCACCTAGAAGGACGCCGGATCGAGCAGCAAACCTTTTGCTCGAAGCGTCGAAAGGAAAGGATTGAGTTGAAGTACAAAACAGTGAGAAATTGATGTTATCTTCATACAAACTTTACACCTGTCTCATCAAGACTCTCTTCACTTGGGTATACCTCAGCTTTTCCTCCGTTTTCCAAAACATTGAGTGCTTCAATGCAAAGAGCAGGTTCGATGCCTTGAATGAGGGTGTTGCGAGTGAGGTCGCCACTGTGGAGCTCGTACACAGTATAGATGGTACCACCAAGACCGTTCTGCTGGACGAAATCATAAATAATAGATGCCCACTCAGATGGTGTCTTAACAAACACATAGAGGGTCTTGCCAAAATCTTGCCACTGACCATGGCCACTGTCAATGAGATCTTGTGCAACTGCTTTGCGACCTGGCTCATCTAAAGATCTGTCTAATGCATCGTTCCGGAAAAGAGCAAAGCTGTCTAAGGAGAGCACGCTCTGATCACCTCCTTTGGCCCCGTTTTCGGCAAACCATTCAAGAACGAGGCGTCTCCAGAGTTGGATTTGCTTCGCTCGAGCCGCTTCAGCCTCCTGAAGTGTAAAAAATGGTGGAAACTTTGCATAAAACTCCTTCTCGTCAGCTGTCTTTTCCATTGTGATTGATAGGCAAATATGCCAGTCGTCTGCTTGGAATAGGGCTGTATGAACTCCTGTCCTAAGGTCACAGTGGTAGGTTTGTGATTTCGAACGATGACCGCCCTCACTTGAGCCGCCGCCACAAGCCGCTCTTGCAACTTGCTATTCTAAAGAACGTTGATTAGCAATCGCGTAACAGCTAGGTTGTTCACTGTTGACGCTCTCTTCGTACTAAGCCAAGAGCAAGTCCTCCGGTCAGGGTCCTTAGTTTGTTTACTTCTATCTCAATCTGTCTCTCTGCTCAAGATACAGTGTTGTCTAATTAATACTTCGTTAGTTAGTATACTCTTCTATTTCTACCGACCCACTTCTTTCAATCTTGTAAAATTTGCTCAGCTGTTGGACCTTCAAAGACAGGCGATATTGAAAGAAAAGTATGGATTGGCAGCGGAAAGGCGGTACTTTCATTAGATGCAGGTTGACTCAGAGTTATTGGATAGAAAATTTCGTCAGGTATCAGTAACAGTGCGTAGTCCTGATTTATGATCTCAACACTTAAAGTTGAAATATGCATCGCATCACTTTGCTTTGCAATTGCTCACAAACTCTTTGTGACACTCTTGTCTATTACCAACAAAGCTTGAGAGACGGAAGCCTCCTTTCAAGAACGAGAAGCGGTCGTATCTGCCAGGACAATCGTGACATCAAGCGAACACAAATTGAAAAAATGAAATTAAAAAGCGTTGCTCATTACAAAATGAAGCAAAACAAAGCACGAAGTCCAAAGCGCTCTTATTACCTGTCGGTGAGCAGAAGTTACTTGGCGTTTCACGCTTCTCGGGGCGCTCGTCCTTCGTGACGATGAGCGGGATTCTCGAGCGTCTACGTGGCCTAGATGCCTTTCCCAAAGCCGCCGAGGAGTTTCGCGTTCGCACGCATGCTGGTGGTGTCATATCTCTTGTGGGTGTGGCTCTAATTGTGGTGCTCCTTGCGTCGGAGCTTGCTAACTTCTTCTTGGTTGTGGAGGCCGAAGAAGAGGTCCTTGTAGATGCAGCTCTCGATGAGGTCCTTGAAATTCACTTTGATGTGAGTTTTGCCAAACTCTCTTGCGATCACCTTGCCGTGGAGACTGTGGATGCCAGCGGCGGCGAACACCACGGCTCTGAACATGAGATCTTTAAGATTCCTCTAACTAGAGATGGACTTGCTTATGGTCAGGTGCTACAGTACGGCCACGAAGAGGACAATACTGTGCTCTCAATGGCAGAACTCACACACTGGCAGCGCCAACACACCGCAAATGCAGGAGCACAGTCAGATCGTCATAACTCTGCGCAATCAAAAGAGGCAAGTGCAAATAAAAGAACAACTTCCGCTAGTGGCAATGGTGCTTCATTGCTGCAATGTGGATCGTGTTACGAAGCAATACACGAAGATGTCATTAAGGCAAAGCAGGCTAAAGGTCAAGTTGATCAAGAGGACGGGTCCACTGAATGCTGCAACACCTGTGAGGAGGTAGAAGCAGCTTTCATTTCACGTGGCTGGGACTGGCGCCAAGATGGTAAAAACCGATTTTGGCAGTGCCGCAAAAATATGAAGCAGCCTCTTCCGGCCGATTCGCGTTTTGGCAAAGGTATAGTAACACCTGGTTGTGAGGTTTTCGGTAGCCTTCTTGTTCCAAAGGCTAAGGGTAGCTTTCACTTTGCACCATCGTCCAAGGTTGCACGAGATGAACTATTCTCAATGATTTTTGGTGCTGCGGGTCCTGCCGGGGTTGATATGTCGCATGAAATTCACTCTTTGTGGTTTGGCAAAACCCCCCCGAATTCTTCTACCCAAGCTTTATCCAAGGTTGTTATGACAAATAATCCTGGGAAACCTCCCCTTGAAGGTGTTAATCGTGAGGTGACGGCTGGGCATCTTGTTCACTATTATCTGAAAGTAGTCCCAACCGACATTATCCTCTCAGGAGAGCCACTTGTTGCTACACACCAGTACGCCGCTTCAGAGCATGTCCGTCCATCCACAGAATCCTCCATGCCATCGTTGCATTTCTTTTATGATACTCCGCCCCTGCGTCTGCAGTACGTTGCGAAACCTAAAACCTGGGCGCATTTGCTGACTCATCTTTGCGCCCTGACAGGCGGAACTTATACAATTATGGTTGTTCTAGACCGCGCTTTACATTCACGACGGCAAAGTCCCCGTTAAAATACTCCAGAAGCTGTCGTTATCGTTGCTATATATGTATATAGCGGGAAAACAAAAGAAACATATTAAAGAGGAAATAAATGTATGTGTTAGTCGATTCTCTTTAAGTATGTTACCATTATAAACAAAAGCACTATAGATGCAAGTTTTGATTCAATTCGTTGCGAATGAATCTAACATGATGATTGATTTATTTTATAAAGTTTAATCACAGATCCCTAAGTCATGTGTATTTTGGAATTGAAAACAAGTATTTGATATTCTTATATCGTCGTTATTTCGTGCATCCAATCACAGCTTCTGAATGAAAAAAATGGTCCAAAAGATCCCACATCAGAGCTGCCTTTGTTCCGTTATAACTTGTCCTTAGCCCGTATAAAGAGAATTATAGTTGCTTCCTTACTTCAGAAAACCACTTTTGAATGGAGCTCTATTTTGATTATTACAGCATCGGGGATAAGAATGGGGTTCTCGCTCGCATCGAGCAATATCATGGGGTCCTAATCTCGAAGTAACCGAAAAGGTATACAGAACAACCACTAGAAAAGGTGGAAACACGAGTGCAGAACAATTGATGGGCAACAGAGTCTCTTCAAGAGGGGAGATGGGTAGTATACAGCAACAAACTTGATTGCTGATGTTTAACGTTGCACGCCCAACAACTTAGCCTTCATGCAATTACCAAATCATTAGATCGAGGGGATTCGATCTCCAAACTGCGACATGTCTAATTGTCATCAGTGTTTTCGACACCAGGATGGGAAAATGTGATAACTACGAACTCCGCAGGGAAGGATACATCTGTATTCAAGATCCATTTTTCCTTCAATACGTGTGCGGTCTTGAGCCCTTGAAGATGTTTGTGGTCTCACTAATAGTATTTTTTGGTCGAAGACTAAACCAATAACCTTGTAAAGCTTCATATACTTTGTCTTGCAATGGATGAGCATTAATCAAACGTTATAACCAAACAACAACCGCGGTTGCTATTTTGGGTTGCTCCAAAGGCTAAACTAATGGGAAAACACGAACGGCCCGGAATGATAATCGAAACTGTAGGTTGATATGCAGGTACCTACTTACCTACCTACCCATCATTTTTTCTCTTCACATGACTAAAAAAGGAAGGGATTCGGCATGGCATATCCGCCGATAAGGTACGAATTATATAAATGAGACTACCGTGGTATCTACTTATTGTTTAAGATACCTTCGCAAGCGCAATCTGACTTCCAATATATTATGTGAACCAGACGGTTTGCGGTCAAATTACCAAAGATCCCAAAAACAGGTATACTAAATGAAACCTATGTAAATTATGACCCGAGACAGTTTCAGAGTCTTATTAAAGAGCTCTTGCTTATGCTGGTGGATCTTCACAGCTTCCGGTTGTCGGTGCAAATTGGCCAGCTTTAAATGGCCATTTGAGCCTTTGGTCGTACATGTGTGTTCCCCAACCTTTGCATTGTTCAAACTTCTTGTGATCTTGATCACGGTGGCCATCAAAATGTTCCCACTTAACTTATTGAGAGCCTCTCGTATTCCCACTTGGTAAGACCTCTGTCTAAATCTACTATCTAGGTGGCTCTTATTGCCTGGTTGTTACTCTGTCAAGTTTACTTACAGGTAAATACGGAAAAGATGCAGTTTTTGCTTCACGCCTTCATCGGGGCGCACCAGCATATCCTCAGATGAGTTTTCATCCAAGTAAGTCCAAGGATCTATTAGAATAGCCTGTGAGTGAGAGACTTGTCAGAACTACTAAGAAAGGCCACGCTGCAAGAGAAGGTGCTACAAGAGCCCATTTGAGAGTCGGAAAGATCGATCAATCTTTCTGTGGATGAATGAATACCTTACAACTTGAACGTTGTTTTTACTTAAGAAGGGCTGGGTGGGTTCGTACCTAACTAGCTAGGCATCGATTGGTTAGTTATTCTATATGGCTAGGTAGACTCAGTGGTGAAAAGATCGCTTGTAATAATCGCCTCACGTGAAGGGGTTCTTGCTATTTCTGCGTCCAATTTATCGAAAATGTGACTGCGGCCACAGTGCCCTGATTGTGACCATGATCATGGTAGGTACCCACCCTACCTACTGATGAAGAGATGGAATGTGAGGTACGAAGAACTTCAGACCTTTGCGACGGCTAATTTCTTTAGGTCTCGAAGAAGATTCCTGGCTTTCAGAGAGAGCCTTTTCTTTTCTATACTCTCTCACTGGGACACACTCAGGGTATCATATCTATTGTGTTACTATTTTTCTAATTAAAATATATTTTTTTAATTTTAAAACATTAATAATTAATAATTAAAAAATCAACCCTATGCCTAGGTACCTAAGTGCAAATTAGCTACCTACTTATAGCAATGCAAAAAAAGAAGAAAAGGAAAAACAGCCTGAGTTTTTTTTTAACTTAATCGTATTTGGTAGGTTGTGTAGGTTCTTGAATAGAAATAGTCTGCCTAATAAGATGAATGTTAGTTTGCTCACATGATGTTTCCAAACTAACTTCAACTTGTCTCTCATTCGTTCCTTCTATCCCTCTTTCCCTCTTTCCCACACCATTGAGTTTCCTATTTACCACTTTTGCCTATTTACTTCCCCATCTGCTCTAAAAGTCCCTAAGAGTTTGACTAGCAGCCAATAACCTAGAACTACGTATGCAGTACCGTCATTACAGTACTACCAAATCGTACCAACTCTAATATAGCTTGAGATTGACTTTTATGAAATAAAATAATTAAAAGTACACTGGCAGAAATTATAATATAAATACTACTTCGAATAGCCTCTGAGGGTTTACTTGTTGCATATGAGTGATAATATCTATAAAACCATGCGTTTTCGCTAAAATTTGAAGTAAGAAAACCTTTCAAGAGGAGTACGTAACTTTAAAATGGAGAAGAACCCCCTTTTTTCTTATCTTATCTTATCTTTTCTTTTGTTTCTTTTCTTTTCTTTTCTTTTCTTTTCTTTCTTCAACCCAACTTGAAACTTCTGGGGATCCAATTTAAGCTCCAAATTAAACCTTCCGCTGCCATCATTCATATGTTTCAGAAGAATCTAATCTAATCTTGAAGGGACGCCACGAGATCGCTGCCTGCTTGCTTGCCTGCTTGCTTGCCTGCTTGCTTGCCTGCTTGCTTGCTTAACGAACTAGCTCGCTAGCTAGGCGGTAGTAGCTACCTACCATTGATTGATTGTTTTGGTTTACCAAATCGTCGAAGGGCGCACTCGAAGGAATCTAAGCAGCTCTCCATAATAGATAGATACAGAAAGATGGAAACTTAGTCAGTCAGACAGGTACGTAGTAGTAGGTGCGCCATCAAACTGGGTCAGATGGCATCAACAGTCAATGCCAGAATGAGAGAGAGAGAGAGTCCTACGCTTTGACATTGGGTTTTGCCAGAAGAAGGACTGACAGGAGCAGACTGCGAAGAAAGCGACACAGTGAGAGCAAAGGCGCCTTGCTCTAGCTAGGTGCCTACTACCTACCTACTACGTACGCACGTAAATGACACCATGGGCCCTATGGCGCAGATTCCTGCTGCGTTCTCTTTGAGCCCTTACTATATTTGCGAAAGTTGTGCGACGACGCAATGCTCATCATTCATTCGCGATCAATTGTCCCTGGATTTCGGATCACTCTAGAGGTGTACTTAGATGAATGAGGATTCTGCTGCGCTTCTTCGTTTTCTTGGTTTCCTTCATAGTAGCATAGCAGGTAGATGGGTGGGCAGGTAGGTGGCTACTAGTAGGTACGAGTTTATCATGCGCTAAACAAACAAACAAACAAACAAACAAACAAACAAACAAACAAACAAACAAACAAACAAACAAACAAACAAACAAACAAACAAACAAACAAACAAACAAACAAACAAACAAACAAACAAACAAACAAACAAACAAACAAACAAACAAACAAACAAACAAACAAACAAACAAACAAACAAACAAACAAACTGCTGCCCAGGTTTACTCGAACAAACTGCGACAACTGAGCAGTGCGCATGTCTTTTTGCCATGGTCCACTTGATTCTTCAACAATCCCACAACATTGTGGGCTGAGTTGAACTTAAATCTGAACTTGGTTGAGTAAATGTAAACCTTCTCGCTCAAACATACTTTGGATCCTTCAACGTCAAATAAGTCAGATAAAGACGACCTTTTCCAGCGCTTCTGCCTCTGTCTTCCCAATCAATCAATCAATCAATCAATCATAGTCAATCTACTAATCTATTGTAACGAGCCTTCTTCGCCCAAGTCGAAGGATTTTTTAATTAAGGTATGTACAGCACGATAGTGGAGAGAGAGTGCTCCACAACGACGAGGCTTGCCTAGCTTGCCTAGCTAAGTATTACTGGCTGCCTCACTTCTTACTCTCTCCCCTCGTCGCTTCTACCTACTACCGCTAAGTTACCGTAATTGTGATCGAATTCAATAGGTTTTGTTTTGATTTTGCAAATAACAGGTACTCAGGTAACTACTAGAGTACCTACCTACCTACCTACCTACATTATTGGACTGCCTTTTTGTCTTTTTCTTTCTTTTTGTCTCCAAAACTTCGAGCCCTTTCAGAGACCATGTATTTTAACGAAAGAGGAGATTATCATCTTTCAGGGTCTTGAAGAATCTCTCCATCATCAGCTGCTGTTCTCAGAGTGACGTTGTAGATCTCTTGGTTCTCCACCTTGATCCCTGTCTAGATAGCTATGAGCTAGGTGCCGCCTCTCCACATTTCTTTCTCTGCGTGCAACAAGTTTTTGATCACAAGAATACGACACAAACCATACTCTTACAGAGAATGGGCAACCTAGGCATCTCAGATAGGAGAATGGTAGTAGCAAACAGGCAGAAAGAGCTTTTGAAAATCATTCCTCTTCTCTCCGTCTTCTTTCTGCCTTTCTTGTTACCCATGGAACTTACTTGTTTTTCTAATTGGCAATAAGGTATATGTACGTAGTTCCTTACTTCAGTAAAAATCAAAACATCTATAGAGAATGCCTCCCTTAGGTACATAACTAATATTAACTATTACTACCCACTATTTTACACTTTGGCCTGTTTCTTTTTTTCACTCCATAAAGGTGGAGGCAGTAGCACTTTCGCTAGTCGGAGGTATTGAGTTAAAATCTTTTTGATTTGGTAAAGACTCAAGCCAAAACAATCACTCATCGATGCAGACTCGGAGCAGGTAGCGCTGCTGCCTTCTACTACCAATGGGTACCTGTGCGCTTCCATATTAGAATTTGATTCACGAGAATGATTCTGTTTTTAATTTCTACAAAAATAACAAAAATTAATACTATCTACGTGTTTATTTTCAGGTTAAAATGTTTTTTTTAAATCAATAAAAATCAAAAGTATATATAGGTATGTATATTCATAATATATATACATACTTAAGTACTAGTACCTACCGTGACCTAGCTAGGCTCATAATTATATTCTGCTCCTCCTCCTTCTTCTTCATTTTCTTCTTCTTCTGCATCTACAATACATTCAATGCCGATGCGCGGGAGCGGGTCCACCGCGAGCTCGGACTCGCCAGGGCCCGCCACGGAGGCGCTGGTAACCGTGGCGCTGCTTGGGAGGCGCGCCAGTCTCCAGCTCCTCCAGCAACAGAACGAGCAGCGCGCTCGCCAGCGGTACCAGGACCCACCGGGAGACGGCAGCGCCCTCGGCAGCGGCAGTAGCAAGAGCAACAAGAGCAACAAGAGCAGCAAAGGTAACCCTGGCAGTGCAAACTATCACGACAGCGACAAGAGCTGCCAGTCCCAAAAAGACGACAGCGAAGGTGCTTCTCGAATGCGAAGGCCCCTTCAAGTAGAAGGCCGGCAGACATCATCTTCTTCATCTATACTTTCGACTACGTCTACGTACAAATCGCAATCGGAAATGTCGCAATACCAGCAACAACAATACCATAATCCACAACAACAACAGCATACGCGCAGGCGCAAAAGAGATATTTTCAAAAGGGCGCTGGGCAAAAATGGAGGATGGTTCGGGTGGAGCTCATCATCGTTGCCATCAAGTGGCGGATTATCAACCCCGCACCAGCACCAGCAACAACAATACCATCAAATGCATGGAGGAGAACCAATGACTAATGGGAGCGAAAGGTCATTGGCCTCTGGTGCTAGCTCAGTTCCGAGCACGCTGAATGATGTAAGCCGCGCAAGGCCTGCAGGGTCACTTTCAGATCCATCAGACACCACGGATGAAGATTGCTCTGTCAAAGGATCCCATGCGTATGAGACAAAGCATGCAACTCATGCAAACAACTCCGCTGCCTCCGCCTCAACAACTTCATCTGCTGCCACAGTATCCACAATGGCAGCCCCTGGAGCCATGAACTCTGATGGGTCATCTTTGAATTCAGGGCCTAGCCCACCATCAAATTGTGGATCACTTGCATCTGCCAGCATGACGTGTAGACGAAGCAGCATCGGCAGCAGCTTCGGAGATGCCGCAGATCTTCGGGTGCAACAAAATGACAGCTTCTATATCAACAACACTAGTACAGGTGGCACAAGCAGCCTACTCGCCCAGCGGCTCGCTTCAGATGAAGACTTCGAGCTTATCGTGGATCCTATTCCACCCTCAAATCGAAGCTCCCTCGTAGGCCTCTCGCAAACCTGGAGAAATATGAAGGCTGACCGCAAGGACGGAGAACCAGGTATGCAGATTCTCTACGGCAGCCTTCCCTTTCTGATCAAGTTTGTTATTGGCTCACGTGGGTATGGATTCTGGGATGCTTTCCTCAACACCTATTGGCAATATACTACACCTAGTGAGGTCCTGGGTCTCTTGCAAATCTTTATACTGGGTAATGACCCATGCGATGAAGATTTCACGGGCCGTTCACTGCACCTCATGCACCCATCTGATGATGGTATCATGGTTATAATATCCCGCAAAGAAAAGGACGTTGCAGTGTTGCCACAAGAACAACTCCGCAAAACCGAAACAACAAAGTCTAATGTTGCAAGCAAGGTCACGACTGAGAACAACGATGACAACACCATTAACAACAACAATAACATCAACTGTGTTGATGCTCATGAGGGTCATGGGGACCATGACGAGGAGATGAAACTCAATGAGGATCCAAGTACATCTGATCCCGACGCATCACCTTCGTCGCCGATACCTCCTCTCATTGAGGTTACATCATCAACCGCTTCCGAAAACCACCTGTACGAGATTGGGAATAGTGCGAAGGATGTCAGTACCATAGCTCTTCAAACATGTCCTGATGCACCTATCCCTTCATTAAAATCCAGTTCTCAACTATCTGCTGATCCCAGTAACACTTCAAAAATACTTCGTCCAAAGACCCAGGTAGAGGATGAGAATAACAACGGCAGTTATTTGCAAACTGATAATAACCAGAGTCATCAACACGCAAAGACGCCTGTAAAGACCGCAGCTTTATCAATATCACAAGACTCTGAAAGTAAAAACAAAGAATCAGAATCCCTGCGCCGAATCTTCAAAGAACTTGGCCTTGATGCAGATAAGGCCACTTTACAGCGTAACGCGCATGCGTTCTTGTGTGCATGGATGCGCCAAGAAGGCAACAACGAGATCCTCTCCGAGAATGAGGCCCAAAGTGCCACAGAATTAATGGCTGCGATGGACGAGTGGGGTGGCCCAAACGATGAACATAATCAACCCGTAGCAGCAACCGCAACTGAAGATATGATTCTGCACCACGATGAGCGTCGCAAACTCTCTGAACACAGCGGACTCGCATTATCTACTCCTGCCGCCCCGCCCTCTATCAACAGTAATTGTACTATTCGCAAATCCTTGTCAGAAACTGTGTCTTGCACTTCAGAAGCAACGCGCTTTATAGCGCGCACAGCTTCTTCGAGTATATCAGGCGATGAATCATTGTCGCTTCCTCAAGCTAGTCATGTGGACTGTCACAACCAACAACAGCAAGGCCAGAGTAATACCGAATGTGAGGACCCGATTCAAGGCGCGACCTCCTCATTCGCAGGTTTACGCGTTGAAACAAATGTGGCACCTTACCGAGCTCCTTCTTTATCATCTGCCACAGCATCACCTGAGCAGTCACCTCGCATCCCAATTGCATCTCCGCCTCTCACACCCCAGTCCTCTGGCTCCCCGTTGTTCCGTGCCTCGGCAACGCCAAACTCTCTGCACATGTCATCTACAGGCCGGACGTCTTCATCGGCGTCAATCTTGTACATGAGCACCCCCCTCCCTCCACCTGCAGCGCCGCCATCCGCACCTCCGAGCTCGGCCTCCTCGTCCTCGTCCTCGCATCGCAAGTCCCACAAAAAATCATTTGCTCTAGATTTCGTGGGCGGAAACCATAGTGGACGATCACCCACCTTTAAGATCAACGCCCGAGCGCGTAGCCTGAGCCATGGTTGGAAAAAACGCCGAAATGGAGAATCCGTGTCTTCAGAAGAAGGTCTAAGCATGAATTCCCCTGCTGCTAGCCGTGGCCATGGAGGCGATGCTGAATTGGAAGGCTATTCACCTAGTGCCGTTGCACAATTTCTAACCTGGCAACTCTATGATGAGGCATACAGGCTCGTGGAACCTCGCGACCTTGTGACAAAAGATGCACGGGATAAATCTATTGCTGTACAACGTCTCATCGAGCTCTTTGATACATATGCTTGGTGGGCCTTGACCTATATTCTTAATAGGCATATTGTTGTAGTCGAAAGGGTCAACCGCTTACTCTTCTTTGTTGATGTCGCTACTGAATGTCGGAAGTTAAATAACTTTCATGCTTTCTTTGGCCTAGTTGCAGGGCTGTCGCAGCCCATGCTCCAGTGGTTATGGGACTTTTTAAGCAGCAAGGAGAAGCAGCACCTCGAAAATTTAAAGCGTGCAGTGCGCAGTAAAGGTGACTATTTGGTATACCGCGCTGACTTGAGTAAGGCTGCCCACAAAAGCCACATCCCCTTCCTTGGTCTTACCACGAAGTTACTTTATCCTCTGGAACACAACATCCCATATGTTTCTGTAGATCAGCCTCGAATGATAAATTTCTCACGCTGTGTCTCCCTACAAAATACCATTGATGACTTCCTTCGTGGTCAGCAATTCGGTTTTGAGGTTGATGGCATGTTTCCAATCTGTACAGTAGATGGTGTACATGCTAATGTTGGTCGTGCCACTGCGGCAAGCTCGGCAGGCTCTTGGAACGATCTAGCATCCTCAGAGGAAGGATCCGTTTCAGGACTTACAACCATGGCGACTGTATTCACGGCATACACAAATGGCATTTCCAGCAACAGCAACAATAATCGAAGCTTCTACTCAACTGGTAATGGAACACGTACAACGGCGACTTCAGATGCTGGTAGCACTGAGTCACGAGAACCCCGCGGGAGTGTTTTGATCCCTAAAACCCGCGGTAGCAGCTTGGGTACCTCATCTGTGCTTTCACCCACTACGTGTGTCCGCCTTAATTACGACGAGGCACTTGCGTGTACTATAAGAATAGGAATGCGACGCGCACGATCCAAGGACCGGCTTGAAAAAATTTCAGCCAAATTGAAACACCGTCTATGTGAGGATCTCGTCGTGACCCTTGAGCATTCTGGTTTCATGTAAGATCAATCAATAAATTTGCAAGTTTTTGTTGTTAAACTTTTTGTTGATTGTCACTTATCTCACTGACAACAAAAAATAATTGCTACGAAAAGGAATAATTATTCATATCTACACATCTAATTAAAACACTTAAAGTGTCTAATAAATGTTAAATATCAGAAAGTAACGAAGTTTTGCGACCATGAAGAGCGTACTTACTCAGCGAGAAGTACTACATATTTCTTCCATACAGATTGATCAAGCCTGCTTGCACGCTCGCAATGATCCAATCAAGCTCAAGTGCAGCATCAAGTGCAGCATTGGTAGTTTTATAAGAGAATATAAATTGTCACTTAGCCAGCTTGTGAGTAAGTGTTCATGAGAAACCTTCCTTATTGAGATAAGGTATCTACAAGAAGATCGAAAAGTATGCGGCTGAAGCATCCTCAACAAGGAATTGCAGTTTTATACAAAATCAAGGCCAATGTCTTATCAGACTTGATTGCTTGCTCTCCATTCAATAATATTGAGATGGGCCTCCTGCATTTCTTCGAATCGAAATAACGGCAACTTCACAATCGATTTTTTTTGGGGGGGGAAGGTGGTGTCCGTGAGCAGATGAATGACTAGTTCCGCTGTGACACCCGGAGCTCTCTATCGACCATTTCCTCACTATCGAATTGCGAAGGAAGAGGACTTGCGCAGCTGTAGTGTTCTGCGCAAGTTGGCTGATAAGACTCCGCCCCGCCTACTAGAATCTGATGGTCACTCTGGATGATGCGTGATGTAAAAGGAGCAGGGGCTTGGCATACGTGACAACGAGCTGTGAGAATTTCAACATTTCCGGGCCCTGCAAGATCTATCAATAAGGGCATGACGCCGAAGGGCTTTTTCAAAAAGTCTAGATCCAATCCAGCAACAAGAAGCGCATTGCAACTTTCTGGTTGCTGTGAAATTCGATTCCAAAGGCGAAGGAGATCTTCTCCGAAGAATTGGCCTTCATCAACAGCAATAAGAGTATTGGAAGAATCTAGCTTTACGTCATCAAGGGACGTGAAGGCGTGAACGTTAGCTGTACGAGAGAGTCCAGAATGTGTAGACACAATATTTTGTGAACCTGCCCGCAAGTCTTGACTCCACTTTGCTAGAACTCGCGTAGGATACTGAGGTTCGAGAATCTGCATGGTCTTTAAAAGCCTTGTGGTTTTGCCAGAAAACATTGGGCCTGCAAAGACCTTAAGCAGAGGTCCTGATGGCGATGCGAGGCCCATGTTGCGCAACAAGAGGCTCTACTCGAATACTAGTTGGACTCTTCTTCAAACAATGCCCCAATCTGGTGTAAATGAGCACTTGGCAAGAATGTCCCTTAGAGGTGCTTCACCTTTGCAAATTCTAGCACTATGCTCTTGCTTTCTTAGTGTTGCGAGGGTTTTCATGCAAGAGATGAATGGCTTCTCCTCCTCCTTTATCTAAGCCTCTTCTGAACAACCTCAATAGGGGTACAATTACCAATAACTCTAATGATAGTAGAGGAACTCGTGAGGGTGGTTAGGCTAGCCGCCTAGTTTTATACCTAGTGCCCAGTAATCATGGCAGAAATACTCCCTCACAAATCTTTCTTTGTGTTCTGGCCTATGTGACGTCTTGAGATCATGATGAATGCTTGAATAAACTTGTTGTGCATTAACAATACCTATGGTAGACTTCAGAAGATCATCATTGCTAAGTTTAGTTTT
The DNA here is from genome assembly GCA_004764695.1 of Schizochytrium sp. TIO01. Taxonomy (NCBI): domain Eukaryota; class Bigyra; order Thraustochytrida; family Thraustochytriidae; genus Schizochytrium; species Schizochytrium sp. TIO01. The sequence continues at coordinate 801,417 of SMSO01000034.1, read as the reverse complement.
CCTAAGGAAGTTTGAAAGCCTACTTACTACCTTGCATTCGGCACGTGGGCATTTTTTAAAATCCAGCAAATTAGGACACGGGTACTTATACTGCGTACACCGGATGCGAGTATTTATTGAAACTATTTTCTACAAATTCCACGAGCTTCAATCTCTCCTCTCCCTCGGTCAATCATTGGCTCCTTTCCACTTCCCAGACGATGCACATATTGAAGAATTATTTAAAACGATATATTATACTCGCCTTCAGCGTATGTAACGATTAATGATTCTCGCAGTGAAGAAAGTCAGAAGATCATTTGAGAATGCTAAAATCTGTTTATTCATTTCGCCAATGTGACTACCCTTCGGAAGGAAGAGAGTTTGCATACGTATAGAATCGTAATCCCCCTCACAATGAGTGAAGTATAACGTAATATTTGTATTCTTCCCGCGAAAAACATGAACTAGCTTCACGCATCTGTACTAATTTTTTTTTCTTTTGTTAAAGTATCCTATTGTATTAGAAAACCGAGAGCTGGCAACTATAAAAGATCTCTACCGCATTTGCAAATTGAACATCCAGGTAATTTTCGATACATCATGGAACAACTGTACTATGCGGGAGGAGACATTGAAGTAATTAATACAAACAAAAAACAAATATGAAGATTACTCTCTTATAGCAGCTCTTCTGGGATCTTCCCTTCACCTTTGAAGTAGTTTCCTCATGTGCATCTAAACAAAAATATAGTTGGAGTCATTTAATAGTCAGAACAGAAGACAAAAAAATTAACATAGCAATGGAAGGTAGTTCGAAGCTTCAGAGCATTATCCACAACACTAAGCAATAAGTATATGAGCAGGTAGGTACAACACTCAAATTGCCATTCCGCAAAGTGTGACAGACTTACAGTCTACGCAATCGCGCTGTCAAAAGGGAGAAATGGATACTTAATTTGACAGTGAATTCCGTAACAGAAGCGTATGAGCTGGACTGAGTTATTCAGGTGAAACGCAGACCCAAAATGGGACAGTATATCAATGCAACAACAGTAAATGTACCAGTATTACACCATACGTTCGTAAAGCGCCCTTGCTCGGATCGCTTGTTCTTTTGCACGCGCTTCGAAGAAAAGGCGGAGAGCAGAGACACTGGCTCTCATTTCTGTATCTTCACGTTTAAACGATGTTTGCCGCTCAGTACCCTGACGAACAATCATAGCGGCTTCGAGCTTTTCTAAGGCTTCCTCAGCCTTGGCGAGTTTGCGCTCAAGAGATAAACGTTTAGCAGCAGCTTCGCGACGATGACTTTCTTGAACTGTTAGACGACCTTGCACATCGCTATATGTGCTCTCAAGTTCCGAAACTTTGGAGCGCTCAGTGGCTAATTTGTTACGTATGGCATCGGCCCGCTTCTGATCTCTCGCGCGTGCTGCATCCCGCTGTTGTTGTTCCCTATCTAATCTAGCAGCTTTCTCTTGGAGCTCCTCGAAGGCTTTTTGTTTCTCAGCTTCAAGTTGGCTACCTTCTGACTGCAACTTCTCAATCAAAGCAGCTCCAAGCATAGCGTTCTCTAGGGTAGCTCGTTTAGCTTGCTTGAAAGCAACCAGCCAGTCCATCGCTTCACCTGGGTTTTCGGCCTTCACACGAAAGTTGGCTCCGCAGTCTACATTTGTGACAGAGATGAAACGTTTATCATTAAGGTCGATACTTACTGTGGCTCCATTTAAAGGCACGACACATGATGGCTTGGAATCCCATGGTCCAGCAGTTTCATTTTTGCTTCTGTAGAAGAGCAAAAATGATTCCTTTACTACAGCATGGGTACGTTTCCAGGTTTTAACACGCGCGTTTAAATCTTGCCGCGCGAGCGGCCCTTCCTTTTGAACGAGAATCCGGTGCTCCTCAGCGCCTTGATCTAGTCCCAGAAGCTTATCGGCCTTAGACATGGCCATGATACCTGATTGTGGCCACGCTTTGCTTCCGCGTTGATCAGAGAAGGACCACGCTTTACCCGGGCTTGCTACGTATGATTGAGAGTTCCGGATAGGGTCAGCTTTTGCACAAGTCCGCAGAAGTTTGGTTCGAAAAAGTGCAGCGCAACAACTCTGAGCGTACCCTTCTTCACTGCTCTCTCTCGCGTCTCTCTCAAACACGACGCTGTTCATACGCGCACGTAAAAGGTTATAGCCTTAGTACTTCACAACAACAGGGAGCTATTCTGCACAGATAAAATCAGTAAGGGAAGCTTGATTGAAGAAAGCCTCGAATAGTTGGAAAAAATATATGTAGAATGTCAAAGGTGAATTGAGCCAGCGAGATGTAGTACGTTTCTTACTGTCACCAGATCTTCTACTCTCCCGGACTCACTTCCTCTTACCTAAGTCAATACTCCAAGACCACGTATCCTGAAGAGTGCAAACGAGATAGTAGAGTTTGAACTGACAACAATAGTTACACACACGCCAACTAAGAGTTGCAATAAGCCACAAACAACTAATTCAATTTGTTGATGTTTCACCGACAGGAACCAAACTAATACAGAATCTGCAGTGAAAAATCTAAAGGCTTTGGAGGGAGTACGCGACTTTTTGCAACCCTAGAAGAACTGGCAGACTATCCCTGCTCTGCAGCCTTCCCACGTTCCTTTAGGATGGCTTTTCTTGCACGTGCCTGATAGTGAAGGATGTTTTGCCGCCTGCCCTGTCTTCAACAAGGCGGTCACACTGCCGCAGTTACCTGATACTCTCTAAGCCTTCCCGTTGCGGCTTGCTTCAGCCTCGCCTTGATTGATGTTTGTGCCTGTGCCCGCCTCAATTTGAGTTATGCTTGTGATTTTGGTGAAGCTTGCAGAAAGAGAAGTACCCACACAGATTACCTTCGATTATGACTACAACCACTTATATCACTCTTAATGCTAAATTCGAAATAGCCCCTACCTACTATCAATGGTAACAATTAATGTAGTGTAAATTTTAAAATGTTACTTCTATTTATTTAATAAATCATTAATCATACTTTGATATTTTTATTAGTTTTGTCTATGTGCTCCCGCCTACCACTTTATGTTTATGCTAAGATAACTTATTCTTTTTACTTCCTAGGATCTCCATCACTAATATAAGTGCATTAACAGTTCTTAAGCAAAGCACTTTCACGGGTTGAAATAGGTAGTGTACACCTGCGTAGTAATTGCACATGCTTACAAAACGCTTTGCTCGCTCGCTTGCTTGCTTGCTTGCATAATCTGCTCGTTTGCTAGTTTACCGCAAGTCCTTCTTTCTTATCTTCCTTCCAGCTCGCCGATCAATGAACAAAATCTCTTCGCTCCCTGTAAACGCTCGAGTAATACGTGAAACTATCGGTAATCTACGGAACCTCCCGCCACTCTCACTAATCACAGTGTTCAACTCGGAGGAGGAAACTCAAGTTAAAGAAAGTACTCAATGCCTCTTGCAGTGGCTTGCGATCTGGCACCACAATTTATCACCTTCAACTCATTAGCACATACAGAAGCAGCACTTGATATGAGGTGGCATTAACAAGTTTATGTACAGCACCTAGGTAGGTACTTCTACGTACATAGTGTGAGCTCGGCCTAATTTAGATCTACAATCCATGTGCGTGCGCCCTAAAATTTCCAGCAGCAGCACACCTTGACAACGAGGAAGAGAACATCAACACTATTGGTACCAACGAAGTGGTTTTAAAATAGGATCGATTGATCAGAGTAGCCTTTAGTTCATGAGGGGATAGTAGGTACTAGGTACCTACTTATGCATCGAGCAAATAGAGACAAGAAACAGAACTTGAGACCTACTCCAGCGTTTTGGGGGACTCGTGTACGGAAACGGATACGTACAGAATACGAAGGAGAGTCAGAAGATGCATCTGGCGTGTATCAATTTTCTGCGCCCCAGTGCAGTGCCACCAACTGGTCGAGTTGCGGAATACTTTTGAAGCTTAAATTGAAGCAATTGCATGTGAGGTCTCAAGTTAAAAATAAGCCCTATCTGGCAGCACCTATTGAGTTTTCGTGCGCTACTGATCATCGGTCGGATGTGTGCAGTCAAAATATTAAGATAAATAGAAGCACCTTGATGTATATTTGAGTTCTCCATCTTAGCCTTTTAAACGTTGAGTAGCTGCAGAGTTTGATTCAGTCTACCTTTTCGGAGGGGTTATGGGTAAAGGTATGGTAGTTGAAAGTTCCGAATATGACCCATAAAATAACTTACATTCATCAATTTTCTGAAACATCCCGGATAGAAGTGGCGCGTACCAAGAATTACTTTACCTTCGTACCAGGCACTCTCAACTTGTCTTCTACCATTGGAAAGGAAATGCATTGAAGGTCTCTGTGACGACCACTTTAACTATTCGACCTAGGTGTTCCTGTCAGAGAAGGAGCTATCAGGCTATTAGTTTGAGTTACAGATATTACTCGATCTTTATTTCATCAAATAGAATTTTTTTCTAAACAAGAATTGGTCATGGTTTTAAAGAAACTAGTAGATGTGGTCATTCCTGAGCTGAGAACCTCATCTTACTTTTTACATTCTTGTCTCCCCTTATTGGCATTTGAAAAAAAGCCTCAAACATATTTATATCAGCGAAAATGCCGCACTGATTCTCTCAGAACGGTTTGTCAAATGATAAGGAAACATAGTTTGACGGTGTGGCGGTGTGGTACAATCTCGACCAAATTTAACTTTTGTAATTTCACATATATGCACAGGTGTTGCAAAAAGGCATACGCCATGTTTCAGAACTATCTCAAACATGCAAACCAGAGAATTCACTGAAACGAGTCTTGAGACACCGTCCGAAATTATAGGCCTATATGATGGTGTTTGTTTGGTTTGTTTCACAATATAAAGGGCAAATCTTATTGTTGAGCCCAGCTAAGTTTTAGACTTCTATATACACCTTGCTTTCATCCATATTTTGAACCATGATAAGAATGTTTCCTTAGAATGTGGACTTGAAGATTACTTAAGAACCTATTCAAAGAGAATCATTTATTAGCTCTTGGGAGTCTTTCGTTTCAACTCTAAATTTTAGACCTTACTACTCTAATTAATCTCGCACTGGCCTTCTAAGCTGCTTTGAGAAAAAGGGTGTTTGACTTATAAGAAATATTACTAATAAGTTATGATGGTGAAGAACTAAGCGATATTTTCAGATTTGGTGAGATCAAATAGTTCTAGAGAAAGCACAGGAAGAAATATGAGCGCTCATCAAGCCCGTTTCTGGCGTTTAGGAGATGAACTGTTTTCATGGTCAGCATCCTTGTTAGCAAGGCTAGACTTTTTCCATGCGAGGAGGTGGCCCTGTTTGAATTCAGGATGCTTAGCAGGTGAGAGTAGCTTGGGATCAAATGTTTTAGGCATGCTGGACCAGCAATTTTGATACGTGAGCTCTCGATTAGAAGAAAACCTTGCTTCGTTCGAGAGCTCAAGCATGAAAGTTGTTTCAAACATGAAAGCTAACCCGCGATCGAAAAACTCCGGCTTTGTCGTATCTACCTTTGATGGATCAGAAAATCGCTCGAAAGTGGCAGCGTCTGGTCCATGAGGAGACATACAAGAATGCAGCGAAGCGCCACCCGCGACAAAACCACCTTTCTTGGCGTCATATTCGCCCCAAATCATGCCCATGTATTCAGTCATCGTGTTGCGATGGAACCAAGGTGGGCGAAAGGTGTGTTCCATGGCCATCCAGCGAGGAGGGAAAATGACAAAGTCTGCAACTGCAGTACCAGGCTCGCTCGAGGGGCAAGTCAGTACCGTATAGATACTTGGATCAGGGTGATCATAAGTAACAGAGTTCATGCAATTGAACTTGCGGAGATCATATTTGTAAGGGACATAGTTGCCACGGTAGGCCACCACATTGAAAGGAGAAAAGCGCTGTGACATTTCAAACATGCGACCACCAAATTTGGTAAACCCAACCCAATCAGTATTCTCGTCTTCCTCGTAGTGCGCCACAGGGGTCTGGAAGTCCCAAGGGTTGGCAAGTCCATTGGCACCAATGGGACCAAGGTCGGGCAAGCGAAAATGACCCGAATAGATCTCCAAGATGTAACCTCGGTTCTCATCCTGCTCGACTTTGACTAGAAACCGCATGCCTCGCTGAACCACGCAAATCTCATTGGGCTCTACTCTCATGACACCAAATTCAGTTTGCACTACAAGTGCACCGAGCTGTGGAACAATAAGCATATCACCATCAGCATTGGTGAGTGTTTCTCGCTGCATACTTGTATTTGCCACGTAATTATGGATGGCTAGCCCATGCTTTTGAGCAGGATCGCCAGACTTGCCCACCGTCTGAATTCCATCCAAGAAGGTAACTATGTCATCGGTGGCCTTGGGGACTTCGCGTGGTTGCCACCTCATTTGGTTTGGGTCAAAGTGGTAATCACGGTTCTTTTCTGAGCTACTTAGGCCAATCCCTCCCTTCGCGCTAGGCATCATTTTAGAGTGCTGTACACTAGGATGGATGCGGTACAACCATGTACGAAGGTTCTCATGTCGCGGCCTCGTGAAGGCGGTGCCGCTTAGCTGTTCCGCATAAAGCCCGTAAGGACATTGTTGAGGATTATTTTGTCCCGCAGGCAAAGCTCCTTCCAAAGCTTCAGACTCAAATGTGTTGCCAAATCCACTCATATAGACAAGGTCCATCTTCTTTGACTCAGTCTGAGTCATAGGGCTATCGATTTGGTGGTCTATTTATCTTACTGGTTCTCTTAACTACTCCGCGAACACAGGCTCGAACTCCGCCTGGCCTAGGGCCAATATCTCAGTTGTCTTTTGGGAGGGCTCGGATACAGACAAAGCGGTTGTCTATCAAGGGAAGACAGAACCTACTTGAAAGGTTAACAGAGTGCAGTATAGATCGTGGCAGTCGACCTAGTCTTGCCCTGCTGGATTCCTCACGACTTCACTACTGACCAACACACCTAGGTGCCTGTCTGGCACACGATTGCTGGCTGCGTATGCAAGAGGGTGAGTTGTATTGTTTGATATCTTCGCGTTGCGGGTCTGCTGCAGTGTCTTTGCCCTTTGCTACTCCGGTGCGGCAATCCGCTCAAAATCGGATGCGTTTTGTTCAAACAAGCAAGATGGGACTTTTCGACTTATTCTTTGTTTCCCATAGAACTACATAGTTTAATCCTATGTATAGGAACTTCGAAGGAGTTCTTTAGAAGATACTACCATGAGGGAAGAAAAGTCCCATCGCGTTCCAGAGAATGTCTTCGCTTTAGCAGAGGAATACAAAAATGATGCTAAACCTCTCGTCTCTCTCATATTTCATCAGTTCGATCTTCACATACAGGGGTTGAATATATCCTGTTATACTAGTAAGCACCTCGTTAAATATAGCTTACTTACCTCTGCATTCCTCTTGCAGAGCCGAAGCTTCGCCCTTGTCAGAGGCAATTCAGTATAGCTTTGTATTGGGCGAATCAGTAGTCAGCATCATGCGCAAAACCATCTTGCAGACATCAGTAACTAGAATGTTTGTATCGTGCACCAAGTAATGTCTCATGCCTGCAGTGCTTTCGCTTTACAAAAAGCACAAGTGGTGCCAATAGGTAATGAGTTGTTGTTTTATACTTTTATACAATAAACACGTAATTCGCTCCAGCGATGCAAGTGCCTTACTTTGTATCAGCTGTATCATTGTGGCTGTAAATATCCGAATACATATTTATCACAGATCACCATGGTAGTAGGTATGGTTACCAGTCTCTCCATTCTCTCTATTGTGTTTTACCGCGGCACAAAAATGAGTCTTATTCAGTAGTAGGTACTACTGTATGTTGATTTTTATATTTTATTTTCTTTGTGAACTATTGCTAATGGTACCTATGTTCGTACAAGCAGCGTAGGCCTATGAATTTAATTTTTTTCAAGTTGTACTATTTTATTAAAATGAGAAAACGTTTTATTTTAATATTGAAACTAAAATGATACAGAATAATAGAACGGCGCTTGACTGCGCCGCATTCATACGTTTTGCAACGGTTTTAAAAAATGAAAAACGCTCTAACCGGTAATTATAGACGCCTACAGTAAGAGAAGAAATGGAAATTGTTGCTGTGACATTTATTATGATCTCTGTAGTTGTTTCGCAGCAAAGGGAGAAATTACTATGTGAATTCAAAGAAGGATGGTAAGAACCCAGGTTTTAAAATTCTTTTCCCCCCTGTTTCCAAGAAGTTGTAGCAAAAAAAAAAACACGAGATGCTGTCGCACAGACGATTAGGTTGACAATTCTGTTTCAACGTAGCGCCTAGACGTAGTCTGGAACCCATACGTGGGCGGTACCTTTTCTTGCGTAAACACATAAAGCAAAGGGCTTTCGTTTTGCTTTCTGTTTGAAAGAGGAGCTCCCAAATAATGTGGCGGCGAGACCCAGCATCTCTAACAGGCAACTATGCCCACGACGCCAAGGCACTACGAAGGGCCGGAGATAGAGTTTCTTGGAATGCAGCATACACTGAAGATGCTCATGAAGATAATTTGGAGGCTGCTCTTGACATCTTGTACCAGCGAAGTAAATCCACCACTGGCTCGGGGCCATCAGGAAAAAACGAAGGTTCTCCAGATCCTCGGGTAAGCCTAGAGAGAGTAAGTCAACGTTTACTTTTGGAGCGGCAGGACCTTGAGGAGAAAATCAAAGATACACGCCGTGAGTTCCGTAAACTTGCGCGACGAAAGCTTGTTCTTGAAGATGAGTGGAAAAAACTGAATGTGGAGAGAAGTGATTTGGATGAAGACAAGCGACGCTTTGCATCGGCCCGTCGCTCATCTTGGTTCCAGAGTACGATGCTTCCGACTAGTGATTTGCGCCGCGTTCGCATCAACGTAGGAGGGCAATTGTTTGAGACAACCGAACGAGTTCTTAAACGTGATCCAGGGTCTTTGCTAGCAGCGCTTGTAGGCCCAGATAGCCCCATCAAACCTGACGACCGAGGATGTTATATTATTGATCGTGATTGGGTCTTGTTTAGGCACATCATCGCATTTTTACGTGACGGTGCTCTTCCGCAATCAGCTGACCCAGCTGCAGATCAACTGATTATGCGTCTCTACAAAGAAGCAGAGTTCTATCGTCTTGAGACTCTACGTTGTGCAATTCGAGAGTTCCTTGATCCATTTCAGTTGGTAGAGAGGGCAGCTGCAGTCCCGTTATCACGCATGCATAAACTTGAGCGTCAAATGGAAATTTCACTTCGCTTAGATCCCAAAGCTGATTATTTTGTTGAAGGAGAGCGTGTTGTTTACGACGAGATGCCTCAAGCTAGGCCTGAATATAAGTCCTCAAATAGTAAATCGAAGCCATCATCAAGTGAAGACTGGTGGACCTCTACTAGATATAAGGGAATGGATTTCCGAATCTCCCCTCCTCAAGTTGATGATGATCAACCTTGGCGCAAGCATGGCCCGAGCACCTCTGCTAAACCAGAAAGTTCTCGTCACCAACCTCAAACTACATGGCATCGTCAATATTGAATAAGTGAAAAACTTTACTCGTAATCATCCCGCATCACCAAGGGTTAATTGTCTACGTTATCCTCAGTGTGATTTACAAGATTTGAATGAGGATGTTAGTCTGTCAATATAGTGAGAATAGTTGCGTCCCTGGGTCATTTGGATAGTAGATTTGATCATGAATGAGGTGTCTCAAATATTTCTGTTGGTATGGAGTGTGATCCTGGGTTTGATATAGATTATAACCCAGGAATCATCTCGCCTTCCTGAGTTTGCTTCAACAAAGAAAAATACGTATTTATTCATTTTCACAACATTGAGGACTACTTTCTTTACAAAACTAGCAATATAGCTGAAACTGATTTCACACTTATTGTTATGTGAGGTATCATAGGAAACTCAAGTTCAACTTTTGCTTTGGAGAGTTAAAGGTTTGTTAATTACAAAATGCAAATTATAGATTTCAAGCTGATGCGATAAATACTTTTCATGGGCTATTGAGATTTCACAACAATTAATGTTTGCTCTATAAAATATTTCATTTCTACTACCACCACACACTCAAACGTTGGACTTACATGATCTCATACATTTTCTTTTTCTCCTTTAGAGAAAATCACTAAACTCAATAAAGAAAGTATGATTGTATGTATATATATATATATTGTTGTACATATATTTCAATACTAAAGTCCTAATAAATCACTCTTTTTTAAATGTTATAAATAAAAATAAAGTAATGCCAAATTTGTCCGTTATTTATGTTTCTGCTATCTTATTATTGTGTAAATAAATGCCAGTGTCCAATGTCAATTGCCTCAGTATCGCCTGACTGACCCTGATGGGTGCATATCCCAAGTGGTGGAGACTTTGGAGCAGCTGCACCCTCTGGGACACCTCCTTCACGAGTACACTCTGCCAATGCAAACCCTCACCCTTCTTTCGTTCAGTCTTACACACACATCCTTGATTCTCGACGATTGGTTGCGAACTCTTTCCAAACATACAAATACTGCCACAAACCGAAGCTTGTATTGCAAAAGGGCCTCAAACTTGCCCTTTTTTTTTAAATATATAGATTCAAGGATATAGTGGGCAATGGGCTGTTCAGCATCCACCGCAAGCAGCACGAGCCCGCGGAGAGCGCAGACTCTCCCGGAGGAGTCTATTCCCGGTTATGGTCAGTCTAAGTTACACAATGCAGAAAGTAGTGATGAAGATGTTGAGCGCCAATTGGATAACACAGCCAAAACCTCAATATCATCAAATAAACATGTAGCTTCACCACTTACTACCAAATCGGACGGCTCGTATACAAAGGCATTTGATGCAGCTGAAGCCACATCCACTTTGACTGCGCCAGTGCATGTATCTCCATCTTCAAGCAACCAGCAACCCATTGCAGATGCAGATGGTGATATCGTATCATCGAAATCGAGTGAACGTAAACGCTCAGAGTCAAACAATAACAGCTCTGAAATAGTGGACAACCTCAGTATAGAAGATGAAACTATCAAAGACGATTATTCAGAAGATGATGAAAGGCCAGAACTTACAAGTGGGCGAATAGCCATGTATGAGCTAGCTTGCATCACTCATATCGGCAGCGGAGACCCACCAATAAAGAAAGAGAATCAAGATGTTGTCTATGTTGAAAGTCACTACGGTGGTATTCAGGATACCTACTTTGTTTGCTGTCTGGATGGCCATGGTCAATATGGTAAACTAATAGCCGAATTCACTATGGACTGGTTACGCACGAATGCAAAAGAGATGATCTTACGAGTGGACCCACGTGAAAATGATGAAACTTGGGCTGCATTGCTTGTGAGCCTATTTTCAAAATGCGAGCAAGAATTAATAAGCAACGAAGACATTGGATTCCGAAGCAAAATGAGTGGAACAACTGCTACTTTGGCAATAATCTCTCATGGACGAATACATGTTGCAAATGTCGGAGATTCACGAGGCCTTCTTGTCAGGCCAAACATAAACTTTGCGACAACACGTCGAGTAAGCCATGATCACCGTCCTGAAGACCCTGACGAACGCGCACGCATTGAGCTTATTGGTGGGGTAATACGCCCGTCTGCGCGTGCTTTGATTGATGCCTCCCAAAACAGAATGAAAGAGAACCCCCCTCTGCGAGTTTGGCTGAGTGATGAAAAATCTAAAAGCATGGGTTTCATGGCCCCTGGACCAGGGCTTATGTTGACACGCTCTCTTGGGGATGCGGTTGCAAAGGAGGCCGGGTGCACACATGAGCCCTCCATATCTCATGCAAAGTTTGAGGTAGGATCAATCTATGTGGCAGCCTCTGATGGATTATGGTAAGTCAATGTTCCCCTCAAGGCGTTCGTTGGGCATGGTTTTGTCCATTCTTTTGAATCAATGGTAGGAACAAGGAGTAGTACTAACATGAAGTTGTGAATACCAAATACAATTTCAAATATATGTTTTGTTCTTGTCAATAACAGGGATATGGTGGAAGACGAGGAAGTAGCGGACCTGCTTTTTAGAAATCTTCATTACACCTCCGAGGATATGGCAGTTTTATTGAGGGACATTGCTTTGAAACGGTGGGCAGAGAGAAGATCAGCAGACAACATTGGGATTGTTATCTGCCGGGCTTAAGAAATAAATTGAATTGTTTATTGTTTGCATCGTGAATGGGTTGGGGATGGGGTAGGGATTGATGTATCACGCAATTGGCACAAAACCCAGAAAATGATATCTCATATAGAAGAGAGCTATACGGGTTCTAAACTACCATATAAGTACGTCCGTGGTGATGCAATGCAATTTCATTAGGTTGCAGCATCAGAACTCTCTTTTTCCATCGAAGTCCGCTTCAAGTGCAATTTATGAATCGATCTTCCCCGTCAAAAGCGAGTCTTGTATCATACAATCAACGATAGCATGCTGATAACCCTGGTTTTCCATTATAAGTAGATGAAAGTGTTTCTTAATTCACTCACCGAAGTTGCGCATAGTTGAGTCCCTTTGTGAAATCGTTGGCTTTTCATTTGACGTTTTAGGCATCAAACTTTTCTCTAGTAAACGGTAATCTGGCTTTCAAGATGAGGCACTGCAGCTTTTGACGGCCTTGACAAGGTTGACTATATTAATGAAATCACCAAACTCGAAGTGTGCTCTAAATTCTTTTCTTTTTCTAACTCTTTTTGAAACAGCTGCACGTCTTCAGCGTTTAATCAAGAGAACGCAGTATCTTTGTCCGTTTAGGCAAAAAAACGTAGATATTTCTATGCTAGCTAGTCAACTTAGGCACGAGAGCTTCGTTTTGACTTGGGTCATTTCGCAACTAGTAGTGGTAAAGAAGAACTAGTGGAATAACACATGGGCCTTGCGACATATTTTCTAAGAACCACAAGTACGGAAGCTTTTTGCATTCTAGATTTAGTAATTATGAGTGCTACTAGACTAACCTCGAGTGATTGGCACTCTTACAAATTAGAGGTTAATCACTAAAAACTTTTAACCTAGGTAAAACCCAAGCCAAAATAATCACTCAGAAGAGTCATTGATATGAGCGATATGAGTTTTACACAAGTAACATCAGTCTGGTTATGCACATTAGGTAGGTAGTTTCATGACCCTAGGAACATCCTGAAATTAGTTTTCTCCGATTCCTACTCAACTGCGATTTCGTTTGCACTCCGCACTACAGAGGGTAGGTACTGAGATGTTTTTCTTTCTCTCTAATGAACCACTTTCGCCAGTCAGAGGTAACTCATCAAAAACGTTTGGCTTGGTTAAAAGCCCAAAGCCAGAATAATCATGTCTCTAGCTAGACGTACCTCTTCATGGTAATCAATTTTGCCCTACCCACCGATGTAGTGCTATCTCATAAGATTACTCTCTTATACTACCTGGATACCCTACCTACTACGAAAGTGAGAAATACATTAAAGTTGACTACCTATCAACCCAGTTAGGGTATCTACAGTTTTAAAGTTGGCTTATTGCTAAAAGTTTTCACGTAATATCTCCGACTAGTAGTGAGAAAAATAGTTAGTTTCCGTAAAAATTGTAACGCAGGCTAGTTTCTAGTTTTCAAATTTTGTTATTACCAATTCAATTTTTATTTCAAGAATAGGACCTCAGCTTGCAACCATCATAGTATGAAAATAATAACAAAAACAATAATAGTGAAACATGGCGACATGAGCTGACTTGGGCTCTTGGTGACGAGTTAACTCTCGACAAAGCAAAGCAGCCATTCGCGCTTTGGGGTCAATCATTGCTAGACCTGCTAGCTACCTGTTAGGTACCTAGTAAGTCTCTCTCCTCTCTCCGTTCCCGCTTTGGGTTGCGAAGTTCGGGTTGCGAAGTTCGGGTTGCGAAGAGAAGAAGACGCACGCGCAAGGCGGCGAGCAGGCGCGATGACAACTTGAGAAAGGCGGAAATACCTATAGATCCCACAGATAACGAGAAGAAGACAAACGAAAGCGAGGCTGAGTAGTAGTAGTACTAGTAGTAGGCAATTAGGTAGGATGCCTGCCTAATACTACATACTTTTTGGACTGAGAGTTCTTCGATTCAGGTGCCTTAGCTCTCTTGTAAACAAACGACAAAAGCCAGAGGCACCAAAGACTGCAGTGGGCATGGCATTATAACATTGTTAGTATATATCCCTCCTCTACTGCGATTGTGCTTTGACGTGTCTGAAATAAATGAATAAATAAATACATCATTTAGAACTGATCTGGGGAACTTGAAGAACTAGAGAAGATAAGAGTATGTATTGTGCCTGGAGTTAGTTGCTTTCTTTTTATACCTGCCCCCTAGGTAGGCAGGCATAGGTAGCACTTTGAGTCCTTACGAAATACTGAGTCGTTTTGTTTCTTCCTATTTTCCTCATTCTTCGCTCGTTGCTTCCTTTCTTCGAGCACTACTCTACTAGTAGGCACCTAGGTGGACCCCTGCTAGTATCCTTAACAACACCACTACTACTACTACTACTACTACTACTACTACTACTACTACTACTACTACTACTACTACTACTACTACTACTACTGCTCACTCAACTCTTGGGCCCTTGTATTTCTTCTTTCCTTCCATCTCGTGGGTCCTTCTTTCGTTGCTCTGTTGCGTCTCCTTTCCTCCCCTCTCCTCTCCTTGTTTGTCTGGGTTCTTCACCTATGTTATGTCAGAATGTCTGTCAGTGTGTATGTATGGTATGTATACATATAATATTCTCTCGAGTTCTTTCTTTCTTTCTTTCTTTCTTTCTTTGCCTTCGGTACTGCTCTCTTTTTCCGAGTCCTCTTTTTCAACTCTCCCAATTCTCTCGATTCTCTCACCTCTCTCTCCTTCTCACTAGTCAGAGGCAACTCCTATTTGGAATTCGGTTGAAGACCTCACGATCCTCCTTCCTCACTCCTCATGCATGCAACTCTTCTCCAGTTCTCCCAGTTCATCCGAGTCAGAATCTCTCAATTCTCGCTCGCTCTTCTCTTCTCTTCTCGCTCTTCTCTTGTCTTCTCGCTCTCTCTCTCTCTCTCTGTTGCCCTCTCCGCTTCTTTCTCTTTCTCCGCCGCGCGCGCGCGTTAACAACTACATAGTAAGCTAACTAGCTATCGTAGAATATCTCTAAACTGCTACACAGTATATGATAGATACTACATGCCCTTCCTACTAAGTAGTGGCAGCTAAGCAGATAAGTAGGTACCTACTAGTAGGCTATTTCCTTTGCAAAATAGTCACAGTTCTAGAGAAAACAGCAGAAGGGTTTGCCTAGAAAGAAACTCAGTCGATCTATCTATGCAACGTCTACTTACAGTTTACTATAATACCTCACCTCTAGCAACCCTATACCAGGTATTAGGTGTATACCCACTTTATTTGCCTCTTTCTTTCTTTCTTTCTTTCTTTCTTTCTTTCTTTCTTTCTTTCTTTCTTTCTTTCTTTCTTTCTTTCTTTCTTCTTTTCTCTCTCTTCTTCCTTTCTTCTCTCTCCTTTAGACGCAGACTCTTCTGATCAGTGAGAGCACGTCGAAGCATAAGTTTAATAAACAAACAAACAAACAAACAAACAAACAAGCAAGCGAAGGCGACGGAGAGAAGCGGGCGAGCAGGGGGCCAGGCCGGGGCATCCGGAGCAGATAGGCCCACGCAGGTTCGGAGGCCAAGGGGACGTTCGCTTCTCCAACAGGACGAGAGACTCTCCCTTCGCGAACGAAGTGAAGGAGGCAGTCTGTTTATTCGTTGTTTATTGACTGCGTTCCTCAGTGGAGTGAGCGTCCTTCGACGCTAGCTATCGCCATGGAAACGCGGAGAATTAGCAAATACGATGGACAAACCATCCAAGTGGATGACAAAGATGCTTACGAGCTTGGAAATTATCTCGGTGGCGGGTCATCTGGTGTTGTATATGAATGTGTCCACGCCATCACAAGGGAACATCTTGCCTTGAAAATATTGCATTCCAGTCACCTCAAGCTAGTTAGATCTTCTGCACTAACACGCTACGTTAACGCACGAACTGGAATCTCTAGTCCTGAGGAGGAAGAACCTCGTGATCAGCTTAGCCAAGACAAAGATGGTGGATCTTGTGCTTCATTCCCACTTTCTTCACCTGCTTCAAAATCGGCAGCAGCAAATGCCAACGGAGAGGAAGCCTCCAGTGAATATAACGCATCGAATTTGCAGTCTTCACGAGCCCATCAGGATAGTACGTTATCTGAACTTACAGAGGCGGACGTTCACTGGCTTGTGCATCCTGGATCAAAGCAAGTTGTTGCAGCAGCTATGGACCGTAGGTCGGGTCAGCTTCGAGAACTCACGCTCAAACAGTGCATGAGTATTTATGGTACCGATCTTGATTCTCTTGAACCCTCTAATTTCATGACAAAGCATACTGTTACTTCACTGGGATGTTCTATCACTTTGCCCCGTGTGCCTCTGAAGTATATGCAATTCTTGAGACAGCGCCAGCAAACTTGCAATGAAATTCGCAACATGCAAAAAATACGTGGTCACGAAAACGTTCTTCAATTATTCGAAGTCCTCGAACTTGTGCAGGAATCCAAGTCCACTTTATTTCTGGTTCTCGAGTTAGCGTCGGGTGGTGAACTGTTTGATAGAATCCGAGTTGATGAGGGCTGCGACGAACAAACCGCACTCCATTATTTCCGTCAACTATTGTCTGGCGTTGCGTATTGTCATTCGCGAGGATTAGCACACCGCGACCTTAAACCAGAAAATCTTCTTCTTGCAGATCACGATGATGGTGCCGTCCTAAAAATTGCAGACTTTGGTCTTTCTGCGCTGTGTATGGATGCGAACCAAAGTCAAGGACGGCAGCAAGATGAAGACTTAGAAAACGGAGGCCGTCCATACCCTATTCGACGTCTTATGAGTGTCGTGGGGTCCCCACATTACGTTGCTCCGGAAGTGCTCGAAAGAAGTGGTGAGGGTTACGACGGCGGGAAGGCTGACTCTTGGTCACTTGGTGTGATTCTCTATGCTCTTCTCAACGGCAATCTTCCATTTGGCAAAGATCTCTTTCGCTGTCCTCGCTTTGCTCATTTTCGTGCTTGGAAACGCGCACAGAAGGAAATGATGCAGCATCCTGCGCTTGATCATGCCAAGGCGGAAGGAGCATCTGCCTCTTCAAACACCGGATTAGATACAATATCTGCGTCTGCAATTGCAGATTTTCCTACTTTGTTTTTCCCGCGGCACCTTAACCCAGCTGTTATTGATTTGTTGTCTGGCCTCCTCGACCCAGATCCTGAGACCCGTATGACTGTTTGGGAAGCCCAAATTCACCCCTGGGTAGATGATGCCTCGTTGCCGGTTTCCGCACCTGGTCTTTCATGTGAAGAAGAAGAAGAGGAAGCTGAATCATTTTTTGATGAAATGGACGAGCTTTATCACGATGACGAGGATGACGAAGAAGATGATGACGAGGATGACGAGGATGATGATGAGGATGATGATGAAAACGATGTCAGGGAAAGGAGAGATAGTTCAGACAGACTGTTGCCGTGCTCAAGTGGAGCTACTGTCCAAGAAAAACCTCCATCCCCTCGCCTTATAGATGACCTTAGTGCAAATGTAGATAAATTTGAGCTCGCTCAACAAGACGAAGAACCTGCGGAATCTCTTCACCAGTCACATCACCAACCAATGCCCGTGCATGTCCCACCACCCTCCCAGGCTTTGCCTATGCGATCTCGAGTGCGACCTGTTTTCCAATCTCCGCCTTTGGCTCCCCGTAGATATCATGGACGAAACGGTCCTGATGCCCCTCCAACATTAAACTTGGAACCTCTTTGCAAGAGCCCTGGATCTTTTATGGAACGTCGCCTGCACCGATCGCTGTCTCCCCCCCCTCGGCTACAATCAGATAACACTCCTGAATCGATGAGGGGCAATGGTTGTGGAATTATCCAACAACATCTCTCCCAAGCTCAATTTGGAGCCGCATGCTCCTTTTCTGAGCAATGCAGGAATGGGCCTCTTTCCTCGTCCCCATCACCATCAGCCTGTTACAATCTTAGACGCCAACAAGACGAACTTGAACGGGTCCGGGGTAGCTTGGAAGGCCCTGTGGCACCGGTTATGCCCCTTTCACCAACTGAACCAGGTCAAATTCAAGAGTTCAAGGATGTAGTGAAGCGATCAACCCGCTTCAGTACCTGTGTTCCTGCGAATGAGGTCCTCTCTCGAATCGAGCAAATTGTTCAATCTAATCCTGAGGGACGTGACAGAGTTATAGTTGACTATGATGCCTTCCAGTTGTATATATTCCGTAGAGACATGAAGGTGCTTTCTGTGCGCATCTTCCTTGTTGGTCCTGGAACCTATATGGTCGAGTTTCTTCGCGAATCTGTTCCTATCTTCGAATTTCGCAAGTGCTATGATGGGATACGGTCTCGTCTAGCTGAAATTGTCAAGAGTGATTACTCTCTTGCACTCCTTGACCAACTGTAAGTACCCTACCTACAAAACCACTGTGTTTCTTTTAAAAGAAAAACAAACAAAAGAAGTTGAAGAAAAGGCGGAATAGCAAAGACGCCAGCGTCACTGTTACTACGACGCGCTGCGCCAGGATTGTTCTTTCGTTGTGATGTTATAAAGCTTATTCAGCAATACTTCATGATCTGCACATGTTCCCCTTTCGTATGCCGCTCGGTGAAAAAAAACTATATATACACATGTAAACGAGTTTCATGAAAGAGATAGTTGCAGGTTAACTCTCAGTAACCTCACATCTCTCATTCATGATGTACATCATCTACTGCAAAAGAAATATATCTTCCTCTTGGCTTTATTTGTTGGTTATCTGTATTCTTGACGCGTGCATTACGTTTTCTTGTCTGTCTGTTTGTTCATTCATTTCGGAGTTTATTTTTTCAAGCCAAGGATAGGTTACAACCATAGACACTGCATGCTGATGCACGCACCTTTTTCATAAAGAACCACACCCAGATTGAAATCTCGAAGAATTATAGTGGGTGGGACTGTTTTTGAATAGTTGGAATGGACTGTAGCCCGATACTGAAAAATGAATGTAGGCATGGACCCTAAAAGCATATATCATCAATTATTGCACAGTTGGTTACATGTCTTAAAAGTTTCTTACTTGCTGTCCAACTATTGGGGATAATTCGACCTCCTTCGCTTGATTTCATTCTTTTTAATATTTAGGTCTATAGGTGAAACATCTGGAGAACTAAGTATAACGCACATCGCAGTCGCAAAGATTTCAGAAAGATGATATTTAAATCTTCGAATGGTAAGCACAGTAACATTTGATGAAAGAATTTTCCGACTTTGCTTGTAAATATTATAGCTGTCACCAGAACATTTAATACAGCAGTACAAATTATTTGCAGAAAGATAAGGTCCAAAATGAATCACTGGCGAAGCAAGTAAAATTAAGGGTTTATCGCTCTGTTTCCCTTTTGTTCTTTTTTGTTTAATATCATCATGATTTCTTATTTGATCTTGAGTTCACTCCAAGTTGATTTTTTATCATAATCATTTTTTGATTATTTAAATGTAATAATTCCATTTACCTATAGTCTATATTTATTTATATTTGTTTCTTGAAAGAAATTATGCGCTACTAGGAGCATGATTATTAGTACCAGGGATGCGGATTTATTAATTAATATTTTAATACACGCTTAGTTCTCACCAACAAATTCTTTGTAGAGGTGTGTACTTTTGTTTGAGTCTTCAACAATTATAAACCGTCTCAAAACCTCGAGTTACACGCAGCAACGAAACGAAGAAAGAAACGAAAACGTCTGGAGGTCGTGGGCGCGTGTGACTCTTCCTTGCAATTGTATTAGATTTCCCAAAACAGAAGGTTCGCAAATACCTGTTGAGCGCAATGCGACCAGGACGACCCGAGGGCAATCGGCCAACTCGCCTTGGACTACGGTCACCTAGAAAGATACACTCACTCTCCATGACTGATAACGAGCCTCGCTTCCTTTGTGAAGTACTAGTGCATGGTGGCGATGAGTTTGTGCCTCATCTAGCGAAATGCAAGCAGTCCTCGCAAAATTTAGATTCCGGGTTGAAACCGTCCTTTCTTTCATGTACTGTAAAGGATAACCAACCAATGACAAACAAACAAAATGATGATAACAGGAACTACGAGGAAGAGTTTGGCATAGAAGCCCAAACAGCAAATGTGGATAAAAACTTGTTCAGCTTTTGGTGCAATATTCTAGAGAAATCTCGTACATCAGCAAATCCTCATTCGCTTGGACCAGGCAATCCTTTCCAGGCCGCGTGTGCTTTTATTGTTCTTGGTTCTCTTTCACAATCTTTAGCACATATGAGCAGTGGCCTCGGGCAATCACTTTTGCAAAAATTGATTCAAAGTTCATTTCGTCGGGACATCGTGTCGGAGATCGTCGAGCGATGCCTGTGTAAAAACCAAAATTTTGCAGAACTTGTCCAATATTTAGTCGAGCAAGCTACTCCAGCAAAATTCTACGGAGTTGCAGCTACTAGGCTTTTGCATAAAAAAAATCTTCTTCAAAGTGAAATTGAGCGGTGGAATTCTCTTGAAGCGACTATGCAAAAGGAGTTACTGAAGAAACAAATGCTCATGGAAAAAACAGCAAAACAATGGCAGCGCTCTCTATTAACTAGTATGTTTCGAGTCTGGAAGAACGTTACCCTGGCACGGAAAAAGCAACGCGAACTGCTTAATCACTGTTTCGCAAGGGTGAGCAAAACCAAGGCAAAACAAATCTTTATAGCCTGGAAGAACCTTACTGCAGATGCAAAACGGACCCGCGCTCTAAACGAGATGCGAGAAATTGATGCAAGATACAGCGCTTTACAAGCATCAAAACGAGAACTTGACACTTTAATTAAAAGAGCAGCAGATGATGTAAGTGAGTGGAACGAACGATTGAACGAATTGCACAACGAGATGGCAGAGCTTCGTGGGCAAATCGAGGAAAACCGCGAAGATGCAGAGCCTCAGTTACTTCAACATACAAATGCAAAAAGAGTCGCATCAGCTTGGTTCAGTCTCTGTGATACAATAATTTTACTTGAACTTCAAACCCTTGAGAGTCAACTTAATGAAATATCACACGAAACTTTTATTGATCTGGAACTACTTGTGCAAGAAGCAACAGATCTGGATTCTCTGATGGAAATGCCTGTGAATGAGATTCTTCTACGTTGGGTGCGCTTCCATGTACCTAATGAAAGAGTAGAGAATTTTGCTACTGACATGGCAGATGGAGAAGTTCTCTGGAAACTTCTTTGTGCCATCAAGCCCCCTGGAATCGACTTAAACGCAATCGAAAATCGTTGTAATGGATCTACGCTCGGTTGTGTTTTGGAAGCCTTCCAAAGCATACCAACGCTGAACATGATCAACATGAATATCATTTTGACAGGAACTGATGATGTCATATACTGCATCCTCTCCTATCTCTTTTGCTCATTCCCTGCTTTATCACGACCACAGCCTGTATGGGAGGAATGTCGCAAAGTAATCAAGGAAGCCGCATTAGCGCAAGAAACACTCGCTGATTATGTTGCACGAAATTCAATATACGACCTTCGTCACGAAACTACATGGTTATCACTCGTAAACCGAACCGAGGAGACGAGACGCAAAGTGCGATGGTGTATTCGGGAACGTGATCAAAAAGTAGGGCTTTGGAATAATGTTCACAAACGAGTGCAATCAGTGGGATGGGTTCTCTTGCTCGAGCGGCTGCGCGGAAATAGGGTAGAGGTACCCAACCACAAGGAAGCGCGCCTTCTTGCTGAATTTACAGTTGTCTCTGGTTACTCACCTTCCAAACGCGAAGATGAGGCCGTGAGTACAATTCTCGCGACTCACTACGAGATCATCAAGACAGCTTACTACTATTATGCAATTCAAGCAACAAGTGAAATCTCTCCTCGGGACGATGCATGCATGCGACCATACGGACTTATTTTGTTTTGTCGTGATACTGGTCTAGACTCTGCATTTCAGTTGGAAAAAACATGTGAAATTTTGCGATTACAATGTCAAGGAACTTATGGAAAAATATCCCCTCATCACTTCGTACGCTGCCTTCTTTCCATGGGTGATACCATGTTTCAGGGACTCTCGCCAGCAGCTAATCTTTCGAGATTGATGGATGAGCGTATATCGTCACTGCGTGCGTTTCTAGATAGTCAGGTTGAAACTTCTCAGGAGCTTGCCCAGCAGACAGGGCGGAGGGAAAGTATGTCCAGTAGTAAGGACTTGCCTCAGAAGTCGGGTGCGACATCTCAAGGCGGCAAACATGCTTCGATGAGGCGTCGTAAAGGTATGTCGCCCCAAGCCGTCATGATGAACATACCCACTCTTAATTCCTCGCATATACGCTTACGCAGGGTTGTTTGGCAGGATGAAAGTACGACAAGCCTACTACGGAGTGAAATTAAGCGCATAGCATCTGCCTTCGGAAAATTAGCTTCTGATGTCTCGAATGAAAAGTTTGGAACTGAGTCTAAACCAGCAGGTAATCCCGTCGATGAATTCTTTTGTATTCCTTTGAAGCCATTTGTGGATAAACTAAAAAACTATTTGTCCTCGGAAGCAAGCGTTGCTTTAGAGGACGAGGTACTTGCAAATCTTCGTTTCAACCACTCTTCTTCAATTTTCTTAGGCGATTTTTGTGAGCTACTCGTAGCTATTTGCGCATTCACTTCCGCAAATCCTCTCGTTCCTTTTCCGAAGAGGTTTGAAGAGTTTCTTCAATTATTTTTTGAACGAATCGACTTTCAATCAAACATGTCACAGCACACCGCATCAGACACAGGAGCTTTGTGTCGTAGTCTGTAATTCAAGCTATTTTTAATAGTAATAATAATAATTATTATTATTATATTATATTCCTCCCCTCCCTCACCATATTTTTATATTTACTTTTCATCGCGTGCTGCAAATTGTAACCTGGGTAAGTTCAAAATAATTTGTATCAAGATTGATTTAGTTTCTTTCCATCTGTACATGACCGGAGAGGTTCTATGAATTCTCGCTGAGAGTATAAACGCTTGGTTTAAAGATATAACCCATGTCTCTTTTAGATGACTGCATTCGCTCTTTCAAGACCGAGCCCCCTCTGCCAATATATCTTCTTTTGACAATGATTGTTGACTCGAATGTTTGGCTACAAACCGCACGAATGACAATGTTCATCTTGATCGAAGGCCATGGAATTGATATAAGTATCATGAATAGAGGTCAGTAACTTAGGAAATAATAGCTTAAAGGTCTCTGCTTGTTCCGTCCCAAGTTTCCCTCAAAGGTCTTATAGAGAAGCCAACTATTAAACGGTAAACAAAATATACATCAGACTCGTACTTTTATTTTAACTTCACAACAAATCTAATCGTAGGGTTCTTTCTCATTTATATCCGGGGGGACGACATTGCCATGAGTGTTCCCAAAAGTCTATTTCAGAAAGGTTATCAAAGGTTTATCCTATCAGGGGTAGAGAAGTACTAGGAAGTTAGGTAAGTATAAGGTAGCTTTGACGGTAAAACATACTACAGGAGTTCTGAAGCTGATACTCAGGAGTATATCCCATATAGGCCTAATCTATATATAAAATTATACAACGTAACGGCAATCCTCCTGCAACATACAAGAGACAGGAGAACCTCCAGAGCTAGGCAAAAAAAAGCAGAGTAAATCTACTCTTGAACGCGCGGTTCAGTGGACTGATTGTTACTAGAATGGCACGCTCAATGGATGTGACGGCTCTGACCTGTGTAGATGACTTTTGTGAGCTCCTTGAGGCTGAGGAGACAAAAGGGCTTGTGATGGATGTACATGCTTCGTGGTGTGGCCCTTGTACTGTGCTTCAACCGCGGCTACAAAGCCTTCTAAATGAGCTCAGTGACGAGGAGAGCTGTCGCATGAAGGTGGTCTCTGTGGGGCTCGAAGTTCTCCGGGACTGGCTATCTCCGTCATCTCCTGGAGCAATTTCTGGCCACGAAAGTAAACGCGGGATGATGGACTCTCTTAATGACCCTTTAAGCTCGATCGAGAACTTCAGTAAAAATAAGCGTAAATTTTTCAGTGGTTTGGACTCAATGCTCAAACCAGCTACTGTGGCACACCTAAAGCAAGTTATTGATCACACTGCAAGCCCAAAACCTTTGACCCTGTTCTGGAAAGTCGGAGGAAATGCAAATGAACTTCATAGTTTTGTTGTTGGAACGGATAGCCCAGCAGTTGAAAAGGAATTCAGTCTTCTACGCCAAAATATACTCAGCAAAAAATAAAACAACTGCCTGTAAACTATGAAGTAAGGTTCAAAAAGGGAGGGCGCTTGCAATACGCTTTAAAGTTACAACACCCATTTATACCTATAATTTTGTTCCTGGACACTACAAATGAAGTTAAAGTCCAGCTGTGGCTATGAGCGAAGATGACTACTCCTAAGCACTACAGCCTCTCTTTTTTAGTTAGCACGGCCCGTAAGAAGGCAGCTGTGTAACGAAATTTATAAATTGTATATATCTAGGAAGATATAACCAAAGATTTTTTTTGTAGCAGCTGAGGAGCTAGCTCGCTTCTTCTGTTTTCTCACTTTCCTTCAATAAGGTTGTATAATCAGTGCAAGTGGTAAGCTCTCTTGCCGAGATCTGGGGCTTCTATCTGGTTTTAGTTGTTTATTTCTTATCTATAAATTTCAAGTTTGACGAGAAAGGAGTTGATCTAAACGTTCTGTGCAATACTTGCCTTCAGAACTCAAGGAGATGAAAATGAATCAGGATGAGGTGAGATCAAATTTGTTTGATGAATGATTACTGAGCAGTCTTGGCCGAAGAGGGCGCGGCGCAAAATAAGAATAGTATGTTTCACGTCGCGTCAAAATGAAAGATATCGGTGTTCTGAAAGGGAAGAGTGAGAGGGTAAGATAGGGAGAAGCACGAAAAGGAACGGGACGGAAGGCGCCCTCGCCAGACGCCTAAAGTTGTCATTTGCATCATGATCATCTTTGCTTCTTCTACTTCGTCTTCCGTCAATGATAATTTGGTATGAATTGTATGCGTGCTCATAAAAATTTGAAACACAGGTAAAGCAAACTATGGAATGTAAATCCAATGGCTTCTTCCTTGGACAAGGAGGCAGCCACCAAAAGTGTGCATATGTGTCAAAAAGAAGAGGAAACCACATATATATGTTGTTTTGCACAAAAATAAACATTAAGAATGTGCGAGAATGTGTAAAAGTCCTAATGTGAAAATGAACGAATCAGAGATACTTGGAGGGAGAATGTCGGTATTCAGCACTCGCATTTGCATGTCAGGATGACTATACATTCTGACATGATGCTAGAACTGAATCGTGAAGATGATAAAATAGGGAGAGGGGAGAGACAAAAAGGAAAAGAACAAAGAGAGAGCATCATGCACAGAATATGTTGCAGAATGAAGTGTATGTAGTCTTTTGTTGCAGTGTAATATGTATCGAAAACATAGGGATAGGGAGCAGGGAGGGAGATGCGCGAGTCTACGTTAGTGTACGCATTCTTTCGCAAGGAAGAAAAGCCCCCTTTTCTTTCCATTAAAACCCTCTCAGAATTTGAACCCCAGGTTCCCTGATTCAGTCATAACAAGCAGTGCTCCCTCGCAAATCCTAAAAGGTATACAAGGATAGCAGCATGCTGCCAATAAACCGCCCGGGATATGGGCC
The DNA here is from genome assembly GCA_004764695.1 of Schizochytrium sp. TIO01. NCBI lineage: Eukaryota > Bigyra > Thraustochytrida > Thraustochytriidae > Schizochytrium > Schizochytrium sp. TIO01. The sequence goes on along the minus strand of SMSO01000034.1, from coordinate 775,729 downwards.
TCGTTTTGTTGAGTAAGGTGGCGTATTTCAAGAGTGAAAAGTTGTGGATGCTGTGCCAGCGAGAGAAGGTCTGATGTAGTAGCCTCTAACTAAAGTTGCAGTAGTTGATAGTGTGCTTTGGGTTGACCATACTAGTCGTGGCGAAACCCAATACGAAGAAAAAAGGTAGAATGAGACAGGGTGAGGATAAACTACTTTCCTGATTGGGAAAGACGTTAGAAGAAGGCCTCACACGACTTCTCCAGCGGATCGAAAGATAATAAATTGGATGGATGGGTGGACGCCTTCAAACAGATCACGTGAATTCTGATCAAGAAAGAGTACAGCTTTCAAGAAAATAGAAAGTCGTCTTGTGCAATGATTTCAAATTGCATGTCCAGCCAAAAATTTACCAAGCGCTGCTGTCGCCACCACTGCCCATGGCACGAGGGGCGCCGTAGCCGCCGCCACCGCCAAAGCCACCCTGGCGGCCACCACCGCTGCTACCGTGGGTACGAGAAGCGAAGCCATCTCCACCCTTATCCATACGGTAATCGCGGCCACCGAAGCGGTTGCCACCACCGCGGCCACCACCTCCACGACGGCCACCACCACCACGGTAGGCGCCGAGCTGGGAGAGGAACTCGGGAACACCTTGGCCGTTCTCTGAGAGAAGATCGTAGAGCTCACGAGCAAGGTTAGAGTTGCGCTCGTTCATCATACTGATGGCGGTACCCTTGTTTCCGGCACGACCTGTACGACCGATACGGTGGACATAGTCGTCAATGTTGCCAGGCATATCGTAGTTGATGACATACATAACATTGTTGATATCAAGACCACGAGCAGCGACGTCGGTGGCTACCATAATAGGTGTGCGGCCAGTACGGAAAGACTGCAGAGCCTGCTCACGCTCGGCCTGGGAGCGGTCACCGTGAATGGAGGTGGTTGGGAAGCCCTCACGGCCCAGAGTGTACTCGAGTGCATCGGCAGAGCGCTTTGTCTCCACGAAAACGAGCACAAGGCCGGACTCGACCGTGTTGAGAAAGCGGATAAGGAAGGGGGTCTTGTCGGCCTGGTCAACGTACTCTACGCTCTGAGTAATGTCAGAAGCGGCACTGCCAACACGACCGACAGTGAGGAAGACGTAGTTGTCGAGGAAGTCCGAGGCAAGACGCTGGATCTCACGAGGGAAGGTGGCACTGAACATGAAGGTCTGGCGATCGCGGGGCATGTCTTCCATCTCCACGATGCGGCGAATCTGAGGCTCGAAACCCATGTCGAGCATGCGGTCAGCTTCGTCAAGAATGAGGAAGCGGATGCAAGCGAGACCAATGCGACCACGCTCCATAAGATCAAGAAGACGGCCAGGTGTGGCCACGAGCAGATCACAGCCACGCTCAAGCTCGCGAAGCTGCTGACGCACATCAGCACCACCATAGACACAGACAACAGCAATACCGGTGCAGTAGCAAAACTTGAGAGCCTCATCGTAGATCTGAGAGGCAAGCTCACGAGTGGGAGCGAGGACAAGAGCGTTGGGGAATGACTTGCGCGAAGACTGGCCGAAGTCTTCAAGAGGAACAGGCCCCTTGGTAAGCATTAGGGTGATGACAGGGAAGAGGAATCCACCGGTCTTACCCGAACCGGTCTGAGCACAGGCCATCATGTCACGACCAGCAGTTCCGATGGGCAAAGAAAAACGCTGCACGGGGGTGGGCTTGACGAATCCAGCGCGCTCGACGTTCTTCTTCAGACGTTCATGAACATCAGCATCGTCAAAGCTCTCGATACCCTCAGGGATATCCATACCACTGGTTTCCACAGGAATGTCGTCGTACTTGTCAAAGTTGATGCCGGTGGACTTGCGCTCTCCGAAGATTTCATGCTCCACACGAGGGTCCTCCTGCATGCTGCCGTGGAATCCAATTTCATTCTTGCGAGGTCCGTACGAGCGACCGCCGCCAAAGCCGCCGCTAGGACCGCCAGGACCGCCGCCACTCTGGCGGCTGCCATAGCCGCCGAAAGCGCCGCCGCCCGAACGGGGAGGGCCTCCATAGCCGCCACCAGGGCCACCACGGTTGTAGCCGCCACCAGCACCGTAGCCACCGCCAGCACCGGCACCGTAGCCACCACCGCCGCCAGCACCGTAGCCGCCACGAGAAGAGGGAGGAGGGCCACGAGAGCCTCCACGAGGAGCATTGCCGGGAGGAAGGTCATTGCCGCCACTGCCGCCACTGCCTCCACGAAGGTGAGGCGGAACGTACTTGCCTCCGGACATGTTTAGTTCGCAGTCGTGTCTTGTCTTGCCTTGTCTTGTCTTGTCGTGTCTGGTTTGATCTGCGTCGAAGAAGACGTAGAAGAAGAAAGGGAAGGAGAAGGAGTGGAAGAAGAAGAAGCGGTAGAAGAAGGAGGAGAAGAAGAAGAAGAAAAGAAGAGGGAGGAGAAGAAGAAAAAGTAGTCGTCTGACTGTTTTGTCTTTATGTCTTTGGTGACGTCTTCTATCCTATCAATCACTCAATCATAAAAACAATTGATCATTCATTCATTCATTCATTCATTCATTCTTTCTTTCTTTCTTACTTTCTTTCTTTCTTATTTTAGTTGTATTAATCAAGCATAGCATTAGATATGGTTTATTAAGTTATCTCTAGTCAATTAATCAAAATACACGATCACCGTCACTTAAGCTTTCATTGTAACGATGATGGGCTGACTTTACTTTACCCGAGAGTTCTTTTGTTGCTTCTCTGCGCTTATGATTCACTTTCTATGTCGTACTTACGCAGTATTCTACGAAATAAGTGTTTCTCAACTTTGCTTTTAACTTTCTTATTTCAGCTCAATTTTTCCCTATAGTAATTGAATAAAGTATATTAGCAACATGTTTCCTTTTTCCTCTTTCGGATTCCCATATTTCCTTTCGTACTATTTTTTTTAACGTTGTCTGCTAAAAACTTTGAACAAACAACAACAGCCAATTATATACGAATGAATGTTCAAGGTGAAAACCACGCCTCTTCATCTTGCAGCTTGCGAGAAAAGAAAAGTAAATATACACAGACTCAAATATGCAACAGTTCCCAGGACAAAGTACCAAGGATATGTTAAAATGACAGCAAGGCTTTGCAGAATGTAGTACATAGTGATTTTGAGTCCATGACACTCGCGAAGGGAAGGACGACTTTTACTGCTAGATTTCTATAATACGTAAGGCCTATCTATACCTATAATTTGTTAATTTATTTTTTTTCTGCACATGACAAAGCTACACGCATATGTAAAATAAATAAAAAGACCATCAATCGTAAGTAGCAAACTGTTCATAGTGTTATTTGCTATGCAAAATAGTAGTAGACATTCTAATCTAAAATGAAAGATTTCCGATAGCCCAATGATTCATTTTCCTTTCTTTCTTTTGCAGCTTTTATTGCTTCATTTGTCGCTTGCAAACTGCAATCCAGAGGAAAACTCCTTCACCACTGCCGTGTATCAACTGATGTTTTTCTATACGTTCGCTGCTTTGAAGCCTGGGAGAAAACGCTTCCAATGGCAATACACGAACGGCTATTGTCCCTTGCTCCGCAGTCACTAATACTAGAAACTTCAACTGCAACGGCGGTTCGCCATGTCCACTGGTACTTTGTTAGTGCTATGAGCTACTGGTCTTCTAGCCTGTTATTTTTAATTAAACTGCCAGGAACATTTAGGTAGCCACTACCGAACTCGTAGGGCCAATATTCAGGCAGCGGATGTCGCCAAAACAGAGTAAGTCCCTCCCTAAGCAATCCTACTCGATTTTTTTTAAAACTAATAAATTAGCTTTGACTTAGCAGTACTAGTTGAAAATTATTAGGTAATGATAATGACCTTTGAAAACATGCACTTTTTTAAGGAGTAAAAAATAAACTAATATTAAATTTTAAAAAGAAGGATTATACCTTATATCTACTATTAACTCAGCACTGTGAAAGGAGCTTCGGTTTGATCGGTTTTCGAAATTAGAATTTTAATTAACCTATTTACCATGGTAGGTATATCCATATTATCTATACCACCACCATGGTTTCGAGACCAATATAACCAGCTAGAAAACAACGAATAGGAAAGAGTTCAAAAACAGACGGCAGGAAGCAGTAGTTACCTCCCCAGTAGCACCTTTTTAAACTGCCAAAGTTTCTCTCGTAGCTCACCCTGTGTAAGTAGGTAGGCACTACCTAACCTTTTGTCTTAATTATGAATGGTAGGTAGGTTGCCTGAGATTTAGTTGGCCTCGGAGGCGCTCTCGGTGATGATGGTCATGACACTCTCCTCAAGCCACCAAGCAATGAAGTGTAGGTGGAGGTAATAAGCATTGAACTGGGTTGAACGATTATTTTGAATTCCAGTAACCGCACATGTGGGCCTGATTTGTTGCACAAGTTTTTTGTTGCGAATTGCTTATGCAGGTGCAAGACTTTTAAAACTAAGTTTAAGCTTTCTAGGTTGAGCGTTGTTAACTACTGTATACTATCCTACAAATAGGAGGGAGCTTCGAGAAGGTTCATGTAACTACCTCTTGACTAAATTGCTTTTTTCCTTTTTTCCTTTTAAAGCTTTTGATTGAACATGAAAGAAATAAAAAGGATCTAGTAATTCTGATTCGTCTGCCACTCAGAAGTAATCTAAAAGAAAAAGAAAAAAGTTAGAACTCAGTATCTAATCTAGCTAGAGATCTTCGGATGAACAATGGAAAGTAACTTATTCTGAAGATGCATTGCAAGACAATCGATCGAATCTGATAAATGCATTGTTAAAATCTCTTCCTTCGTAAGCCATGCTCACAGGCGGAGCCTTTGTATGGTTCCAAGATTAAACAAACATAGATATTTTCAATTCTAGATTTCAGGAACTAAGGAAAGTCTTCGATGAGCAACTATTCGCAGTAAATTAATTCAGGTTGTCCGTCAAAACGTCGATACATCTTCAATCAGATGATGCTCAAAGCTCACCAGTGACAGCCTGATATTTTGCTGCCTATGCACTTCGATGATAAACCCAAACTTGTTGTCTTTTGTAAACACTTGGTGTAGATATTCATGATTTTGTATTCTTCTGACCTTATAAATTTGATCTTTCACTCACCTGCATCTTTATATGTTACATCTTCCCGCACTGCAGCAGTCAAAGACCCTCTCATGGTACGAGGAATAGTCTGCTCATAGATTCCCGTACGTTTCCTGGAGTTTTCACCTGCAAGTAAAAGAGTTGATATGAATACCTCTGACTGGTGAGAGTGGCATCGGCATGAGTATCAACTTTGATAGTAGTATGGAATCATCTCTTATCATATCGGTAAGCAAGCTTCCTTCAGAAACAGGGAAGGTTTATATTTGTCTAAGAAGCGACGAATTGCTACCGTGGTGTCACTTTTCTTTAAAATTAAGCTCTAGTATGCACTATTTAACTATAGTATGTCTTGACCTCAACCCAGTTCGAAACTTTTTTCGGTTTTTTGAGAAAGTTCTGTGAAGGATGGGTTCTCCTCTCTTCAATATAGGGAAGCTTTTCTACTTCTTTCTTGATAGTTGCAGCCAAAGCAGGAATGCATTCAATGTTTGTAATTAATTGTTATTTAAAATGAATATGTATTTATTTATTTTCAACTCGTGGGATATTTGTTAAAACAATTTCTTTATATAAGAAAGGTACCTTTAGTTACAGTATTCGTGCCATTGTTCAAATTGGCATGCCTACCATGAAGAGGCGGTATAGTGTACGTTTCGCTCTTCATGGTGTTTTTTTTGTCTATTTTTTAATGCTATAATACTAGTTAGATACATATTTTATTTTATTTAAAATGAAAATAATATATATATAATAATATATCAATTATGTTAAGTGCAGGATAGTCTCGCCCGTGGGAATCGGAAACGCCAGCTCGGGAATCCTCAACTCTGCGCGGCATGGATGGAAACGCAGGGAACCATCAAGAAATGAGCCACATGATTCATAACTTTCATGTAGCCAGGGGCTAGGTTCAATGGCGTTCTTTGTGGTGAAACGCATAAAGATAAGGAAACATGAAACCCTTCTAAGTTTGGCGAGCAGTTATTTCAACACAAAAAATGAAAGTGTGCTACCATCATGCTATCGACTCTATTCTTACTACACCATCATGGTAATAATTTAGCGTGTTCGCTCTCAGGCCTTGTGCTGCTGAACTTTCCAAACATCGCCAATATAAGCATTCCTCGTTCTCAAGTGTTTAATTTTTTCTGATTTCTTTCATGCCATTAAAAATAAAATAAAATAAAAATTCATGTAATGGTATAACTGGGTTTATTGCGAATTTTAACCACTGCAACAAGAATTTTTCCTTTTTTTAAACAAAATTCAATGACATTCGTGCAGCAAGGTAGGTATGCTATTCATAGATCTCAAGCTATTGCTAGCACTTCGAACTCTTTAACAGCAATAAAGTATTACCATATTTTTAGAATAATATAATCACGGGCTTTCTACTCGTACACAGTCCTTTGGCTCGCCGTGGAATTAATTCTATGCTTCCAATCGTCCATTTCAAATACCTCTTTAACATTTCTTTCAATGCCTCTCTCTTCACCCTCTTTCTTAGAAATATGAAATGCGGAAGACAAGCATATTACAGTGTTTAGCAGGGAGTACACATTTTGTGGGTGAAATGCTCGTATCATCTTCTTATTTATGCGGTTACATCTTCAACATGCATGAAATCTTTAAACTGTGCAACTTTTGAAATGAGCAACCAAATTCATTTGTCAAGCTGGTAATCTGCTTCGCTTTGACTTGAGTTGTTGCATAACTAGGCGTAAGCTTTGTAAGTGAGAGCATTGGCAAGGTGACTGGTTCAATTGTGAAAAGAGAGAGTGGATTCCAGAAACTGTGTTAAAATGAATTCGAAGACAAAGACCATCATACCTTTTTCCATGCAAACTACTTTTATTTCCGGTATAAAATTGATCGTTAGCACATGTCCTTAATAGCCATTCGCATTGGTCAGGGTTACGTCTGCTTCATTTATAGCGTAGCTTAGCTCGTTTTCATGCCTCTGCTTCTTCCTTTCAATTTTTCTTGTGAGTGATCCACATTTAAACAGTCTGTAAGTCATTTCGCAAAGTTGCCATTGTTTAGTCAGTTGATAATGTCATGGCAGATGAGAAATTGTTAGCAGTATACTTCACACCAAAATAATTGATATCCTGTGCGAGCAAGTAAGAAGTTAGTGAGCGGTCTCAATGGGACTTGAAGTTGCAAAGCTTCATTGTCACCAATGACCACTACGGCAAACAAAGGTTAATAGTTAAGCTTGTCCTGGCGAGATCAGATCCAAGTTTTCCTGGAACTAGGAAAAGGGTCTTTCTGAGAATAGGATTTTCTCGTTTTACTTTGTCTCTTCTCCTCTTGATAGCTGGAAGGAAAGAACCCTCAGTAGCTGATAATGATTCCGATTGAAACTACACATCTATGGTTTACTTTATTGTTTCTTCTAAAATTTGATGTTCTAAGAATTTTAAATGAACAGGGCAAATGGATGTATGCGGACTTCCCAATATGAATTCCTATTTTGATTTCAATCAGCCTTACCAGATGCACTGGAATGCTTTAGTTATCAAAATAATCTTAGGTGATTTTCATGTTATCTTCCCTCCTGATCATGATTATATTTGTTTTGTTTGTTCACTCACATTAGTCAGAGGTCAGGTCTCCTATCCAAACTTTTATTTCGTTAGGATTGTTTATTTTGTTTGTTTTGTTGTTTTCTCTTTCTTTTTTCAACACCAAAAATCCTATGATAATTTTATATAGCCTTAATAATGTTATTCTCAGCCCTTAAATACCATTGTGCAACATTATCATTGCAGGTATCTAGTCGTCTCGGTAAGCTTTAAGACAGAATACATAACCTAAAGTAAGGGTATATGTATTTACGGCGCCTTTTAGCGCCGTTGTAATATCAAACGTTTCTTGTATGTTTTCCATTCCAGCCTTGTGCCAATATATGAGACCTCGGGTAAAAGCCAAAATTAAAGGTTTTTATTGTTAATTATTGACCTGCTGACATATCTAATTTGGTTACCGTGATCGATATTTATAGATAACTTTAGTAATGCGTGACATTTGCAATCCAAGGATCTTTTATTGCTTTACTCGTTTTTTTAATAATCGCTTTTGGACTTTGGTGTCCCCGACTTAAACCTAACCTGTCAGAACCAACATTTTGAGGGCCTAAACTATCTTGCTTTTTATCATATTTTGGAAATACGTTCAATTTTTTCTGCTCAGCAACAAAACTTACGCATAACAGCCACTAGGCAAATCACAAGCTCTAGGATGCATCGTGTTTCCTTTTACTTACCTCAGCTTTGGTAAATAAAGTAAAGGTTATCCAAACTTGTGTTTCCAACAGTATCTACTACTTCAGGAGACAACTCTTCACAAAAAAAACTTTGATCCAAGCTCATCTAATTTGCGCAAGTCCAAGATGCGTTAAGTATAGTAGTCTACTCCCTAAGAGTAGTGGTCTGAGTGAAGGGATAAGATAAAGGCTCTTTGAACATTACGCCACTCTCACTGTTTAAAAGTTGAGGGTATTTGCATTGCCAAAGAACCCTAAAGAACCTTAAACCTTGAAGTTGACTACGTATGTCTAACTAGGTAACTACCTAAATAGGCGGAACAAATGCGACGCGATTCACTCTTCTATGAGCTTTGCCCCTTGTAAGTAGAATTCATAGATTTAGTTCGAGTGAGGGATGCTCTATGTTACGGTTTGGTTGCTTTAGATGTTTTGGTTGTTGCAATTAGAGATTGTTTTGGCTTGAGTCTTTGCCCTAGTTGAATTTAACTGATCACCTCTGACTAGTAGCGAGAGTGTCATTGGTGTTGATGTTGTTATTGCTGTTAAATCTGTATTACTCCACAAGCATTTCGCGCAACTCTGACTAGTCAAATATATTGGGCTATCTCAAGCCAAAACAATCATTCATGCCCTTCCACCATTCTCATAGAATCTTCTTTTTTCAATTTGTAAGCCAAAACAGAATACTCATATGTAGGACTTCGCAGTATTTATTTTTTTATTTTAGAACTCAACTTTTTCCTAAAAGTTGCGTAGGAGCGCTCTCTTTATTCCAACCTCCCGATGCCATGCTGGCATTGACTGTTATGATTGAATCTAATAAGCTTCTATGTCCTAGCAAATTATTTACCCAGTTCAAGGTATTTAGGCACCTACCTACGTATAAGTCTGTGCTAAATTATAAAATCCATTCACCATCATGACTTGCATCTCGCGGCTAGCCAGAGCAACATTTTAGCAAGTTACAGTCTTTGCCTTCCATTGCCAAGTCGTAGCTTCTCAGATTCTCCACCCCTCCAGAGACAAGTAATCAAGTAAACCCTCTTTCTCACTACCTAGTTAGTGACTATTCCTATTGAATCCTTTTCGCTTGAGTAAAAACTCAAGAAAAAAACATAAATATTGTTTCACCTTAGACCTTGATACCACCCTGGTAGCCTATTTCTAAAAGTACGAAATCTATTCACTGCCTAGGTATGTGCTATACACAGTTAGCTCATATATTTTTCCTGCGGCTACTACATACTACTCCTAATAGTTCTTGGTAACCATAGTAGGAAGCGCCCTCAGAATGCTAATAGATACGTCGGTAGCCTCTAGGACTGCTTTTATCGCACTAGTTATATCTATCTAGTTAAAACAGTGACTTGTTCTACTAGTATTAGTACATCGAAAGAATCCTAGAAAGGAGGAGAAGGAGAAGAAGAGGACTGATAATACGACGAGCAAAAAAGCAAACAACGCGGGTGCGACCGGAGGTCCCCGCCACAACTATTGCCACTGGCACCTCGGCCAGCAGGGCCCGGCGTGTCAGGCAAGGGAGTCCATTGGATAGATCCTCACATCTGCTCTTTCAGAGGTGTCTATACTGCATACAGCAGAGTGGCGTCCTGGCGGTTTGGCGCGGATAGTAGGTTGCAATTACTTACCTTCATATAAACTTAGAAAGGAGGCAGCCTTGACCTGGCACTTGATCGCTCTTTTTCAATTTCGAGCTATCCTTTAGAGCTGCTCCTGGGAACCTCTTCATCTCAGTCTTTTCTTCCTTTGGCTGTCTTTGGGTAGGGCCATACTTGAATTTAGGTCAAAGACATCGAGGGTTGACTCAGTGCTTGTTTCGTTTCTTGTCATATTTTGTCTCGAGCTACTGACTGGTATTGGTATCAGGAGCTCCTAATTCTTAAGCAAGACATTCAAGTTTGAACTTCAAGGGGTCTACTTCTTTCGTACGTGTGCATACACATAACCTCTTCGCTGTCCGTGCTATTCACCTTGCACGGGGTCTCAGCTGCCAACCTGTCTAAAAGTTCACATTTGGTTTTTTTGTAACAGCACATTGCCTCCAACTTTGGAAGCATCTGGAGCACTTTGTCATATAGATCGCATCTGTTGTTATCACCGCCATATCGTATTGCTCGAACCTGGGCGACTAATCAAGTCTTCTGCTCACCAGGATAATGTCTTCACCATTCGTAGCACAGAGCGGGTGGGACACCGAAGGCGACATTGATGTGACATTAAGCCCATCCTCACCTACAGATGACCCTCCATCGCCCGCGGTTACTCCTCCACCAAGAATGCACCGCAGCTTTCACGATGATGAGGATGTTGAGGATGACGATGAAGATGACATACACGATAGCCGAGGTCATGATACACATTCTCATGGTACGCCTTCAACTGGCAGCCTCGCCCCCGAAGATGTTGAACTATTATCTGAGCACTTGGCAACGGTCAAACTAAAGGCAGAAGAGCGTGTTTTCACTCTCAACTCTCAACTTCGTGATTTGCGCAAGCGATTAGCAGTCTCCGAAAAGAAAAATTTAGAGATGCAACATCGTTTGTATTTACAGTCTCCGCAACTGGCACCACGGAGGCTAGACTTTGCTGAAGAGGAGGAACTTCTTAACTCAAATACTCGCGACAGTGATGTTGTGGATCCAGATGATAATGATGATGACGATGACGTATTCATTGGTACAAATAATAATTATGAAGACGATGAAAGTGAAACCGAAGTACTTCAAGCGCGGAGGCAAGGCCCGGAAGGTAGTGATGACCCCATTCTCGCTGCATGGGAACAAGGCAACCGAGACTTTGCAGGAGGCGACTTTGAAAGTGGCGTACGGCATTACACTATTGCGGCACGAATGTTGGCTGCAAATCATGCTGCTGCAGAAACTCGCGTTTCTGAACTGGAGTCAGAACTCGAAGAAATCAACGCTGAGCGAGAACTATTTGCTGAGCGGGATAAGGCCTCACGAAAGGAATTAGAAGTCGCCCGTCAAGAACTGAAGTGCGTTGAGGACGAACGTGACTCTGCAAACGATGCCCTTGACCAGGTTCAGACTGAGCGTAATGAAGCTCTCACTGCAGCCAAAGAATGGCAACGGCTTCACGATAACGCCCTTCAAGAAATAACTCGTCTTCAAGGGCAGGTTGAGGGTGAGCAGACACGCGCTGCAACATCTATCCAGGAACTTGAAGCACATTTAGCTAGTCTCCGCGAAGAACTTGACAACGCTTACTCCATGAAAAATGATGATGCGGATCAGCTTCGAGCTGAGGTCGCAGAGGAAGTGCGCAAAGCAAGAGATGCCGCTTTGGCTGAAGTTCAGCCTGAAATTGATTCTTTGCGCTCCCGATTGGAGGCGCAAGAACAAGAGGCTTTGGACACTTCTCTGCAATTGAACCAACTTCAGGCTCAATCAGATGCTGCTGAGCACCTCCAAGCTCAAATCGGGGCTTTGCAGAAATCTCTGGAGGAGAGTTTAGCAAAGTGTGGAGATCTCGAGGCTGAAAGTCAGAACAAGGAGATTCAGAACAATCAACTTGAAGCAGAATTAACCACATTGCGGGAGGTCTTAGCTGAGACTCAGCGCGCATCAGCGGAGCGTTTGAACGGAAACCAGGAAGAGATTTTAGAAGAGGTTACATCTCTTCGCGAGCAACTTGCTGCATCCAAGCAAATCGAAACCGAGAGTTCAGCCCAGATTAAACTGCTGGAAGACCAAGAACAAGACTTGTACGCCCAAATCGAAGAGCTTGAGAAAGAGAAATCAGACTTTGAGCAACAGCTTGGTGTGAAGACAGACCAATTAAAGCAACTCTTGAAGAAACTCAAGACGCGGAAGCAAACTACTGATGATCAAGCCGCTGAAATCCAGCGACTGGAATCCGAGCGCGATGAACTTTTGGCTAAGTATGAAAGATCCAATGAAGAAGCAAACGCTTACCAGGCTGAAAATGTGGGGCTCTCTGCTAAATTAAATGATGCATTGACAGAGATTCAGAACCTGAAGAGCCGCTCTGACGCGCTCCAAGAGCATTTAGAAGAGGTAAAACAGGCTTTAGAAGAGGCTCGAGAGTCACATACAACTTCTGAGATCTCAGAACGAGATGTCGCATTGATTCAGGACAAATACGAGAGCAAGCTAAGTGACTTGCATGAAAAGCTCGAAGAAGCTCGTTCTGCCTCCTTTGATGCGGATGTCCGGAGTAATGCTGCTGAAAGTGCCGCTCGTAAAAGCAATGAAGAGCTCGAGTTTGCCCAGGAAGAGCTGTCGAGATTACAGATCGCTGAGTCTTCTCTGCACAGCCGGATTGATAAACTTGAGGAAAACCTTGAATCATCTAAGCGAGCATTCGAAGACCTTGAACAAGAGCTTCAACACACTCGGGATGCTTTAGACGACTCTGAAGGACGTGTCAAGCAGCTCGAAGCACGAGAGGTTGAATTGGCGTCCCAATTGATGGGTCCCAAAAGTGATGCTTCGTCGATGCATGTCATGACAGAACCAACTAATGTTGCTGGTCAGGAGGAACTCAGTGATGAGAAGAGTCCGCCTGTAGCAGCTCTCAACTGGGATGATATGGTTACTGGTGGAGATGACTCATTCACATTCGGTACCTCAACGAATGGGCTGAATGCTACTGGTTATGATTCGCCTCGCTCATCAGGAGAAGATTCTCCAGGTGAACTTTTTGGATCTTCCCGCAGCCCGTTATGTGAGAACCACGACCAAGGCGAAAATATTTTTGACATGCAAATAAAGGACCTGGAGACCCGGCTACAAGAAACGGAACGCAGTAGATCTGAGCTCGAGGCAGAATTGCAAGATGCGTTGTCTGCTAATGATAACATTCACCAACAACTTGAACAGGCTCAGGAAGAGCTTCGGACTGCGATGGATGACTACGATGCTATGGAAGCTAATTATGAGGATACTATGGAGCAGCTTCAGGTAGAACGGTCCAAGGTTGAAACTTTGCAGATGAAACTTGAGAATGCACAAAATGTAGTTGTAGGAGATATTACCTCTGCTATGCTCACCCCCCAACAACAACCAAAGCCCGCCTCTACCCAGTTTTCAGCTTCAGCTTCGCCGAGTTTTGCAACCCCCAATGATAATAGTAGCAGTGATGCTGTCCGTCTCTTTGATGAAGACCCGAGTGAGACTGATAATGTGTTCAGTGAAGAAATTGTTGAAAGTAGTGATCCCTTTGGCTCTTACAAATCAGGCGAGGATATCTTTAACGACCATGCAGCTGGATCAGACCATGCAGCTAGCCTATTTGCTAACCCCCCCAGGTCACCTATTGGAGCATCTCTCTTCGATGAAGGTATTGGGGGTGTAAATGTTCCGAGCCCCAGCAAAGCAAACATGGACGGTCGCCTGGCTGAGGCCATTCAAGCGAATGGCGTCCTCCAGGAAAAGCTTAATGATGCTGAAGCCAAGCTTCAGCAGATGCCTTTATTGCAAGAGCGTGTCCAGGAACTCAAGGATCAGCTTATAAACATTCAGGCTAAGGAAAGTATCGCTAATACAGATCGTGAACAACTTGAAACTCGTATCTTGGAGCTGGAGAATCAATTGGTGCACTCCAAAGAGACCTGGTCTGAAAACTCCTCAAGCAGCATTCGTTCACTAGAGTTGCAACTTGATGAGGTGAAGCAAGAGAAAGAGATTATTGCTGCCAGTTCTGAAGCGCGAGTGAATGAGTTGGAAGAGAACATTCGCATGCTGACTGAGGCAGAAAGCAAGACAAAAAGTGAGCTGGAACAGCAGATAAATTATCTCCAGCAAGAAATTAAGGAATTTGGTCGCGACCGTTTTGCATCAGCCCATGATACAATCGAGCAGCTTCAGGGTCGGCTTGAAGAGTCTAGGTCAGAGCTATTAGAGGTACAAGCAAAATTGGCTGAGGCAGAGGAAACAATTGGTAGTCTCCGTGAACAAGTCGACCAAGCGCAGGCACTGTCTCAAGAGCTTGAGGAGGAGATTGAAGCTTTGAGACAGAGTAAGGCTGATGAAGTTAATGAAACCATTGCGTCATTGCGTGAGCAAGTTATGCAATTGGAATCAGAGGTGGCGAGGGCGACGTCTCTCATTGAAAGTCTGCAAGACGATCTCTCCAGCGCTCAAAGCGATGCTCAGGAAACCTCAATGAGTGCTGAACTCGTGAAAACCCAAGTAACTCATCTGAATGAAGAAGTTGCATCTCTTCAGACCGAACGAAATGCCCTCCAAGGCCAAGTGGAGCAGCTTCGTGGAGAGAGTGAAGCACGCCGTGCTGCGGAATCTCGTGCTACAGATTTGCAGAATGCATTGGAAGCAGAAGTTTCAAAGACTGAGGAACAAGATAAGGACCTGGAGGCCCTGAGAGAAGAACTCGAGCAAGCCTTAAATGGCATCAAAATAGAAAAAAATCGTGTTCAGGATCTTGAACATGAACTTGAAGATCTCGTTGGAGTAAGAGCTCGCCTTGAGAAACTCAATGATTCTGTTGAAGGTTATCGGTCCAGCCTTGAGCTTGCACAATCAGCAAGTAGTGAAGCGGAGCAACATGTTCAGGTCTTATCTGATGAGCTTGAATCTGTAAAGAAATTGCAGTATGACCTCGAAGTGGAGAAGGCGGAAATTGAAAAGCTTTTAAGAGAGAGTGAAGAGAAATTTCAAGATCAGGTTGCCACTGTGCGGATGAAGAGCGAGGAGGAGTTGCAAGTTAAGGCGGATGAGCTAGTGCATTTGGCTGCCCAGCTTCGCTCTGTTCAGCAAGAATTCGAGGATGCGAACAGCAGAGTGGAACTTCTCCGCAAAAAGGCAGAAGCATTAGAGGAAGCTGAGACTGAATGGGCACACGAGAAACGAACACTTGAATCAAGTGCTGAGCAAAACTCGCTCGATTTGCAAGCTCGTCTTGAGGAAGCGCATCAGCAACTGAAGAACCTGAAAGAGGCTAACGCGGACCTTGAAGCAAAAGTTGACCAAGCGAGAGATCTGGAGCGTGTCAGAGATGATATTGAAGCTCGCGATCGTGCTCTGGTACGCCTTTCGCAGCGTACTACACAGCTGGTCGGCCTTGTCAAACGCCTTGAGCAAGAACGAGACCGTGCGCAAGAAGATGCAGCTGCCATGTACGACCTAAGTGTAGACAATGAACTTGAGGAGCGAGGTGGTGGCCTGCGTACAAGGACACAGAGCCCTCTCCGCTCCTTGAATTCTGGCAAAGGTCTTGTCAAAGAGGTATTTGGCGCACCTGGTGTGTTAAATTCTGCATCTAGCTTTGTGAATAGTGATCTAGATTATGACAGGGAAATAAACGAAAACCCGGACAGTGACCAAAACAATAGTGATCTTGATGGCAGTTGTAACTTTGGAGAGCTGTATGATCAGCTTGACGAACGTTTGAATGCTTATCTCGCGACAAACGAGAGTCGTGATCGCGACTTGCGCATTGAACATGCTGCTCTTGTTCAGGAAGTAATGCAAGAAGTGCTCGAATGCAATTCTTTCGCAGATGACGCGCTGTCTCGGCGACGCTTACAGGTGGAGTCTGAAGCAGCAACGGAGGAGCTTGAAGAAGCTCTTCGAGCTTCGCATCAGGAAGTACATGCTTTACAAACTCAGTTAGATTCAATGACTTTACAACTTCAGTACGTACAAGATGAACGAGATGGAAACTCAGCGGTGATTTCAAGCCTCCAGCTGGATCGTGAAAGCTTACTGGAGCAGCTTTCTGTCGCTAAGGAAGCTGCACAGGAGCAAGAAAATGTAAATGCTGAGCTAATGAGGGCCCAGCTTATTCAACAGCAGGAGCAGACAGAGGATGGTGATATGCGTGAGCCTGTATCTCAGAGGAGACTCTCGACCGTTGACCATAGTTTGGCTACTGCCCAGGATAGCGAGCATAGCACAGACGTGGATTCAAACCATGCCCATCAGGGTTGGAATGACGCCGACGATCTTGATCTCGACGGTGATATCATCCAAGAAAGCACTGTTGTAGAGGAGGAATCCAATCTGAAACATTTTGTTGAAAATAGTGAGACCGAAACTGTCGTAGAGCCAGCTATGTTGAATGACGCTTCAGAATCACTCGCGATTGCCCTTAAACGGGTTGCGGATATGGAAACTGAATGTGAGGGGTTGCGTCAGCTGTGTGCACAATATGAGTCTCAAGCGCAGGTCGAAGTTCGCGAGTCGAGTGATTTGCTACAGGAGATCTCTGCAGAGGTGGCATGCTGTGTTTCGTTAAGCAATCAGCTTCATCCTATGGTTGTTTTGGAGAGTGAAGTGGAGTCAAAGACCAACGAAGAGATTCCATCAGAGCCTCCTGTTGAGAACATCAAGCAACATAAAGTTGGCACTGGTAAAATGGCTATGCCTCAGGAGGAAAGGGGGGATGAGGATAACGAAAGTTCTTGGCATGAGGTTGTACGGGAACGAGACGCGGCTCTTCAGCGGGTTTCTGTTTTAGAGAAACAATTGGCGATGCGGAAGTCTATTTTTGGTGCAAAACCCTCAGCTATGGTTAGCAATTCGCAATTAGGGATGGAGGGACGCCCTTTGAGTCCGGGAGATGATTTCCCTCCAAGTGCATCGCCACTGTCTTCTCCGAACCGTGTTAATGAAACTTTGAATGGTTCGGGTCTAGGCAAATCCACGCGAGGTTTGGCGGCACTTCCCCCGCGTACTCAGCAAATGCTCAATGGAGGTGCTGAAGGGCCCGGCTCGATTGACTCGGCTTCTCAGAATAAGACCATTCCTGAGTCCTCTCTTGTGGCCCCATGGTCTGATAAGTGGTGGGACAACGAGCCTGAGGATCTTGACCTGGATTCTCCAGACATCGATGGCTTTGATATGTACTCGCATCAGGATGCCTCTACAAGGTCAGACGCACCTGCGTCAGCGCCATCACCTAACACTGGATATTCGGCTGTATCAACTCTCAACGATTACAACTCTAGCTCTGTCGCTTCAATAGGTATTGGTAGTGCTGGAGTCGTTGGTCTTGGCAGCCCGCCTACTAGTGTTTCTTCTCTGTCCTCACCTCCTCCAATGCCTGATTTTGAATCAAGCACCAGCGGAGATGTTCGTGAACAAGACCAGCCCATTGCCCCCCAAGATTTCAGTTCTGACTCGTTGCTGAATAAAAAACCCGGTGCTTCTCGCGAACCTCAGGGGTGGCCTACAACAAGCTCTCAGCCCAACTCTGTTCGATTTGATACTGATTCTATGATGCAGCATCACCGCCCTAGCACTGCACCTGGTGCTTCCTCCCCTTCAGAAGGTAAGCAATCGAAAGACGAACAGGACGCTAATAAGAAGCGAAAGGACGTTACCGAACCAAGGTTTCTAAGCCAAATGTTCGGGTTGGGTCGTCATCGTGATCTTGTCGAAGCTAGTATGCAAGACGATAACTCTGATTTCGACGAAGGTGAGGCGGAGGATGCTGCCAAGGCACTTGCTCAGGCCTCTCCTGAGAACGACATGTCAGATCCTTTCAAGGCTGCGCGGGAAATGAGGTCTCGTTCGCGTACGTTCAGCAACCTCTCGGCTCGAAGCTTTAATCGGGATGGGTTTGGTCATTCCCATGGCAACTATCCAACATTTGAAGTTAGACAAGAGCCCACTGGAATAATCTCTGGATCGGAATCTGAGAACCAGTATACTAGTACTGAAACAGCACTCCCTACAAGTATGGCACCTCCTGTATCTGCATACTCTATTTCAATGCAGCAGCCACCAAGTGCTGGGGCGTTGTCCTCTCCTCCATTAAGTCCGATAGAGCCGAACGTGATTTCGGCGACCTCCAATCTCTCCGCAATATCCTTAAATGGTGCTACCGGTAACGGTGAAAATAGTGACCTTTTTGAGATGCCGCCAATTTCTTCACTCGTTCCTTCATCGGGAATACCCCTTCAACAAGAACCCAATTCTAGTTATGACTTCCATGGGCAAAACAATATGCCTCAGCCATTACGTGTTGGACATGATAACGGTGGCCTTCAGGACCAGTACACTTCGCCGTACAAACAGGATTTACAAATATTAGCTTCCCGTGATAGCACTGCTTCGACACCTGTTCCGGAAGTAGAATGGGCATCCATGCTTGCAGGAGGGAACGCCGGTGAAAATGCTGGCTCCGTTGAGGATGCAAGCAAGGATAGCTGTTCTGATGAAGTTGATGTGTCTCGCGTGACACTGGAGCACGTTCAAGCTCTCGAGTCTATGAAGGCAGATCTTGAGGCAAGACTGAAGGAATTTGAAAGCGAGCTTTGTACTGAACGTGAGGCGCGCTTATGGCGCGAGCGACAAGTATGTGTGGCAGAGGCTGAGCTAGAGAAGGCTCTCGTAGAAATTGAAGAACTTCGCCAGAAGCTAGCTAGTGGTATGTCGAGTTCTTTGAACCAAGTGTCCGGATTAAAAGAAACTGTGACAGAAAATACCTCGGAGTCTCCCATCCCTCCGGCCTCCGCATTCGATCGTGCAAGTTTGTCTGTGGACACTGGGTCCTGGCGCCATGAAGTGCAAGATTTAAGTGTGTCCCCCAGTCAACATGGCCAGGTTGATGCAGATCCATCGACCTCGTCGAATACGCCTCCGGATGTCCAGCCATGGGCATCTCAGCCACCACCCAGTGTTCAATCCCCTGACCTCGGTGGATTCTATTCTACGGTTTCTTCTGGTGTTGTACCTGTTACAATGAGTTCAGATGTTCTGAACTTGCAGTCTGAACTTGCGCAGTGTAAAGCGGAACTGGAGTCCGCTCAAGAGGAAATTCGTCGTCTCAAAGCTCAATTGGGTGGTGGCACTCATAAAATGGAACTCAGCCTAAAGAAGTTGAATGACATGCTGAAGTCGCGTGAACAAGATTTTGATTACGTGACCAAAAACTTGGCGCTTGACATATACACGAGGTCTCTGAACTCCCCGTCTACTATTTTGAGCGGTGCAATACGAGCACCATCTACACCGAAACGGAAAGCACCTCTTCATGCGCAGCAGCAGAATGCTACAGTCGTTTACACAAAGCCTTCTGGCGTGCGGCGAACTGCAGCTTGGGTTTATAACTTCTTACTCCCCCATATCTTGCTGGTTTTGACAACTTTTCTTATATCTGTGGGCACTCCCCCCGATCTTATGAAAGAAGTTATTCGACTGGCTAGTAATGTTCCGACTTAAGTTATGATTGTTGCGTATTGTATATTGTATCGTGGAATCATGCATAGCAAAAGGGTTCTCGAGTACATTCCATCCCGGCCTTTAGCTTGATTTGTGAATCTCTAAAACTTTTCAAGACAATTTTGTATGTGTTGTTTTTAATTTAACAAAAGAAATCTCAATAAAACATTTATGTCTGATTCTTTATTACAATGTAAAGAAAGATTGCGTTCCTTTAAGTAAGCAAATAATGTCTTTAGGATTGTTGAAAACACAAAGGTGGTATGTGAATATGAACATATATCAAATACGCTTTCTTCTGTCATGTTTCGAGATTTTTTATAGACTTTATGAATGGATGTTGCAAACCAAGGTTTCTTTGAACTCAATGAGTCCCATACACTTCATATTTTTGTATACTCACTCGTGCTCTTCTCTCTTATATTTGATTTTAAACATACGAAATTTTAATCTTCAAAACAAGAAATACAAACTCTTAAATTGAAACAGGCAATTCGAATTACAGTCGGGTCAACTACCCTGGTAAAGACAACAGACACCAACAAACAGCCAGCAGCAACAGTGAAAATGTATTGAATCGGTATACCTAGGATTTTTATTCTCTTGAAAGCTTGTTTTGTGCAGCATCCAAAAGCTTTTTGGACTCCTTCTCGAAATGCTGGGTAAGGCGAGACATTGCAGTCTTTGGTTTATCGTGGTATTTCTTTGAGTTTTGAATGATGAGACTGATATCGCGCTTAAATTCGCTGAAAGTTTTGTACATTCCTGCTTTATATTTGTCTTTCACTTTGCTCAAATCCATGGGTTCTTTGATTATTTCAAAATACTCTTTCGGAACAACATTACCAGAGCTCTCGAGACGAACTGCGAAGGGATTGTCGAATGGGTATCCAGATCCCTTAAAGGGTGACTTGTGAAAACGGATCCGCAAAAGGCGATCCAAAGTTTCTTGTAGGACATGTGCAAGTCTGGATGACTCATAACTATCTTTCGTCCTCTTTTCTGTATTTCCTCCCTTTGAGGGAGTCCCTTCCGTACGCGCTCGTTTGGAAGCCGGTGAAGGATCGATAGAATCTTCGTGATCTGGTGGTGCCCTCGGCATCTTGATGTTAATTTTTACACTTGGCGCACGTTTAATTTTGATGGATGGAGGTTTCCCCTTCTTCACTGCTACGAGATCAAAGCTCCGATTTAGCTCAGCCTCTGAAAGGCGCTCAAAATTGATATTTACTGGTGGCTTCACATTGTCAATAAGCCAACGAAAGCCGTTCCTCTCATTCGCAACAAACTCCGCCCTCTTTTTGTATTCTGGATCATCAGACCCAGCCGTGACGATAGCATCTCCAAGATACTTTACATAGCCTTGGGGCAGCACGCCGTTTGACGCAAGCCAGCTTTTCGCTGCTTCCTCTACTTCTTCACGAGCTTGTGGTGCGATTAGGAGCGGCACATCCATCTTTTGGGAAGCAGTGGAAGGGCAAGTGAACAACTTGAGCTTTGAAACGATCGACAGTTGGGATCAATTTCCCTTCTGCGTTGCAATGTTCGCGTGAAGCTTCACAGCCACGCTTGCTTGAAGCGTTTATGCACACCAGTCTCAATAGAAGGTATTTATTTTATGTATTAGCAGTACCTAGTTTGTTTTTTCATACAAACATGCCTAGAATAGTACCTAAGTAAGAGAGTAGTATCAAGAATTTCTGTTCTGCTAGGGGAGGCCACTCTCATTACCTACTACTTGCTATAGCGATAATAATAGTGATAATAATAATAACAAGCCAACAATAGGGTATAATCTGATTTTTTAATGATTTTGTTTTTTTAATTACAAATAATAATCCAAATAACAATCCTATAATAGTAATTAATCACTCTCAGAGGCAATTCTTAATAACTTTTTATATTAACTTGGCCAAAAACTCAAGCCAATCGTGAGCATAATATAGTCACAATAGGTACTGCACCAATCAAAATCTGGTTGGGTAAAAGCCCAAGTCAAGAAATGTATGTGGAAAAGGTCCCATCTTCGGCTGTTGTTTGCGCTATCGTGTGTATAGTGCTTCAACCTTTGAATCAGAGTAACAACTTTAAAACCTAACGCCTTGGAGGCAGGCAATATGCATCTGAGGTTGCTTGATTAGCAGCTAGAATAGTTCTTCTTGCCAAGTATCTACAAATCATTGTGATTATAAATTAGAGCTCCCAGGGTACACTGTTGAAAACAACTAGGCCTATATTTTTCAAGAGCCTTCCACGACCTCACATTTATAGCAGAATAAATGAATAAAACGAAGCTCTCCTCAAAACCAGTACTCTTGTCTAATTTGAAAGATGTGCATGGTATAGAGAGATCACCGAGGCGGGGGGGGGAGGGCAGATTCGTGTTTCTACCTCTCTCAAAACAATTGTGCGTAGGCACCTATGTGACTTTTAAAGATAAGCATATTTGCCCATCAGAAGGTCTGTCTCGGTAGTCACGTGTCCAAAATTTATTACTTCTAAACTCAATAGAGATACCTTTGGCTTCTAGAACACCCCGTCTCAGAGAGCAAAAGCAAGTTCCGGTACAAAAAGAGCATTTTGAACCTTTAGATAGCGCATTTTGTAACTTTCGGTAGTGACTTTGATCTTCATGTACCGATGAGTTGCAATAAATGACTCTCCTTTAGCTATATTGACCTCAACTTAACGCAAAATGATTTATTTCTTTTCGACACTAACTAGCATGCCAAAATTGTGGACTTAAACATTGATTGTCAAGTGTCACTTAGCATAGTTAGCAGGTAGCGTTATTGTTCGACCTCCCGTTCTCTTATATGTTTATCAATATCACTTGTTCAACATCAAATACAGCACTATTCGTGCGGTTTCCAACAAAATTTGCCTCAATTCGGTCAAGTTCGTTTATCCTATCATCATTTGGTGAGAATCTTACTATCCGTGTTGCCAATTGTTGTTCTACTGTATGTTTGTGCATGTGAATATTTTGAAGTAAAATAATCATAATCTAATTGATTTGAAATTTTGAAATTTTCTTTAAACATGGAAAAATGAACCCGAAAGATTTAAAACCAAAAAGTGAACCCTCTGGGTCAGTGGTATCCAAGACAAAAAGGAAAACAAAAGCAAGATCCATCCTGCACCCGATTAACCTTGGGAGCTTGACACCTCCTAGAATTTCTATAGCTTATGATTAATATCAAAACTACTGACGAGAAGTACATTTGAGTGTCCTGGCACATCATTCGCCACTGGGGTACCAAGGGGAGTTATGATACCATTCTTTTTACTTGATTGCGAACTCAAGGCAATATGTTCTACGCTACCATGAGTATTCTCTTTGCTTGCACTCACCATAAGTTGAAAGTCATCATTTCTAGGCGGATACTTTTCCATACCCATCATGACCTTATCAAAGAAACGGTCATCGTTTGATGAAACCTGCTGACACACGATTCCTACAATCACAATCAGCTCACAGATTGATAGAATTACAACGGCTACAGCAATATATTTGGAGCTTTGATTGATGTACAAAAACTGCTGGTACTGAAATGCTACAGCGTAACCTCCGAAGCCACATCCGTAGCCCTTTGGGTCAGCTGCTGTAGTATTGTCCTGTGAAGGCGCGCCGTTGTAACCAACAATCCGAGCGCGTTGAGTTTTGACAAAGACGTGTAGAGGGATGCTTGTAGATGGAATTTTCTGTGTTGATGAAATATCCACAATCGCATTTGAAAGAGTCTTGCAAATTTCTCCGGACATCTCTAGACTATCAAAGTAGGAATTGTAGTGATCTTGGAGTGGGTAGCATATGCAAAGCACATCAGCGTAGTCTGCGGCATTGCCCGTCAAGCCACATGAGTCTTTAGGCGATTGGTCATCACTGTCGCATGGCGGAATTGTATCTTGTGCGCTCCAACCTTGACTATCGCAACATAAGTTATACATTGCGATCTGCAAACTTGAAACTTGAGCTTGCAAACCGGTTGTTGTACCTGTTGAGTCTGCAACATTTTCAATACTCTGCAGCATTGTCTTCAGGAAATATAAGTATAGCCCACCAAACACGATTTGTAAGACAAATACTATTATAAGAAAAACAATAATAATGCGAAATGACCCACGCGCCGTCGAGCCGCAATGCCGGTGGCAAAAACGATGTGATGTCTTGCAAGTCATTTGATCCAGCATTTCATCTAAAGTTTCAGAGCCTTGGCGATCTAGAGATGATGAAAACATTGCAACTAAAGCCAAGACAATTGAAAAAACACCTGCAATTAGTGGCCCAAACAAGAAGAAGGAAAACGCGGCCTCGTATCCTTCGTTAAGTGATCGTAGGAATGTTGCAGCAAAATTCACAAATGTTTTGTCAAAAGTATTTGAATATATACTCAGAGACATAAGAGCAACGCCGCAGAAAATGATTCCTGTCAAGAGAATCCGAAGAACCGTTCCGTCTCGAACTAGATCCTCATCAACGCGCGACCTGACATTGTTGGTCCGCGGTGTTTCAACCCTTGATCGAGGCGTATCATAACGCACCATCGATCACTACTCTCTCTATCAGCACAGTCAAAAAGACTTGATTCTTCCTTGGTTCTTTTTGGTGTTTCGAATCCAACAAGACGATTGCAAATTTGGTGACGCCTTTGCAGACGTTGCAACGATTTACTTCTCTTACTTCTCTAGGTCTGGCTAATGAAAAGACAGAAAGAAGGAAGCTGGGTCAGTACGAAATATGGATGAATGCATGGAAGCAAAATACTCACCGGCAAGACCAATGTCCATTTCCAGCCTAGACAGAGTGGCACTTGAAGAGTAAGTACGTACCAGATACTGTCCTAGTTATGTCTGATATGGGTAGGGCCCTCGTGCACGCGCTTTCTGGTGGAGCAAATGACTTAGCAAATGATTGCGTTCCAAAGCACAGTTCTTAGGGTTCATTATCTTCCTTAAATATTTTTTTAAAGAGAGAAAATTGAAAAATTTAGGCACGGAAGAAGATATTATTAATTTAAATATTGAGTAGGTATTCTTGGGTGACTTGCATCTTTAGCAGGTAAGTAGGGAGGTACCTGCCTACCATATCACAACTATATTGCAAGCAATTTCTTAATGTAGTCTCACGAGACAAAACACTAGCAAAATGCTTCAGTTGAGTATTGATAATGCACATGATCGATAATAGCAGCCTCTGGCTTTTGTGAGTGCAAATGTCCAAAACTAGTAACAACGCGAGTGTCTAATACAGAGCACTCCAGTTTGCTCAGGACAAATTAATCGATTGGGTGGAAACTTGGGATGGGGATGCAACAGAAGCGATTAAACCAATTTTCCAGAGAACCCTTAAAACCAAGAAAAGCAAATCATTTATGTGCAAATCGATATGACTCTAGTTTTTTAATTTTAAAATTTTCTAGTTGACAGGTGATGGCTTTCTCTGAGAATAGCTCAATACCTGCGGGATGAACTAACAAGGCGTAAAAAAACAAAAAGTATGGAAGTGTGATTAGCATATGGAAAGAGATATCGTTCGATCCCATTAACTGCAAAGTTTGAACTTTGCTCCACTTCGCTTATGCACAGAGTATGGTGAGCTACAAGCACTCATATTCATGTAATGTGGTCTCAGATCCCTATTATTTGATGCACACCCAAACCTTGACTTTTGATTTGCGTTTTTTGCTAAGCATTATGCTGGGCATGGTGGTGGTTCTGAGCAGTTTCAGCGGTGACAAACTCACTGTGTCAGTAAGTTTTGCTTGATCTTCTTCAGCATATCGCCCATCATACATAGAAGTACTCATTCTATGATTAAATTTTGAACTCGATTGAAACCTTTCTTGGTTGCGAAGATCTCGAGACCGCCCACCAATGAAGTGTTTATGTTTTAGTATCTCAGATTCGCTGTATTCTTTCTTGGTCTTGCTCTTGTTCTACGACGCAAACTTGTTCTTTATTGCAGGGTTTTAAATTCTGCGGCATATTGAGGAGAAAGGCTATGAAGCTGGGGTTGCATGCACGGCAGAGTATAGGAGTTCAATTCTAGATTGACATTGGATAGTACCCAGTCAATCGCCCAAACCATAGCTATTAGCTGCATATCTACATGGAAAGAAATGCAATCCCTCACTCTTCTCACCAATGCGAGGCTGCTTAAAGCCTATCATAACTTGTGAACAGGAATATTAGATAGTCTAAGTGAAAAATTGATTCTAAGGTCAACAAATCTATGAGGTTTCACAATTTAATGCCTTCCAAGCCACATTAATAAGCAATGGGGATACTTAACTTCGCTTGTAATCTATTTATAGAAAAACTCAGCATCTATGTCATTATTGTATGTACTATATGTACTGCCTGTATGATTTCTAATACTTTAGAACTTCATTAGCAGCTTCTCTAGCTTCTTCAGCTTCTTTAAATTGAAATATTTTATCCAAACCCTTCGATTGAAAACCTCAGCAAACCATCATTCAGATTACCCAAGCATTTGACATTTTACCCCATCCTAAAGCAATGCCAGAAGGACTCTTGTTGTGCTACCTACTTTAGCACCCTCCTTAGATATTTTATTTTAGTAAGTTCTGCTTCATGTAGTACTCCTGGTCAGTTGAGAATAATATTAGCATCATTTGTGAGTAGAAGCCAAGGGCGAATGCATAAAGGATGGTATTGAGAGAAGAACGACTGATTCATTATACTTATACAAGTGGCTTTATTACAATAAGTTCGATATTATACATTTGTTTTATTTTGTACGTCAGCAACAGCTCACACTCATGCTAAAACAATAGCTTGTTTCGTGACATTAAAGAATAAAAAATCATTAAATTACCTACCTGGCAAACCTTATTCATATGAACTTGGAAGGTGATGTGCAATAAGAATATGCATGAAAATAAGAAAGCAAAATGAAATGTATGAGTTAGATATTCAAAATTTTATTGTTTTGTATTTCGTTTTTGTATTTTTAGGGAGAGGCAAGGGGGTTGACTCTATTGTGTTTAGTTTATATTTATAGTATAGACCTTGATTTATATGATCATTCTACCGGAATTCCAAAGTAATGTAGTATGTTTACTGTTTTCCAAAGGACATTCATTCACAGAAGCAAACATACTCTATGAAATTATATTATACTCTCTAATCAAGTGCTTGAGTTGGCACCTTCTCTAAATCAACAATTATTTTCCCAAGCATTTTTTGTAATTACTGGTGTTTGGTATTTTTATTTAATGTTTCGTAAAACCATTAAATTAAGTACATCGAACCTTATATTTATTTCTGAGAAGCGCAAACTGAAAATCTGTTGTTTGTTTCAACTTTTCTATCTTGCCAGCTCACTAGCTAAGATCTGATACGTACAGCTTACCTACTTTACTTTTAAATAATTCACGTGACTAGTTTCGATTTGAATATTTACTGAGATCCATTCTTGCCGTTCTAAAGTTTATTTACTCTACACGGTAATTTATTTTTCTATTTCAAAACATCACGTTCGAGTGTAGTTACCAAGCTAGCTAGCTATACATACGTTTAAGAGATCTACGAATTCGTAAAGCCGAAGATTGTAGCCGTAAACCATATACATACATAATGTAACAAACATTATTAAATAAATAAGTAAGCTCGAACGAAACTCATGATCCTCGATACAATTCTGATTCAGGCAGAACCACAATATGGACTATCTTTATCATACATATATATATCAACCAACATATCTGTAGAATAGAAACCTTGATAGAAAAAGGAGAAAAGAAAAAAGCTATAGGCCAATCGATTATAGAAATAGATATACCAAAGTTGCTACATTATTTATATACAATATAATATACATATAATATGAAGGGGTAGTAATAAGTTGATTTAAAAAAAAAAACAAGCAAAAACTAAGAGTAAGTAGATTCCCACCTGTGATATGCTTCTTTTTTCTTTTGCATCGCATGGAGTCATCTAAATTGCCTTTAATTATTCTGGGCTGGATATTTTATTCCATTAATTTTCTGAGTTATTTAATATGATTTAAGACAGAATATAACAAATAATATACAAAATATACAAAATATATTAAATATATTAAATAAGTTTAAAATTTAAATTTAATTGTTTTAAAATTTTCAATTTTATATATTCTATATTATTTTGTATTATATATATTCATTTTATCTTTTTGTTGATTAATATCTCTCAAACTTTAATGATATTTGGGGAAAATTATACAATAAAACTTCATGGGGAGACTGAGTATATATATCCTCAGTGGTACGAATTTATTCTAATTTTAATAAGTCCTTTCTATAATGCTTACTGCTGCCAGTCCTCTGCCGTGAGTACTGTCCTATCCTACTACTTTATGTTTGTATTATACAGAACCGTCTTTGAATAAATAAAGAAATCAAAAAAGCTCTTTGAACTTTATCTTTGAGCTATGGATCAAGTTGAGGATTGCTACTGGAGCACCTAAATACTATGATTATCAGTCGTGAAGTTTGATATGCATATGAAACTTAGTTATCTAATTAAAAGACATCTGGCCTCTTATCGTAACGTAAGCTTTGGTCTAGACAACCATCAATAAGCCTTGATGTCCTGCTTTGGTTAATTGACCCTATAACAAACACAAAACGTTGAGCTCATGGAATTGACCTTGAGTTCAAATCACTATCTATCCTAAGTTGACATATTGAGATACCCATACATCTACAATAAATATACCAAACGCTAATGACCCTATAAGCGTTGTCTATAGCGCTCCTATGTAACAAAAGGTTTAGTCAAGATTGCCATGGTTCTCGTGTAGCGGTATTAATTACGTTCCAACAGAGAAGAGGAGCCTCAATCGAAGACCAACATTTTTATAGTTTAATAGAAAAAGCAAATTTGAATCAAAGAGGTAGCTAGCTGGCTAGCTATTTGTTGGGGACCGATTTGTGTTCAGGGACTTGGCTAACCCCGAAAATCTATTCTTAACTATTGTTGTTCTTTTGCTCTGTTTCTTGAATTTGTATATGTACATACTCTTTTTTATTCCTGATGCTGACAAAAAGGATTAAAGCAAATTCGCAATATTTCATAAAGGAAGCTGTATGTAATCGACTTTCAGAAGGTACCTTTCTGAATAAGGTGTTTCATTTAAAATTGCAAAAATGAAATATACTACAGAATCAAATTTATGCGATGTCTTTTGTGTTTTCAATGCTTCATGCACGTATGTCCTGTATGGTGGTGTATTGTGACTAAAACTTAAACAAGTTTTATTTGCTTCAATAACGAAGGTGGTATAATTGTCGCTCAGGATGATTATAACGCAATTAGTACATGGCTTTGCTTCACACAAATCGATCATAAGCATCGTTGTGAATTTTCCGAAACTTGAATAATATTTAATAGAGGGTTCTTGTCTTTAGAGCAAGTGCGACCTCATTCATGTTCGACCTTGGTAATAAGTTGTTAGACATCACGTTTTCTAAAGGTGAACCTGTTCTGGATTTTCGAAAGCGGAGGTAAATAGATGTTGCTGTTGAATCTGGTTGCTTACACACTTTCGCGAACAAAAGTATATGCGTTTCTTTATTTTAAAACTATCATTGGGAGAATTGTTATCTTGATTCTTGAATCTGATCAATATTTATCCAAATGTCATTTGGAATATCGAGCAGTTATGCGGGTTAGTCTCTCTATCAGTAATGGTGAAAGATGCATCTGATCAACTAGAAATTAACTATGAAGATGAAGGCTTGAGAAGGCTTCATGGATTTTGGTTATAAGAGTAGCGATCTTCGAGATTCCAAGGCAGACTGCTTCGTATTGTAATTGGGAGACGAATGCACCTTTGCTCCGTACTAGACATAGTTGCAGAGGTTAGATTGCTCATCTTTTCAACCATCAACTGAGACTCAACCATATTTGACTCTATTGATTGAGTATGCACACTTTGATTCATACCCATGTAAGTCTGGTTCTCCGGTTCTGTTCTATGTAAGTCTTAACTCCTTGAGGTCTTGCAATCGAATGCGTAGAGCTATGGTGACGCCTCGCCCACTCGTTCTTTCAATTGGAAATATCAGCAGTGAGGATGGTCTCTTTTTGCTTTGGTTGTCGTGGAACTTTGCATTTCATAGAGAACAATCTTACTAGGGGTGGACTTAACACCATTTCTTCAACTCAGTGTTCCCAGGCCTTCGTTCTATCTTTATTATGTAGGACGTTCGATATTCATATGGAAGGTGCCATGTTTAGATGTTTTAGAATGTTGAAGAAGGCACTAT
Organism: Schizochytrium sp. TIO01; assembly: GCA_004764695.1. NCBI lineage: Eukaryota > Bigyra > Thraustochytrida > Thraustochytriidae > Schizochytrium > Schizochytrium sp. TIO01. Next base: position 745,904 of record SMSO01000034.1, on the reverse strand, counting down.
AATATTTATCTTTCAAAAAACGTTCAGAAGTCGAGTTGCACTGGAAATCCAACTACGTCTGGCCGCGGGAAGAGAACACAATAATAATATAAAATCACATTTCACATCTTAGTACAGAGTACTGTTAGTTCTCAGCTACGATTATGTTACTAACATCAGACCTTGTTAGAAGTGCTGGAGACATCAAAACAATATATGAATATCTTGCATTCAATATCTTGTGCCACCCATCAAGTTCTATTATTTACTTGTAAAATTCCAATTAGCGTTAAACATTGTGTTAAAACTATGGCGATTTTGGACATTTTTATTCAAGTGCTTTCAAGAATAAACAACTGTTTTAAGAGAGCTGCAAGACTATATGATAACTGGTGGAGTTTCAAAAGGGTTTCCAATTCTATTTACTATTACAAAAAGTGATGTTTACTGATGGGGTTATGGATTAAATGTTTTCGGTGATTACGCTATGCAATTGCAGGATAAGGGCAAAGAGAAGGATGGGATGACGGGGTAATATTGCAGGCACGGAGTTTGATAATAGACACACTAAAGGAGCTAAGAAATGAATTGTTTTATTTTTGAATTTTGAAAAGAAACGGCACCTCACACATCAACTTCACTTCACAAAGTTTATCACAAGTTTGAGTTCTTCTGCCTTTGTGCGAGCGAGATAATAATTTGCTGTTCAATCAAAAAAAGTCTATCTTGACCCCAAACAGCAGTGTCAAGAAAAACGAGCATTGGGACACCCCATGAGCCGTGATTTCGTAACCCTTGCAGGTTTTGGTCAGCAAGACTTCTCCACTGATTGTTCTTCAGAATAGCCGGATCCCATCTGATGCCAGTTGAGCGACATACATTTTTCAAACCTTCATACGTGTGAGGGTCGTCTGCCCTGGACCACACATGTTTTGACCAAGCAATCAAAAAATCGTGTTCTCGACCTTGTGCTTGAGCTTCCATATACAATGCAAAAGCATGGTGAACGGACTCCACACTAGGATAATTAAAAAATCCATATGATAGCCACTCCAGGCGTAAGGACTCTCTCCTTGCATCTCGAGCAATGTACAGCTGTTTCTGTAGGGGGGCATTCGCATAACACATCCCTGTTGTCAGTACAGGCTTAAAACGAACTTTGACTCCATAAAAGTCTGCCATCTCAAGCAGTGGGCGGATAACGATCTGTGAATAAGGCGAACGAAATGAGTAGTAAACCTCAATCGGCGGAAGGTCTATTGGCTTGCTTGATTTCGCTGCACAATATTGTGCAACTTCACGAGGTTTGTCTCGATAGAGAAGATTGCAAGTCCTGCTAAAGGTCGTCATTGACGAGTTTAGGTCAAGCCCAACCAATGCAGCCGGGGCGCTGGCTCGCCGAGACTCCCTTGCAACTAGAGAATCACATCGCGATCGTCTAGAACGTCGTCGAAGCCGCTCTTCTGATAGGAGTAGCGCTTCAAGATGGTGTAATCGATCGATACCCCAGAACCATTCAAAACTGTAGTACAGCATTCCAGCTAAATGGCCACTATGGAAACGAAATATATCGGAGTTACGAGAGACGGTGTAGTCACCCAAACCTTCCTCCACAATTGCTGAGACTCCCTCCATCTCGCAAAATTTCTCGAGAGAAGCTTTATCATTTGAGAGTACAAAGGACGATACTTGAATGGCCCTATCAAGTAGTTCTTGAGAAGCCGCACCGGGAGTTAGGACAATATTGTTTAGATTTTGGATTGCCCACCTTTCACCCAAACAAATAGTTGCTTCATTGGGATAGGTGTTCCATTTAGGAATGCATGTCATAAGGTCCGCGTAGACATTCATAAGTATCTGTGCATCATGAATCCGCCTTGCAAACTGCTGCTCGCGTGTTGTAGCATATGGTACTAAGTCAATGTTAGCCTGCTCAGGAACGATACTCACAACGACGGCAGTATGGTATTTCCGTAAGAGTACAGCAACAGCCTGTAGGGTAACGAATGAATGGGGATCAGACATGCAATGATAAAAGGTAATGAGTTCATTGCCCTTGCCGACGAGACTGGCAAGAGTGCGCAGAAAACGTAGTGTTCCAGGAGAAGTTATCCACCAAATGAGATACGCCTTGATCAACCTCTTGAGACGACCACTTAAGTCATTGGTCAGGTCCATGTTGCCCTCTGTAGCTTAAATTGTGATTTTGTGTGCTTGATCTATGGTGAACTCAGAGAAAAGAGTTAGTTAGCAAGCTAGACCTCTCCTCCTTTTGCTGTGATGGCAGCTGTTGCCGCACTCGCTGCTCCAGTAGAGTTCCCTGCAAGAAAAGACTTAGCAGCTAACTTTTTACGAAATTACGGGTAAGGTCATGCACAGCCCATGCACGTGGCAATAGCCCCTTGCGTATCCATATGCAAAATTGCTTTTTGCAAAACTCAGTTGGCAGACTGTAATAGATAAACTCGTAATTAGTCAGCCCGCTTCTACTACTGTGACTACAGTAGTCATATGACTACTATGACTACTGTAACTACTAGAACGACTATGACTACTATGACTATTATGACTATTAGAACAATTGGGACTTCTGCTGAATCGGATAAGTTTTATTTTTTAAAAAAGACAGACAGAAAACATCTTTTACAGTTCCGTAAGCGGAAATTCCTTTAGATATTTTGTCTGGTCAGAGACAGAACTTACATTTAAACGTAGCAATCGCGCGAATATTCCTAAGCAAAATCAAAATTCTACAAGTAGACAAGTCATTAATACCGTTTAAGTCAAATGAATTCTGCTCTTTTAATCGGTGTCAAGAGCACGACCCTAAGTCAACATCAGTTCATTATTCGCTATTCTTATCTCAGACTACTAAAAATCGATTGTTCAAAAAGGAGATTTACTTGTCAAACACCATATTTTGATCGTGAAAGTAAGAATTCTGAATTTAAGCAAGTCAATTAGATCAGAAAGCTTGAATACAAAGTAAGCAACGAGCACGGACCACCTAGGCAATATTTAGAAAGCATAGTGCATAATGTTTCTTTCTATTTTTCTTTGATTGAAATGGCATAGGCTATTCATGCTACAGTACTATGCAAGGAGATGCAAACAAAGCACAGGTGCATGCTGACTGAAAATGTCTGGGAATATACATACTACAGTACAGTGCTTGGTACCAGGTTCGTTCATTATTTGGACTCGAGGGCAAGCAGAATAAGGGTTATGAAGTTTGCAACAGTGCCACCCGAAAAATTTTGAGCTTCAAGAATGACTCGAGAAGGACAGTGATTCAACTCATGTAATGCTTGAAGAACGTCGTTTTGAGAGACGGGAGCATCAAGCCTCGGTTCTAATGGGCATATACTCTCGCTAATTCTCACACACAAGGCTTCGTGTTTCACCCACGCAGCTGTGACGTGGTTAAGCAAGCCCAAAGGTAGGCGGGAAGGAAGCATTGTGCTAGAAGTGCCTACTGTGCCCACCTTGAAATTCCCCAAGACCATTTTGTGTACCTGCTAAGGTCCAAGAAACACGAAGGAAGTCAACTGCAAAATCTTCACATAGAAGTCGCAATAGCTGCAGATACTCTCCGAAATCGATAAGTTTGTTTTGATCTGCGAGCTGAAATCTGCTCAGAAGCATTTTGGCAAAGCAAGCTCGATTCCAGATAGTTGCTAGGATGAAGTCAAAATGTAGGGAATTACTCTGGTACAAATGAGTTCCAGCTCGTACAGAGTTCAAGTATTTCTGAATCAAGCGGATAGGGTCAGAAATCTGACGTTCGATGGAATTAAGACTTGCTGTAGCACAAGAAGTACCTTTGCCTTTCCCGCGCTCTGATGATATACTGTCTCGCGTTGATAGACTGTTAGACTCGTCTTCTTCTTCGCTGCTGTCAAACTCACAGTTTACACTATTACTTTGAGATTCGTCCTCTGCATTTTCAGCATGGTCACGAAAACCTTCGTCAGTTGATGACTGATCACTCTCAGGATCACCATCTGCATCCTCACCATCATCTTCCGTTGTGTCTTGAGCTTTGCGCGACCTCCGAGAGCGCTGTAAGCTAGTACGACTTAGTTTCGTAGCACGGTTGCGAGAATGGTTTGAACTAGCTTTGTTCGTTCGGAGTGCAGACTTTGGTCTGAATAATTTTGAACGTGCTCCATGTTTTGTTGTTTGATTCACCAAAGTAGTAGTTTGCTTTGCCGATGTTGCTTCACTTCCTTTGCTATGCGAATTACATAATATCGGAGACAAAGCTTCGCTTATATAAATGTGCACGTTGCAGGTCTGGACAATGTCGAGAGGCTGCTGTGCTGTATCTTGTGTTTGGGTATAAGTGAGCGGTTGGAAAGGCACTGCGAGCTCCAAAACATCGTTTGAAGGATGGGCCATAGTGAGTAACCAACTACTTCCCGTGTTCCTTTCTACTCTTTATTGTAAGCAAAGAAAGTAAACGCAAGACAAGATCTGTTCCCTCTTTCAGACCCTGTGAAGTAAAACGAGGCTGGCAGGAGGACGACTTGATTGCTTTCCTACCATCAGCTGTTACGACACCTGAATTGCAGCAACTTCGCTCAACTCAAGAGAACAAAATCGAAATAAACGTTCATCGTTTCTTTATCTAGCTAGAGTAGAGGTACGTAGGTATAATTTTAGTTAGGAGCTGATACTATTTGGGGAGAGAGTACACAAAGGATACTTACCACCTTCTACTGACACGACACGATTACTTTGGCAGTAGACAGTCTGCTGTACTTTCGACAAGTAGGGAGTGCGGAATGAAACCCGAAGAGCCGCACCCGTGGTCAAAAAGGAAAGACTTCGTTTTAATATTATTAAATTAAAAAAAATAAAATTAAAAAAGATAAAAAAGTATTGGATGGAATGCTCCAGCGGAGGGTCGAACTCCGGACCTTATGGTCATAAGCCAAACGCTCTAACCAACTGAGCTACCTGTGAATTATAATGTCGTTAAGAGTAATCTGTGAGTACAATGTCGAATTGGACGAGGACAGAGGTGTGGTGCGAACTTACAGGAGCGTCGTCTGCGCGGAAAACCGAACAAAGGTATATAAACATCTGTTTCTACCTAACGGATACCAAAAATCCTACGAATTGTGCTAGGAGTACTATACAATAACAGAATGAACTAATATGTCGCTACTTATCCTTTAGAAGCTTGAAGAGATTGAAGGCCTGCTAGGAACATACAGAACAAACGCAAAGGGCTAAGACACCACAAAATAATCTGCACCTATTTGAGAACTTGCTATCCAACACATCACAAGGAAAGTAACAAATTATCAAGTTGCTCTACGTTGTTTTGGACAAAAGGAATCTATAAAACCAAAAAGCTCATACACCTGGAATACGTCAACTAATCCGTATGTATTCAATAAGCTTGACATGTCTCGGTCCATAAAGCCACGTGGCGCTGGAGATGCCGGTGAGCCTCCGAGCAGGAAACGTCATGATTCACGAAGTACTCATGATCTAGCGCCTGTGAGTGTAAAGGCTATGCCGTGGCTTAATTCACGAGCGCATATTGCACATAGGGTCGTCCAGCAAGGTAATTTCCATCAGGAGGGACCTTCAAATTCAGCAGGTGTTACGATGACCTTGAGCCCATACACATCAACCTCAAGAGAAAAGCAGTCTAATCCTTTACATACGAATTCCAGCGCACTGTCATCAAGCGGACCTGACAATGGACCAAGTCCAACGCGACACATAGGGGTTATAGTGGATCAAGAGATTCATCGCAGACTCGAGACTTTGGAAGAAGATATTCGAGACCCATATTTCAATCGCTGTCAACAAAACGGCGTTTTCAGCAGAGAAGACAACACTGTGCGCGCTCTTGCAGCTATGCGAGTTGCTGCATTTCGTGACATTGGACATAACTCAATTACCCAGCATGTCCGCCAGGATGAGGCATGTTTCGAGAAACTCTTCGAAGGCGAGCTTAGCAAATACGATGGAGTCCCAACCCCTGACGGAGTAGGTGCAAACACACAGGTAGCGCGGGGAGGTTCATTCGCAGACGTGAAAATTCAACCTGGGGATGGGGTGAGTGGGCAAGCACAAGGTTCAAACGGAAGCACCTTTGGAGTTGGTGCTGAGGCCAAAGGTAAAATTAGACTCGCAACAAGCCCTCACCGACTTGTACTTCTGAATACCAGACGTCAGAGGCAACCAACAGCAACAGAGAGTATGTTACAAAGACTTTCTCGTCGTCTTGACACAGAAGTTGGTTCGCAGCTTCAGGCCGCGAGTGTGTGGGCCCAAGCCCAAGAAGATTCCCTAGAGAACCGAGCTGATGACCAATCCAAAGCTGATGAAGCGAACGCAGAGCTTGCACAATCGCAGATTCATGACCGCAAGGCAGTGTGGGATGAACATACGTTTGCTTCTATCCCCCAGGTCACTCTTCCCAAGCAGGAAATCGATTTGCGTCATTGGAAAGAAGAAGCGTTAAGGCTCGGTGGAGACCTCTTGAAATCTACAGATCGAGCGCTTTTACAGACCATGTACACAAACTGTGATTCCAATGAAGCCTCAGAAGAAGACATCGCCACCAGCGGAAGGGACTTAATAAGAAGAGAACGGGCGAAAAGGATGATGATAAGGAAGGATCTTTCGCGATTGGATGAAAAAAGTGGGACTGCCAAAGAAATCTTCAGAAGAGGCAGAGATGCAGGGAATTCTTCAAACGAGGCCGGATCTGTCGAATGGGTGAATAATCAAGCTGATGAACTCAACGTAAATCGTGAAAATGAAAAGGCAAAAATTAGCGGGGTAAGGAACGAAGCAGAAAGAGATACCGATCAACATATTCATGAATGGTGTCATGAATACTTCATGCGTCCAATCGGGGCATTGCACAGTGGAGCACTCTTTCATACTGATTGGTTCGTACCAAGCATTCAGCCAGTAGGAGTTGATGTGCATGCCTGGACACGGAGTGAGGAGTCCGGCCTTGTATTAAATGAGCCACAAACAGTATTTTCAGGTCCTGATGAAAGCGGTCGTTGGCCTCTAGGTGACAGTCGCCTTTTCAATTCCCATATTGCTACGTCTGCCACTCAGAAGCTTGAGGCATTGTTTGCTGGGGAGTTGAACAATGCATTGGTACAAGCGCGAGCAATCCAGCCAGAAGTAGAAAGGTTTTTGTTTCATACCTTGGAGGCTACTGATCTCGATTCCTTATTGCAAAATGGCCATAGCGGGGATGATCAAGTCCCACAACTACTTTTCGATGAGAATTATGCAATGCCAGAGTGCGCAGTTGATGGGCAAATGAGACCATTCCCTGAGGGTTGGGTTGCTGCAGCTGAAGAAGACCAACAACAACGGACTGCAGAAAGCATTGAAGAGTTGGAAAGAATGTCGACGCTAATTTTGCAATGGACGAGGGATTCATGCTCAGAAAATCATCTCGATCAATCAGACGAAGAGTGGGTTGCAGCTCATGTGAATATCAGAATGAGCGCACGTGCGAGCGATCTGCCACCTATCAAGGCAATCACTCGCTTGGAATCTGCTTTTAATGCCTTGGATAATCAAGGGTTGGCCTGCGCAAGTCTCGTCCTGCACTTGATCTTCAACGACACTAAACGAAATGATGAATGGGTTGTTGCTTGCCAAAAGTGTCTTTTATCGCATTAAGCCTCGGATTTTCGTAACTCAACTGGGCACTAAAGACTTTAGAGGTGAGAGAGAAAGACCAACCTAATCAAATAACCCTTAATAGATATTTGTACCTTTGTAGTGAATGGCCGTTTGAGAGAAGGAGGGGCGATGAAGAAACGCAGAGAAGCTCTTGATATTGAAAACTGTGATGTGAAAAGTAAAAGAAATTTAAAGAAGAGCATGTTTTCATTTTCATGCTGGATCAATGATCTCGTTATCATACGAAATAATATCACCCTGTCCCTCCTTTTAACAAAGGAAGGTAAGCTGTGGTAATTGTAGCATATCAAGTTCCCTTAGTATGCTCCAAGTTAAGTTTGAGAGGCAACTGCGTCTGATACGTCTTGCAAAGTGAAGGCACGAGCCCTGCTATCATTAGACAAAAATTTATGCTGTACGCTTTGAAGCTTAACATGAGCCGTTTCTGTGGTACGAGAGCGAGACTTGTTTTCCATGACAAGATGGCTTTGAAGTTCAGCAATTATGTCATCACAGCTTCCCAACAATTCAACATCAAAACCTGCAGAAACATTTGCACGAAGTTTTACAGACTCGCGATTAATTAGAACTTGAGGCACTGATGGCGGAACGAGACCAGGGACACCTGACATTGGGGCGACCTGTAACGATGTCCCCATAACTAGTAAGAGATCTGCCTTCGCAGCATCCGTAGCAAGTTGAACTTCAACTTTGTTATCAATTGCTTCTCCAAAAAAAGTGACAGTAGGTTTAAGGACGCCCTCACACTTGGGACGAGGACAATATGCAACCTGTTTTGCACGAATAGCGGGTGCGAAGACCTCAGCCTTATATACACGGCGGCATTGTAGGCATCGACCTTTGGAGAGAGATCCATGACATTGAATGGCTCGACGCACGCCTGCTGCTGCCTCCAAACCATCAATGTTTTGTGTATAGACCCTGCCTAGCTTGCCAGAAACCTCCAGTTGGCGTAAGAATTGATGGGTTCGAGATGGCAAAGGATTCTTGTCTGGATAAAGAATGTGGGCAAATTTATAAAAAGGCTCAGGATCGTCCTCAAAATACGATAAATCAAACAAACACTCTGCTTGGGGTAATCCAAGGTCCATTTCTTCAACAAGCGTGTATATCCCTGCCGGGGAGCGAAAGTCTGGTATTCCACACGACTGAGAAATGCCTGCTCCAGCAAGGACCAATATATGCTTAGCCTCTTGAAGGGTGCGGATCACATCATCTGGTGTTGAGAAATGTTGTAAAGGTTCACGTACCGTATATTTCTTCTTAGTTGGCCGTTCTGACGTAGTGGCCTTCTCGTTCTCAAGATCGGTCTTTGAACCTAAAAATTGCTTATTACTGCTACTGCTTGTGCTGGTAGTCTCCTTATGGGTGTCATCTTCTTTTGAGCGCTTGAGCGCTTTTGTTGGAGTTGCCATCTCCCTGTTGACGTCTTGGTTCTCGTGACAACCTCAGTCTCGTACCTCTTTCCAAGTCTAAGAACAGCAAGTAAGAGGGAGATGCAAACGCGGGAGCTGTATCTAGAGTGTGATGATGTTCAAATATAAGTTTCGGAGTGAAAAAATCCTTCAGCGTTTGTGGTCGGCACAGGCAGAGACATGTGTAGCCTGGTTCTGCATTTGCTCTGCCTGCCACCCACCAAAAATACCTTCATGGACTTAGTAGGTACTAATACCTAGTGCACGAAAGGACTGTTAAGCTGTTTAAGGCGAGTACTACCTAGGTAGTATTACTCATCATAATAAGTAGATAGTACCTGGCAGGTATGTTTTATTTTTGCCATGAGTGATTAATTGTTTTGGCTTGAGTTTTATCAGGTTTTAGAAAGAATCGATAGGAGTTACTTTCAGCTAGTGTGAGTGTGTTCTTGATGAAGTGAACTCTCGTAGTACCTGTGAACCAACATATCTAGCTGGATTATAAAAGGTTGGAACTGGTCTATTTTTGCTGCGGTCTGCATCTTTTTCTTTTCTTTGGTCTCTGCTTCGAGTTCGCAGTTCTACAGCTCTGAGACGACCTGGCATGTTGTATAACGTGAATGATGAAATTAAATGAGTGGACGTTATATGTATTAAAAAAAAAATAGAGATTTACATTCACACCGCTCACCAAGTGAAAAAAAAAAAGCAGCACATTTGAAAGAGAGCACAACTGAATTTACCTTATTAGCAGCCATATCGTTGTGAAGATTAAACTCCTTTTTAGTTTCGATACCTCTTAAAGCACATTTGGGTCACGGTTCAGTTGTAGAGGGTGAGTGCTACAAGCACTATTATGTGCCGAGACAAAAATGGTTTCTCCAACTCAACTCAGATTTCTCACTATTACTAAAAAGCAACCCATAGCTTTTTGAAGATACTAGTAAACACTGTTTTCCGAGTCTTCTGACCAGACTTAAGACCGTGTAAATAACAACAATTTCGATCATTTCTATTTCATTGTCTTTCTTGGAGAAGCAGAAGGGATTGCAGATCACTCACAATGAGTTGGGTTTTGTCTAAACAACGGTGATGATTCTGATATTGTCATTTGGGCTATTGCAGATGGTCAATAGACTTCTCGGGTTATCGTGCAGCGGTACGCTAATACATTGATGGTTCATTCTAGTCAAGACTGCTTACCAGAGCGTTGGTTGGCTTGAGAAAGACCCATAATCTTAGAGTAAGTGGAGGATTTTTGTATTTGGATATTTTGGCTTCCTTCCGAAAGGAATTCATTGCATGATCTATCATGTATAGCAGACATTGGAATGGTATGTACTGAGGCGCATAAGATATTACATTCTCAATTTTGCAACCCATCTCTAAGAATCTTCTACTTACTAATTATTTTTATCAATGTAGCTAGACATTTTCATTTTGGCAGCAGTTGCAAAATAATCATTCACTTTTGGGTTCCGAGTCTTCTGCTGTCACAGGGTACTAAGCCAGTGTAGATAGGTAGATAGATGGATAGATGGTAGTTCCTACTCAAAGAACTTAATTATCCTATCATCATAAAAGGCAAGTCCTTTTCTTATAATTTTAAAATGTATTTTAATTTGTTTTTAACGTTTCTTTTCAATTAAAAAAGTAATCCAAAAATAAAATCTTTTCACTTGGGTAAAAACTCAATTTGCAGCCAAAACAACTCATTGACAAATTGTTGACATTGACTGTAGGGGTACGGGGCTTTTACTTTCTCAGAGTTCTATCTACGAATCGGTTATTCCACAACAATCATCATCACGATGATCACACTGGCACTAGTACTTAAAGGCTATTCATGTAAATCCTCTGGCTTGGGTAAAAACTCAAGTCAACACATATCGGTGCATAATTTATAAATGGTAAGTACCTCTACCTTGGTAGGCACTCTAACTAGTTAGAGGCAAGTCAATGATATCAATCTCTTTCAAAGTTGAGTACAAACTTGAGCATAACAATCACATTGAAGACAGGTACATTCCTAGATTATAGAGGTCTAGAAAAGGTATTTATGTATGTACAGTACTAGGTAGTTGAGTTACTGACTGATATGATGATGATAGTAAAAGTTGTTACAGAAGTAGGTAGGTAGGTAGGAGCCCTCTACTAAATACCTATGGTGATCATGGTTCACGAAGAGAACCAGTGACTGACTGACTACTACTAGTAATAGTGCTATTTAGGTAGGTACTTCCGTAGAAATGTAAAACTGGGTAGGTAGTTAGGTGGGTAGTTAGTTACCTGGATCTCTCTTACATTAATGTAAAGTTGATACTTTAGTTCGAATTTCATCACAACTGTTTTCTACAATTGAAGTCTTTATCGTGCGAGTGTAAATTCTGATGATGATAGATCTTCCTTCCTTTTCCTTCCTTTTTCTATCTCAAATTTCGCTCATTGTTGAGAAGTAGGACTTAGTACCGAAGATCTATTATGCACAGGAGTCTTACAGTAGCTCTTCGGCTAGCCTACCTCACTACTAGCTAGCCAGGTCTTCATTGAAGTGGTGGAAAGGAAGAACTTAATAAAAAAGATAAAGAAAGAGGTCTTCGTACCTCGCTTCTTCTTCTTCATCTTCTTCCTTCATCTTCTTCATCTTCTTCTGCTTCTTCTTCTGCTTCTGCTTCTGCTTCTGCTTCTGCTTCTGCTTCTGCTTCTGCTTCTGCTTCTTCTGCTTCTTCTGCTTCTGCTTCTTCTTCTATTATGGCTCTCTTGCCTTCGGAATCACGATGAAATGAAGGTGATGAAGTTCTTTTCCTGTTCTCTCGTCAAGTTCCAGTGTATCTTTCAAATTGAATTGAAGCAAGTCTCTCTCCCATACTCTCAGGCTCTTTCTCTCCCTAGCTCTAGCTAGAGGTACTACATCTCTCCCCTCTTTGTGCCTGCCCTCTTGAGTACTTAGTATAGATAGAGTTCTTGATCTTCATGACCTACTACTGTTGGTGAACCTCAGACGTCTTCCACTACCTCCTGCACACTGTCTCTTTCTAGGTCACTACTCCCTCTCATTGATCCTCAATCATACACTGCCACTGAGAGTCTTTCCCTCACGATGTATCTAAATATTCTTACTTTTCATTTCTTTCTCCCTCTCTCTCTCTGTGCATTTGTTGTTTGCTTCCTCACTGATAATTTAATGTTTAGTCCGCTTTAGGCTCCTGACTATTCCCTCTACCGCATCCCCGCAGTAATACTATGCCTATTCCATAACACATCCATAGTGTCATCTGGATCTCCCTATCTCTTTTCCTCTTTTTGCGACGTCGTCACTCTTATTCTCTCTCTCCTTAGTGTATCTGGTATTACTCATGCTGTGACTAGCACTAGAAGGTAGGTAGGTAGGCAGGTAGGTTGGATTTCAAGGAAAGAAAGAATGAGAAAAGGAACTTTGAAAGGAAAGAAGGAAAGAACTTGAAAGAAAGAATGCGAAGACATCTAAGCCTACTTTCAGTTCTTAGCTAGCCTCTCATGCATTATGCTCAATTGATCCCTATCATCTTCAAGTTGTCATGCTCTTGCCAGATGTCTGTAGCAGTGGGCTAGCTTCATACTGTTATCTAGTTTTCTGCAAGTGATCAACTTCTTTCTCTTTTCTTTTCTTTTTTCGGGAAAGAAAGAAAGAAAGAAAGAAAGAAAGAAAGAAAGAAAGAAAGAAAGAAAGAAAGAAAGAAAGAAAGAAAGAAAGAAAGAAAGAAAGAAAGAAAGAAAGAAAGAAAGAAAGAGGTAGGTAGGTAGGTACCTAATGTCACCGACTAAGTAAATGCAATACTACCTCTCTGTCTTTTATTCATCTAGCTGATACTTATTAAGGCAACAGCATCAAGAATGACACTTTCGTATTTAATTACTAACGAGCTATCCACGAACTAACTAACCAACTAACTAACTAGCTAGCTAACTAACTCCCTCACTTGCTAATTAACTCCTATGTGTTCACATACTACATAAGATACATAAGATAGGAGTAGCTAAATTAGATAGATCGATTGATAGATCGATTGATAGATAGATCCATAGATAGATCCATAGATAGATCCATAGATAGATAGATCCATAGATAGGTAGTGTTAATAGTCAAGTAAGTATCTTAGTACTTCTTCGACGCTTGTTCTACTAGTGCTACTTCTCTCTACTTCTCTCTACTTCTCTCTACTTCTCTCTACTTCTCTCTACTTCTCTCTCTGTCTCTCTCTCTCTCTTCAGTCCCTATCCTTGTCTCCTCCTCCTCCCGACCTCACCTCTTCACGCCTTCGTTCGTGACGAGATGGCGGACGGTCTCGACGCCGCTTCGGCGGACCTTTCTTCTGCCCCTCCCTCTGTCCCTGCCCCTTCCTCGTCTTCCCCTCCCTCGGCTCCGTCCTCTTCGCAGCCAGCCTCCTCTTCCTCCGCCAACACCAACAACAGCGCCAACAACAACTCCAACAACAACGGCGCCTCTGCGAACGGTCGAAGGCGCGGCGCTCCCGGCGGTGCTCGTGGAGGCCGTGGTCGCGGCAGGGGCCGTGGCGGCGCTGCTGGCTCTCGCAGGCGCAATGACAATGGCACCAACGGAGGTCCCGGCAACAGCGGCAACGTGAACGGCGGCAACGCGAACGGCCGCGGCAACAACAACTCAGGATCATCTGGCGCAGCAGGCTCTGGTGCAGTCGCACAGGCTCTTCCCGAATTCACTCAGGGGCGGAAGGTGCTGGCCGTGGCAGCCTCAAGTCCCGTCAAGCAGGTTGCCGGGTCCATCGCGCATACCTCGCGCGAGGGAGAACCCCCAGTGCTTTCTGCAGTTGGACCTGCATCCGTGAACCAGGCCGTCAAGGCCGTGGCCATTGCACGCTCATACTTGGAGGCAGATGGCATGGACCTGGTGGTGGAGGTCTCGCGCGGCAATACCGGCGGCGAGATCAAGGACCTGATCCTCCTCAACCTCAAGAAGACGCCCCGTGGAGCCAAGCCTCCTGCGGACTCCTTTCAGAACCTCAAGTCTGCCGGTACCTCAAGCACCAGCCAGCTCGCAGGTGCCATTGCTAACAACGTGCGCGAGAGTGTTAACGTCAAGATCACTGCCGTTGGCCAGAACCCCGTCTTCCGTGCGGTCGATGGTATCTGCTACGGACGTCGTTTCCTCGAGAACGACGGCATCGACCTTGACTTTCAGCCCGAGTTCACCCACGTTCAATTCACCAACGGTACGGAGGCCAACGCCATGCAGTTTGTTGTTCGCCCCCACATGCGCGGAGCTTCCTCCGCTGCCCAGCAGCAGCCTCCTGCTCAGCAGCCTGCCCCCGCTCAGGCGCAGTCCCCTGCTGCCGCTGCTGACGGAAACGAGTAAAGATAGGCCAATCAGCCAACCAGCCAACCGACTACAGAAGAACAGAAAAGAAAAAGAAGAAGAAGAAGAAGAAGAAGAAAGCACATGATGATGAAGACGACAGACCGTGCTCAGCTCATCTCCGCGAGGGAAAGAGAAAGAACTTGAGAAATGAGAGAGAAATATCAACCGCACAGCGCGCATGGCTACGCATTTACCTATCTACCTGTTCGCAGTGCTCTTTTTGCTTTTCCATTCTGTTGATTCAACCCCAGTAGCACCTGTACTCCATTCATGGGCAACTACTATTCTATCCCAATTTCGACAGTCCCAAATTAACGTTTGTCTCTTATACACACTTCTTCTGCTCCCTATTTCCTTTGATTTTTTTCGCATTGCTTTTTTATACCTGTGATTCATTCACTCCTGATTGATATTCCCCATCTTGCCTGAGGCTTGTCATCCCTTGTGTTAGCAATTGTACATCCATTTAACAGATGCACCTTCCCTTGCTCCCATATCCACCATCACTCTAAAAAGAAAAGAATAAGAAGTAGACTTCTTTCCATTTTCGCTCACTGGTACATTGGAATGAACGCTATCTCTGTACTTTTGTTGTACTGGTAGAATTCTTAGTTTCTTTTCCTGCTGCCGGAAGAAGTAAATATGACAACTCTTCTGATCAATACGCTTTCTGTTTGTCTGAGTCTGATAGTTTAAAAAAATAAAAATAGCATCTTCACAAATACTTGAATACCAGTTCAAAAGGTTCAACCTCATAAAGCGAAAATATTTTGGACAGAACAGGGCAACCAACGACGTAAAAAATCTAAATGTTCTAGTTAAATAGGTATGCCACATGCACAACCGTATTCTGAAGACTGCCAACGATCCTTTTCACGCTAGCAAACGAAAAATCACCAGTCGTTCAGTTGATTTGATGCGCAAACCTGCAAATGTAGTACGCGATGATCAATCACTAGCCAACTGATATTTTTGGATATTCTCTCTTTGTTTGCAACTTAATTTGTCTGCTTGCTTAAAACAACAAACTAAAATGAGGGACTTCTATTCTTAGCATTAAAACGCTTCCGGTTTTTCCTCTACAAAGAGTTCTATCTTGGTTCTCATTTTCTTATTTTGTCTTACAAGTACCATGATACTTTATTGCAAGCAACGATCGGCAGCAATTCTCAAATTATGGCTTCTCTTCATTTTAATGTGAGCATATCAACAATCACTTATCTGTATATCACGATAGTTACATCAAAATCAATGTGTACTAGCTAAGCGAGTCTTCCATCCTCATTTTGATCTACATGCAACTCCAAGCAAACCAATGGCGCTTCATTGAAACCTCTTCCTCTTCCTTTGCCCTAGCTGAATTTGAAGATTTATTTTCGCCTGCCTATCTCTAGGCGATTCTTAAACGTCCGCAATTGATTCCCTTCGCTTGCAGAAACTTGCGCTTGGACCCCCTTGGGCAACAAAACGAATATTGAAAAACTGTTCTTATCAGGTATCTCGTAGAAAGGAAAACGAAATTTATTCGGGAATTAACATCATGCAGCTTCTTGAACTCCCAAAGACATATAAAATGCTGTTAGAACTTTATTCGCACCTCCAAAAACACAGAAAATGAAATAATACCAGCCTTAAACTTTATTTAGAGGCATAATTGAAAAGCAAAGATGCAATATTCCGCCTTCATTTCTATTTTTTAAAATTAAAAAAATCCTCATACACAAAAAACAAAACAAGAAGCTATTCGTTCAATTGAAAGGGACTCCTTTCTTTTCTGGCCTTACTGAATGATCCATTCATTTTATCAGCAATCAAACGGGCGCAATGTTATACATTTTGCTTTTTTGCAGTCTGTCGACGATTTCTGCGCATAGCAGATTTCGTTGTAGGCTTAGGCTTAGCATGCCCTCCTGGAGAGAACTGCGCCTTGAAACTCTGGGGATCGCTTTCGTTGGCATTCAAAGCAGGGGTGATGTTGTCAGCAAAACTAGCCTCCTTGCTACATAAACCAATACTACTTGAAGCTTGGGCAGTCGGCCCTTCATCAATTTCGGATGCATTATCGAGAATTCCGTCACTATCGACTCTGGAATCCTCATCTATCTCAGAAAACGCATTCTCCTCGTTTGCATCAGAAAACGAATTCTCCTCATTCACAACAGTATCATCAGTAGCATTATATTTCATTGCGTGTCTCATTGCTATCTCATAGATAGAAGGGAAATTAGTTTGTGAAAATTCATACATCTCACTATTCAGTGATTCTTCTTCTGCACCATCAGAATAATCAGAGTTTTCCTCAAGATTATCACCACGGATGTGAGTCAGCGGGGTTGTGAATGGGTGACCAAACAAGCCCTGATAATGTTGTTGAAATCCTGCAAAGTGTCCGTCTTCATCTTCGTCTTCGTCTTCATCTTCGTCACCCTCACAATTATTATTGTCATCCTCACTAGAGTATTCCTTATCACTCTCAGCATCACACTTTTCAACAGCGGCAAATGCACCATATCTTGGGTTGTTGTCATCGCTTCTAATTTTGTTAGGGCTGTTTTCCTCTTCGCTTTGGACAGCATCGTTTTGGACAGCTTCGTTTTGAGGGCTCTCCTTCTTGAAGTCGCCTGCAACTTCGGCACTCCGCTTGCTCGTAAGCGGTGCAGAAACTTCAGGTACAGTAGTAGAGCTCACATCTTCTTTCTGTTGGTGTCCTTCTTGTTCTAAGCCGTCTTGAGTAATTTCTGTTGCACAATCCTCATATTCATCTTCGTCTTCGACAGGCTCAGGCCTAAATGAGGGAATTTCCTCTCGAGACTTTGTAGTGGACTGTTGTGGTTTATTCGGAGGAGAAACTTCAATCGTCTCAGCTAGTTGCTTGTCGCGTTGAGCAGCCAATGTTGCCGCTGCATCTGCAGCTCGCTTGGCAGCTCTTGCTGCCTCTTCAGCTGCCTCTCGTTCAGCCTGTTCACGAGCACGTTCCTTTAACATAGTCTGGAATGAAACCTTGTCATCTGCGAGTGGCTTGCAACCAGTTGCGTGAAGCCATGGGTAGCTATGTTTTGTAGCATTTGAAACACTACCAGATTTATTATAACTTGAATTCTGGTCTTTGTCATCATTATATGCGTCATAGTAATCGTCTTCTTCATCTTCATCATCTTCGTCGTCATCGTCATCGTAAGCCCAAAAATGAGAGCGACGCTGTTCGCTATCATAGATGATGCGGCGATTTGAGTCCAACAGAATCTCACGAGCTTCGTTAATGCGCTGAAAGTGTAATTGGGCGCGGTGGCGGTCCTCTTCAGATTTACTGTGCTTATCAGGATGCCACATGATTGATGAAGTTCGAAAGGCACGCTTAATTTGAGCAGGCGTTGAGCGCTTGGAGACACCCAAAATTTGGTAATGAGTTGCACGACGGGACTTGCGGGCCTTCTCCCTCTGCACCTTAAAAGTGCTATACTTGCTCATGACGGACGGATCATCCGAAGCTAGAGTCATGTCACACAGCCGGTCATAATCATTTTCAGCTCGCTCAAAGTCAAAGAGCTTCAAATAACAGTCTGCGCGAATTTCGATTGCATTTAGATAGTTTGCGTTTCGCGAAATAGCTTCTTCGCTGTCCCGAAGTGCTTGAAGCACCTCACCTAGGTGTATACCAACCTTTGCCCGGTTGTAATATAACCTTGACAGGTCACGTGAATTCGCAACTTGCGGTGAGGATGATATCACATCAACAGCACGAGTAAAATACTTGTGGGACTCGGTCCAGTTTTCATCTTTGTAGTGGCGAAGACCAAGAGCTGACGCATTCCAAAACATCACTGACGGGTTCTCAAAAACTTGTGTGATACTCATGGGGGAGAAAGACAATGAAAACCATTGGTCACCCTGCTCTGTTGCGAGTTTTGCGAGATCCTTTGCATTTTGTCCTTCGCGAGTTAAAGCATCAGGATCAGCACCCTTGCGAAGCAGCACACGTGCTGCCTCTACCTTGCGCAGACGGGACGCCAGGTGGAGTGGGGTCCGGCCTCGAGAGTCAAGTGGGTCAAGGCGAATTGAGGGTTGTGATAAAAGCAAACTAAGGATTTCCTTGTGGCCCTTGGCAGCTGCAACATGCAATGCGGAGCGACCATCTTCAGTGAAAGGTCGCGTAGCGTTGACATCTGCACCTTGCTCGAGCAGGAGCTTGAGTGCTTCTACATGCGAGGGACCTTGGGCGGCAACCTCGATTAGAGCTTTTCCAAGAATCTCCTTAAGCTTAGATTCTCGCCATTCGTTTACACTCGGCTTCAATACGTCGCGTATAATGCCTGTGAGACCTCGTCGTGCAGCACTCACAAAATCCTCAGGGAGCACAAGGTCGTGATCTTCAGCATCAATTAGGCCACTCAGATCAAGTCCAGACCCAGTCACTCCAGCTTGGGTACTATTCTGGTTCCATGCAGCTTCTCTCTTGGCCGTTCGCAAGTCTTTTTTCGTTTGTGCAAGATCAAAGCGTAGTGCAGCAATCTCTCTTAGTTGGGCTTCCTCTCGTGATGAAGCATTATCACGAGCTTCTTTGAGCTCTGATTTGAGCGCAGAAATCTCACTTTCAAGTTTTGTGTTAGCATCATCTAGCTCTTCTACCCTATCTTCGAGCGTGCCTTCAGCGATGCGACTGTTTGAGAGTTGAGTTTCCAAAGAGCTGATGCGCCCCATGTGTTGTCGATGTGTGCTTTCAACCTCAGAAGCAAGTGCGCGAAGGCGCTCCGCAGTAGAACGACTCATAGTGTCTGCCGCCTCTCCCTGACTTTAAAGTTCTTCTTAACAAGCGTTTACTTCCTTTGAAGCAGAACCCGACTTGACGAACAGCCCTCTGGCTGTCGTCATTCAATAAGTGAGTTTGTTCTGAGACACGATGCCCTGCTCAACCACACGCACGTTATTTTCTATTTTCAATTTTTAAAATATTCTGACATCTGCGATTCCGGTAACTGGGTATTATAATAGGCCCCTCATTCCTTTAAAAAATAAAAAAAAATAAAATAAAATAAATAAATAGCGCACTGTAGAAACCTACTCTTGCAAATACAGAAGTTAATGCTCATCACGATATTATTGGGCGGGTTTAACAAATCTTAGTAGGCAGTCTCAGATGTGATTAAAAAAATTATGGTATGCTGCAAACCTGGTCATTGTTTTAATTAGAATAGAGGTTATCAAACATTCTACGAAACTGTTCTACGAAATACTAACGCAACTGCCAAAATTTATCTATGGCTCGTTCTACCTGAGTCTCTAATTCCTTCTACCAATACTGGTTCCTGTGCTAGCCTTTCTACTAGGAAACTCATCTAACCGATTAATCGCCTAGTACTAAGCAACTAACTACCCTACTTACTAGCTGCTAGATCTTGCTTTAGTTCGTACGATGGTTCTCGGGTTTCCCTTCAAGGTTGACTCATATTTCTCAAGAACAGTTCAAAGATTTCGCGTATGCCCTCTCAAACTGGACAAACGACCATTATACTTGATCCTGACCATTTATAATTGCTCATGGGCCTAATACATATTCGATCATTTAGTTTGTTTGTTGTTTTTGTTCCTTAGTACTATTCTTGCTTTCTGTTTTTCCATTTCTAAATTAAAAATATATCTAACTGTATTATCGCACCTTGATCACTGTTATAATACTTGAATTGTATCTTGATAGAACTTGCAAAATACCCAACACTCGAGAATTGCCACAAATTGTAAGTCTTAACTTGTGAGCCCACGTACTTATTTGGGAACTTGAAGTGGTTACCCTTACCATGTCGCCCTTACCATGTTTTAGAATTGTTTGCAAAGTTTGATGTTCATGGCAAGCAGAATCAAGATAAGTTTGGAAAATGGATGCCCACACCTCAAGGTATGATATTTTACAAAAAAACCTGGCCTGCCTTTTCAGGTAAAATGAGGCGCTAGTATATGGCATGACATCTACTAAACTTCAAAAGTTGAGTTTAAAATATGGGTCAGATTAACAAAATGAAAGGAAATCTAATATGTACATTGTTTGCGTCCGTTAAAATTGATCACTTCGAAAACTAGTACCTTCTAAAGCTGAAGTCTAGTTTTCTATCTTGGGTACGGGTCCATGTACTCTCATTATCCTTTGATAAGTTAACGCTGACCATGTGTATCTAGCAAAGTTATCGACGTCATAAACTAGCTAATGGCCAATGCATCGTTGAGGCAAATTAGCAGGACTGATTCAAACCTTAACAGTCACGCCAACCACACTGTTTTTTTCTTTCATTTTCTATACAAAACAAACAGTGCACACCTTCATGCCATCGCGCCAGTTTTTGGTAGTACTTATGTAGAAACTAGTTAGTGGTGAATGCTTAGTAGTACTTCACTCCTTTCAATTTACCTTTGAAAGGAAAGGAATTATTGTGTTTTCACTCTGGGACTTGCAATTTTTGATGAAGACTCAGCTCTTGAGTTTGGGCTTTGAGCGTCTAGAAGATAGATCGACACAGTTTCTTACCATATCCAGACTGGATTGTCCTTCAATCTCAAAGTAAACTTGCTCTGCTTGTTGGTTAAGTGGTTTCAGTGAGACTTGTTCCTGAGACAGACTCGGATGCGGAGTGTTTCTCATTGAGTCATAGTTTTTGAGCATACCGGTCCCTTTTTGTCGACCCAGTTGCTGTAAAAACTCCACTTGATCAAGGTAGGAGCAGACAATCACACGAAGAGTTAACCTGCATATCCTTTTATTCTTCTGGACTGGAAATAGACTGGGCAGAAACCAGCGGAAAGGGCATTCTAATCTGCTGACGAATTTACTATTGCCTTTGAATTAGAATAGCATGCAATCCATACATCTATGCGCACTGGTTCTCTTCATCCTCCCTTTATATCTTGAGGGAATAAGTCTGGGGAGTTTGTACAACGACGATACGTATATCCGCGGTTTTGCTCGTGCAGAGCATCTCGGATTGCACATTTCTCCAAATAACTCAACCGCAGACCTTTGGTTCAGTGATGATCGTGGGCACAAACATCGTTACAACAACCTTCAGCGTAACAGCGTAGGTATGGAAGGTGTTGAAATCTTTCAGTCTCATCAGAAACATGGCATTTTGAAGAGAGAGGAAACCTACTCCGCAGCAACTTTCTCACAGGTACTCGCAGATGGCTGGGTTCTTGTAACTCAGCTAGAGCCAGGATCTTATCATATACTTCGTGTTGTCCACAAACCGTCTGAACACATCCATATTCAACCTTTTATAATGGCAGAATCATTCTTGAACAGCTCACAAGCTCAAGAGCTTGGCGAAATGCTCCCCAATGATCATGTCTTGCATCGAAGATCACTTTTGGAGACCGAAAAGAATCACGAAAACAACAACCCTGAAGGGGCCACATGCGGTGCATTGCGGCTTGACACTCAGGGTCAACAGGCGATGCGGTTCGCTGTGTTAAACGCCTCCGCTATGCCTGAAGCTATGCAACACGCTCAGAAGATGGCCAATACTTCAAATGCACCTTTGCATAACTTCAAGATTAGGCCTACTACTGACAGTAGCAGAGGGCGTCGCTCATTAGCCTATAGTCATGACATTTATCAAAACCCCCCAAAGTATTGGTCTGGATGTTATCCAGGAATGGAAGACGTTCATTTTGCTAAAGTGGGAATTGTAGCTGATGCAGGGTTTGTAGATGCTTTTCAAGGGTCCGAGGATATAACGCTACGAGCTATTGAAGCGATTGTAGCTGCAACTAATATGGTGTATCACTTTCAAGTGCATATACAGCTTGAAATTACACAAATTCTACTAGTGACTGATAAACTTCCCAAAGGACCCAGCAACAGTTCGTTTCTATCTTATCTGGAGGCATCCCCGAGTTTAAGCTTGGGAACATCTTGTGTCTCTGCATCAGACTGCGTGTGCTCTTTGCTTGATGGAAACCTAACTTCTTGCACTGATAACAGTATGATTTGTGGCATCGTACAGCCACTCCAGGCTATGACTTCTCTAAGTTATACGTTATCTTCACAAAGCACAACCTTTACATCTCCTTCTTCTTCTGCTTCCTCCTCCTCCTCCGTGATTTTCCCAACAACAAACACCACAACTAATTCAAGAAGTAGCACGTCCCACCTTGCAAGCGCGCTTAGCTCAGCAGGCCTCTCTCCACAAGCTCACTGGCATCTTCTTACCGATTGTTTTTCTCCGCCTGGGGTTGTAGGCATTGCTTGGACTTTAACTCCTGATGATGATCAGCCGCGACGTGGAACCATTTGCAACTCGTTTGGCCTCAATGCAGCAGTAACTTCTCGAAGTGCAACAACCTGGCAGACATTCGCCCATGAAGTTGGACATTCTTTTGGGTTATCACATAGTTTCGAAGAAGGGCAAGGCCTGACTGGAGGTATCATGGACTATGGTAATCCCAAATATGATGAGCGGATTCAATTTAATGAGCTTTATCGCCGTGAGGAACTTTGTGAAGAGCTTTCCCTCATGAAAAGTCTTGACGAATGCCCCACACTTTTTGCTCCAAGTTCCGCGAATTGTTTTGAAATTGCTCCGTATGATAACTCACAGCTAGGGGCCAACCTCTCGCGCGGATACTATTGCGCAGGTGGTTTCTGTCCAACAAAATCAGATGGAAGTCCTGGTCCATGCCGCCCCCCTCCTCCTGTGCTAACATTCCGCGAAGAACCGCTTAACTTTACAGAAACGCGTATTGGTTTGGGACTTTCAGGCTATGGCAACCCTGAAATTATGAAGTGGCATGAATTAAATGGCACGGCTTGTTCAGAGGCAGACTTGGAGGGCGTTCAATATAATCAATCTGATTTGGTTCTTGTCCAACGTGGTGGTTGTTCGTTTGACGTAAAAGCCAGTGTTATGGCAGCAATTGGCACAGGTGGTTTGGTTGTATTTGATAGCAACGTGACATTAAGTTCCTTAGGAGATGACAGTATGACGTCAACAACAAGCGGAGGAGCAGAGGAGCTGTTAGAGATGTACGGAGACTTGGTGTATCTGCCAATTAAAATGGCATATATTTCCCATTTTGATGCTCGTCGTATAAGTATGTCCATTCGAACATCGAATTCAAGTGTTTTTGGATACTTGGGTGCTGCGCCTCCACATATTTTATCACTTGTTGTGCAGTCAGAGAATTCAGAAAGCGCAATAACAAATCAATCAAGTACCAAGAACGATAATCCACCGAGTCGTTTAAGTCTAATCCTGATTGCCATCATTTGTTGTGTAACATTCTTGTTTCTTAGTTCGGGTGTTTTCCTCATCTGGTACCGTCATCAGGTCTCTCAAGCTTCAAGCGCAAATGAGCCAATAGACTTTGTCCAAGCGTACCATGGAGGGGAACTAGGGTCAGTGAAGTGTAAGGGGCAAGCATCTGCGAGAAGGGTTGTTGGTGGGCACTCTGAAATTTGCACAACGCAGTATCAAGACGACATTCTATAGGTCTTTGATAAAGACTGCAATGTACACTTGCAATGTTGTGTGGAAAACAAAGAAGAAAGAAGTAGCGTCCAGACTCCTATGAACCCAGCCAGGTTCCTATTTTCGAGAACTATGCACTTTGCAGCCGTGGCTGTGATATTTAACTTGGACGGTAAAGTGTTATACCCAAGTGTCTCTCAAATTTGAAATCTTGAAAGTTAATTTATTACTCACTGATTTGTAATCATTAAAGAAAAGGACAATTGATTTATCTTTGATACATCTCAACTTGATCTAAACATCGAGTGTGGCGAATTGGGCTGCACAGTTTGTATCCCCTTGCCATTCAAAACTAACTTCGGAATCCTACTATATAATCAGCTTCTCGCATGAGCAAATTTAAGAATCCCAAAGGAACAATCACGTTACTTTTAGTTACATGAATCAGATAATAATTAACCTTGATACGTCAATATACTGATGTTATCTACTGAACAATGATTGTCGACATATTTCAAGAATCTAAAAATCTAATTGTCACTGGTGTGCTTTCTGGAATAGGACCATTCCTTGAAATTGAAACGGAATGAGAAAAGATATTTTGCCATAGAACTTTTTTGTAGTCTTTGCCTGCATTGTAATATCTCTTGTGGCTGATCTACTGGAACATGGTTACATTGAACATGGCGAGCGTGAAAACCCAGCAGCAAATACAATGACAATAATTCAATATAAATACAGATATCTTATAAGTGACTTATTGTGCATACTTCCAAAGTCAGAAATGAGAAGACGTAAATTTCTTAAAGCAACTATATTCAATTCAAGCCACATCATTGTCTATCATGAATTGCATATTTTTATTAATGTATCATTGTGTTGTTTGCAAGAGAACAATGAGCTGCAGACAACGAGAGAACCCAAGGCTTCGCATCATTTGCAACCCCGACATCGTGCAATTTCCTGACATACTAGTCTATTAAGGTGATATGTAGTTACATAATGAGTTTGAGTCATGGGAGTTTGGCAAAGCGAAGACACAATTATTGGGAACGATGAGGTGCGCGTACACGTTTTGAGCTCCATGCCAAGAGCCATTTTAAATTAGCTAAAAAGTTCTTCAGTGCTCGTGTCCATAGATCCTCTGAGCTACTCGTACGGATACTAAGTCCGCCAACTTTATCCCCTTGGATAGTGTAAGGGAGGCACATAGTTCTGTCTGTTTTCTCTGCATATTCTCCTAATTCTTGGACACAAGAAAGTATACATACCATAGCATTGTTAAATGATCCTCTGAAAAAGCCCCCATTGCAAAATAACTCATAACTTGTCCTTTCGTTGCCTACTTTGGCGAGTTTACTGGTGGAACCCATCGGGATGACCCGATATTTGCTAAAGGAGAAGTGGACTTCACAAGCCAAGGTAGCAAGGAGCAAGGCAACTTGTCCCCACGCTGCATTGATTTCCGACCACGCCACTGGGATCTCTGGGAGCCGTCCGAGACGAAGCCCACTGATCACCCCAAAGTCACCGTCATACCATATGCAGAATGCGTCATTTAGGACATTAGTTTGCATTAATGCAAGACGCCGGCCCTTGACCATTTTAGTCCGCGTATACAGAGAATCTAAAATCTCTGCCGACTCTTGATGGCGTTCTTGACCCGTGGCATGGGTACGCCAGCAACTCTCTTCAAATTCAGAGGCCCTTGCTTCGAGAAGTTCAAGCTCTGTCTGTTCAGATAAAAGCTTGTTGCGATTCGTCTGAAGGTTTCGAAGCTCTTTAATGAGCTGTTGCTCCTCGTCATTGTCATCAGCTGGGCGGAGTGATTGAAATTCCGATGTCAACACGTCCTCGATTGAGGCAGCAAATGCAGCGTGCCGCGCATAACGTTCTTGAAGAGCATTCAAGCTATCCTGAAGCTCCTGCTGCACAACGTCGATATCTACGCTTCCATTGGCTACAGCAAAGCTAGAGAGGATATGAACAAGGGTTTTATATGCAGAGGAGTCATCAACAGTGCACTCATATGTACTGCCTCCTTTGCTTGTAGTCTCAGTCTCTCCGTTTGCCTCAGTCTCGCCTTGAGCCTCTCTTAATTTGGTGACCAGGTCGCTGGATGGGTTGGTTTGGGAGGTTTCTTTGTCTACGAACGGAGGAGAGCCAGGGCTAACAGATTCTCCGTCTTGACCGCTTTCCTTCACTGTGTTTGTACTAGATAGAACCTCTGGCATTGTCCCTCCGGGGCCACGCAGATGAGTTGCAAGCGCAGTTTATGTTTATGTAAAGGATAATATCTACGCTTGTTCCTTCAGGTACCTATACTCACTCACCTAGAACTCTAGAGTATATGTAGTTGCACGACTCTCCCCGTTTCCTCATAGTGTAATACCTGCTAGGTACCTACCTACATGGCGTTGCTAATAGAGGCTCCGCCTATTTACCTTTGACGCGGATAAAGCACAAAAGCTCAAGTCAAAAGAGCCACTCATGTAGAGTTAACTATATACGAAACAGAGTCCTTAAAGTGATTGACTCATCGCAATATCAAGTGAGTAAAGTACTTTAATGATTCACGATAACTTTTCCGCTATCCAAGCAGAATGGAAGAATTTTCGATCAAAATATGATGTTGTGAAAATAAGCTTCTTGTCTTCACGACAATCAGGGCGCGGCAGTATCTTAGAATGGTTCTCAATAGCCAACTAGTTGACTTTTTTAAATTTAATTTATTGGCTATAAATAGAGTACCTTAATGTAAGGCCAGCAACTACTGTTTCATTTCAGAACGGTATGTTATCATCGTAAGGCTACAACTGTAGACACGATGAGAGTAGAATAATCCATAACAACATCACTTTTCAAGTTTCTTAACCGGGCTGTGAAACTCACATATTCCTTTATTCTCATATCAAGGTATATTGCTTACTATTGTTTAGGTGGTGAATGAACTAGGGGTCAAGTTGCGTAATACGAATATAGCATTACTCTTGGTCTTCGCGATTGGAAATCATATATATCCTGTGCTTTCCTATCTTTCAAAACAAAGGGTCCTGGTAAGGGAATTTACGAAGACAGGTCTAACGATCAATATACGTAAACTCAAACCTTTCCATTTGTTCTATCATGATTAATGAAAGTCTTCAAATGATTTTCGATACTCGTACTACGTCAAAGCAGTTATCTTCAAATTTGTCTTGAAAGTGTCTTGGAATGAATAGGATAGGGGGACAACACAGTCGAAAAGCTGAAGATAAGTACTGAAGTCAAGTCAAGTTTGAACATGGAATCTAACAGATGCCGATGTTTATCAAAAGTAGGCGTGATAGATAGGAAGAAAACTTAAGATATATGCGGGAAGAAGGACAACATTGTGAATTTCAATCAAAATTTAGAAATCAAGCCGAGTTTTTCTTTTTCCTTGATTAACCATCAAGAGTCTGATATTAGTAATCTATTGCATATTTAAAACAGCAAATTAAGCACTGGAAGATGGCTTTGAGTGATGAATGAGAGTGAATCGGGAAGGAGGGGTAGAGGGTAGTTCCATGTGTGTTCTGGCATTATACCCAAATAAGAAGGAAGTTATGGATATATACCATATATATGAGGAAATGAAGATTATTTTGTGACAAAACGTTTGGCCTATCTAAAGAAAGCAGATAGGAAAGAAGTAAATTATGGCCCTTGTGTGATAAACAAATGCAGAGAGATGAACAAGTCAAAGTCAAGTCAATAGGAGGAAAGGAGGTCATGCTGCAGAAGAATTGCGCGTACCAGTAACAGTCTTCTCTCGACGGTTGGAGCCAGCTTTGTTGCCTATGTCAACAGCTTGGACAAGAGTAGATGTTGTGGATGCGTTGTCATTTGAACTGGAGGAAGAAACACGTTCTTCGCCTCGTACACCAACACTGTCATCATCCTTGCGCTGACGTTTGGTAGATGAAGTTGACGCACTTTGCGACGCAGCCTTAGCAGTCGCAACTTCTCCAATAGAGCCCGAGGATCCAGACGGTGTTCCCGAGACCTCGCCTGAGCTTCCATTTGTGCTATTTCCGCTGTTCGAACTGCTTTTGCTCTGTGTTTCACTTCCTCGGTAGCGGGTCTTGCTCATAACAGAGGAGCGATCACTCTGCCCCCTTCGTCTAGTTCGAGTGGAAAGCATCTTAATAGCGGCATCAGGATTATTCAAGAGATGATTGAGCCTAGCAGACTCGCGAATACGAGGTTGCGAGAGGGCCCATAATAGGCGGGCGCGATCACGTTCGTCAGGAATGTTGAGTCCGACGTAGCCATGGCCGTAGTACTCTACAGCCTTGATGTCATAGCTCAGAGCTGCCCGTAGCTCGGAACTAAAAGTACCAAGATGTTCGCTGCGACCGACGGTGCGATTCCAGATTTTTGAGGTCCAGGAGCGTGTACGGCGATGCCAATATACACCATTATATTTAGACTCGATATGCCGATGTCTGAGGGGGTCGTGCATCGTACCCTGGACGGGGACAAGACTCGATGCATCGGAGTAGGCTTGGGCGGACGCCCCTACCCCAGATAGTTTACCCATGTTTTTATTCGCGTAGAGAGTTTCGTTGGGCTTATCGCCGAATTGGCCCATATTCATTGCCTGTTGCTGAGTGTACTGCGGAGGAAAGTAAATCTGTGGATAATTAGAGGATTGGTTCATGTTTTGAAACATCTCCATCGGCATTGCGAATCGCATTGGGGAGTTCTGCGGTTGTCCCATCCCTTGCATGGTAGACTGTTGTTGCTGTTGCTGAGATTGGTCAAAGGTTGGCATTTGAACCATAGAGAACTGGTTGCCTTGTGGTGGTGCTTGAGATTGATGTTGCTGTATCAAGTGGCCATCCGGGGTGGTTGAATAACCGCCCATTGGCATCTGTAAAACGAGGGAGTTGTTTTGATTTTGCCCGAACTGTTGTGGAGCCATGAACTGCTGCGAGTTCATTTGTTGATGCTGTTGTTGTTGGACTTGGGGGGCTCCGTTATTAGATTGACCTTGACCGTACATTTGCAAGTTTGCGGGCATCATGCCCTGGAACTGCTGCATTTGTTGTTGTGGTTGCTGCATCTGCATTCCTCCATTTCCAGGTGGGAGGTACATGAACTGCGGTTGCTGTTGTTTATCTGAATTCTGCATAAGACCTGAAGATGAGGACGATGATGGAGGTTGTTGTTGTTGTTGTTGTTGTTGAGGTGATGATTGGTTGTTCGGGCCCGATCCCGGAACCATCATGATGCTGTGTCCTATTTAAAACGAAATAATATGTAAAGACAAACTGGCTCGTGATGCTTCTTTTGTTGCGGTTGGTCGTTTGTATATGGTTTATAGGTTTCTTGTCAGTAGGTTGCGCTGCAAAGAATAGCTGTGAGGGCAGACGGAAGGATCTCCAGAGCCTACCGGCGGTATGCTTAGCACGAGAAAATCTTCAATGTAAGTAAAGCCTTAGTAGCTACTTTCGCTCTTGGACTGACCCAATCTCACTTTTCTTGGCCTACGTGGAAACCGGTCCTCAGCAGGGCGTTCAAAAGTTGTACGATGAATCGATTAGCCCTGACCAAAATTGAAATTCTCCTCGATCGATTGATAAAGCCACCAAGAAAAACTTGGAACAACAGAAGGCACACCAGCTACGAAAGGATTGTTGTCTCAAAGGTTGATTGCTCTTGCGTCCACGATTTCTACGTTGAGCTTATCAGGTTGCTCCTTGACTTCTGTTGTTGGGCAAGACTATGACAGGTCCTGTGCACAGACAGCAAGCACAGCTACGTGCTACTGAGTAAGACGCTTGCCCAGAATAGGCACAGAGACCAAAATAAGGATAAGAGCCAAAGCTTGCTTGCTTGCTTGCTTGCCCGCCCGCTCGCTCGCACGCACGCCCACTCGCACGTAGGCACGAAGGCGGCCGGCACGCAGGAGGAGGGAAGGGGGAGGCCGCCAGCCAGACGGCCAGCAGCTGCAAGAGGTGAAGACCTCGCTCCCTCACAAGTGGAGGGAAGAGGCAGAAAACACGGCTGTCGGCTGCCCGAGAGCAGTCGGGACTACCGTCGGAGATTGAAGAGCGTCGAAGTGATGAGGATAAAGAAAGAAAGCTGCAGCAGGACGACAACGAAGAAGAGTGAAAACAACAGAAGAGCGAAACCACAAAGAAGAGAGAAAGAAAGAAAAAAAAGAAGAAAGAAAGAGAAATCAAACAAAGCAAACAAGCAGGCAGGCAGACAGGCAAGCAAGCAAGCGATCGATTCGAATGAGACAGTCGCAGCAGAGCCCAAAGCAGGTAAAGGCCACGTCCGCAGCCTGCGAGGGCTTCTCTAAACGCAGAACAATGAGAGAAGAGCGACGCGGCAGCTTTCTTGGACCCTTCTGCACCTCAGCGGTCGGGGTCCGCCAGGAGCGTCTTTGTGTTGGCCGCTGTGCCAAGCACTGCGAAGGAGATTGTTTTGAATATTGAATATATATATATGTTTATTGATATATATACGTATAAATAAACATGTGAGCAAGAAGAACTTAGGGCGGTCGCTGCAGAGAGAAGAGGGAAGGAAGAAAGAATAGAGTAGAAATAAAAGAGAATAGAAAGAAAGAATAGAAAGAAAGAATAGAAAGAAAGAATAGAAAGAAAGAACCTAACAAAAAAAGAAAGAAAAGAAGAAAGAAGGAAGGGAGTGGGAGAGAGAACCCCGAAGAGGTCGGGAGAAGGGAAATTTGCTAGTTTTGTTTTAAGATGGGGAAAGAAGGAGCCAAGTGGTAGGGAGATTGCTTTGACAGTTTTGTGAAAAAAGAAAAGGAAAGAAGAAACCTGCAGATTTGTGTAGTTTTGAAGCCGAATTGCAGCAGGCAGGGCAAGCAGTCTTCTTTGTAGTACCCAACGCCTACGGTGAAAGGCACATTTAAAGCTCAACTTTAAAAGCCTGATGAGGTGCTTAAGCTGTTTTAATAAAAACATGTAAAAAGTTTAATTGTTGCTATTTTCATGTCAATGAAAACGAATCATTTAAAAGGCAATAAGCAATATTTAAGCAATATAAAATTATTATTGTTATTTTAATAATTAGTTTAAATTTAGCAAGTTCTGCGATTTTGACATGGTGTACAACAGTAAAAATAAATTGCTGCGAGAGTTTTCAATACCGTTTATCTAACTACTTGTTGGAGGAATCGAATGAGAGGGAAGAGAGAGAGATTCTATGAGTGTAATGGGAGAGGGGAAGTGAAGTAGAAAAGAAAGATCAGAAAGGGTTTAGTGGGGGTATCTTAGTAACAGTACGAAAAGGAGGCGGGTCGTTCTCTTTTAGCTCAGTTGAACGTGGGGAGGGAAGGGGAAAGAGACCTCATACCGGAGACATGAAAGGACCACACAAAGCATCTCTAAAGTGATCAAAATGGGAGGCCCAGACAGTGACATAGAGGGGAGAGATTGAATTTGTCTGAGCGAGGGCGGGGGGAGGGAAAAGGACCGAAAGGTGAGTTCTTCGAAAAAGAAAGAAAGAAAGAAAGAAAGAAAGAAAGAAAGAAAGAAAGAAAGAAAGAAAGAAAGAAAGAAAGAAAGAAAGAAAGAAGGAGGCAAATAGACAGACAAAAAAGACACGAACAGGAGGCTCAACTGAATGAGACAAGGCCAAGACTAGGAAGAAGGGATATTGAATAATGATGAGGCTGTGGGCAGAAATAAGTGGAGGAAACCGACCCAAGCCAGCCAGGAAAAATGCAAGAGGTCATGCCATTAGTGCTCAAGTATAATTTACAATGTACTAAAGGTTTCATCAAAACCAAGACTCGTATACAACCAAGACAATGCTCTAAATTTGAAATGTTTACATCCTGATTTTTATTATTATTCAAAAGTAAACAACAACTGTTACTTTCTGCACTTCCATCTTACGAATATATAAATATATAATATTTGCTATGTGTTGAGAGAGATGAAAGAAAGATGCAATGTCATATATTGGGGTAGGTAGGTTGATAACAAAAGCAGGGAAAACTTTGAAGGGAAAACTTTCGATTTCTTTTTACTTCTGAGCTACAAGCGCGCGGAGAAAGGGGAGGGGGATTTGTTATTCACGGACCACAAAGAAATGCCAGTGAATCGTAGAACAAGGGCGACCGACCCAAAGACTTTCTGTACCAATAGCTTTATGGCCTTGAACACATGTGCAGGTGTAAAGACTAATGCATGTTTCTCTTGATTCCTTTGAGCAATAGGGAGCTCCTGACTCCCTCTCTAGCTAGCGCTTTGCTTTCTATGCGGCTAACCGATCAATCAATCGTCCACACGCTCATACATTAGACAGGCTCAGAGACCATCATATTGTGCCTACCTAGGTATCTCTTGCTCTATCATATATGGTATGGTATGTATGGTATGTATGGTATGTATGGTATAGAGTTTTTTCTTTTTCTTTTCTAAAGCTAAGAAAGCCCCCAACAAATTAGAATGTATTTTTTTTAAAGTTAAAATATGAGTCTATATAATAATAATATTATTATTATTAGCCTAGCTTTAAACTTCTCTCGCCTTGTTGGGGTGAAGGGGGGCATGAGTAGACCAGACAGACCGATCTACCTAGAGAAGTCACACGCGTCATTTGGTTGCTTGCTCACTGCGTTCTTGCACATCTTCCCTATCGTCGAATATAGTACGACTGGACTGCTCCTTTTTCATCCTGAATCGATCTATCTTGAAAGGAATGCTGTTTTATTTTTTGATGTTAAAAAAAACTCTGACTTTTTTGTTTGTATATTTATGAAGTTTTCACTAGTTTAACTTTCATAATCACCCTTAATTAATTAATTAATCATTTAATTAATTAAATAGGAATAATAAAAATAAACCATACAACGAAGGAAAGAAAAGAAGGAGGCAATTTGTCTGAAGAAATTCAAAGAAAATCTCACTTTTGAAATCCTACGATAGAGTGGAGCAGAGGGGGAAGAACTCAGGACTTGGGCCATTCTGATGGAAAGATGGAGGCAAAGCGCCTATTGTAGGACCCGTAGATTTCACAGGCAGAGGCAACAAGGAGGAAAAGCTTGGCATGTCCAGGGGTTTGAGAGATAGCCTGAGAGAGTGAATGAGGAAGAAGCCTCGGTATTCTAAAAATTCTCCAAAACCATTCAAGACCTCACTCACGCACTTGATGCTAGAGAAGTGTAGCCGGCCATCTACACAGGCACCACCTCAGCAGCCTTTTGTATAAGACAAACTAGAAGGCGAAAGAAGAAGTTGACATTCAGAAAGAGAGAGAGAGAGAGAGAGAGAGAGAGAGAGAGAGAGAAAGAGAGGCAGGCAGGGAGGGAGGGAGGGACCTTGCTCGCTGCCTGAAAAGGACTGAGGAGGGCAGTTTTGTCTGTTTTGTTAGCTTTGTCTTGAGGTCTTTTAAAAACAGTAAAAGAACTGAGAAGTGAGGAGTCTGCAACAGGCTTTGCTGTAAACAAGCAGATGATGGGACGTAGGGAGGCAAGTCAAGCCTTTGGGCGCACGGAGATAAAGCCTGAGAGTGGGAGAGAGATCTACCTGAAGTACTGGGTAGATAGGGACTCCAAGTACTCCACAAACCAGCACCATAGCAATGGCTGAAGCCAACTGCAAGAGTAGTTAGTTATACTAGTAGCTGCCGACTCAATTAGGCTAGCGAGCTAGCTAGGTACTACCAGACTAGCTACTTTGGTTTCTCTTTTATTGTTGTTTGCTTTTACTGGAAGGTCAATTGAGCAAAGTGAATATCTATCTCCCTATAGTTTTTATATAATTAACGCTTTCCTCAATGCAAAGTAGATTGCACCTAGGTAGGTAGGTATTGTAAGTAAAGCAAACAAATCTTTACTATATATAGTTATATGCGTATTGACGAGTTCGGAGTAGGTATACTATACTCTCTCTCTTCACAAGCTATTAAAGAAATAGGTGCATATCTACGGACTGTACTAGGTTAGCAAGTTTGCTTATATTGTTTGCTAATAATGCTACTAACACTACACCTCTTCAACTGGATAAAAAATGCCGAAGTAAAACATTTATAACATGTTGAAGTTGTGGGTTTTTACCCAGCCTAAAATATTTTAACTTGCTACCTCTTCGATGGTGGGGTTGTTCGTATCCAGCGACAAACTCGCTCCTTCAGAGATGGAGAAAACACCAGCAACAGTGGTAATACTCACAATACTCCAGTCATGGTTTGCTATTGACCATCACTGGTGTAAACTTGAAAGCTTTCAATCGTTGGCTCAGTTATCAAAGAAGAATGAACTAACAAGAGCGTACGTACCATTGTCTTTGGCCTTCCTGTGTTCCGGGCTGTTTCCGCAGAAGTTTTAAATAAAAGTACAGAAAGTTGAAGAAACTCGAAGAATTATTCTGTCATCTCAAAAAATTATGATCGACTTTTATTGTGAGCTGTTTCTCTCTCTCTCTCTCTCTCTTTGTGCCTTTCTTTCCATTTGTTGTATTAAGGTTTCAACTATCTAAATGCTATTTATAATTTCTACTATCCACGTCAGCACTGAGGTGAAGGTATCTAGGCAGATATTACCATGGATGGATGGATGGAGGGAGACTAGTATATAATGCTAGCTACCATCATGCAACGTTCTTTTATGCCATCTCCTCTGCTGCATTTTTCATCGATAAATATAGTTAGACATGTAGGAAGTAATAAGTTCCTCTCTAATTAGTCAGTACCGAGGCCCCTAATTCTGCGACGAGCGCTCCTTAAGCCATCACTATTGCTTCGATCTATTCTAAAACACTTGCTCTCACATAAAACTGCAGGAGCCCGAGGTACCTTTGGCAGGAATACGTGGTCAGTTTTCAAAGTATTGCATATATTGTTTTAGCTTGAGTTTTAACCCAAGATAAAAGGTTTAAACTCAGTAGAGTGAAAGTGATCTCAGCACATACATAAAGTCCTTGAGCCCAGCAAGTACTGTAGCAAAGGCACGGAGAGCATCTCACGGCAATTTCACAACTGAGACTTGAGAAGGACAAAATAAACTTGAGTTCTCAAACTTGGCAGAATATATAATTGCTATAGGCTGACCAGCACCTAGTTTTGCTGGTTGGTCTGGGCTCAGGAAGGTATGCCTACTTTGTGTTCTAGGCAAAGAATAGACTAGACACAAGAACAAACAGAAACAGAAAAGAGAAATGGAAAATTAAAAGAAGATATGACCTCATTATAATAAAAAATCCACTACAATATTGCTACTACTTTAGGCTCCCACATCTAAACCAAGAAACTTGGTGCGCAGCTTTTAGTTTCAAAGTTCTTCATTCGAGTCATTCACACAAAATTTACGAAGAAAGAATGTCTTCTTTTACTTGAAATTCATGTATATAAACTTTTGCGGGACCTGCTACCTCTGCATTCAAGTTTATTCGCAGCGCGGAGCTAATTGGCAAAAAGAGTGTCCGCCTATACCCACTCATACAGTCCATAGTAGCGGCGGCTATTCTCTCTGTGTTGTAGTTATAGCTTGCTCATTTGATGCCTGACTACCTTAGAACGCGCCTACTAGCTAGCTACCTGTTCATGGCCTGAGCATTTTTCTTCTTCTTATTTTCCAGATTTTTTTTTTTAATTTTTTTTTAAAAGAGTCTTGAATAGCTAAGGGTATCGAGTGGTTGTTTTGACTTGAGTGTTTTTATCCAAGTTAAAATATTGTAACTTAAACTGGTGAGAGTGATAGCAGGGAGGGTATATGCATTCGATACCTACATCTCTAGCAAGAGAATGAGACCTGAAAGCTTCAACGAAAGAAAAGAGCTGAGCTACCGCTACGGACGTTGTTGCTAGAACTGCGAACACCTATATCTAACCACTGGAGTGAACCAGAGCGCGCAGAAGGACATATCTGAAGAGCGACATGCATTCATTCGCGTGGTTCGAGTGCAGCTTCTGAATGGATGGATGAGCAGAAGCAGTCACAGCGGTGGGCAAATACATACTCTGGCATCTAGGAGGGGGGTAGGTAGTGTTTAGGAGAGAGGGACGTAGCTGCCAAATTGCTTGAAAGAAGGAATCCCTAACTTCCACTACTTTCTGAGTTTGTTGGATTTAAAAAAAGCAGAACAGTCTGACGTGTAGGGAAATTTATCTCTGCATATTGGCAACTCTCCTCTTAAACTTATTGCTTTTATAGAAACTTTCTCATGCTGTGGGAAGAACTATACACAGGGCAAGCGCGCTACTGTGGAATGTAATAATTTTTTGGCTTGATGCCCAATACCTACTACGTTCGATGTCGAGAAAAGAAAGTCAACCAGACGAGGTTGCTGTGATGCTACTAGGTACACTGCTTTAAATCAGATTTCCCGTATATCTCGTGGTATATTGACCTGCTAGTGCAGTTATTCATGTTCCTCGGCTCGTTCTATGAGCTTACTCTTTCTCATTTTCTTTCACCCATGTATTATTATTATCATTTACTCTATAAAGTAGAAAATTAAACAAATTTTCGCATTTCCGAAAAGAGAAGAAAGGACAAGCACACGAGGAAAATCTCAACCCTCCCAGCATGATGTGCCACAACAGACCTGTTGCCTGCACTACGACCTGCGACAGCATGCTCTGACGATGTCGCTCCTTTAAGCTGAAAGGAGTGAGATCTTGAAAGCCCTTAGTGGCACCAATTTACATAGCTCGAGCCTGGCCACATGAACTTTGGGTTTTATCTGAAGAGTGGGGCTCATGTAAATACTCCAGGTCTTGTATTAAAAGTTACAGGATAATATAAGACACATTAAAAAGTAAAATAAAATAAAATCAGAATACTATTGCTACTTTCAAATTAGAACAAGTTCATCTTATCTAATGTTGTCCATGTATAATATGTTTATCGTTTTTTTTCGTTTTTTTTTCTCCTCTAATGAACAAATATAGCAGCTTCAAAATTAGAGATCAAAACATCCTGGACAAGATTACTTTTAACGTGTTTTTATTTCTATTTCTATTTTTAAAAGTTTTCATGGAAACCTTCTCCTCTCAGGCTAAAGCTGGCTATAAGCCTTCTCAGGAGATGAAATATAGTCTCCATCTACTCAACTTTACGGCCAGAAGGAGGTCTCGTTGAGCATGACAAGGACTAAATAAGCGAATCGCAAGCTCAACTCTAGCCCAAAGCAAGAAGAAGTCCGAGTCTCCTCACTTGCAACCAAGAAATATGCTTTGATGCATTGAGTTTTTATCATCCAAAACATGAGGAAAATACATAGCCAGCGAAAGAACCTATGAGGGCTTTGCCTCGACACAGATAATACCTAGGTAGCTACTACCGTCAAGTACTAGCTACTACTGGATTTTTAATTTATTTTTTTCACGCTTCTGATTCTGACAATATGCGTGACCTCCGATATTTCGTCAGACTAGATCAAGGGAGTATCCTTAGAGGGAGCACTATGTTTGCTGTGGCCTCTGGGCACTGCCACGATTCAAGCCTTTACCTCGCTCTCTCGTAAACTCAGAATGACACACTAAAGATTTTAGCCTCAGGAAACTGATCACTGCACCAGAGCTATGAGATATGAACATGGTAGTAGTAGGTAGCTCCGAAAGGTCAAGTCTACAAAAATCATAGTAATAATTATAGCTATTTTAAATAAAAAGCAAAGCATCAAAAGATTCCAAAAAGAAGGTTTATATTTTAAAACAGAACCTCCTTATAAAGCCTGAAATCAAGAGAGAGAAAACCAATTTTAGCTACTATTTAAAACTAATATATATAATTAGTAATTTAATAATAATAGTAATAATAGTGATGATGGTAAACAATAGGAATAAACATATGGGTTGCACTTAAATAAAGTACTCAAGCGCTCTCCTCACATCACAGGAGTCACAAGAACGCACCCCTCCGAGTAAAGGTTTTCGGAGGCCAGTGCGTGGCAAGTGCCTGCGTTCTTGCGTTCCTTTACGCTTTCTTTCCAGTTCAAAGTCCCGTGGAAATCCAAGTAACACAGAGTCGCCTGGACTCGCCAACCCGTCACGTTCTCTTTCTTTCGCTCGAGGCTCTGGCGCTTAGCTGCTTTGACCGCCGCTACCATCCTCGCAAAGCCCTAGCTAGCTTGCGTTTGCGGCCTCAGCGTGCTGGCGCTTTGCGGCCTCAGCGTGCTGGCGCTTTGGATTCCGAATGCTTGTAGACTGAGTGTAGGGTTGTCAGAATGCCCAACGGCAGAGAGGGAACTAGACAGTGTGAGCTCAGTCTTTCCAACTTGGACTTTGAAAACTCTTTCAAGTTCTTTCTTCAGTTCTTTCTCGCACTCTGTCTTTCTTGCTCTCTCTATTGGTTGCTTCTTTCAAGTTGGAGACAGGTACTCGTTGCCTGCCTAGTCGTTTGCTATCTGGCAGCTAGAGGGCGCCTGGCTAGGTTCTGCTTCTGCCCAGGTGCCTTAGATTGGCCGAGAAGAAGAGAAGAGGGAAGCGACCATTCTCTTCGAGGAAGGAGGGATGGCTTGCTTCAAGCTATTCCTCCTTTCCTTCTTTTATGTGCTCCTGACCGACAGTGCTACCACGTATATGCTTATGCAATGATGAAAGAGACTCTTGTACTCCAATATCGCCACGCAGTAGCTGCGTAGGAGACTAGGCTCTCCTGTAGACTCCGCTACTAGATAAACAGGGACTAGCCCTTTTAGTTAGCCATTTAGTGGATGGGCAGGCTACTAGGGTTATACGGTTATACATCACTAGCTAGCCTACCTACCTAGTTGCTACTCTACTGAACGCTGAAGCCTGCCTCTCTCCTTTCCTTGCTAGCCCTGGATAAATTGTCTACGAAATACGTAGACAATAAAAGTTTTATCGATCGGAGAAATTAGATTATTTTTTTGTACACGTTTAAAGTGGACAACCTTTTGAGAAATAGGCCAACCCTACAACTCGTCATGAATATTCGAGCTTTACGGCCCAAACTTTCCTTGGATGCTCCCACCATGGCACCAATTGGTCTATGAAAATTTTACGAGACGAGAAGACTTGCAAGGGTCAGAAGATGGGGTTCTGCTCTGCTTCTCCTTTAGACTCCTGGTAGTTAGCCTGGTAGTTAAGTGCTCCTGATATGTTTTGGGCGCGAACTATGCTACTAGGCGCTCTTCTGCTTGCAATTGCGTATCCTGCCAGGGATCCTGCGCGAGTGCTGGTAGTATCTTCGACACGGTCGCCC
This sequence comes from Schizochytrium sp. TIO01, assembly GCA_004764695.1. Classification (NCBI taxonomy): domain Eukaryota; class Bigyra; order Thraustochytrida; family Thraustochytriidae; genus Schizochytrium; species Schizochytrium sp. TIO01. The sequence continues at coordinate 706,805 of SMSO01000034.1, read as the reverse complement.
TCCACACCTTAATGCTGCGATTCTAGTTTGGGCTTCGAGTATACAGGTATCTTTTAGCTTTTGAGTGTCAATATGCCTACACGTACGCAGGTTAAGGACTTGGTCTCAGAGTGTGGCGAAGTTTCTGATGCCTCCTCAATGTCAAGTGACGACAGTGTCGATAGTGACAATAGTGAAAGCTACATTGAAATTGAAATGTGTGGACAATCCATGTCAGTAGATCCTTCGGTCCAAGCTGATGTTGCTAAGGGCCAAGGTAACTGGGAATTTGATTCCTTCTCTGCCCATGGCTCCAAGTATCACGAAGGTCTTCGTGGAACTATGCGAAGTATGGACACAATCGAGCTTGAATACAGCCCACATAACATAGATCTGTTATCGAGAACTCAAATGGAAAGCGAAGTTATTCTAGCACGAATGGCGAAAGCAACTTCATATATCCAGCGAGGATAGCATCAGCCCCTTTCAAGCCATGCAAGTTTGTATCCCACCTCTCTATATCGATACCTTCTTAGAATGGTTAAATAATGACACGAGCTCCAAATTCTCCCGTCGTGACATTCATATGTTTATCGAGGTCGAGATTTTGTGTCGAACGGCGAACCGCTCTAGTACATTCGTTTGTAAAGGAGTACCTGACGATGCGTCCAACGCATATAGACGCGTGCGTAGCGCGATGCGGAAAGCAAGCAAAAATAACCGTGAAAAGACCAATCATCAAAAGACATCACGAAACCTTCCATTCACAGCAGACAAATATCTAAAACGAATGCAGGACCTTGCAAGTAGACACTGGAATTGGCTGTTATTTGTAAATGGTGTCATGTGGGTTGATCTTGATGATGACAAACTCCCACACTCTTCATCGGACTTTGAATCAGCTGGTATCCGGCTGATCCCAACAAAAACTCAGAAAAGAAAACCAGTTGTTCATGTCGTAGCTTCTGTTGGAGCTGGTGTGATTCTTCAAGGCTGGGTGGAATTTCTCCGCACAAAAGTTTCTGACATCGTGAAGAAGTCAGTTAACTTGATGTTAGAGCATCCTGACGATTTAGGCAAGGAAAGTTGCAGTCGAGATCTTACTATCTTTATTGACCGCGGATACCTGGCAATTGCTAAGTATCAACAAGAAAACACACGAACCAACATCATCCAAATTCTACAGGATCTAAACGTATCATTTTTAGGGACATGCAAACAGACGCGCATGTTCCCATTCCAAGATCTACTTGAAAAAACGACTCGGCAGTCATCTACACAGTCGGCGATAATTTGGGTAAATGGTCGAAGGAGCGCACATACTGCAAAATTCCATGGAGAGAATCTCTATGCACTTATCTCTAGGCACGGGCAAGGAAAGGCAAGGGTTGCTCGGTTGGTCACCAACAATCCAAAATTAGGCGTTCATAACTGGGTTTTTGAAGTAGGGTATGGTCAAGTTCAAAAGATTCATCCTGGTGGTGTTTCGAGGTTGGAGCACGCAGTTGCAGACCACGAACCTCTGACAGCTGAATCCTCCACTGAAGCCCGAATAAGCGCAGCGTTCCGTAATCTCGAAAGCCGAACTATCAGGTTGACACAGAAACAAGGGACTGCAGACTGGTTTTTAGCACGACTTTTCCGCGCAACGAGCACAACCTCATTTCAATGTATGAATTTTGTTTCTGCTCCATTTTCTGAAGAGCTTCTAACAATGCATGCTCATGTCTTGCAAATTGCAGTGCTTAATCCCGTAACCGCCGCATTACGGTTGAAAACGCTTCTGAGAGAGTTGATCCAGATCTACCTGGCTCGCTCCAACAAAGTAGAATGAAGCGCAGACGAGTCAGTCACGGCGACAAGACAATAAGCACAATACTGGTTAAACAAGTGTAAAACAAGGGTCAACTTAGCGGCTGAATTAATGGAACTTACTGGAGAGGTGGTTCTTCCTGAAGAGAAAAACCGTGATATCGCAGAACGCCTTGCTAGTGCGACCGCTTTAAAAATAGTGTCTACGCAAAGTTCCGTTGCTGACTCTTTGTCAATCCAGACACCAAATGATATGTTACATTTAGATGCTATCAACGAGAGCACCCAAGAATTTAACAACAGTCAGAATTTGTCTCAACATGAAAATCTGCAGCATACTCCAGTGGGATGTTCTGACACGAGTTCGGAGATATCTTTTTACCAGCGCCAGCAATGCTTTCTTCAGACCTTGATGTTGTTATGGTTCATACCGCCTTGGAGAGACGGTCTTGCACCTCACAAAAGTCCGTTACGTTTAGGCAAAGAGAATGAAAGAGTTATTACTGCAGGATTAAAGACCTACATCTACAAGGTTTCGACTAAGAACATCAAAATTCACGAGATTAGACCATACGGACTTCTTGCTAACCGAGATGTACCATTTATAGCAGATTCCCCTGATGGAGTTGCGGTCATTTCGCGTAAAGTAGGCGACGAGTACGTTATCCAAGATGCGACAGCCTTAGAATTCAAGACTGTTACGTCGCCAGATACAATTTCTGCAGTAGCAGCACGCGTAGGTGAGCTTGGCCAGTTTGTAGAATGTCATGCAGGGTCTCTACTTTTCAAACATGCGGTCCCTGAACCTTCTTACAGGGCTCAGATCATTCATCACGCGTGTGCGTTAGATGTTTCAGAAGTTTTGCTCATCTACTCGACATCTGAGCGTGAACTTCAGGCAGTTCTTGTTGAAGTTGCACAGGCTCAACGGGACCAATGGAGAGGCTATTTAGGTGCTCTTGCAGATGAGTACATGAAGTTTGCCTATGGAGAGCATCTCGGGACATTTCCCCGTCTTGGTAATGATTACTCGTCGTCGTATGGTTTTGCTAGAGAACACCATACAGTTGATGTTTACTTGCAGCTCTGGCGGCGGCACAATGATGATGTACTATCAAATGGGACACCGCCACCCTGTAAAAAAATATTACCGAAGTTATGTAGTGTTTGGAATCACCACATGGGAAATGTTGATATTGTTCGGAAGACCGTCGAAGGTCGAAAGCGGCGTACCAGTCGGCTGAAGCCTGCAGCTTTAGTCTGGCTTACTTACCTCGACTACACACTATATAATGCATTCCGTGTATATCAACTTGCGCGTCTCGAAGCTTTTACTCCTCATGCAAAATCTTTCGATGCATGGCAGACAGCTAGGAAAAACACAACATCATTTGTAGTGTTCTTAGAAGATTTGCACAGAGGAATGTGTTATCGATTTGATGAGAATAATCAATTCCCACTTTCCCTGAATTGTGATATTGTTGCTGCGAATCCCAATTCTGCGATTGAATCATCACCCCAAAACGATGAAGACTCATCGAAATACGTAACAAAATCAGTCCTACTTAACCTGCTTCAAGGTTTGAAAAATAATACAAACAATGAGCACACTTTATCACGCAATCAGCCTTATGGTACCCCTCCAGCAAGGAGGACATGCATTCTCTGCTGTGTTAGGTGCGAGAAAAGTCAGGATCACGTCTCTCGACGTGGGAGATCTACTACCAAGGAGTGCAAAGGCTGTGAGATACATCCAGGTCAATATGCTGCATTATGCAAAAAGTGCTTCGATACATTTCACGAATTAGGGGCTAAGTCTATATCCAACGTACATTTTTCATTTCTGAAGGAGTTGTAAAGGTGCTCCCAGAGTTAAATAGTAAAATCTATGTAGAGTCCAATTTTCCCGAAGCTTGATCAAGTATCCCCGATGCGACGGTTTTACAAAACCAGTTTGAAATTAATTAAGGATAATATGGTATATTTGTCTACGTCTACGTTTTATGTAGACAAAATTGAGCCATTTTTAATCGGATTTAGACCGGTTGATTTCGTTCAAAGCCAAATCGAAAACTCCAATTATTCATTAGCACCATCATTTTAGAGCTCAGAGCTCGAATATGTTCTTCTTCAAGGCCAGAACTAGCAAGCTGGCACATAATTTAAAGAATTTTGAGGGATTTGCGCCTAAACATCAGAAATTGGTGGTATTGATTTGTCTACATTTTTTGTCTACGTTTTTGCGATATCCAGGGCTAGGGATGTTCAATACTACCGCTACTACTTCTACATCTACCAATAATACTGAAGTACTAGCTGATGCTGCTTCTTAGAAGATTTCTTTTTGCAGATTAAGCTAGCTAGCTAGCTAGACAGTTAACTGGAGCAAGCATCGCGGACAGCCTCTCTCCTCTTATCAGACTGCTCAGATTGCTAGCTAGAGAGAGGTAGCTTGACTTTGAATTGAAGCCTTAGGTCAAATTGTCAGTCTGTAGTATTCACCGCCCTGACTCTATATATTAATTAATAGTTTTCTACCGCCTCATCTAGCAAGCCATCACCTACCAACTTCATCTTATAAAGTTAAAAGTTTTATTTTCATAAAAATGATGATTGAAAAAACAAACTTTTATTTGGTGATCTATCTATCTATCTATCTATCTATCTATCTATCTATCTATCTATCTATCTATCTATCTATCTATCTATCTATCTATCTATCTATCTATCTATCTATCTATCTATCCATCCAATATCACGGTTGAGTTTGAAAGACGGACCTACGGAGGCTTTAAATGCGCTCAATTCCTTAGCACTACAAAACTTAAGTTGCGGTTGGCTGCTGCTTTATCGACGAATCAGACATGTCATCGTGTACCTGCCCGTCCTACTAACTGCCTGACCGTAGGGTTTTTTTCAAACACCTTTCAGCCTGAATTTGTAACTTCTATGTAGCAGGTGAGAAAACGGCCCCTCCACTGGGGACATCTTTGAGTGGGAAATCTCCGCAAGAACACAGCAATTTGGGGTTATAGATTGGCTGACTTTTTTCTCCCGCCACACAAGCATGATTTATTTAAAACACTTTGAAAAAAATTATATATATATATATATATTTATTTTTTTAAAGTAGAGAAACATAGTACCTTCATACCTACTGCTCCAATAACAGCACTTTTATTTTTCTTAAACTCCCTCTAGCTAGATCCAGAAAGAGTCAATAGTTATATAAGTTACATGTTGTATAGATAGTATAACTAATAGTGAAGGTAGTGGTGGTGGATGTTTGTTAGTTTTAAAAGCCTAGTTATTACTTCACTACTCTTTTCCCCCACACCACCCCCTATTGTTCTCTATTCTGCACAAAAAAATTATAGCTCAAAGTATTTCTACATTTTATAACTCTATATATACAACTTTACTTCGTATTTTTAAATTAAAGTAAATTTTTTTGAAAAGACTATACGAACTTTTAAAAGGATACTTGCAATGTTTTTTTTTTTGTTTTTTTTTTTTCTAACACATTTTTACCAAAGCATTTTTATTTATTTTTAAGTACTTGCTACAGAGAATTGAGAATAGAGACCGGAGTGATGTTCAAAATATGAAAAAAGTAGTCAACCTATCACGGTTTAGAAGTAGTCATACAAGCTCCCAAAAGTCTTCACGAGCACAATTCAAGAGGTTTGTTTATATATGCTTCTTTTTAAATGCCGTTTAGTTTGCTCAAAATTTGGCAGGTAGGTTCAATTTACCTGGCCAGATAGCTAGCTCGCTATCTGTTGTCCCTTTACTTCCATGGGTGGTGAATGGTCAGACAGCCATTTTATATTATCCGCATTAAAAAAATTCCATTGAATGAATTCAAGCTATTCTCAATTTCCCATTGCCCCGCTCTATACTGAATGCTTGCGGAAAGAATCTACACAGGCCAGCTTATGCTTAATTACTTATTGTGAAACGGCTGGACCATAAACGCCCCAAAATAGAACACAAACCTACTCGACCTCGACTGCTTCACCGAGAAGGATATCAACGATTTTTTCTATGTAAGTAGGTAGGTAATTTTACACTATAAAGTACAAAAGTGGTTCAATCAAATAATGAGCCTTATTTCTTTGACTAACAGAAGCCATAGGTAGGTAGGTGTAGGTACTCCTCATCAAATAGCCAAGACGACGAAAATGATTTGAAGGTATAATTACTCGTACTAGTATATCTTTTCAAATACAGATACCACCTCGCTCATTCGTAAAACTCAGACTCTCTCTCGAGCATTAGATAACGTACATAGTATGTTCTCGTATGGCAAAACAGTGCATACCAGATCTAGGTATACTTATTTTGATACCGGGAGAGCATCATCTGAATAACTTGCCTCGCTATGCGACCATCTATTTACATGCATTCAATACAAAGCAAACACCCTACCAATTCTAGGTACTAATTAGGTACTAAGTAGGGACTGTAGGTGACTGTATCTACTAATGAGTCTGACATAGCACTGAATGCAAAAACAAGCACGTTCACAAATATCTAGCTAGAGTTGCTTTGTGCTTTCTTTTCCGTTTTCAGAATAAACAAGCAATCAAAATCCATATCAACTACAATGTCTTACTTGTTCGGAGCGAAATGGTATCTTCAAAAGCTGACAACCTTGTCGTTACGACTCGCTTTGGAAGTCGTTGTGCAGGTGTTGCGTTTAGGGCTGACTCTAAAAGCACCACATCGGTGTATCTTGGTATCAATTGTCTCCGCAAATTTAAGTCGGGCACTGAATGCATTGTTTGTGATGTAACCTCGACGAGGTGCCTTAATTGCATCGCCCAAAAAGACGATACACGAAAAAAGAGGGAGTAGCATTACTCTTACTGAGAGGATTTCTGGGTTTAATATCGAAAATCACAGTACGGATTGAGTAACTATGAGGTGGTTCTACCAAATCAATTGGTGCAAAGCTTTAAATGTTTTTTTCTTCTCTTCTCTATCTCTATAACATTTAATTCCGTATCAGCAATAGACGAAGGAACCGCAAAGCCACGGATAATCTCTCTCGTTCAAGAAAGAATGAAGATCTTCTTCGCCAGTGATATCATTTGGAACTAGTTTCCTCATTACTTATAGAGCAACAAAATCCGCATTTGAGCTCTAAAGTGCAGTTTGTCCAATTGAAATTGTCTTGTTACAACTATATGGTCACAACTATATGATCACAACTATATGGTCACATATATTGATTTATTCATGTTGTATTCGATGATCACTAATGAGGCATTCATTTTACAAATTATGAAGAAACATGTGGAACATACTTGCAATTGCATTATCATAACTCTTGTAATATATTGTCCATATGTCCTTCTAAGATAGATTCTGCATAGCATTGAAACTAGGCAATTAGTGCGTGATTGTAAAATTAAGAACTTAAGAAAACAAAAGTGTGTGATAAAGTTTAAGCTGATGGCCCAACGTGTAAAATAAAAACCAATTCTGTCGAGATGTATGTCTACAATCCTAAGTTTCTTGACTTCTTGAATACATATTTATTTCTTTGTTTCTTATCTAATTTAACCTTCAATTCTTAAGGACCTATTGTTTTGTGCAAATGACATTGTAGATACTGCTGAGATCTCCAATCGAAGGAACTAGTGGACAAGACATTGCTAGAGTTCTTGGTGTCCCTTTGTAAAACCCATTAGAAATAAGGTTCACATTAGAACAAGAATAAGCAGCCAGATTTATGTGGCTGCTGAAGCCAAGAACTAGAAGTGTGAATACACATCACCGACACCCAAGCTTGGTTAGCTTGGATCGATGGTGGAGAAGGTTGGATAGCCTAACCCCATCGATTATCTCGAACCACATTCAAGAATGTCTTAATCTCCCTAATTACTACATGAATCCATCTGTCCTGGAATTCATTCCTCAGGACAGCAGTTCGCTAACTCTTAAATCAATCTTCTTATAGCCTTCATCAAGCCTTCTACCTTAATCTTTACAGTCAACCTCACGCTAATCAGTATCACCTTTCAGTAGATACATCCTCATTTTGATAGTTGGAATGAATTACGTGAGTCTCAACAGGTAACCACAACATACATATCGTCGTCCATGGCATTACACTCGAAAAAGTAAAAAAATAAAGTTCGATCTTCAATACCTAAGATAACAGCACAGTTGCCAAAATCAATATATCTTCGTGCTTGTTAAGGATCATATTTATTTTAGGCTTATGCACTCTGCTAGATAAATGTGTATTTCTACAAAGTAATGTATACTTAAAGCAAACGGCCATCCAGTACCAATGTTAGGCTTTCATTTTCTCCTACGAAGGTAATTTTGCAGTTTCTTCTCTTATTTGCAGCAATAAAATCTGCATAGGCTGCTCTAAATAAATTGTTTTAACTCTTTCATAAGCTAGTCTATTACGTTTAAAGTGGCAATTAACCAAAATCAGCATCATCTGACGAATACAAGTTCCTTAGTGCACTTTGAGGTGACAGTACCCTGCTTCCTCACAAGCGCTCACCTTACGGAATAGTACCGAGTAAGTTTGAGGAAAGAGCTAATAGAGGTCTGCAGGGACCACAAGGATTTTGGTTTCTATTGCATCCTTACATTATACGTTTGTGGCTATCGACGAAACTGGCAAGGTTTTCTTTTCAAGTATCTGGAAACAGCTTATGCAAACTTCTTCAACAAATTCTATAAGTTAGTGCTGAGATCTCCAATTAAAGGAACTAGGGACAAGACATTGCAAGAGTTATAGACGTCCCATCGTAAGACCTCCAGATTTGAAACTTACATATTATAAAACTACACAACCAGACTTGCGTGATTGAAAATTCATGAATCAGTATATACCTTCTACAGACAGAATCTTAACTGATGGGTGAAAAGGTCACTGAGCCTCAAGTTGATAAATATGTCCAACTCAGATCAAGTATGTCTTAGTCTCCTAATTCCAATCTGCCTTGGATTCCAATTCTAAGGTCAACAGACCTCTAACTCTTCAAAGCCTTAGATCATTATACCTTCATTTTCACTGTCACCCAAGCTGACCTCATTCATCTCTCAGCAGATAGCTCGCATGAAAACGCATGCAGCATTTATAGTCCCCATTATACTCTTTTGAACATATTGGACTTTCTTTAAACATATGCAATACACGTCAAAACATTTCTCATTTTGTTCTCCCAAAACGAGTCTGACCCTAGCCCAGCTAAATTATGACCTACATGGTTACATACATACATGGCTATAAGGTGTACCAGTCGGCCAAGGCGAATGTAAATACACTCCTCCTCCTGTTCAGAGAAACAAAGCTAGTAGCCATTACTTGATAGTGAAAGACTGTAAATTTAGGGTGCTCTGGTTATATGTACTTATCGTGGATGATAAAAACTATCAGCAAGCTTTTTGTTTTCATTGCAATCGTTAACAAGATTTAAAAACACTTTGGTGCATAGAAGTGCTAAAAGATGAACTTGGACCTAGAGTTTGCCTAACAAGTTGAGGGAAGAGCCCTGATAAAGGTTTAGGGAAAGCTTGAGAATTTATGCTGTTACGAGTTAGCGATTTGCTGTACTTGGAATCCCAATGGAACTTATTCATGTTATAATCAGGAGACTAACACATCCATGATTTGTGCTGACACAATTGAACAGTTTGAATTAGCTTGTCTCTTCAACCATCAAATCAGATTCCAGCATACTTGATTCTAGCGAATATGGATTGGTTATCGTCCATCTTAGCTTCACGCATCAGAGTGTCTAATTTTGTTCCTATAGAAATACTAAATTCCAGAGGCCTTACAATTGGACACCCAGAACTTTGGTAATGACTTGTTCACTAGTTCCTTCGATTGAAAATCTCAGCAAGAATGCGTATCAAAAATTACAAAGTACTTTGATTGAATCATTAAATGATGACTTTGACATTTGAGCGTTGGGGTTTAATTTGTTAGATGATGTTTGATGGATGAGTACTTTGTAGGAGTAAATTTTGTTTGTTCAAGCCATTGTATGTTTCAAACAAACAGCATTATATTGAAATTAAAAATAATGAATTGGATATACAGGATTCCAGAAGAGCTTTCCCAAAGAGTTATCGCCGTAATTCAGCAAATGGGGCTTCCCAGGCAAAGTTTACTCATAATAATTATCCCAATTATCTGAAATTCAACCTAAAGTTACATTATAAAAGAACGTGGATGATATCCTGCATTTTTTGCTTTCCATTACTGATATCATTCAAGGAGTTATCGTTCGTTCGCGAGATTACGAAGCGATAAATACTAAATTCGAGTTGTTAAATACAATTAATTGAACAAGAAGAGGTAATGCAGCCACAAAAAGGAGTGCTTGCTCATTGTAGGCCAAATCATACCATCCAAATTTATGTACAATACATCTTATGATTGACAATACCTGGTTAGTCAAAATAAGGATTCTCATAGACCACCGGATATTGTCAAATGTGGTTGAGAATCGTGGAGTCTAGCTTCATGTTGATGCATAAAATAATGAAATTCTGTCTTTATAGTTGTGTCATGCAAATTGGTTTTTATAGTATCCGAATTCATATGTCATGAATTCTGCGGTCAGTAGAAGTTGCTGACAAAAAGCATCAAAGAGTAATCGTCTCAAGACTCTAGATATTAATTTAACCTCTTGGGGTCACTTTTCATTTAGCACATTTGGCATCTCATTTTTAGAAAACTCTCAAGCGAGCTGAAAAGGAAATTTAGGAAGTCCATAAAGCTAAGCTACAGTAGATCTCAGTGTGGGAAGAAATGAACAGCTTATTTGCACGAGCAAAAGTCCAGAAGGAATATGGCCCAACAAATATATGAACTGGCTATGGTAAATAAAAGTTTATACTGAAAGTGAGGTCTCCAATTGGCCAATGGACCTCCACCTTCAAATCCCTACTATTGACTTTCGTGCACATCCCTGATGAATGATTGTTTTGGCTTGAGTTTCTACCAAGCTAACAGGTTTTATTTCATTACTTCTGACTACGAACCGAAAGAATGTTGAAAGTGAACAGAGCAGAACGGAACACCTGGATGATGGTTAGGTTCACCGTCGATAGCCTTGCAACAATGACACAGTTCAAGCATGAAGACACGAAAACAAATAATCTACACGAAACTTTGCGGGCCAAGGCTTACTTGTTGTCTTGGTAGCTGACTTTGCTGCCGAGCTGTGGTTGAGAGTAGCCAGATCTTCTGCTTGACAGAGAAATTCAAGTCTGCGCTACAACTAAGGGCCTGGGTTGGTAGAGCCATCGCTCGGTCAATCTACTCGTCACTAGTTTTTAAAAGGGTTCTGAATGGCAGCAACTCACGCCGTCCGTTGCTGCTCCTTATCCTAAAGTCAAGCTCGTCTTTTTCATCTTCACCTGTGCTTTGAACTTTTTCATATTGTCGTTGATGTTACAGAGATTGATCTAATTTAACTCAATCCTCTCTGGAAACTTTGACCTTCTCCTCTGCCAAAGTCGAAATATCAGCCCGGGGTTTACGACATCAGCACGATCTTGAAGCTTTTTGATAGTGCACGACAACATTTCCTAAATAAACCCTCACCAGGTAAATATAATGACGTCCTCAAGTCATGGCGCCATTAAAAAAAAACGAACGCTCTCCCATTGTACGCAAGATGACTCAGTTAATATCATGCCCGCTGGAAAGCGCAAGCGTGAGCGTGGAATTTCATCCGCAAGTCTTGGAACTATGCCGGAAGAGGGTACGCGACGGCTTAAAAAGAGTGCTCCTCTTATGTCAAGTGATGAAGAAGATGACCATCAGCCCGACTCTGATAGTGAAGCGGAGGATGTTAGAGCAGATGCATCGCATAGCAAAGCGCTCAAGACACACCGTCACATGAAATCAGCCAAGGCGAAGCCAGCAGCAAAAAACAATACAGAGTATGGCGACGATAATGAAGACAATGATGAAGTTGACTACGATGATGGTGGTGGTTCTGTTGGAAACAATGATGAGGAGAACGATGGAGAAGGACCACCTTTGCAGACGGAGTCTCTGGTTGCAGGATCTCGAAAGAAGGTCAAAATTTCGAACTATTTCGAACTCGAAACAAACACAGAAAAGCAAAAGCGACGGAAGCGTGCACTCGAGAGTCTTCGCAACGCTCACAGTAAGGCAAAAATCAGGACCCTGGGCCAACTGGAGCTTCCCTCTGAAAACGAAGCTCGCGAGATTCTCCGTCACTCTAAGTCTGCTATAAAGGTCTCCACACAAACAACAGATGCATGCGTGACTGCACTCTGCTCAAGCCTCCCTGGGGACTACTTTGCTATGCAGCAGGGCTTCAATATACTTGTACATGGCTTCGGTTCCAAGAAAAGGGTGCTTGAAGGCTATGCCGCAGCAATCAAGGCCTATGAATCTGCCAGAAATTATCCTTTGTCCTGTGTTATGGTTATCGCAGGATATTCAGCAACAATTAATCTCAGATCTGCTCTAGGCTCAATCATGCATAATTTTTTGGGCTTGCCTGAATCAGAGAGCTTTAAGCACTCTCGGACAGTTGAAGCAATGAGTGCTCTCATTGTTGAGTTGACCACAGAGGTCGCTCGAAGACCAAAAGTTGATCTCACTTCACGTGAAACTAAAATGTCTCTTTGTCAAGTGAAGGGCTACACTTTGGCTGCAGATGCTCCTGTGTGGTCGCAACAGATGGTTCTTATTGTGGTAAGTTGAATTTAAGAAAAGTTGACAATATTGACTTCCTCTCGTTTGTGTAACATGCGAAGTCTATAACGAGGATTCTATGTCCGAACATACGACAGGCGATCAATCGATGAGTAGGACATGCCGACCTGACCAACTAACGATGTGGATTCAAAACCCGTTTTGGGTGTCAACTTAATGCGTTTGCTCTTCTTGCACAGCACAATATTGATGGTAAACTCCTTCGTGGTACAGGGCCTTGCAAAGCACTAAGTATGCTTGCTGAAAGCCCACAAGTTCACATCGTAGCTTCTGTTGACCACATTGCTGCAGAACTACTTTGGGATCCCAAGCAGCTTGAACGTTTTCGATGGATTTGGCGTGAAGTGCATACTTACGAGTCTTATCTCTTCGAAGGCATTGGTGCACCCTCCCTTGTAAGGGGCCAGGATATTAATGGTTCTCGTGGCGCAGCTTTTGTTCTTTCAAGTCTTACACCAAACCATATTTCTGTTCTTGAAGTCATTGCTGACTACCAAATTGACCTTGCTGATATTGAAGGCTCAAGCACAGCTCTGCATGGTATGGAGTTTGGTGATCTTTTGAATGCATGCCGCGACCAAATGTTTGTCAGTACAGAGCGAGCACTGCGCAGCTTGCTTGTTGAGTTCAAGGATCATAATATTCTTAGCTCCCGGATCACGCCTGATGGTAAAGAGCTTCTTTTTATTACGCTTGATCCAAGTGTAATCAAGCGTGAGATATCCAAAATTAATAACACCTAGATAAATGATTAGAATATATGACAACTGTAGTTACATTGTTGTTTTGCAGTTACCATAATTCATAATGAATCTTTTCTGCTTTACAGCAAAGAATCTAAAACTTTTATTACTCTCCTTTTATTTGTATTTTTCATATATACGTTATCATACATACCAGTGAGAAGGGAATTTTAATGAGACTTGCACTAATTTGGAAGTGAATAACTTTGGCATTCTTTCATCCTGATTTACTCGTGCTGCCAAGAGTAAAGATCCAAGTTACAAATCCCGTACTTTACAAATGATCATCATCTTTGTATAGATGTTCTCAAATTTTATAGTTAGAACACTTGGCAAAGGCGATATTATTCTAGTTTTAAGACAAGTACAAGCCGTTCTTCCTTTATATCAAAAGAGCCAAATATTTGCAAAAATAAGATATAGGGAAAACAATGTTCTTAGGCTAAAAATAGTCTATGCAGTATGGTTTTACTTAGGCCTTCCTCTTAATTTGTGAACAACCCGCTTTTCAAAACAACTCAGCAAAACTACGTCCACTTGATGATTTCATTGCAATTCCTTCCTCACGTTTAATATTTTTAGTTCAACAATAGGAGGAGACTTCTCAAAGTAATCCTCGACAAAGACAACTGAATTCAGAGGCAGGCAGAGATAAATAACAAAGCAAGTTCTAATTTGATGTCCCATAATTTACTACCCGACCGTACATATAACAACTAGGGTTTCGCTACTTGGAGAACCCGGGCTATCTTCAGCGTAGTCCACGATCTGTTCTATAAGCACAGTATTCTCAAGAACTTCAAATTTACATTTGGGATACAGCCAAATCTGTATCTCGAACCTCCAAAGTTGTTTGAATAATATCTAGCAAGGCCTTTCGCAAAGGTCTGGCCCTTTGTGCAAGTTGTATCTGTCGTGACTTGTAAAGAGCACGACCTTCTGAGGTTTCTACAGGTATAGACTCTAGACCAAATTGAGACGCATCGTATGGGCTAGCTGCAACATCGAAAGATCGCGCCTCGAGAGCAATCTCCAGACATTCAACAAGGATCTCGCCTGAAAGAAGGGGGCCGAGCTTAAGCGCGTGGCGCAAAAGATCCATTTGAGCATGCAAGCAAGCTGGATTTTCCGAAGTAAAGCTTCCTTCTCTTGTCAAGCCATCAAATTTGCTATATGGTTTGGCTGATGGAGCGAAAAATCGCATAGCATCAAAATGAGAACAGTTCACTTTTTGAGAGCGTACTGTTTCATTAATCGTGCCCTGAGAAACCCGTCGTGGCAGAGATTGAAACTTGGTAGCAAAAGGTTCTTCTTCATTAGGTTCTTGATAAAGCATTGCCCACTCATGCATACCATAGCAGTTAAGGATCGGTGCGTTGGTTGTCGTTGCCTCTAGAACGCCTTGCGAAAATCGCAGATTGTCAAAAGATGCCTTTGTCATTCGCACTCGGGCAAAGGAGAGACCAGCATTGTCCTCGACAACTTCGAGGTCCAATCCTGGTAAACTTTCTGAGATAGTCTTGGCTGGCAAATAACGCTCGGGCGCTAGCAATGCCAAAGCACCTGGGGACCACCGCAGAAGCTTCTTCTTTATATCGTTTGCTGTACGTACAAAATAGTACGATCGTAAGAAGTTAAAGACTGGATGGTCTTCACGTAAACCACCTTTCGCATCTCTTCCAGCCTCAAGTAAGGAGCTAACGCGCTGAATATGGCGCTGACTGGCCTCTAGCCAGTCAGTCCGACGCAATATTGGCATCTTTGCCCATACACGAGCCACGCAGCGGTCAGTCAATCAGTCGTCATGCGAAAACCTGGTCGCTAATTTTAACTTTACCAATGAATATGGGCAGTCTACTATAAGTCAGAAATTCCAAAAGTTCTTAAAGTTCTTGATGTTATTGCATAATATTTATAACAGTACCTGCTATAAATTAGAGAGAGGACCTTAGCATCATAAATATTGGAGGTACTAGGTAGAAGAAGGTAGCTGATAAGTTAAGAGGTCAACATCAACTTCGTTCAAGCGATCAACATTCGTTTGTTTCTTTTTTAGCTGGGTATTACAGCGTAAATCAAGTTGTATTTTTTGGCTTGTTCATATTAACCACTTAAAAACACTGATGTTACACAAAAGCTTGCTTATGACTTGATATTTCACAGTGAACGAAATTACCGCTGAGAGATTTGAAAATGAGTATTTTTTTAAATAAATTTAAGAAACATAATAATTCAAATTTGGGTTTCAGCAGTAAGCAGAGACAACCTCATGGATAAGGGTTGCTCAGCTTCACTGTCAAGACTTACTAATTCTGTTCTATGGTTATTTCATACATTCAGGTATTATTGAAGTATAACAGCTAGGTGTGTACTCTGGTGTGTATGGGAACACCAAGTAGGATGTACATAAGCCAAAACCCTAAACCTAAGACAATGAAGACCTTGTCAGCAGTTCCTGAATGTTAATGCTAACTATTCTTTTCCTTCATCTCTCTACCTACGCTATCTCTTGGTGATCGCCTCACGCTAACTTGCAATAGGTTATGGGCCCAAGATACGAAAGGAGTCTGCGAGTCTAATCACTCGGTCCTTCGAAGTCTTGGAGGTGAAAACTCTCAACAGAGGTAGAATATTCGAGCGAGAGATCAATTGAGGAGAAACAAAACGGATACTATAATACTCAAGTAGTCAAAACTATAGTAGTATTGAAAAGTCATAAAGATGGGTAGAAACTCGAAGTCTTCTTCTTCTTCTGACGCGAAGTCTTCTTCGGGCGCAACGCCTTCGTCCGACGCGAAGCATGCTCCTCCGCCTTCCTCTGCGAAAAGTCAACTCAAAAGTGGAGACGATGTTAACATGACTATGTGGCAACAGCTACAAGACAACATGGTGTCTCTAATAAACAACAAGTTTGACGAACTAAGTCAGAAACAACACGATGAAAAGAAGAAGAAAACTTCGAAAAGATCTAAACGACTTGAGTCTTCAGATGAATATGATTCAAGTGATCAATCTGATCAAGATATTTCCAAACTTAAGGACCTGAAGAGACGTTATAGCAAGGGACGAGCGAGTACATACGCTATGTCTAAACCCCTAGATGCAGACATGCACACCTGGCCTACATGGGTCAGACATGTGGAAAGACTATTCGGGATCTGTGGTTGTCGTCCTGAAGATGTTGAGAAGATAAAGGATCCTGACGATAAACGTGCAGCTGATGGAGAACTTATGACGATCCTAGAAATTCAGGCTGGTCCTGCTTTCAAAAAGTCGATTGAGCGTCTACTGGAATGCAACGAAGACTATCCAGGTCTTGCTGTCTGGTATGACCTTTCGTCTCAAGCGGAGTCTTCCCCAGGAATCTCAAACATGATATATATCAAAGAGTTGATTAAATTTCTCTCTAAAGCGCTATCACGACCTATTTATACATGGACGCCTCAAGAAAGAGCACAGTTTAAGGTAGATCTAAAGTCTATGGCTTCAACTATGAAATCCCAACAACTTACGGTGGAAGATATAATAGTACTTACGGCCTACAATGTGTACCAAGGACACTTTGGCACCAACTCTATGACAAATTTCCAAAAAAATGAATGTGCTACAACATTACAGCTATGACTATCTAGTGACGTTAATGCAAGAAGGTCATCTGATTGAGCAACAAATTTTACAGTATGCAAAACAGCACAATTTCACGGCCGCATCTGCTGATTACAATGGCATGGATGATCTACAGGCAAACGTGTTTCGTCCGAGACGCTTCAAACAAAGACTCCCACAATCCAATCGTTCATCTCAGAGTCATCGTTTGGGGGGAAGAAGAAATCCACACACCTCAAAAGAGTCATGTTTTCGTTGTGGACTCTGGAATCACTCAGCCGAAAATTGCAAATACACTACTATGAAATGTTCGATTTGCAACGAGACTGGACATAAGAATACTAAATGTCCGCAAAGGAACAAATCACTGCATAAGGAATCTAGAGAACATGCCAAGAAAAGGAAACGCTATCAAGCAAAGAATCACAACAAGACACTTAATGTAACCTTAGGACATGATTCATATGATTCAGATGACGAATCATGTATCTCTATGAACCTAGCAGGAGCATTGCGAGTATGTAGAGTCAACACAGATCCGACAAAACCGAATCAAAAGTCAGAAGGGATCATAATGGACTCAGGATGCAACCTACATGTAACACCACATCTAGAGTTACTTAAGAACTACAAGACTATTAACACCATGAGCATGAAAGACGCTCAAGGTGAATCTGTGCACATAGTAGGAAAGGGAACGCTAGAACTACAGCTGAGGACTGACTCGAACAGAATCGTCCCAATGGCAATCACTGCGTACCATGCTCCAGATCTAGATCATACTCTAATATCGACAATGCGACTCACCAAATGTGGTTACTCAGTTCATCATGAACAGAATCATCATTACATGAAAACTCCACATGGTGAAATAATTATCTTACAAAAACAGTCTAATTTACCGATGTTAGTTCCAGTAAGAGCACTGACAGCCACGGCTTTAGCGATTCGTGCTACAAAAGGACTGGACAAGACAAATAGAGATTGGCTGGAATTGCACTTAAAATTAGGACATGCATCAAAACAAAGAATGGCAAGTTCCTTAGGCATATCAGCATCTCACATCAATTACCGATGCATAGACTGTAAGATCGCGAATTTTGAACGACTACCTGTGACGAAAGGACCCCACAAGCCATATGCTAATGCACCTAGGCAAGCAGCTACTGCTGATGTGATGGGACCATTTAATGTCCCCGGGTTACCACAGAGATTCAGATATGCAATCACTTATCGCGACCTATACTCAGATTTTGCGTATGTCTACTACATGAGATCGACAGAAGAAGTTGTTCTTACACTAGACAAATTCCGCAAACAATGGTTAAAAGACACGAACAATCCTCATGTCACGATCCGCACTGACGGAGCAACATATTTTAAAGGAGGATCATTTGCATCACGGATTAAAGACCTTAAATGGACACTTCAGTTCTCGGCACCACATTCACATGCAACTAATCCAGCTGAAGGAATCAATCGAGTACTCATGAATGGGCTTCGTTCACATTTGAAAACTGCTTCACTAGGAAGAAAGTACTGGTCATTTGCCTTATCCCACACTGTGCATATAAGGAACCGTACGGCTTCCAGTCGGAATGTATTATCTCCATATGAACGACATTTTGGGGTAGCACCGGACAATAGCAAGTTTCACATTTTCGGAGCACCATGTGTATACAAGAAATTCCCAGTTCCGCCCAAACTTGATGATAGAGGCGACATAGGATATTTCCTAGGATATGCAAGAAATTATACTCATGGAACTTACCATGTACTTACTAAAAAGGGTAAAATTATACAGTCCCGAGAAGTCATCGTATATGACGATGCAATTACTGAAAATGTTCGCAACAGAATTGAAACTCCAGATTTAGACATTACAACTGACGAAATTCAGCACTGGGCGTATGAAGATGCAAATAAACAGATTGAAGGGGAGAATTTCCAGGTAACACCTGAAGCAACTCCGAAGACTCGACCACTGGTCGACAGTCAACTCCAGATAGTGACACCACGACCCATTTCGAATAATTCTCCACAAGGCAGCAGAAATAAGACTAATTCTCCACAAGGCAGCAGAAATAAGACTAATTCTCCACAAGGCAGCAATGGTAAAGATCATTCGATGGCCGATGAAATACCGCAAGACGGTGCACGGCAGGCGTCTGATAAGACATCGCAAGACGATGTACAGACAGTGACTGATAAGACTTCACAAGATGATGCGCAGCACGAGCCTAGAATACAAATTTCTCCGAGATCACTACAACAGTCAATTAGAACTGACCCTCTTGCTGTAGGAGGCACCACAAGGGAAGCCAAAGATGCTTTCGGTGTAGAAAGTCTTGCTGTAGGAGGCACCACAAGGGAAGCCAAAGATGCTTTCGGTGTAGAAAGTCTCGCTGTAGGAGGCACCACAAGGGAAGCCAAAGATGCTTTCGGTGTAGAACATTTGGCTGTAGGAGGCACCACAAGGGAAGTCAAAGATACTTTCGGTGTACGCACCACAAGGGAAGCTAATGATGCTTTCGGTGAACTCACCACAAGGGAAGCTAATGATGCTTTCGGTGATAGAAGAAACAATACTACAGACATTCGAATGGAAGATCACAATGATTCACACAGTGAACCTGAAAGTGGTGAAGATCACATACTGGATAATCACAATGACTCACAAAGTGACAGTGATACAGCCCAAGATTTGGCTAATAATTCTCAACATTCTCGTGACGACAGGCGTAGATCAAAAAGGGTCCGCAAACAAGTCGTCCCTCTAAATGTTGACTACAGTGCGAAAGGCGCTGCTAGTAAACACCGATATTATGCTCAAAGTTTAAAACGATCCCGAATGGAGGGGAAGAATGATAATAACTTGGCAGATTCGAAATCGGTTACACTTAAACAGAAAGAGAAGGTTTTTCTTGATAAGCAACTCTCCGCTCTACTTGTAAAGATAGACACATCGAGAGTAGGAAGTAAGACTCACAAAATCCCAGTCCCGAAAATGAAGACATGTCCCTACGACGACATAGAAGCACCGGCAACGTATAAGGCAATGAGACAACTACCAAGGGCTATACAATTATTATGGATTGAAGCAATGAATGGTGAATGTAGAAATCTTGCACGTGCCGGAGTGCTGGAACGCGTACATCTGGACACAGTACCAGAAGGACTATCTCCTATGGGAACAAGATGGGTATTTACAAAGAAGCCGTCACCATCGAACATATTAAAAGCTAGAGTTGTAGTTCAAGGCTATGACGAGAAAGTTGAAAATATATACGATATCTACTCGCCAACTGTTAATGTAGTAAGCATTCGTGTAGCAACGATTATTGCACTTACAAAAGGATATGATGCAATCACAGTTGACGTAACAGCTGCGTTTCTGGAAGCACACATACCAGATGATGAATTTTTGTACATTCGTGGCATAGAAGGGGTCGAACTGAAAGAAGGCTATTGTTTCAGACTTCGCAAGAGTCTTTATGGTCTCAAAAGTGCACCTCGCCGATGGATGGATCATCTGACTGCGGTTCTAGAAAACTATGGACTGAAACGATCTATAACTGATGCATCACTCTTTATAGGTGAAGACTTACTCATGACTATTCATGTCGATGACATGCGAATCTTTGGAACACCCTCAGCAATTAATTCTATAGTTGAGGAACTACAGGCAAATGTAGGCATTAAAGTGAACCGAGACCAGAAGTGTCATTATCTTAGTGATACACATGTATACATGAAATCACGAAAGACTTGTACTATCAGTCAAAGAGAGTACTGTAAAAAGGCTCTTAGACGCTGTAAGATGGATCAATGTAATCCAGTCAAAACTCCGTCCATTCTCAAAGAGTTGAGTGTACATACTGAAGATTCAGTGAATGAGAATTATCGTTCTCTGGTAGGAACACTTATGTACCTGCACAAAACTCGTCCTGATATGGCCTACACGCTGCACCAGCTAGCAAGTCATGGACAAAAGAATGGTAAAGAGCACATGACTGCACTTAAACATGCATTCCGTTATGTACAATACACAAAGGCACTGCCACTTACCCTAAAAGGTGTTAAGTCGGTGAAAGATCTGGAACTTCAGGTATACACTGATGCATCATTCAACAAGAAGAATGACAAGCTACGCCGTAGTGTTTCGGGATACGTTATAATGTTAAATAACAGTGCTGTACTATGGAAGACAGCTAAACAGGCTACAGTAGCAAAGAGTGCATATGAGGCTGAACTAATAGCAGCAGTTGCAGGAGTTCTTTATGGGGAATTCATTAGACAATTGCTAGCTGATATGAGCATCCATATTGACGTAATACAGCTATTTGTTGACAATCAACCATTGGTCAAACGAGTTAAGAAAGAAGATGTCAATAGTGAGTCAGGATACCTGGCAGTACAACTTGCTGTACTAATTCACAGAAGACAAAATCAAACACTCAAAATTCATCATGTCAAAGGTACGGATAATATAGCTGATCTATTAACCAAACCACTTGCATTCCAATCACATTGGAAACATGCGAGTCGTATTCTCAATGCAATAGGACCTGCCAAGCAGTTTGCGGGGGTGTATTGAAGTATAACAGCTAGGTGTGTACTCTGGTGTGTATGGGAACACCAAGTAGGATGTACATAAGCCAAAACCCTAAACCTAAGACAATGAAGACCTTGTCAGCAGTTCCTGAATGTTAATGCTAACTATTCTTTTCCTTCATCTCTCTACCTACGCTATCTCTTGGTGATCGCCTCACGCTAACTTGCAATAGGTATGTTAACAAAACTGCTGCTAAAACCTTGGACTTCGAGCGGCACTCGAACTTCAGAGAGAGACAAGTCAAATTGCAGATTTGGCAATACAAACACCCTCAATACTCATCAAGATTACTCCATTTCACGGTCGAATTTAGTTTTGCCAGGAACAAACAAATCAAACAGCACAGAGTTTCCATCATCGTGAGAGTATCCAGGTTGTTCCACATTATCTTATCAAGTAGTAAATATATCAACGTAAAAGGTGGTTCTCAAAATGGACACCGTGATATGTTAAATTGCCAGGGAGGAGAGAAACTCTCTCATAGAACGAGGGAAACATTCTAGAACACAATCTTCTCTTTAGATTCGAACGAATGAATTTGCTATGTCCCTGCAGTGATTTAGTTAAACAAATATCCAGACAGCTGCTGCCCTGTTTAGTTCTGCCAATATCAAATGTCAAATATGGTTTTTATGTTAGCGTGCTTTAGAGTATTCGAAACTTTTTAAAGTTGCTGAAATTGATTGACCAGTAGAAAAGCCAGTAGACGCGGCACTGCTAAAGTCTCATGGGGGCTCTTATGAGACTCTTGGTTTATGTGAGACATCAGGAAACGCATTAGCTTTGCATCTGATGATACTCAAGACACCAAGTCAGAAGTGAAAATGAATTTTCAAGCCCTCTCTAAATTGCAACTAAACGAAATGAAAACCAATGGTCAAAGATCTGTTGGACACCTAATCTTGGAGGATATTTGTGAGTCATACTAAACTCAATGGTGCGCCCGATATGAGGACATTAGCTAGAATAATCGAAGGACCCGAATTCTTTATCAAGGTAAGGATAACGCTATCTCATAAGTCGAAACTCTTTGACCTCTCTATGTCACTGTACTCAACCCATTTAGTGGCCTATCAATCAATAAGTATAATCTTTCACTAAAGCTTGTAACCTGTCAGATTTGGTTGATGACCTTCAAAACCAATGATAGTAAGATCATAAGAGAGGAGGCCTTCTCGGTACAGTCACATGCGATATTAACCCCTCAATTTCAACGCCTACCATTTTAGATTCGAGCAAACGACAGAGATTGCTATCGCTTTAAGTCAGAGTGTAAGATGAAAAACTACTTTCAGCAATGTGTTTAGATGTAGAGGTATCCAATAAATGTGCGGGACAATAAATCGTCACAAGAAGGCTTATGTGTATTCATTTGCTGGCATGTACATGTTTTGCAGTGCAATGTTGTCGCAAGAGCATGCTTAAGTTGAGATTCGTGGGTCAATTTCCCGTAGGATGCTGCTTGGCCTATTTCAATAATTCAACAGATATCTCGAATGAAATTATAGTTCTCCCCTCCCCCCACCCCTTTGCCATTAAAATCGAAATTTAGATTCGTAGCCTTTCTGACATTGCTTCGAGCGACTCGACCTTTATTTTGGGTAAAAGCTTAAATCAGTACTTTGTTTACAAACTATCAGCACCTCGATACCTCTCAACGATAACAAACCTTGTACAGAGTAACACGCTCTCGCCTGGTAGCACTAGAGCCAACTCGTATCAATCCCTTTATTTGGGTAGAAACGCGAGTCAAAGTCTCTCACCTCTCAACCTTGAACCTTGAACCTTGAACCTTGAATTTGAAAAAAATATAGGAAAAATATAGAAAAAAGAAAAGGAAAAGAAAAGGAAAAGACAAGACAAAACAAGACAAAACAAGACAAAACAAGATAAGCATGCCGGTGAAATTTTGGAACAATACGAGCGCGGTCCCACAGTCAACGCCGCAATGAAAGAGGGGTGATATGGATTTTACAAAACTTGAGCTTTCACCGAAGTATACACGCGAAAACCTCTGACTGGTGAGCGGAGTGAGTGTTCCTAGGTGGTGCTCACCACGCGTGTTTGCCCTCCTCTGTCTATCAACGCAGGTTCTGCATTCCCTTTCGTTCGTCCGCTCAAGCTCTTCTCTTCTCAGCGAGGTACCTGCTATTATGCGTCCGAAAGCTTTGCGGGCATCGATCAGCAATCGTGCAGCAGCGTTTCGCTCCCCCACAGTCCTCGCATCCTCACTTCGATGGGGACGGCGATTAAGCGAAGCCTCTCGCAAAGCTGTCACAACTAAACTCTTCAGTTGCTGCAGCGTGGAAAGAAGGTGAGCGACACCTTCAACCTAGCTCTAGCTAGAGGTGCTGTGTGCTTCAAGTTGGGCGCGCTGAAGTACCTTTTATTGCTCCTATGTGAGTTGTATGTCAAAGTGGTTGTCCCGACCGAGACAACGCATGCATGAGTGATTGTTGCTTTGGGCTTGAGTTTTTGCCCAAACCAAAGGGTTTTCTCTCAGTCATCGCCTCTCTGAGAGCAACTCATTCATGTAAATGAATGGAACCAGTTCACTTTTTAGATGTTCAAAGTTTGTTTTTAATAAGTAAAAAAGAACGAAAGAACGAAAGAACGAAAGAACAAAAGAACGAAAGAACAAACAATGAAAAATAAGGCCATTCTGCAGGATTTCCCCACGATCGCTCCGAAGCCAATCGAACGCATCCGAAGAAGTATGCAGTAGCACAGTAGCGCAGCAGCGCAGTACGCACGCATGCACGCACGCACGCAAGCACGCACTCACGCACGCACGCGCAGGGAACGGAGGCAACGCGGAAAGAAGAGCAGGTCACGAGGCTCTAATCAATCATCAGCCTGGCAAAAGCGTATCAACAAACACCAACAGCAAAGCAAGTACTTCTTCTTCCTCTATAATATACAAGATATAAATGAATAAATAAATGAATAAATAAATAAAGACTTAGTAGCAAAAGCGATGTTGTTGGTAGGCACTACTACTGCTGCTTCTACAAAGGCAGCTCTGGATGGGTGCTTTGATCGATTGATGGTCATCCTCTCTCTCTCTCTCTGGTTTCCTCCCTCTTTTCTGAGCATTGCGTGGCTTAGAGGGTCTCCTTCACCTCTGAGCATTGCTACTAAGCTTCTTTGTTGCACTCCTCGATCGGATAGTAGTTCTACTACAACCACACCTAATGTCAACCGCCCCTACGTTGCTTTTTTGGATGGATTCTTACCGACTTACTGACTTACTTACTCAGAGACTTACTTGAATCCCTGCTCTTTAGCTGCGTAGTAGAACAGGAGAGAGACAGAAAGAGAGAGAGAAAGAGAGAGAAAAAGAGAGAGAGAGAGAGAGAGAGAGAGAGAGGACTGTCCGCGGAATCCACGGAGGGAGAGAAGAAAGAAGAATCGCGAGAATAGAAGGCTAGGGTGCCCGTGCCTCCTCCTCCTCACTCGCTCTCTGGTGCAAAAGAACGCAGAGGGCAGAGGTTCAACTGCCCTTGCTCAAACTGACGAGGCAGAGACCAGAAAGGCCCCGGAAAGAACAGCTCGTGGGGGCTTCTCTTCGTGGCTCAGTAGGGATGCCAGTTCCGCGACTTTGGTCGTGCCTGGCAGGCAGGTGCAGGCAGGTGCAGGCGGGTGCCTACGCACTATGTAAATCAGTGATTCAATTATTCAATTATTCAATTATTCATTCATTCATTCATTCATTCATTCATTCATTCAATTATTTAGTTATTTATTTATTTATTTATTTATTGATCTATTTATTGATCTATTTATTGATCTATTTATTGATCTATTTATTGATCTATTTATTGATCTATTTATTGATCTATTTATTGATCTATTTATTGATCTATTTATTGATCTATTTATTTATTTATTCTGTCAGTCAGTTGATTGGTCAATCGGTCAATCGGTCAATTAATGAGAAAAGCGCCTCACTTGCTAGCTAGAGCTAGAAAACGGTGAATTTAAGCTTGCTTGCTTACTTCTTACTACTCAGTAGAGATGCAGCACTTTGCAGACGAAAGGTGATGGGAACGAAAGGTGATGGGAACGAAAGGTGATGGAAACGTGGGGCACAAATCAAACATCTTCGATGCCTTAGTTTTCTTCTTATTCTTTTCAATAGAAAAGGAGAGGAAAGAGGAAAAAGAGATTTCTTGTCCGATTTGGGAGGAAGAGGCAGAACCAAAATCAAAATGACAGCCAAGCTGACTGCCGCTCTTCTGAAAAAGCTGCAAACTAGGTACGTGCTGGGTAAGATGATATAGAAATTAGCAGGGCTGAAGCCTGAGGCTGACTGTCTTTTGCTAAAAACAAATAGAAGAAGAAGAGAAATGGAAAGAACAATCTGTACTCATTACCTTCAGCTAGTGAGTGAGTGCGAGTGAACAATAGATGCATCTGCTATGTGCATAACTAGTAGAGTACTTTTCGTGTTTCGTTAGAATGTTCATTAAAAAAAGAATGAGAATCAAAATCAGAATTGAAAATAATTACAGTAAGGCCAGGCCTTCTTTCTTTTCGTCCAGAGCGCCCTAAGGGCCTGCCTGCTACTTGTGTAAAACCCAAAGCCACACTAAAACCTTTGACTCGGAGGCCTTCTCCAGAGTATTCATAGACTTAAACGCACCATTAATTCATTAATTCATTAATGAATTAATTCATTCAAAAATGGCGTAGCCTTCTTCTCGTTGTTTTTTCGTTGTTTTTGGACGGCCACAGGGAGGATGGCAGGTTTAAGTAAGAGGTGGGTACTAATTTTCTACCTTGTACTCTCACTACAAACACAATGAATCACTAACGACGGTACTGACTTGCTTGCTTGGTTGCTTGCTTGGTTGCTTGCTTGGTTGCTTGCTTGGTTGCTTGCTTGCTTGCTTGCTTGCTTGCTTGGTTGCTTGCTTGCTTGCTTCCTTGCTTGCTTGCTTGCTTGCTTGCTTGCTTGCTTGGTTGCTTGCTTGGTTGCTTGCTTGCTTGCTTGGTTGCTTGCTTGCTTGCTTGCTTGGTTGCTTGCTTGCTTGCTTGCTTGCTTGCTTGCTTGCTTGGTTGCTTGCTTGCTTGGTTGCTTGCTTGCTTGCTTGCTTGCTTGCTTGCTTGCTTGCTTGGTTGCTTGGATAGTAATTAGGCACCTGCATGTTTTTACTTGCGTTCTTGCAACGTAGATGGTTTCAAGAGAGGAGTTCGAGAAAGTAGCTTTCCACGATTCCAGAGTGCATGCATCCAGAGCCTTTACCGTCCGTCTAATCGCACTCGCTCACTCGCCATCGTCTATCATCTAGCTAGAATTCCGGCCTTCAGAGTTTGATCCTAATTTAGTTTTTATTATAATTTTAATTAAAAATAAGGTGTACTCTACCACTCTACCAAGAGGCGTATAAATAAATGTATACGCAAAGGACGAAACCCCTCCCTGCCTACCCTAGCTAGAGTACCTCCCTGACTAACTAACTGACTCTTCAACTAACTATTCAACGAAACTACTCAACTAACTTTTCAACTAACTCTTCAACTAGCTAGCTAGCTAACTAACTAACTAACAATGGCTGCACGAGCATTGACGAGCTTAGCAGCTTCAGTTATCTGTTACTCTACTTCGGGGTGTTTTGACGATCTGAGTAAGCGAGCTAAAAAAGCCTCTTTCTTCGGCAATTAAATAAGAGTCGATAGTAGAATGTGTAGAGAGGGGAGAGGGAGAGAGGAGGCGCCAGAGAGCGATAACCAGTCAAGTAAACTGATAAAATCGCCCACACCGGAACAAATACCTGCGACTGCCCCACTGATCACGGTAATGTGCTTCTGGGGCCTTGAGCTTTCGTTGAGCTCAGAGCGACCCTTACTTTCTGTCTGCGCTTCTCTCTTTTTGCTTGCCTGCTCGCCTGCCTGCCTGCTTGCTTGCAGCGGCACCTCCAGCGCGTTGACAAAGTCAGCGGCGTAAAAACAATTAAAAAAATGGAATAGTAGCCAGAACCACTGCGCTTACTCTGCTGTTGGGTAAAGTCTCTGGATCAGTGCTGTCTCACATTCTTGTGACCTGTAGCGAGTGGCTGCGGAAGGATATACCGATGCCAGCAACTAATAAAGAGCGCTGTCGGTGTAATTGCTTCCACGCCGCCGCGCAGGAGTGTTTTGATTTACATTCTTAAATTAAAAAGTTAATCAAAGAAACTTTTATATTTTATATATGTTCAAACAAAAAAAAGAAGTTAAGATGGCATGATAGTTATCAGTAAAAAGGTAGTTCAATAGGTTAAAACATAGCATCAGGCTAGCATATCAGGATCTTTTTACGAAGCTATTCTTTCTCCCCCCCCCCTTTTTTTCAGCTATTATATTGAATTACGCTAATAATAATAATAATGGTTAAGAGAAGAAAATGCTTCAATGTCATCTGTGTTGGGCATTTCGAGACTTGGACCTTGGTGCAGATACAGGGAAGGCGCTTGCGGCTGAGCCTAACTGACGCTTTCCAAGCCGAGCGAGAGTTAGCATCGCCTCCCATTATCAGAGCTAATGTACAATTCTACCGACATTCTCAGGCCAAAATAAATTGAAAGAGAAAGGCGGTATCAGGTAAACACCATAAGTCTACCACTGCTATACAGTCGATTAGGGGATTCTCTAGTTGCCATATTGCCTACCAATGATTCAAAGTAGAAAATTATATCAGCTGATGTCGGCAAAATAATGAACAAAACAAACAAAAAACGATATGACAGGGTGACTTTTGAGAGAGGCAGAACCTGTGATCGTCAGCTCTCACACGGTCGCGACTATTTGAGGTCAGGTCCGGGTTTAATCCGATGTGACCTAAGGAGTTCTTCTCTTCAGGAATGGTGTCTGTGCAAGAAGTGATCAAAAGGTAAGCGAATGAGTGAGTGCGGGAGTGAGTGAGTGAGTGAGTGAGTGAGTGCATAAATATGGCTAAACTACCTTGCTGGTGGCTTGTTTGGACGCGTACAAACATACATACATACATACCTTCCTGGCTAGGTACTTCGTACACCGCTGTCAGGTAGTCTCAACTCTACAACTAGTAGTACTCGCTTCTGGCAAGAACGCAGAGCAACTCGTGGAAAAATAGTAAATGAATAAATGAATGAATACACGAATGGAACTCGGGTTATCGAATAGCCAGGAAAGGAAGGAGGTAGTGCCTCGCTAACTGCAGTCGATCTCACACATTCATTGCACCACAAGAACAAAAAAGAGAAACTGTCCTTTGCAGATACACACAATAAATAAGTTATACGCAAGAACAGTGTTTAACTGCTCTCTCAAGAATGGCCCTGAGAAATAAATGCAAGGTCGTGACGTCCATGACTAATTCAGGGGTTTTAAAGCCCTAGTTTCCAGCAGCAGGCGTATGTTAGTCTTGCTGCAGCACGATGATGGCAATGTTTAAGGTATTCGCTCTTCTGTCATTTCAAGATATATATCACTTTCGAGATGAAGGCTCCCACTATTATTGTTTTTAAAACTTAAAAAAATAATAATATAAATTAAACTTTTTTTCTTCTTCTTTTTTTGAAAGGAAAAGAAAAGGAGGATAACTCAGTGCTGACTGTCCAATGAAGGCAGCGATGGATGCAGCATCAATTGGCCAAACCGACATGTGGTCTCAGTTTCTTCAGTGTTTTATGGGAAGGTACAAATACTTATTGGGCCCTTTGGCTTGCTTGCTGGTTTCTATTGTTTTCAAGTCGATAGGGATATACATACATACACACCTGCTACCTACTGAAATCTCAATGAAGATTGATTCTAAAATAAATTATTAAAAAAGAAAAAGAAAAACAAGGGAAAGGAGGGAGAAGAGAAAGAGCGCTACTTTCTGAAACATTCATCTGCAGAGCTCGGAAGATGATGCAGGCGACTTGCTTGGTTGCTATAACCCACGGCTTGGTTGCAACAGCGGTGTTGACCTCAGCGAGGCAAGCATTGCTTACCGACGGTGTGCCTTGGGCCTCCTCTGCCTCCTGCCTAGGGAGAGTGGTTTGGGGTTGCCCTCCCGACGCCAAGAGGGATGGACTGGTCTGCGCACCCTCGCCACTTTGAATAACTGTGTGGTGGAGGGAAGCTGGCAAGAACGCAGGCATTGTGAGGAGATCGGCTTTGAATAGGACTTGACTCATCCAACTTCGGAAGTTGACGACCACAGCTCCCCTACGACACCCTCTTTTGTTCCGGTGCTCCCTCTCGGGCAAACATACTTCCTCCTGATGTTGTTCCGGGAGGGATGTCGGAGCCTGCTTCGTTTTCGGTAAATTAATCAGGAAAAGCGTCCCCTAAGCCGCTCTCTTGTGGAGCGCGTTCGCTCATCCTCCGAGGAACAGCCTTCTTTTACGCACCGCGAAGCGCTGCTACTAATGACCGCTTAGGCGGAGTGCTAGCAGCTAGATAGCTAACTAACTAGCTTAGTGGCAGCGATAGTAGATGGGAGGAAAGAAAGGGAAATTAGAAAGAAAGATAAAACAAAATAATAAGAATTTAATGAAAGAATGAAAGAAGGATAGAAAAAAGAGAGATCAATCAACCGCAGAGACAGAGACAGTCAGGAAACTGTTTCATCGAGTGCGGCGTGGAGAGCGCTGCGCGCGGGTTGCAAGAGTTCGCGAGGAGCTAGGGCGGCGATCCGCTGTGCGAGACGCGCCAAACAGCGAAGCAAACAGGAGACAGCAGGCGGAAAGAAGAAGAAGGTAAGTGAGTAAGCTAGCTAGCTACTGATCGGGTGGTTGATTTCCTTTCTCTCCGGGTTATGGCTGTTCGATTGATCGTGCAGCAGGCGGCGGCGGCTGCGGCGGCGGCTGCGGCGGCGTCAGGTTGACGGTCGGGCGGTACCTCTTTCTCGCAAGTAAGTCTCTCCCCTTCTCGTCTTGGGGCTGCCTTCAGAGCTGGCGTGGCTGGCCTGCTTGCCTCGTCGCGGCGCTAGTTGCGTTGATAAATAAATATCACTCGCTTCTATCGTTCATAAAAGCTTGCCATCTCTGCGTGCTTGGCGAAGCGAGACGAGAGCGGCGCCAAACCCAGGCGCCAGCGAAGCGGTCTGCTGCTCAGTCGATGGAGTACATGGTCCCACCAAAGCGTCAGGCAGCCAGACAGCCAGGCAGCCAGGCAGGCTCTTCTGCCTCCTCGCTGCTCTGTCTCGCTGTGCTGCTGCTGCTGCTGCTGCCCTTCTAGACAGACAGACAGACAGACAGACAGACAGACAGAGAGAGAGACAGAGACAGATACAGAGAGAGAGACCATCACCGTTCTCTTTGATGGTTGTTGCATCATTCATTCATTCATGCATGCATTCATTCATTCGTTCGTTCATGCATTCATTCTTCGTTGACTCTCGCTTCCTTTTCCCCGCATTGGCATTTCTCTCCTCTCTCCTCTCTCCCTCGCCACAGCTCTCACAGGCCTCCAGCTTGGCTCCCTCCGAGCCCACGCTCGTGTTTAGCGCGCCCTCCGTCTGTCTGGCGAGGAGGAAGAGCGCGGGCTGTCTTCCTATCTTACCTCTCTCAATTGCGGGCGATGGACGTCCTGCGATCGCTGAGGAGAGAGAGGTTCATTGATTGATTGATTGATTGATTGATTGATTGATTGATTGTTGGGAGGGAAGAGAAAGAAAGAGCACGGCCATTCGCTACAAACGAATGCGGGCATTGAAGATCGTCGATGGAAAGAGCAGAAGCTATTTGGCGGGCGCTGATTAACCGACCTCGTTGAGTTCGATCGGCTGATCGCTCGCCACGAGCAGTCGTTCGTTCTCTAGCCAGCAAAAGATCAACAGCAGCAGCAGCAGCAGCAGCAGCAGCTAAAGCTGCAGAGAACGCACCATTGTCTATGGACGCCAAATGACGCCAATCCGATAGATATTTGAGAGAGAGAGAGAGAAGAAAGAAAGAAAGAAAAAAATGAATGAAAGAAAGAAAGAAAGAAAGGAAGGAAGGAAGGAAGGAAGGAAGAATAAAACTTTTTTTTTTTTAATTAAAAGGAGAATGGAAAGAGAAGGCCCTCGTTCCTTTTAGTTTGGTTGCATATGAGTCACTTATATGATCACTAACCTCCGAGTCGCTTTTTAAAAATTGATTTAACATCGGCCTTCACATACATAGCGTTTGCCCGAGTCAAGTGCAGCCAGGGGTAAATTAAGCTGTATAGGCAAATTAGTTGGCAAAAAAACCACGAGGGAAAGGCTTTTTAAAAACACGAGAAGAAAAACAAAGAGAGAAGAAGACAGGAAGGAAGGAGAAGCAAACGTCAAACTATTGTTTCATCTCATCGATCAACAAACAAACAAACAAACAAACAAACAAACAAGCGCGGTTCTTGGTAGGCTCGCACGTTCTCCCCCTTCCTCCGCAGGGAAGGCTTCGCCGTGGTACGCCCCGGCCGAGGAAGAGCTCTGTCTGTCTGTCTGTTCCTCTGAAGAGGTATCTATCTATCGATCTATACCCACCGCGCGACTGATTGACTGATTGTGCCTGATTGACCGAGTGAGTGTTTCTTTGTTTCTTTGTTTATCTGTTTATCTGTCTCTGATTGAGTTATTTTTGCCGTGCTTTTCTGTGTGAGTTGCCTTTTTTCGGCCTTCCTCTCTCTCGTCACTTTGGTTTGTCTTCTCCTGTTGTGCTTTTGCATAGCTGTCACAGACCCGGTCTCGTCTTCTGCGCTGCACCTCCACACTCCCGTCTCTGCTCTGCGCTGCGTAGGGCGCGCGAGGCTCGGGGCCTGTATAGCTAGCTAGCAGCCAGCTAGTTGTGCCGCGGGCGAGGCGCCGCAGAGAGAGAGAGAGAGAGAGAGAGAGATCGAGCAGGGCCAAGTTAAGTCAGCTGGGGAGAAGAGAGGAAAGGGAGAAATCCAAGCAGGCAGGCACAGAGCGAGAGAGAGGCTCGCGCTCGAGGCTAGCGGGTGATAGACAGGCGGAGCTAGCGTCGCCGCGGGCGGGAAAGAGCTCAGGCCAGCGGTCCGGCAGGCTAACGCGACCACTAAGTCTGTGCCGGACCTG
Organism: Schizochytrium sp. TIO01; assembly: GCA_004764695.1. Taxonomy (NCBI): domain Eukaryota; class Bigyra; order Thraustochytrida; family Thraustochytriidae; genus Schizochytrium; species Schizochytrium sp. TIO01. The sequence goes on along the minus strand of SMSO01000034.1, from coordinate 674,298 downwards.
GCAGTCTTACCCGTCTATTTCTGTGCACGCACTTTGGCGCTCCTGCTGATTTTTCCTTGACTTCGTTGCTCGAGAGTATTTAAGATTGCGCGCGTGCGTGCGTGCGAGGCCAGAGACCCAATTTTTCTTTATTGAGGTATCATTAATCCGATTCTGAAAAGGTCCTCAAGAGGAGAGGTTTGGCTTTTGCTGCGTGCTCGATTAAGTCAGTGACAAAACAAAAGGCACCATGTACCAGATGACCACATCGAATGGTGCTGTAAACAGCAACGACTCAGATAAACAGCATCAGCAGCAACAACAACAAACACAGCAGCAAACACAACCTCAATCAAATCAGGGATATATGAACGCACCGACAATGTCAATGACAAACCCAGCGAACATGGTGATGTTCTCTCCTCAGCAGCAGCAGCAACAGCAGCCGCAACAACAACAGCAGCAACAGCAACAGCAGCAACAGTACGGATTCCCTTCACAAATGATGATAGGCCAGAACATGAATGCAATACCATTCGTGCCTGGTGTTTCAGGCTTTCAGCAGATGGGTAATACAATGAATGGAATATCAAACCCAAACATGGGCATGGCCCCATTCATGATGAATATGAACTTTCCTGCGCCATCTACCCAGGAGAATTCACAATGGATAAACCCCTCGCAGCAAAACTCGCAGCAACAAATGCAGCAACAACAACAACAACAAACATTTCCCGTAAACCAGGGACAGTTCGCTCCAATGACGTCAAATCAACCGGTCTACATGCAAAGTTCATGGATGTACAACGGCGCCCCTCAGGGCGCTGATTCTATGATGCCCGCTGCTCCATCAAATCCTGTATACAATCAAGTTGCTGATCTTGACCGAAGCAAAGATAAAGGCTCAAAATTTCGTGGCGTGTCATGGAATCGCCGCTCTAAAGTCTGGACTGCACGCGTATGGAATCCCACCTCAAATAAGAGCGAACACCTTGGAGCCTATGATTCTGAATTACGCGCTGCTCTTTGTGTTGATCTTAAAGCTATTTCATACTACGGCGAAGATTATGCCGACCTTAACTTTCCGGATTCCGAAGAGCGCCAACGCTTGCTTGCAGCACTTATTAAATCAGACATCAACTTTGAGCCACTACTATGCGAGATGCGGGATGACCCGATGAATACTATTCGCAAGCTCACAAAGCGTGGCCAGGCTGCCATCAGAGCAAGATATGTTGCACAAAGAAACAAGGCTAGCACTCGTGATTCTACTAGTCATGGCGGGCAGTCCAGCACGCGCTCTGCCAGTGTAAGCGCTCCGCGAAATGGTGGATCCAATAAGCGAAATCGCCAGATGGCGTTTGATGAGTCAAACATGAATGGTGACCATCAGGCTCATTCTTCAAGAAGCTCAGACGCAAGCAGCGGCGAAAAGGAAAGTAGCTCGAATGGAGGTCGCAATGGGGATGGATCTTCATTCGATGATGTCGAGTCAGGTGACGGTGAAGCAAGCAACGGCACCAACCGCTCGGGATCCGCATCAGGTTCAGGGTCAACAGCCAACTCTGGAATGATTTCTGCGCCCTTGTCTTCTGGCAACGGCTCGGCAGACTCCAATAGTGGTAGCGGGTCTAGTTCGGGATCGAGGTTAGGCAGTGGAGGATTTCTTGGATATAACGGAAACGGAGACAGCGGAGACAGTGGTAGCGGTGGCGACGAAAACACAGACTCGGTCCCGAAAAGTCAAGGCAGGGGCTCTTCCGTGAATCGCCGTCAAAACGCGCACAACTCCACCAGCAGATCTGGCTCTGGCTCTGGGAGCAGTTCTTCAGGAGGGAAATGAAGATATTGTATCACCCGGAGCTAGTTTTGAAGCGATTATGAAATCTTTTCCTGACACCATCCTTTTGTACCGTGCGTGTTCTCCTCTTCCTGAGCCCACCCTTTATCAAAAAAAAAAAAAAAAAAAGAGAAGAGATACAATTTTGACCTACTCTACCATCATGGCAGAGAAATACGTGTAGAGAGAAGGAGGAGGTTTTATACGCATAAACACTCGTTTCACATTTTTTTACAGATCCAACGAAAGCCTTTGTGAGGCGTGTGATTTATGTGTAAGAATGTTACGATTTCACGACCCTGGTTATATGGGAAATGAACTTGTTATATTCCGACCTGAATTGATTAGCGTATGCTTTTGTATGCAGCAGTCTTCATTGACATTGTTATTGTGCTATTATTTTTTCACCGAATTTGGACCCTTTAACCCACTTTCTTTCTTCTCGCTATATTTCTCGTAGATGCCTAAAATTTTTGAACCTTGAGCCTTCTACTCTTATTCACACAATTTAACATTATGTGCCAAATTCACAGGATATTAAAGTCATTTATTTTACAATTTTCACCTTTCCAAAAAGCTTCTTTGTAATTCATTTTTTATTTATACAGCGAATTTCTCTGAGACTGTCTCAACTTTTCCCCACAGATGTGCCCTTTTCTCTTAAAGGACTAATCCTAAATCGCTGGTACAGTACAGATTGCCTTGGAATATTGAGAGGGTCCATACAACTAGTCCAATTCATTTCCAACAATTTTACTTCGAAAGATAGCAATTTACAATATAAAAGGCCATAAGAAAACTGTATTAATCATCCTGCACTTGGTGCAAGCTTGTAAGTATCTCTGATGAGGTACAGGTAGCAAAGGAATCTGCTATGCCTACTTTGGTTCGTTCAACCACCCTTAAATACGTAGCCAGGATGGCATTTCATTTTCTGAGATGAGCTGCACTTGAAAAAAAAATAAAATTCGAGCTATCAAGCAATTCGAAATTAAATGATTCTTTACAGTCAGCGTTGTTTTCATTGTTATAGTAATTCTAATCAAAGTCATCGAAGAGGCGTGTCCATGAGAGCTGCGATCTACACAATCAAAGAAGTACTATAAAAGAAATCGTTTATTTTATTTGTTCAAAATGATAGTTACTCGTGTGAAGTAGATGAAAGTTTCTTTCTTTTTTTATTCCTCTAGTTGGTTAAAAAAAGTTGAAGCTGAAGGTTGACTGAGAGCTTGTAGATGACTTGATGGAACAATGACTCTCGACTTTCCTCTTGTAAGGTTCTCACCCTTTCCACTGTTGTTCACTCTTTATATGTCTTTGTTCAAATGAGGATTATCTTGCAGACCTATATCTACTTCCAAATAAACCAGCCAGGTTTTCGTAAGAGTCCAATAGAAACACAGAGTTCGGCCACGCCTAGAGCATCCAACATTTCATATGACATCCATCCAAGCTTGACCGCAATGGGTCCCAAAAGTACGCCCAAAAGGACACCAATAAGATACATTCCAATGATTGTTGCAATGACATCAGCCAAAGTGTCCTGGTTGTCTCTGAAAAAACCTGTGAAGCCTCGCGCGAATTCAAGCATCGACCAAGGTAAGAATGCAATGAACTTGCCCACACGCAAGGGGAATACTAGGATGTTGTAAAGGATGCTTCCAACTGCCCGCATGGTCCACGTCAAACCATCACGAAGGCCCAGCGCACCCCGTACAATCCCACTGCCGCACAGGCGCGCACCTGATGCTAGAAGCCCTGCCATTGAATGCCCAAACGCTTTGCACAGGACCACAGCACGCTCTCCCCAGACTTGAGAAGATGACCACAGCGCAGCAGTTCCTGTACGACTTGCACTAGCACCATATTTTGCTCCTTCGGCGCTTACACGTAAAGAAATAACAGCCGCCTCGCGAGCGGTGCTCCAAGGAAAATTTTCACGTACATAGTGATAAGTTTTCATGACGTATGGTTGGGCATACATGACAATGAAAGCCCCTCGCTTAGATACACCCCAAACGAAGTTGAAAGGCCACATAACAAAGACTCTGATTAGCAGAAAGATTGGCAACGCAAGAAGCGGCGGCAAGAATTTCGACAGTGATCTGAGCAACGGTGATTCATTTTTACGCCGGCGCCGCCGGCGCAACTTCCTTCTGCGGACCTGTGCACTATAGCCGCTCTCATCAGACGCTAATGTTGAATAGGAGGAATCAGAGCTCACAGAAGAATCAGAATCATAAGAATCAGAATCGCTCATGGATGAACTTGAAGACTCCGAATCTGATCCTGAGGAGGATGAGGTACTTTCGGAGTCCGAGGCGCCTGTGGCTGCAGCAGATTTACCTTTCCGTGCACTAGACACGGATTGCCTGCGTGGTATTGTTGTAGCTTTTGCAATAGGAATGTCTGGGGGAAGGTTTGACTCTGCATTAACTTGCGCAAGTGTCTTTGTTCCGGACGTACTCCCTTTGCGTGGCAATGGCATTGTTTTTGCAACCATTATCTGTTTTCCTTTCCTGGTTGCAGACTGAGTTGATCCCGCACGATTCTCTCTTTGAATTATGGGCGCGGTATCTTCTGCGTCTTCGACCGAGACCGTCTCGCTATTATATTCTTCTATTTCAGCTTCGTCCTGCTCCGCATCAGAGACACCTGATTCTTCTTCTACATCTTCCTCTTCTTCCTCAGAATCATGCTGCATTTTACGAGGTCTTTGTGGGGCTTGCTTTTGAGCCGTTTGAGATGGGAGACGACGTCCTGGGGCTGAGAGCTGAGATTTTTGAGATGTGCGTGCATTCTGATTTTGAGAGGATTGATTTTGGGATGCAAGCTTCATTGGGACTGGTCTTCTTCGTTGAAATTGTTGTTCTTGATGCTTCCCTGGTGCCTGGAGACGGGGTGTATCAGAAGCAGTAGGGGCCGCCACCTCAAGCTCTTCTTCGTCTTCGGACGCAAACTCCTCCGCATCTGCGACAGATGGTCTTCGCACAGTCGGCGCCTGACGAATACGCGCCATCACAGACTGTCGTGGAAAGGTTTCGAGCTAACCCGTCAGTACTGAATGCACAAACGAAAGTAGATGCAAGAATGAACAACAAGCATCAAACAATGCCAATGGATGGATGCCTGTGACGCCAAAGGATTTACAGAGAAATCCTCAGGTGATATTGTATGCACGCCGAGGACTTTGCTGACCCTGCAGCAACCCCGGCCGCCCAAAGCGGTCCTTGTAATGGGCAACAGCACTCGCTCGAATAGAATTGGAGTCGCGGCGCGTGCGCGAAGCAGCAGCAGAAACAATACTAGTGAACACAATGATTTATTCTTTCTTACAAATTTAAATAAATAAAACTATATAATTACTACTAGTACTGTCTTGAGTGTGATACCTAATATATTACCAGGGAAACACATTATAAACATCGTACTAAGAGTTGCCTACCTACTTCCTAAGCAGTTATGGACCTCAGAGAAAAGTCAAAATGCAATCTACTGCTTCACGTGCTTGCGTTCTTATGGTCTTTGTCTAGAGCTCATTCAACTTGCATCAGCTCAAGTCTGTACATGCGAATATGCATGTTATATTCCTAAATAAATATAATGATTTCCAATGGCTCTTACCAAGTGATGTTTTGTGAGACTCGGGAGGAAAGAAAATGGTTTTGGCTATCCCAGAATTAGAAATAATATTCTTTAACTTTATGGATTGTAGGTAGGCAGGTACCTAATTACCTGTAGGTAGAGGAACGAAAACCTGAGCTGGTCAGGTGAACCTAATTAAGTCCTCCCACGTCTCCAGTATTATTCATGCTTTAAGCGTATATGCAGCTCACCTACGATGGTAAAGAGAAGGCACTATTGTGAACCTTTCAGGAGAATGGTTCACAAGATCAGAATTTCAAGCAAACACGATTTTCTCATGTACTCTGCTGCTTACTTACTAATCATAACGATGTTTTTTGTTTATTCTCCTACACCCACTGTGCACATCATACGCTAGATATCGTTTACCTTAGGACCAACTTAAGGAGGATACTACACCACGAAGAGGAGGAAGAAGAGAGAGGGGACGAGGGATCGAAAGTGCTATATCAACTCCACGATATCAACTCCGAGGAAGAAAATGGATTGAGTGTGTGTTTGTGCACGGCTCTGAAGAGGCCAAAAAATCAAATATACGATTCCTACGTAGGTTGGTATACACCTTCCTATCCATGAAGTACTCAATCGTTTTGTTTGAGTGTTTCAGGTTGAGCTTATAACAACTGAGACGGGAAAGGTCAGAAAGTATCAGAAAGTATTAGAGGCAAGGTCTTTAAAGAGGGAGGATTCAAGTGTATTGAATTAATAAGGGAGCGCAAAGATGACCGTGTACTCTAGAGTTGATTGATTTTAAAGCGCCAGTGGAATTAAGAATTGTGCGACTTTCCTGCACGCGACTAAGCGCTCGTTTGTAGCAAGCACGGGGGGCACGCACGCGGCTCATGGCTTGGGGTACTTCCGTGGTTTATTTGATATTGAAATATATAAAACATAGGATTGATCGATAATTGAAGTCCGTGTTTTGTCTGATCAAGGAGGCAGAGCTATTCCATAACGTGCAAATTCTTCGGGTCTTGCTTTCCACCCAGCTCTATAAATAATAGTACAATTTAGTCGAAACATCTGAAATGAGTCAGAACACAAGATTATGATTTGACGATTTTGGGTCACGGTATCATTCTCCTTTTGTAGACTGTATGGATAGCAAAACATTAAAATTTAATAAAAACAATTTCCCAGGATATCTGCGTCAAATAGATTACAATTGAGGTTGACTCAACACACAAGACAAACAAACGAAGGTAGTCATTAAGGGCCGAGGGTGCCTACGAACATTTGTCCGTAGATGTAAGCCACCCTTCATGAAAATGAAAAGAGTTTGTGGGTAAACTAAACTGCTCAGCATTGTACACTTCTGTTAATCGAAACCATTGAGCATTTTAGAACATCTCAACAATTCTAAAAGAGATCACCCCTTACGAGGAAAGGTTAAGAACCTAACATGCATACTCTGCAACAGGGAATGGCCACAGTTTCTTCTTTCAGTAGCAGTAGCGAACACGACGTCTCTGCAACTGCAACGTTACTCATAAGATGGTACTTTCGATGCCATGAAAAGGCGTGGCTGTTGCTGCATGTTTGAAAGTTTCTGTGCTGGGAAAGGGACGCGTTTGTTGCCTTGTGAACCATTGTTAGTTGCTTGCATTTTATCATCTCCATGATCCGATTGTTTCTCTTCGTTCTCTGCATAAAAGAACCCTGTTTGTTCCTGACTTGATTTGTCAAAAACAATGAGTTGGTCTCCATCCACGAAGACGAGTCCTCCTGCAAAATCTCCAAGTTCTGTGAGCGAGGGCATGAATACTTCATCCTCTTCGCTACGGACATTGCTGGCATCTTGAGGGCGCCTCGGTTCACCAGATGACGATGAGAGTAAATTTGAGAGACGCCGTATACCTGACTTGTAGTTCTCTTTGAAAGTTCTTCGCTCTTCACCTTCTTGTACAACTGGAGCAAGTTGAATTGGTTTCATGGTAGATGGTTCCATATTGTCGTTCTTTTGTAAATTATCCTTTGCTGCTATCTTTCCTTTATCATCAAGAATATGCGCAGGAGCATCGCGAGGCCAAACGTGTTTCGAGCGAGCACCACGTGACCAACCTCCCCAAGGGTTAGATATTCCTATGTGCGGCATGTTTTCAGGGAACACCGCGCTTAGAATTTGACGCACAGCGAAGCTTTCCCGAAGTGATGTGTCTGCTCGATCAGTGAGTCCACTCTTGCTCTGCGTGAGTCCACTGTTTTCTACTTTAATTTACAAATATGCATATAAACCCCTCCGCATTGAATCCAAATACTACTCCGCGTTTCCAAAAGAGCTACCACCACTACCACCACCACTACTACTATTAGTAGTACTATTATTAGTACTATTATTAGTACTATTACTATTACTACAAAGCGGTTCGCGCAACCCAATTTCTTCATACAAAGGTGTGTACTGCTACTCCTAGCATGCACGCTTGTGGTGCACGGTTTTCTCTATCCTTCGATTTGAGAACGCATTGGCGTCAAATGTTGCATATAGCACTTTTAACATAATGCATGTTTTCACAGCTACTTCGCTGGATTGGGATCAACAGTCGGTTGCATTTAGACGTTGTTTACGCGTATGCGGTTTTTCGCGATGCAGCTCCACGAGAAATTAACAAATTAGAGGCAGTATAATGAAAAGTCGTTTGATCGAAGAAGTTTGAACATAGAGCCCTGTATTCAACCGACAACGTTTCTCCAACGCCCTGTAATCTTATTACGAGAATCGCAAGTTCTTATAGTTGTTTGTTAATGGCCGATTGGAGCGATCATAAAACCGAAAGAATGAATGAAAGGACGTAACAATCGATGGATCATGTCTTGGGAATGAAAAAGAGTTTGTCATATCTTCAATATGTCTCCTAGGTCAGAGAAAGAAGAAGATATTCCAATGATAGATAGATAATCTTCTTTTAGCTTACGAAAACTTGGATGACCTGAGCCGTCAGAGTTTCTTCATTTTAATATCTAGACTTATGTCTCGAGATTCTGTCTGGCAGATACTGAATACAATTGAGCACATCGAAATCTTCCTAAATAGGAGTCATCGATATAGCCAGGTGTGGGTCATTTGAGAGACTGCAATGGTCAACCTCCTCTATAGTAGACAATTTAAATATTCGCACCTACGACCCAGTATTAAACCTTGCTTCCCACCTATAAAACGATCGCAGGTACTCACCTTTGTGCGTGCCTCTGTCAGACCATTTTCATGAGATGACAATATCAGGTTGGGTCCGCTTGGATTTCGTCTAGCTTGATTGAAAACCTTTCGAGTTGGTAGGTGACCATTATTGCAGAACTCTGGCGGCCTCCGCAGTTCTCATCGTTTCATTAAAATTAAAAAAAAATTAAATGAAAATGAAGATGAAAACTTTTAAAAATTAGAAAAAATAGTCAAAAGTTCAAGTTGCTTTTATAAAGTTTTTAATTCTTACTATTGGAAAGGCCTGCTGCTTCCTCATTTAGTAGAACTTGAGCCTACCTCTACTAATATACTGGAATAAAAAGGAACAGAAGACTGAGGTGGAAACTGCGACGTGAAGTGGCTCATATGAAAACCTAGCTAGCTACTAATAGTACGCAACGGAAAGTTTAAGACGCTGTGACAATCGTATGAGTGCCTAGGCCTAAAGCCAGCCTGTAGAAAGCACATTTCACAATTTAGGTAATCACACCTAAGTGCCCACGACCTACTGTACTGCTTAGACGCTTCTAGTACGTACCTCTAGAGACGGAAGTAGGCGATTCTCAACTTTTTCTACAGATACTTTTTTTTCTTTTAATTAATTAAGAAAAAGGTGGAGTTATTTAGCTTCTCCAGCATACGCCATGCCGTTGACAGAGTCAGTCGGTTGAGTACTCAACTGATTCTTCAACTGATCCAGTCCCGGCTTGAACTTGCTTCGAGCAAGCTGTGGTGACTCGAAGCAAGTTCAAGCGAGTTCAACTTGCTCCTACCTCAGCGTCTCTGCCAGTCTCAAACAGCTTCGGGTTTGCGCAGACTCAGGCATAGCTGGCGATATTTACATCCAAGTCGACTATGCCGACAATCGCCACACAACATTTATTTATGTGACCCAGCAATCATTTCTACCTACCTACCCAGATATGTATGTATGTATGTATGTATGTATGTATGTATGTATGTATATATGTATGTATGTATGTATGTACGTATGTATGATGTATTATCTATCTATTAGACAGAGGAGAGGTTCGAGGCGACTTTGATTGTTTGTTTGCCTGCGTAGCTATGCTTTTGTCCGTCTATTCATCTATTCGCTTATCTATTCACTTATCTATTCGCTTATTATCTATTTATGCAGGAGAACCGAACCGAATAACTAGCCTGGTAAGGCGCAGGTGCCGGCATTCCAGTGGCCTTGGATCTGTCTCTCTTCGGTGTCGACTGAGCCCTCGTTTGGCGCATCTGCGCTGCGTTTGGCAGTCTCGACATGTGCCTGCGTACGCGTTCCACGCGGCAATCGATCGATGCCGACCAACGCGAAAGAATCGGTGCGGGGATCGCAAGCTTGAAAAGGCACTCGGTTCCTGCCTTGTTTGCTCTATCTATCATTTTCTTCCTTCAAGTTTCTTTCTTTCTTTCTTAACTAACTAACTAAAAAGCTACCAAATTAATACGTGCATCCATGCATGCATACCTGCTCTTTTCTGGTTCCTGTGAGCGACTGAGGTCGTTCCGTGGACAGCTAATGAAGCGTGGAGTTGCTGCCATCTTTCCATCTTTCGCAGTAGGCGTAGGCTTAGGCGTAGGCTTAGGCGTAGGCTTAGGCAGGCTAGTAGGTGAGGAGTAGTAGGTTGGCTAGGTCTGCAGTAAGTAGGTAGTACTAGCTAGGGAGGGAGGGAGTGTGCCGCTGGCTTTAGAGGGCAAACTCAAACTCAGACCGGAAGCAGACGCGATTTTCGAGACCCGAAAGGGAGAAGAACCCGGACACGGACACGGACACAGACACGATGATGATGATCATGGCTGAATGGTGATGGTGCTGATGATCATGGCTGGCGACCTGGAGGCAGCTCCCCCCTTGCTCCTTCCCTCCGTCCCGCATTGATTGGAGCTGGAGGTGTCTCGCACCGCCTTTCAGCCTTCGTATGGACAAGAAAGAAAGAAAATATAGATAGATAGATAGATAGATCATTTGATAGATTATGAATGATAGATCATTTGATAGACTAGGATAGATAGACAGAGGTCCGTTGTCCTCCACGTGCTGCGCATGTGCGTGTGGATGGATCTCTGAAAGAGCTTTCACCGAAGTGGTCCAAACGGGTGAAATGAGCTCGCTCGAATTGCACCCTGCACGCCCGCGAGCGCTGCCCACTCGCACGAAAAGCTCAGCTTGTTTCCTTGTCTCGTCATCTGCCGCTGCTTCTTCATAAAACTTGGTGGAGCCATGTCCTTACTCACTCACTCACTCACTCACTCACGCACTTACTTACTCACTCACTTACTTACTTACTTACTTACTTAGTTACAGAGTCAGACTTGGTCGCCACTCATTCGCTGATACGCGCCTCTCGAAACGCGCTGTCCTCGCTCGCTTGCTTGGCTTGGGCTGGAGAATCCCCGCTGTGACGCTGCGCCTCATCCAGGTCCAACGAAGGAGTCCAGTTAAACTCCTGCGTAGCCAACCAGCACAGGCACAGGCATCAGGCAATACAGACAGTACTCTCTCTCTCTCTCACTCTGTCTCTGTCTCTGTCTCTGTTTCTCACTGTGTGTGTGTGTCTCTGTGGAGTTTGTCTGTTTCTATGAGGGTAAAAAACGATCAGGATTGATTGTCCTATGTATGGTACATAGAGAGAGAGAGATGGGGAAACAAAGAAAGGAGTTTAAGGAAGAGGCTGAAAACGCGAAACTTGGGCCTTTGCGGCGGCTCGGGCGCATCGCTTGAAGGGAAGGTCCCCTGGCAATGGCAATGGCAATGGTAGAAGGAGGTCTGTCGGCGGCACGGCGCTTAGGAGGAGGGGGGTTGAGCTTTGCTGATATTCGCGCAGTAGACAAACAAAGCAGTGGTATTTTGTTGCAGCTCGAGCGAACGCTGCTGGCTTGAGTTCTTATTAGCTTCGGGCAGTCAGTTCTTAGTAATAGCTTTTGGGGAGAGAAGTAGACATTGAAAATAGCTATTTTTCGATAGATAAATAGGGTTAAAAAATTGAAAGTAGTAGCAGTTGCGGTCGTAAAGTGAACTGGAGATGGAGATTGATTCTCAAGTTGTCAACTCGAATATCGTACACCAGTCTGCGGAGGAGAGAACGGTTTGAGGGGAGACATGGAATCAAGACGCCCTGAGGCGCTCTGTATCTGGCCAGAGCCTAAAGCACTCTGTATCAGGGACGTGGATAAGAAAATCGATTTGCTACTGCAGAGGGAACTCAATTCATGCGTGGTTCTATCACAAATCCATCCTTAGCAGCAAAGTTATGCACAGGCAAAAGCATGGCGGGTCAAATGCTCCAGCTTGTATGTATTTTCATGAGTACTCAAGCTAGAACCAGAAGCAGCTGCGACACTGGAGAGACCTTGTGATAGTGCTCGTAAGTGTAGCTGATCTGTGTTGACGCTTCATGCTCATGAGCATCGAGAACTGCCATTGCTTGACCAGGCAGGCCTCAATTCAAGGTCATCGCCATCAAGCTGTCAAGCTGTCAAGCAAGCAGGCAAGCAAGCTGTTCTGAAGAACGGCAGGATCTCGAGATCGTGACACGGCGATGCTTAATATCGATCGTCCCTAGCTGTTCAGAAGAGTTTAGGTTAGATTTTCCATCTCAGGTTCCATCTTCTTTTCAGAGTCCACTCAATTTCAAAAGAATAAAATGATTTTTTCATTGTTGTTGTTGTTGTTGTGGCTGATGAAAATCTTTGTAGAAGAAGATAAGCAAGTATTAGCAGGACATCCTTCCTCTCTATTGCCTACTTAGGTTTATTTTTCATTTAAATTAAAGTAATAACAAAAACTAAAACAAAAAAACTCTTGCTTTGAGCTTCGGGAGCTGCAGAGAAGGACTCGGACTCACGAAGCCTCTGACGGAGCATGCGGCCTTCTCCTCCCATAATACGACTCAAGGTCTCCGCCGCACCAGGCAATAAATCGTCCCTCCATCTCTAACCATCTGCTTTTCAGAATCTCATTGCAAAGCTTTGCTTCGCACACGGAAAGTTGTGGGGACTTCTTCTGCTCTGAGCAAATTGATTGTTTTCTTCTCTCTTCGGCCTTTCTCCTTAAAGCGAGTGAGTGGGTTTTACAGAGAGTGCGGTGGATCTGGAAATGGTCTCACACAGCGCGAAAGAAACCCATGGAAACCGAAGGGAAAGAGGCCGATGCCAGCACGGAGAGGAGGGCCCCATGGTTCGACCTAAGTAGACGGCCAAGATGCTGGAGGAGTAGAGATCGTGCAGAAGAATACACTTGGGTCCAAATGCGGTTGGAGAAGTTATAAAACGTGACCGTCATGAACACTTTAGTTTTTCCCTTGTTGTGAAAGGATTTTTTAAAATTAAAACACGTTACGAATAAAACTTTTAGAAATATAACTGATCACCCGCCTTCTTAAGAACTCAGATAGCATCTGAAGAACTGTACTTTAATTTATTTTTATTTATTTTTTTAAAGATCAAAACTACATCTAAACAACCAAAACACTAGGTGGTATTGTTTTATCAAATGCGTAGTGTAAGAAAACAAACTATCGAAAGAAAGAACTCCTTCGAGGCAAATTCCAAACCCAGAACCCAAATTAGCTCTCTAGATCTTTAGACTGAACCAGCCTTGTAGAGCGCGGAGAGAGAGAGAGAGAGAGAGAGGGAGAGGGTCTTGAAAAGTACTCGTAAGAAATCAGCAGAGAGCATGGGCTGCTCAGCGTCTAAGCCTGCGCCGCCCGGCGGGGTTCCTCGAGTTGTAGGCTACGAGCTGACGAATGAAAATGTTTCTGGACCGTATGTCGCAGAAAAAGGCCCTTACTATGTTACTCGAAAAAATGAACGCCGAGACATTTTGTATGCCGCCTCAGGCATGGCGAGCGAACAAGAAACACCTGCTACAACTCTCTCTGCCCTATTCAAAAAGGCAGCAGAGTCTTCTAAAAATGAACTTGCTCTTGCAGTCGAATGGCCTGTTCCAGAAATCGGAGCCGATGGCAAAGTGCCTGAGACCCTGCCCCTAGATCAATGGCGCACTTGGACCTGGGGCGAGTACTATAATGACTCTCACCTTATGGCTCGCACAATCATCAACTTTGGAGCAGAAAAATTTGATGGTATCTGCATCTTCGGATTTAATTCCCCATTTTGGGTGATGTCCAGCATGGCCGCTGTACTTTCCTCGACTCTCCCAGCTGGTATTTACCCTACTGATACGAGGGAGCAGATTCACTACAAACTTTGCTATACAGATGCTGCTGTAGCATTCTGTGGTACAGAAGATGAGTTCGAGCGTATTCGCGAATGCTCTTCTGAGGCTGCGCATCTCAAAGCCATCGTGTGCTGGGCATGCTCACCCTCCACCAAGTCCATCGCTCGTGAAGATGGAACAACCATCAAGGTCATGACGTGGGACGAGGCAATCACCTTGGGTAAAAACCAGGATGCGCACCTTGTGGACAAGCGCATCGATGAACAAGACCCTCGTGAGTGTGCTCAGCTGGTCTTCACAAGTGGTACAACTGGTTTGCCGAAGGCTGTCATGCTCAGTCATGATAACCTTACATTTACTATCGCTAGTATCTTTAGTTGCTTGCCTAACTTTGGACGGGATGCCAATGCTCCGGAACGCTCTTTGTCATACCTACCTCTCTCACACATTGCTGGAGAGGAAATGGACATTCTTCTACCGGTGATGACTACAGCGTCACAGCCTGCGTCGCACAGTGTTTTCTTCGTGCGCCCATATGACCTCAAGACTGGTACCCTCGTTGACCGGATGAGAGCAGTGCATCCAACCGCGTTTCTTGGTGTCCCACGTGTTTACGAAAAGATCATGGCTAAGATGAAGGCTAAGGGTGCTGCTGTCAAGGGTCTCAAGAAAAAAATCGTCTTGTACTGCAAGAACAAGTCTGTCCTTTACCAACGCAATCTCGAGCTGGGTGGATCTGGCAAAATTCCTGCTAACTACTCTTTCGCGGAGAAGACTGTGCTCAGCAAGGTCAAGGAGGCGCTGGGCCTTGACCAACTCAAGTTTGCACTCACCGGGGCTGCACCAATGCCTCGCGAGGTCCAAGAATATTTTGCTTCGATTGGCATTGCCATTCTTGATGTTTATGGTGCTAGTGAGAGTACTGGAGGCATCACCGGCAACTCCCCTCAGGCACACCGTTTTGGAACAGTTGGCCACGTCCTTCCTGGCTCTGAAGTGCGCATTTTTAATGCTCGTGGTAGCATTGTCGAAATGTACGATATGCAAGAAGCTCCGCGCGCCACAAATGCCTTTCAAGCTACAGAAGAAGAGCAAGGTGAGCTATGCTACCGTGGCCGCTCCGTTATGATGGGCTATCTGGCCAATCCCAAACTTGGTGAAGAACATGTAGAGATGATCGAGAAGAAAACTGCTGATTCTATTGATGAAACTGGATGGTATCATAGTGGAGACAAAGGAGCATGCTCGTTGGACAATATGTTCGTAATCACAGGCCGCTACAAGGAAATCATCATTGGTGCTGGTGGTGAGAATATTGCACCCCAACCCATGGAGAATTCGGTCAAAATTAACGCCCCGGGTATTGCAAATGCCATCATGATTGGTGATCAGCGAAAATTTAATATCATGCTTATTACCCTTCGAGCTGATGGTGCTACTGGTGAATTTCCTGGGTCTGATATGCTTGATCCTGATGTTCGTTCTATTGGCTCACGAGGATGTAAAAGCATTCCCGATGCCGTCCACGATGAAAAATGGATTGCTCATATCGAACAAGCCATCAAGGCTGCCAATGCTGATGGTGCTGTGTGCCACAACAACGCTTGGAAAGTTCAGTCCTTTACCATTTTACCTTATGACGTTTCAATTGTGGGTGGTGAACTCACACCGACCCTCAAACTCAAGCGCGATTATGTTGACAAGAAGTTCAAAAGTGTTATTGACTACATCTACGACAATAGCAGCACTAAGTCCATGTATGTCCGCTGCCCCGTAGATATGGTCCCACCGAAGTCAATTTCTGAGGTTAGTTCAGTTCCTGAGGCAAAAACCCTTGGCACATCTTCTGATAGCGATAGGCAACAGGATGGGGAGCCCGTAGCCGACCACCAAGTTGATTTTGGCCAGAGCGAGGAAGAAAAGGGACAACAAGAAAATACCAACAAATCTATGCCCGCCAAGGTTGATATTCCTGGAACCAACCAAATTACTTCGAACTCTGCACAAACTGCTTTCGCAAGCTAATAAAAACTTAAATTCTTACTCATAATCAGCTTTTCTTGTTTAGCTGCGCTTCTTGGTATTCTGTAATTCGAGTCGGCCGCTATTTTTTTCTTTCTCAGAAGACTCCCTAAATTAAAAAAACATTGATTTAAACTCGAAAGCCAACAATCTTGATCGATTGTATCGTCTAACATCCCAAACCTTCTCTTTTTTGTTTATTGGTTGATAATTATCAATCAAGTAGATTAAGCGACGTTTATATCTAATCAAAAACTAAAATATACTTCGGTTAATTTCGTGTCTAGAATCGGAAGATATAAATATGCATTGATTCATGTCTGACTCCACAGACCTCCGATGCTACCTAGTGAGAACCAACACCAAACAGCTTCAACTTCTAATTTCTTGATTTTACTCAAGTGAACAAATAAAGAAGAGCACACATTGTAAAACGTTCAGTAAATAGATAAACCCGAAAAAGACTATTTACTAGTGACCTTGTCTCATCGAAGAATAATCATTCCCAGTTTGTTCCGTGAGAGGTCGCATGAGAGATGAATCCTCCTCAAGACCTTCGTGACCAAAACTATTCGAGAGGCCTCCGCCTCTACGTGTCTCAACATCTTCACTGTCGCTCTCATCTAATTCTTGTTCCAACTCTTTTTCCGGCTCGGCAAATGAGAGAAGCAAGATACCAAGGCCGGTGACAAAAATACCCGCAGGCACACAAATTCGACTTTTCAAGTCCCAACGATTGACCTCTTGGAAATATATTGCTGCATATACTGACCCCACAATAATGATGGTACTATTCACCAAAGGCACAACAAAAAATGCGGGGTAATTGTCTAAGCATTTATTCAGGAATACAACCTGGCTCAGCGCCGATGCAATTGTTAGAATAATAAACACATAAGTTATGGGCATATTCCAAGCGCCATCTTTAAGACATTCAGACATTCCCTTTGTAAATGTTTGAGTAATACTACCAACCATTCCAGCGAACAATGTCCAACCTAGTCGTTCGCGAGCCACTTCCTTTGACTTTGCCAGGAAAGTCCAGATCATCACCGTTGATATCACCATAAGAATAGACGCCACAATAAAGGCAGGAGCAGCAGCTATTTCCAAAAGCTCCTCAGCGGTGAAAGTTTGGCTATGATGGTTTCCAGAGAAAAGTACAATCATTACGCCTAGCAAGATCAGTCCATTGAAAAGAATTGCTCGCAAAGAAAATCTTTCTCCATTGATATACTTCGCAAGGGGAATGTTGAAACAAATATGTAAGCCTCCAAACGGGATAGTAATGGATGCGTCTACAAATGCAAACGAAGCTACAGTGAGGCCTGCGTTGAGCACCACCATGCAAAATATTCCTGCAACCCAGACCGGCCGTTTCCACAAAGGCTTGACATCCTCACCCTCTCCCACAGACCCGTTTTGGCTTAAAAGATTCCGCTGCTGCTGTTCCTGCAGCGGTTGCTGATTGTGGTATCCTACTTCAACCCGTTCTGTCACACACGTTGTGCTATTACCATTCCTATTAATATTCCTATTGTTATCCTGATTGCTGTTGTTGTTGTAGCTGCCACTGGCACTAGAAACGCGACATCGTTCTTTGCGCTTTCTGATATCTCGATGCTGAGCCAGATACGCGTTCTTCACGAGGTTATCGCCTAGAGCTGCAGCCGCAGCAGCGGCCACCGCCAGGGTCACTCCCACTAGCCACGCTACGTCCATCGCAGCGGGTTAACTCGAGCGTCGTGATCAGAGAAGCCCAGCCTATTTTGGTATTCCGGTTCTGCTCCTCAGCCTTAAGGATAGAATCGGTTGTTATGGAGGGATAACTTTATGATACTTAGACCGTCGTGAGTGAGAACTAGGGAGCTCGCTACTTAGTTCTGTTTATTTATATCTCTAGAGGTTTAATTAAAACTTCGTGGTGGGATAAAAAAGACTCACAGATTTACGGAGATCAGCAACCTTGTTCTGCTTATCATTGTTGGTTGATGACCATTCGTGAGCCAAAAGCAAACAATGCGAAGTGTCTTTATATAGTTTGCATCGTGTAAGTGACCTTTGTGCTAGTACATTGTCTTCAGAATGTGGAGACGAGGAACAATTGAGAAACCAAGAACTAGGCAGTACGTAGTAGCAGTATAGTGTTTCATACGACTGTTAGTGCTATAGTAGGTTGGGTAGGTGTCTCTGTCTCATGATAAGGTTGCCCATAATTTCGCTGTAGTTAGTCGTGTTTGAAGCTGCTATGTTTGAGAAACGAAAAGAATCAAGTCGAAGAAATGATGAGATACTCAGGGACCACCTCAGCTTGAGTCTACTTCAAGTAAAGAGAACACTGTCATTAAAGCTAGCAAGCTGCGCAGACGCTTGGAGGTCCTGAATGTTGGTTGATAAAGTTAACTCAGCTTGGCCAAGATACGGCGTTAAGAGAAAAGGGACATAAATTAAAGATAGTTTTATCAGGAAAAGCTTGAAGCAGAGCGATAGTACTTCGATCAAATACCATTTATCCTCTCTCGAACCATTTTCACCTGCGAACCGATTGCGCTGCGTCCTTGAGCGAGCAAGTTACTGATGCGCATCGACACGAAAAGGGATTAAGTCCACTAAGCAACCTAAAACAAGAGTATATCTCCTATCGAACGCGGGCGCAACCTTTGCCAGAGACGGATTTGTGGGCGGGTTTCTTCAGTGACGAGTCCTCGTTTTACCCAAGAACCTTTTTCTCGCAAAGGCGAAGAAGGAGTCAATTTGTCAATATACGACTTGAGGCCTGAGTGAGACCAACGCTGTATAAAAGCTGTACGATGCCATCCTCACACGCGTCTAGCACTGCAGCAGCTGCCTTCGCAGTGACTGCCACAGCATTGCTAGTGTTCCTTAGAAGATATCGTCAGCGCTGTGCGTTGCTTGGGTATGACCTTGCTGCAAGCTTCAGAAATGGGGCACCATTTCAGAATGAGATCTTCTTGGTGCGTCACGGGCAAAGTGAAGCGAACGTAGCAGGAATTATCAGTAGTCATCCAGATGTAGGAACAAAGAAACACACGCTAACACCTCGGGGTGAGGAACAAGCTAGACGTGCAGGAAATCGCCTCAAGGCATATTGCGCGGAAAAGGGCATTCCTGAAGACAAAATCCCTGAGAATGTTATCGTTCGATGCTCTGACTTCACACGTACACGTAGAACAGCAGCTATTGTGGCAGAGGAGCTTGGAGTTCCTGCTTCAGAAGTCCAGACCTGTATCGAGTTCCGTGAGCGATTCTTTGGATCACTTGACGGCCAATCAGACGAAAAGTACAAAGATGTGTGGAACTTTGACGAACACTCTATCTTGCACGAACAGTTTGGTGCTGAGTCGATTGCATCAGTTCTTAAACGCGCAGCTGGCAAGATTGTTGCACTAGATCGGGAATTCAAGGGCAAAATTATTGTGATTGTGGCTCATGGTGATGTCTTACAAATTTCACGAACTGGGTTCCAGGGTGAGTACCCGCCTGCTCTTCACCGTTACGGTGATCACCTGCAGACAGGTTCCGTCTCCAAGCTTGAACGTACGCCACTTTCCCGTTGGCAATTCTTGCTTGTTGGTCCTGCTGTCTCGTCTTCACGTTAGCTTTCTGTTTCATTCCTAGTACCCCTCTCTCACATTCCTGGTATCCTACTTCTCGTTCTTGCTACTTCATCTCTAGAAACATCTTCAGCTCAACTTTAAAGGTTGTTACGATATATTTGAAATGCTGATAGCAAATGAAGGTGCCCTGTCCCATGCGCTCGTCATGTTTTCCATCGCATCCATTAACACGTCAACCTGCATTGTCTTTTTTACGCATCTTGCCCTATAGATTTGTTCGTCTTTTGTTTTGGTTTCTACTTACCTTGCTAAAAAAGTAAATTGTCGTGGTCTTTTGCGCTCAATATTTTCGATGGCTATCAGCCTGGACTTTGTTCCCGTGCACATTCCTGCTTGACTTTAAAGATTTTGGAAAAAAATAAAATTGTTCTAACTAATTTTTATAATTAGATTCTACAGAAAAAATGAAAAAGAAGAAAAAAACAGAACAAAACAACAAACCTATGATAGAACTCTCACGTGGACAATAATGTTTCATATTAAAGTTTGAACCACTTCATCGGAGAAACCCAATAAATTTTTCTGCTTATACAACAAAAGAATGGGAGTGAGACAGTAGAGGTCGCATTCGACTCATATTTAGTGCACACCTTTACTAACGGGTTTCTGTTCCCATATAAAGCATCTTTGCTCAATTCCGTGCTGGTGCCTGCTAGCATAGATATTGCAATAATTCAAGCAACACGGACTATACAGGTGACAAGGAATTGTCCACGGCCACGTGGGTCTCAGCTAGCTGTGAAGCCGTTGTTAGTGAAGAAGGCGAACTCTTTGTTTCAAACCACAGAGATGAGCGACTCTGACACAAACGATGACGACCAAAGCTATAAAGAAGCAACTGGCCTGGGACGTGCACAAGAAGAACGGGGTGCTCGCCAGAACAAAATATTGAGGAATGATAGTGAGAGCAGCAGTGATAATGATCCAGATGCTGACGATGACTCGAGCTTTTCGGATTCATCAAGTACGTCAAGCACCGAGTCTGCATATTACGAACCATGGGATATGATTCCAAATGTAGTCCACATGGCTGTGTATGCACGTGATGTCGTCGCGCCCCTGAGTCTTGCTGAACGAAAGGTCAAAGGCAGAGATTGGATTGACTCAGCCTTTGAGAGTGTCCAAAATACAACGAAGCCAGATGCAGCAAATGATGCAGAAGAAGACGAAAATAACGCGGACGATGATACTCTTCCTGTACAACAAAGGTTTCATGATTGGGATCAGCAGTTTGTGACAGTGTCTACTACATCCGTAAGCATTGGTGGCCTAAAACACCTTCATGACACCAGTGCGTCAAGCTCCTATGGATTGGTTCTGTCAGAGGTCCCATCACATAAAACTCTGCATTATCTATGGATCCGTGTATCATTACCAGATTTTCGTGAGGGTGTGAGTCTTCTACAGGTAAAAATAAACAACAAATGGCACTCTGAGCAGTGGAGGCTGAAAAATAGCATTTGTGAACAGAGGGAGTGGCATTGGCAAAGGTATCCTCATGCTCTCAGTAGCAAATTATTTGTTGAGAAATCAGCTCATCTACGCATTTTGCACAATACTATGGGTGTCAGAGTTAGTGCTCTCTGGTTTACTGCGGATGCAAGTCGTTACCCCCCTGGGTATGATCCAGATTTTCGTCCTCCAACACGTATTCTTCAATGTTATCCTGAAAAAAAAACAGAGACTTACCATGCTTCTCAACCATGGACTGCTTTCCGTGTACCCGATGATCCCGAGGTCAGAAAGAAGCTTCAACGCTTTGAGCATGTCGTTCGCTCGGGTGGGGCCAGAGCTATTACTTCGGAGCAGTTTTTACCTGGAGGAGAAACCGATATGAATGGTGAAGCTGGAGGAACTGCCAAAGCAGCTGCCGATCTGACGTCGTCTAGGCTATTTCGAATTGATCTAAATGACGGAACTGTGAAATTTGGATTTTCAGGATCAAAGAGATTGGAAGACAATATTGCCAATTCAGCTAACTCGTATTCCAGTAGTTCAGAAGATGAAGATGACGAAGTTGACCCAGAGGAAGCTGCAGACCTTGTTCACCTCGTTGACAAGATGGAACAAGATACCCTTGAAGCTACTTTTGAACGAATACGTAGAGGCGACCAAGCTCTGGCCAACGCTGATACTGAAGCTCAAAAAAGCGCTGATTTATACAAAACATCACGAATTGCTGAAATTGTTGACGCAAGGATTGCATTACACCCAGTGACAGCAGCGTTAAGCCGCGATCTCAACGAGAGTAAATTGAACATCACTTCTAAACTGATTCATCGGCTTGTGGACAATTTTCAAACTCATCAAGGTAAACCTTAATTATATTTTTCTTTAAATACTTATATTCTTTTTTCTTTTGTAAAATTTGCCCGACCATTTATCTGCGAAGCAGAATCAAGAATATTCTGTTTGACTCGTTGATTTACGATTTTAGTACGGAGGGCCTCCGTGAAGGCCTCTTTCGACCTAGTTTGCGAGCGCCAGATTTTGTGGCCTTGGTAATGCGCGGGCGCGCAGTTCGTGGGCGACAAGGCTTCTCTGTTTGAGCTCTGACCTCTTCATCGTCGTCTTCAATAGTTTCAGGCTCTGTCAGGAAATTTTTTGGAAATTCTAGTCGTAGACAAGCATTAACTCGTTGCACTTCACTTTGCTCGGGATCAATCAAGTGCCACAGAGCAGCCATTGAATCCCGACCCATTGTTTCTAGGTCTGAGACCACAAAGTGTCGCTCATTATTTCCAGACATTGAAGCTTCCAATGTAAAACTATTAACCACGCGGAAATCCCTCCAAACCACAACACGTGCACAATTAGCTTTCGACTTTTGTACCTTGAAGTTACAATTCTGAAGGAAAAAGTGTTCATTGGATGCTGTAGCATCTACTAGGTAAGGGTAAATCCGTTCAGGAGCTCCAAATGTTTTTTTATCTTCACAGCCGTAGAGAAATATACCTGCTTTGCGACTGTGGCCATGCATGTCAAGATATAAAGCGATTTTTTGAGGTGAAGCACACGATTTCATCATCTTCTGAAGGTGATAAATCGTTGGAGCAGTAGATTCCCGAGGCGCGCACCACTGCCGGTTTAGATCAAGACCGGCGAGATTGCAGCGGTGGTTTCCTGCAACTACGCCATCAGGATTAAGCATGGGAACTATTTTAAAGATGTATCGACTTCGCAGTGCCTTGGCTTGGGGGTCATTGCTAGAAAGGAAGTTCAGGGCACCGCGCATCATAAAGCTTGAATTTGTTTCTCCAGGGTGCACCCGAGCGCTGAGGAATATATATTGTCTTTCATTCAATGGTATGCTTGAACATTGATAGTCTTGAAAAGAAGATACTTCTTGCTGGTCAGGTTTTTCTAGATCATCAATGACTTCATTTTCTGGAGACTTGTCAGGGATACTTGAAGTATCTACTTCGGGATCAGTAATGGTTAACAATGGGCAGTCGAGACCACCGAGAGTTTGGCAAAGGCTTGACTGCTCCACACACGTCCGTCGCGAGATATCCTCCAGATCAGTCAGAAGATTGCTATATGTGTAGGGAAAGCAATAAGCCATATAAATTGTATCTGACTCCCGGAAGATATCCGGAACAGTGAACTCGACATGGAACGTGTAGCACGGCATTGTTTTGCTTGTACTTCCTTGATCGCTGTTGTTCGTAGTACATGTTGGTTTAGTAAACGGATTTTCAAAATATGATACCTTAGAACCCGTTCGCCTCCAGCCTGCCCCGTGTCGATCTGCAGCTTGAGGGCTAAATAGTAAAGGCCTCATCCCCAAATTAAACATTGAATCAGTCTTTTCTAGATTGTTAAAGATGAAATTTAACGTTGTCCCTGGACGAAGTCCTCGCATTGAAAAATAAAACCACTGCAGCTGCCCATAACTGTTACTATCAGCTCGTAACCAAAACGAATACCAGGATGAACTTAAAGCTTCTACCCTAGCCAGATTTCCACTTTCAAAGTCACAACAAAAGCTTAATCCAGAAAAATCGTCTTGCTGTGTTGGTCTGGTTTCTTGCCAATCATAAAGTACAGAGACGTCTCTAGAGGTTGAAGAAGTGCCTCTTGTTTTCGTGATTATGTGAAGAGCATCAGCAAGAGCAAGAACACAGTCAAGGGATGGTTTGCTAGAAGAGGCTTGGAGGATTGCGTGGTGTGTATCAAGTTTCCCATGATCAAAAAGATAGCTCCGATAAGCCTCAGTGGTTGGGAGCTGTGTATCTGTACTATGAGTTGCAGCCATCCAGCGACTAACGGTTTGCTTGAGTTGCTCGGCTTCGAGAGATATTGGCATAAGCTGACTCATATCCCATTGTTGAGAAGAAGAATGTAGTTTCCATAGTATGATACAAAGTCTTTGCAATAATGTATCGCGGCCAAGATACAACCCCAAAAGTGGATATAATTTATCGAAGGCCCGACTTGACAACGATGCATACGCGGCACTAGAAAGATCAATGCGATGCAATATAGTCAAAGCATTGGATGCATTATTCTCAAAATCGCTAGATTCCATGAGTCTGTCAATTGCAAAATTCACCACTCCAGCTCTTACAAGCGAGGCGCAAGTCTTTGCCCCCCGGTTGCTTGCATTGGCACAAATAGTAAGAAGAGGTTCGGTGACTACTCTAGCATCAAGAGCCTTTGGGAAACTTGATAACAGCTCTGACACACCCGAAGCCCTTGAGAAGCTTTCCAAAGCATACGTAGACTTACACACTCGTTGTAACGTTTCGAGGACTACACCAGAAGTTCGTGTTCTCCTTAAATGGCGTAGTGCTACTTGCACAAGAATGTCAACTCCTTGACAAGCTTTCACGGAAGATTGTAGACTAACGTCATGATCTACTAGAATACGTAAGTTCATGCAACACAGTTGAACTATAGCTGGATGTTTAGCGCATGACTTTAATGTCACGAACATAAACCGGGTATCACACTCTGCATTGATAGCTGCTCTCGCAGCTCGTCGAGTTGCGCTCAGAAAACCGTGTAAGCATACCAGTGCTTCTTCCACAATATCTCGAAGGTTTGGTATCGTCACAAAGGAGGCAAGAATTCGAGCAAGCTGCTCCATACCACCACGTTTAATGAATAGATCAGCGAAAGTTGCCTTTGGTGCTGCATCAAGAGTTTGGCGAAGCTTTCGTAGCGCATGGAGAACATCCTGAGGATCTGTGACAATCAGACCCGTTACAGCCTCATGGGCCAAGCGTGCATTGTTTGAAACGATTCGCTGAGGCGCTGCCGCAACCGCCGCGGCTGTTGCCATACTCCTGCACGCCTGAAGCACCTGCAGACAAGAAGGTGCTCAGAACGGTTGGTTCTTTGCAATAGAAATTTACTATCGTCAGTGCACAGGTCCAGTAAGCGCTGTGGTTAATCTTCTTTGGTAAAAGACCACGATGGTTACGTCGTCATAATTAAGATTGTAATGGAAATGATTTCGCCTAGACGCTAATAGTACCATACATGTTAAGACTAGTGTTTCTGCAGACTAGGCTTAGTAATTCAGAAACAATCTCCAGTTTTTACAACAACTGTCCCTCACTTTCACCTCTGAGGTTCTTGGCAAGAAGAAAATATATAACTCACAATAAATATATATATATAAAGAATATAAAACGCGATCTTTTCAATTAGAATGGCAGGTCCTTCTTGCTCTCTATACCCCACCCACCCCCCATGCCTTTGCAGCATGAATTAAATAGGTTCTTCGTCGGTTGGAGGAGAAGCCACCGCCTCGATATTCCAGGACTTTGTGTCTCATTTACAGTTGGGATTGATAAACCTCTGAGATCCGTTAGGCCCTTAAGTACACACCTATTTAGAATAACTCAGATCATCATCTTAGAAGTAGCCAACATAAGTAATCATATTATCGAGTCAAAGAATACGACTCTCAGCATTCGATCTCTTGATAACTTAAAGTGCCTCCAAGCGCTCGCATGAGCCAATTAGAATCTCTGCTTTCGGAGGTGGAGATCAGCCAGCAGGCGCGTTGTAGATTGGGGCGGACTCTTCGTCATTAAACCAAAGCATATAAAGCTTGAGAGTGAGGGTTGCAATTTCTGATTTGGATTCACTGTGGAACAGGGTTTTCTTGCTTGGGGAGGATTGCAAGAACAAAGTTAAGGTGAGGTAAGCGTACAGTCTTGCGGAGTAAAACTTATTCGCGGCAAGGGAAAGGCGACCTTGCTCTTTGGAGAATCAGACCTTTGCAGAATGATGGAGCGCAAAATTTCCATTGCGGGTGCTACTGCCCGTGCCGACTCTGAGCGGCATCAGAAAGCGATTGAGCGCCTTACTCGCGATAACCAAAAGCTTGTTCAGGAGCTTGCTCTTGAGTCGAAGCAAGATAATATGGTAAACAACTCAGCGGCATCAGCAGAAATCCGCAGACTTCAAGATCAAGGCGATGCATACACCCGCAAGATTGAGCTGGAGAGACGAAGGATTGCAGAGCTGGAAAAGCAAATTTCTGTTGTTCAGAGCAAAGTTAATGCACAACGGAAGAAAATGGGTGGCGTCAATGTCTCAAAGCAGAATAACCAAGTTTTAGCCAAGCAAATTCGAGTACTGGAGAATCGTCTTGACAAAGCTACAGTGCGTTACAACGAGATTCTGGGCAAAAATAAACTCCTCAAGGATAAAATTGATGACTTGCGTCGTGAGCGGATCATTTTTGATGGAATTTATCGCAAACTTGAGAAGGAAATGTATTTTGAGAAGAAGGAGATGGCTCGTCTTGTGCAAGCATGCAACAAGGCGTACCATGAGCGGGATGAAGTGAAACAGGAAATAGCAAAGCTGAAGGCTCAGGCCGACAAAGAAGAAGAGGCATTTCAGGCCGAGTGGAAGCGACTTGGGGAGCTTATTGAGCACGATAAGCGTGCAAAAGACTTGAATCAGCTTCCATCTGAAGAAGGCACTGACAAAACTGCTGATAGCAAGGCACTCAAGCGCCAAGTTGTACAAGGCGTTTGGTCGTTGGGTAAAGACAAAGCTCAGATGCAGATCTCTCAAGAGAAGGCACAAAACTATGAGGAAATGTTTAACAAGATCCAAGAAGAGACTGGGATCTCTGACACCGACGAGCTAGTGCAACGTTTCGTGGATGGCGAAGAAAA
The DNA here is from genome assembly GCA_004764695.1 of Schizochytrium sp. TIO01. NCBI lineage: Eukaryota > Bigyra > Thraustochytrida > Thraustochytriidae > Schizochytrium > Schizochytrium sp. TIO01. The sequence goes on along the minus strand of SMSO01000034.1, from coordinate 647,660 downwards.
AAATTTCGAGCTTTTTTCTCAGATCAATGATTTGAATAAACAAATTGAGGAGCTTGAACACAAAGTTGGTAACGTTGAGAGCGAGGTTGAAAAGTATCGAGGCCAAGGTGCAAACTCAGAAAACCAACGAAAACGTATCTTGCAAGAACTTGATGAGCGTCTTCAGAAAACGAATCAAAAGGCTGACCAGTACGAGCAGCGTCAGAATAACGCTCAAAAAATTCTTCAACATCTAAAATTGGGTATTCAAACAATTTGCGAACGTCTAGGGGCTGATTCAAGTTCTGACTTACAGGAGGTTCTTGGTACAGAGGGAGTGACTGATGCAAATGTTATGCAATATCTTGGAGTGATCGAGCAGAGAGCTACAGAGATCATGCAATTATATTCCCTTGACCCGGAGGCAGGGACCGTAGTTGAAAACTCACTATTGCCAATGATGATGACTCAAAATGAAAATGGCGAATCTTCAGTGAATACAACATTACCTGCTACCGGTAGCGGTAGATCTAAGCATTCTTCTGCGACCGCTAGAGTTGAGAATCTGGATGCTGCTCAGGAGCACTTGGAGGAGCAAATACTTTTAGGCCAGGATGCGTCTGTCATTATGGATCGTCCTTTGACGCGAGCTGAGATTCAGTCGTCCGTGCAAGCTCATCTAAGTAGCCGAAGTAGCAATAGCGCCAGTCATAAGAAGGATGGTAGTAATAGAACTGACAGCGAACATGCACTAACACAGTGACCATTGCAGCATAGCCTTCTTGCCCTTCCTCAAAGACCTTTGTGTGACGTTAGTCCCTTTGACAACAATGTTATCATAAAATAAGCAGTCATCAATATTTGCTTTACGATCAGTCTTCTGATGTTTGTGTTCCGGTCTAGCTGATTCTACGGCAATAGCATCAATGCGCCTCGAAGTAAAGTTTGCCAGGTTGGTCATATCAGTATGATAGAAAAAGAGATCATGGATTTCATTTTGTTATTCTATTTTATGAAGCGCTTGCTTCTTTTTGTGAACAGACACTCCTTACATCTTCACAACACAAGTAGGACATCTAATCACTGAACGTATGTCTTGAAAAAGTAGCAGGTTATAATGCTGCCTATCTGAATTAGAACGCTGTTTTTGTTCCTCCATATTGTATACGAGTAGTTTTGTTAATAAAGCATATGCAGAAGAACTGTTGAAGTAAGAGCAAGCTCTGGTTGGTCACATCGAGAAATGATAAGATTTCGTTTCCAATTTGTTTATACGTAAATGGTTAAAGAGTTTTTCTTTGGTAAGAACTGCATGGCGCCTTCAATTATATAATGTGAAACGAAAGGGGCTGACACTAAAAGAGAAATAGAGAAGAAAGATAGTCATACTACAAAAGCCGTGGTGGTATTTTCTAAAGACAATAGTTTACTTTGTCTTGATGTGTGCGAATTGTTGATGTGTGCGTCGTGTTGTGTTGTGTTGTGTTGTGATGTTATGTTTTATTTTTATTTGTGCAGTTCTGAGTCAAAGGTGGCCTCTTTGTCGCTGTTTAAGTGAAATGTATACTTTTAATTTTGACAGACTGTAGTATGCCGCAGGTGAGTAGAGGCTGAGACTGAGGCAATCGTCATGAAAGGAGGGAGGAGGGTTTTACTGTGACTCCTGCGGCCTCTGGGTTCTCGAGAAAGGCTTCTGGAGGCAGCTCCTGCATGGCTACGGACGGTGCTCCTTGAAGGTCCTGAAGGTTCTGCAGAATAATATTTTTGTACTTTTCAAGGTACTCCTTTGTATTCATGTTTTGCAGAGACGGCTTTGGGTTTAAATGGATTCTGTGGCTGGGTGCAAAATAGTTTGAGAACTCATGCGCAGGGATGTCTGCATCGAGATCCTTGTCCTCTCCAACAGCAACTGCTGTTTCATACGCCCAGCAACGTGCGACATTATTCACAGTGTATCCTCCTCCTCCTACTAGTAGCAGCGGGATTCCAAAGCTCTTGACGAATCGTACGCACTCCGCATGTCCATTTACTGTGAGATTAAAGCATCCAAGTCGATCTCCTGTTAAGGAGTCAGCTCCGCACTGCAACACAACTGCTCCCGGTCTATAAATTTCCATGATCCTCTGAATAACAGGTTTGAAGATTTTAGCGAAATCATCGTCCGTGATTCCTTCTTTAAGCGGAAAGTTCACACAGTACCCTGCACCCTTACCTCCTCCAGTATCAGTGAGCTCTCCAGTTCCTGGGAAGAAGTCACCAAACCTATGAAATGAGCATGTCATAACACGATCCGTGAGATAGAAGGCCTCCTCAACTCCATCTCCATGGTGAATATCGATATCAATATAGAGAACTCTGGGGTGAAATTTGAGCATCTCCAAGATGGCTAGCACGATGTCATTCACATAGCAGAATCCGCTACCCTCGGTCTTCTTAGCGTGATGCAAGCCGCCTGGCCAGTTGATGCAAATATCTGAGAGTCCATGATTAAGCCGCACAGCGCCGTCCAGGGACCCTCCAGCGTACATCGAGCAGAAGTCGAACATGTCGTTGAAGATTGGGCAATCAGTGCCCTCACCAAGGTTGAATTTTTGTGCTTCGTTTGCAAGGGCCTTCGCAGTGCTTGGGCTCGCGCGGCGGATGAAGTCGATATACTCGGGCGAGTGGTATTGCATGAGCTCGCCGGCAGATGCGCGGTGAGGGCGGAAGCACTCCATTTTGCGGTGGAGACCGTATGTGAGCACAAGATTATGTGCGAGCATGATCCGAGCGGGCTTCATAGGATGCCCGGGGCCATAGTGATGATACCCGAAGGATTCATCGTACACGTAGGCCACCTTGGGCCCCATGAGAAGCAAAGACGAGGTAGATGCTCTATGAGGAAGATGTCAGAGCAGAAAGAATATAGATATACTGCAGAAGATCCTCCACAGGCGCTCGTCTTCACGCACAAGCGTCAAACGCACGAGCGCACAAGGAGGACACGATTGACTTTTTCCGATTTGACCTGTCTATGGAGACAAAATAGAGTGACTTTCCTTATTATTACATTATGACGAGATAGTAAAATAAATACCTCTGTATTAGGTACTAAGCCATTACTACTTATCAACAAAAAAGATGGACTCAAAACAGTGCCCGAGTGACTTCGGCGTCGACTTAAACTTGCTCTTTGCGATTACATAATGTGGATGGGCAATTGAACATAAAAATTGCCAGGAGCAAGGAGCATTTCTTACGACTTAGTTTTTCTGCAAGTGAAGAAGCAAATATTTTAGAGTGTTGTGAATTCGCAGGAAGAAAATGTAAAGACGAAAGGAGAGAGAAACTAGGACCACCTACATCTTATACAGGGTTACTCTAGAGGTAAATACCTACTACTACGAATGTTAGTAATAAGCTACTTTTACTAGTAGGTAGTCTGCTTTGGACTTTAGGAAGTGCCTAGCAACAACACATAGTAATATTTGCGGATACTAAGTACCTTTAATACTTGCAGAGGACATAATACGAACTGCGTGCTTAAAAATCTAACAGCCATAAAGTTAATGATCGATGTCGATGATAATGGAACCAGTAACGATACTCCTAGCCTTGCCAGTGACATGCTCGCATTTATGCTTTTGTGACGAAGTAACAAGTTAAGATTGATCCCACAAATGAGCTCAAAAAGACATAAACAGCCAATCAATCAGAAAGAGACAACCATCTTAACTCTGATACTTCATAAAATCATATTTAGCAGTGCGAACACAGGGACTATCAACATCAGAGTGTGAGCACAGGGTCTTCTGACATGGGGAGTGCATCCTAAGCAACTTAAGTGGTTGCAAGAGAGACATATATGTGGAGAGAGCTTGAGCGAAGGGAAAAACCAGAAGCAACAATAGGAGGTCATCAAAACCCTGAAGTTCTAAAGCTGTCTTGCAATTATAAACAGCTCGAACACGAACCATGCATTTTGGAGAGATTGAATGCCTAGAGTCCAGATGTAGATCGTTTGCCCAGCTACTATCATGACTCATGATGGCCACCTGTGAATGGACCCTGACTCAAGATTTACCTACGTTTCATTCTCAAATCGTTACCAAATATTGCCGCATCAAGCTCCAAAGGGCGTAACCTCCCTGCGACTACGCACCGATAAACTCCAAACTCCACCCCCTGTACCTGCGCCCTATCCCCTACTTCTCCGCCAACGGGGTCTGGTCATCCTTCACAACACGTGGAGAGAGGGAGGGAGGGAGGGAAAAATCAGGAGACGACTCCCTGGTTGCGAGCCAAGAACAACGGCAGAACTCCCGCGGAACCCGTTCCAAGCTGGGCAATGGGCAGCTGTAGAACATGATTTACAAAGAACGCCTCACTACAAGTTGTACCTGAAGTGTTCTGAGCTTCGAGCGGTCGTAAGATCGATGCTCCAGCCTCGCCGGACCTGGACAAAGAAAGAAAGAAAGAAAGGGCCCACCGCAACGATTGACGGTGAGTCGCCCATCGAAGGAGCCCTGGCCGCCAGGGAGTCCAGGCCCCAAGGCACGGCAGGCAGGCAGGCAGGCAGGCAGGCCCGGGTCAGGTCTCGACGAACCGCTCACTCGTCGCCCTTTTCCATGTATGTATTGGTTTCAAATTGATTGATTTCAAATTGATTGAATTCAAATTGATTGATTTCAAATTGATGGATTTATGTATGACTTACTTACTGTTTGTTCGCTTTTGTGGGTTCCCATTGCAATTTCAAATCGTCATTTCGAAAGAGGCGCTCCCAAAGCAGCGCAGCGCAGTTCGAGCTTGAGAGGCAGCAAACTCGAAGAACTCGGAGCGAGAGACTTAAGGCATGGCGGCAGCGGACAGCAGACAGCTCGAGGGCCTGCGCAGGGCTGGCGGGTCGGTGTGGTCGGTGCGAACAAGATCACTCACTCACTCACTCACTCACTCACTCACTCACTGGCTCATTCGTTTATGCGTTGATTGATTCATTGGCTCATGCATTGATGATTCATCCATTGATTGATTCATCATTCATCCACTCGTCAACGCGTGCGCATTCGCCATGGATTGGCTCGAGGAGCGACCAGAGCGGCCAGCAGAGAAGGACTTCGAAGTAGTGAGCGAGTGAAGACCTTGCCAGTGCGTACATGCACGCGTAGATGTATGGATGCAAGCAAGTCTCTGGGCGCAGGGTATCTTTCGTGAGCGTGAGGCTCTCTGAGGCTTTCCTCTGCGTTCCATCGAAACACTCGCATGGACGGAGTACCTAGCCAGCAGGCGCCTGCTCTGCATTTGACCTGCAAGATCGAGAAACAGCTCGAGCAGCTGAAGGCCAGGGCGGCCCGGTCCAGTCGAAGTTCAACCCGACTTGCACCACGAGCTCAGGATCGAAAGAGACCAACGAAGGGGTGCTGCTCCAGCGCCTGACATTTGTGTCAACTCGCTTCTCCAAGAAATTCCTCCCTCTCACGCTCCAGACTGGGAACATACACCCTAGAGAATCCGCACCCCAAGAACCAACCACCTTTTGAGCCAGAGTCAGGTCCCTGGAATTGCATAATTCGCATCGTCATCTTCATCGACGTGAACGTCCACGATGGGCCTAAATAGAGAACTAGCTAGCTAGAAAGAATGAATGAATGAATGCATGCATGCATGCTGAGAGTTTCCTGGTCTGGTGGAACTTGAAGGGACTCGGAGGTGAGCGCAACAGCGGCTGCTTGGATGGCTGGCCGGCTGGCTAGTGAGTTAGCCAGCCAGCTAGCTAGCTAGCTAGCTGGGTATAAGCCTTATACAGCGAGCGCTCTGCCTACCGAAAGCAACGCGGCTCTACCATGACGGCGCTGACGAATTCCAGAGATTGAGTGAGTGCCTTCAGGTAGCAGGGTCTACCCTCTGCTAATTGGTAGGTAGGTAGGTAGGTAGGTAGGCACTAAGATCTCATGAGAATAGAAGCAAGGAAAAGAAAACTTGAAGAAAGAAATACGGAATTCAGAACTTCAGATCTTCAAGTTCTCTGACTGAGCTCGCTCTTCTAGCGAGGGCAGCCCCTGCGAGCAAATCCCAAACTCACCGTCGGGTGCTGACCCGTGCAGCGGCATTGACTGAAAGCCCTGGCTGGGATCGAGCAGGGGGGGTTAGGTAAGCTCCTCACAAGCTGACGATGCTGCGGTGGTCTGGAAGACAGCTAGGCCTGAGCGCCCGCGCCAAGAATAACGCTCGAGGCGTACGTGGACGTGGGAGCATCAGCGGGAATGACCGCACGCTGCAACATGTGCTAAGAGCAAACCTGAGTAACCAGGCTCCCTTTGGCAGAGGACCTGTTCCGAGAGGGACCTCGGCCCAGGCTGAGCAGCAGCAGCAACAGCAAACTAATAATCAATATCAACATCAAAGCCAACAACAACAGCCACCCCGTGAAGCACGGCTCTCAAGGAAGGCCATGGTTCTAGCAGCTGTGACAAGCAGCCTTGCGGCACTCTCAACTCTGAGTGATCATAAGGCCAACCCTCGCGGATTTCAGCCCGCAAGAATGCAATCTGGAGGACCTTCTCAGAGTGACAACGGTGACGACAATGACAAAAAGAAAAACGGAACATCTTTTATAGCATGGTTCGAAGAAGCTGCGGACATTGGCTCCTCGATCAAAGATAAGGTGACCAAAGCTTTTGTTACAAGCCCCAGCGGAACCGAGGAGGATCGGGAGAAGGCTAAAGCGAAACGCAAGGACGATCGACTTAACTTTCTTGAGCAGTTCAACAAGACGGTGAAGCATGGGTCGGACTACATCAAAGATCGGGTTGAGGGTATCAGCGAGTTAAAGGATATGGCATCCACCGTCAACTCGCTCATGGGCTCCGGGTGGACGTCCAAAAACAAGGACGAGGCATTAGAGGACCTCATTAGCAAAGCGCGTGAGGCGGCCAATGCTGGTTCGTTTCAGTCCAATCAGAGCTTTACCAAAATGGTGAAATTGTTCTTGGATGAACAAGACCGCATTCGCGAGTCTCTCGAAAACGCTTTTGGCCACATCGACTTCCGCAATTTTAATCCAACATCCCTCTTCTACTACCTCGAGTATGAAGACGAGCGAAAGAATCCGTCGTGGAAGCGCCGCAAACATCGATTTACCTTTGGTGCTGATGTTGACGATGTACGCATGATTCACGAAGCGCTAGGCTTTGCTGATGCCGCATACTTCGACACTGAGAAGGAGATTAAGGAAATGCTCGAGGAAAAGGGCTTTGACATGGTTTTCCTTAGCCTGGAAAGTCTACCTGGAAAGCCTGCTCACTACATTGCAATCAAGGAGGGCAAGGGTTTTTTTGAACCCACAGAAGTTCTCATTGTTGTACGTGGCACGAAAACTATTGCCGACATGTTCACAGACGCGATGCTTGATCCTGAGGAATACGAGGGCGGCTATGCCCATGCCGGTTTTGTCCGCTCCGCCCGATGGCTGCGTGAGCGCCACAAGGATCTCATCAACGACATCCACGATGCCGCCAAGCGTAAAGTTAATTTCAAAATCATTGGTCACTCTCTCGGAGCCGGTATTGCGACAATCGCGGCAATTGAAATGAAAAAAGCTGGCTTTAAAAATATAGAGGTGGTCAACTTTGGGTGCCCAGCACTTCTCAGCCGGGAGCTCTCGGAGCGTTGCCAAGACTATGTGACAACCGTAGTCAATGATAGCGACGTGATTCCCCGTAGCAGCGGCGCAACTATTGCAAACTTGGCTTATAGTGTTATGAGCTTTAATTATACTGATCGTGCCAAACGCGACGTTCGCGAGGCCATCCAGCAACTGCGTTGGCAGCTTCCCTTCGAGATTGACGAAAAGAATATTGACAAATTTATAGAGCAAGCCGACGATCAGATCGAGAAATATCTCGCGCCCAGCATCAAAGATCCCAATGTGGATTATGCCGAGCCTATTCTTTTCCCTCCTGGTACCTGCCTTCATATCTACCGTGACGGTATGGGAGTTTCCTGTAGCTACGTTCCATGCGATTTCTTCTCAGAGGTAGATGTCCAGCGAAGCATGATTGACGATCACCTCATTACTGGTTATGATGCTCTTATATCAGAGCTTCTTCGTGATCACGAATCATAGACAGATCCAGCTCGGTCGCAGCCTGGCGCAAGTCCAACACGCGCAGGGATTGTTTTAGCAATTCTCGCTGGCCACTTTGATGTGGCTCAAATTCCACTTCCTTGGGGCGATTGCAACTTTCATTTTCTAGGTCAGCATTTGCCTGCTGTGCTGCATAGCAGCGGAGGCGACCATCTGAAAGAGTAAATGCGAACCCGTTATTGAGAAAACGTCCTTGCGCTAGCGTGGTCAAATACACATACAGATGAATGTCACTCTCATGCCCACGAGACGACTCTCTGTCATTTTCCACTTCTTTTTGTACATTTAATTGAATACGAAAGTTTCCTTTCTCTGTCAATCCTGGCAAAACAGTTGCGTGAAGCGGTCTTGATGAATTGCGGAAGGTGCCGCGCATCCTTGCAACATCCATATCAGCCTGCATCTCGGCAACTAGTTCTTGAGGAGAGGCAAGTAAAGATTCGCTTTGTGCAAGGATTCGTCTCCGTTTCCTATCTACCAAAGACGCTATGCGGAGGACAGAGCTTCCCATATTAGCTTTCTTGCTAGACGAGGATAGACTTTGCTCACCGAGATCCACAAGCTGCACAGTAAACGAAGGCGAGGGTTTGTCAATGGTGCGGTTATATCGCACAGAAATATTGCCCGTACGAGTGTCAAAATCATGAACAAGCAAATTTATAGGCCCAAATTTCTTTTCTCTGTAATGGTAATCCATGCGAAAGTAACACTTGTCCTCCTTTCCGCATGCCACCATGCTATCTTTGTAGAGCATTTCTGCAAACCAATGATGAAGAATCTTCCATCGACCACCAAGAACCTGGCCCTGCATATTAGAGCCGTACTCAAGTGATCCCCAACCTCCGGTTGGCCAAATTTCATTTAATTGCCAAGTAAGAATACCAAATCTGTTTCCAGACCGAAATTTTTCGACAGAGGCTTTAATATCTAGAGCTTGAGCAAGCATACAGAGGTACAACTGGGCACGGAACTTGGCTTCGCCAACAGAATCCAAACTCAAGTTCGGGCCAAAATAGGCCTCGATGAGGCTATCACACGGGTAGTTTCTTTCTGCCATCGTGTTGTTACCCTGGCATTGATTTTCATAAATATCAGATGTACATGTATCAGGCGAGCTCCCGCCATGGAGACTATGATGGCAAGGTTCTAGCGTTGGAGCCATTGACTCGTAAGAGCTCATAACGACGGTGCCGAATTCTGACGCAAACTGATTGGGCGTGCTTGGACCAGCTCCGGCCATTGAGGCATTGGGCAAAGTGATAGGCATATCAGGAGCAAACCTTTGCATTTTAGTGATTCCGTTTGTTGCTGCAAATCCAGTGCCATGACGATATGGTCCATGCACTTCGATTGTGAAAGATGTATTTACCCAAGGGATCAAATCAATCTCCCGGTCTACAGGAAGTGATGTTAACCGATGTACTCCAAGAGACCAGCCATTTGACGGGCAAGATGGCCAAACGATTCTGGAAACATCCTCGCGAACCACATGCTTGATAACAAAGTCAGCATATATGGCTGTTGGGGTATCTGGTATTACAACACATTCATTGCAGCTATTCCATACAACGATGCTTGGATGATGTGAAAGGCGACGAACTTGATGTCTAATTTCCCGAGCCTGTACTTCAGAACGAATTGGCGAATGGCCTCGTTGAGCATACATCATATCATGGAAGACCATAACACCAAGACGATCGCAAGTCTCATAAAATACTCGCGGCAGGAATACACCCCCTCCCCAAATCCGTACGAGATTGAAATGAGCTAATGCTGCGTTTTCTACCAACTTAGCGTGAGCGTCTGCACGATACCGCCCTTCTTGATTGTCCATGGGGATAACGTTAGACCCCCGCGCAAGAATAATATGACCATTTACTCTAAAATACATTCCATGATTAGAGTTACCCTCCGCATCACGACTTGACTTCACATACTCTGAATCAGTGTCATCTCCCGTTACCAAAGCTGCAGCTCGAAATCCTACTTTTCTGGTAACGCAATTCACGGAACTTGGGACCATCCCTAGACATATTGAAAGCTCGTGTAAATTCTGATCTCCAAGGCCAAGCGGCCACCATAGTTTGACTTGATCACGCCCAACAAATAAATTAGCAGGGTCAGGCCTAAGCTCCAGAACCCCATCTTTTGGAATTTCTGCAAGCGTAGTTGCAACAAGTGGTTCATCCGGAGCCCAATCTGCAAAAAGTTGTACAAAGACATTTGGATAAGATATCGACTCTTCTGTTGGAGCCCACACGTGTGCTCGCAGAGAAACGCGGAATTTCCAGGAGGCATCACAATCACTGTCATGATCAGGCTTTCCGCACAAGGGTTGAACATAGTGCTTGTCTGGAACTATTTGCGGTACAACATGTGTTATCATGGCACTTGATAACGATGAGACAAAGTATATTGACTTCCAGATGCCTTTGGACATAATATGCGCATCGCCTTTATTTCTCCGAGTGAAGGGAGCCCAATCCCAACCCCCAGAACACGCCATAAAGCGACCGTTCTCGTTAATTTTGTCATCGAAGATGATTTCTAGTTGTATTGTTCGATTAAGATCACTTCGTTTAAGAGGAACAATGTATCGGAGGAACTGATCTGTGGCAGTTTCTCGAATTACCCCGTTGATAGAAATGTGAGCACCCATTTTGATCCCATCAAATACAATCCATGAGAACTCTAGGTCTGGTGCATAAAACTCCAACGAATAGACCCATGTTCCTTGAGACCAAATATAGCTTTCTTCGCGAAAGTTAAGCTCGTAAAGTGGGTTGCCAATGACTTTCGCGTTCTCTAAATCAGTAAGAAGGTCTCCTGGAATGCTCGCTGCAAAACTCTGATTCCGAACTTTGATTGCGCAGTTCTCTCCAAAGCAACGGAGGTTCCATCGAGGAGGAACTACAGGTGCCTGGGGTGCCACTAGATACGCCGCATTCGGCCCAAGATCTGCACTGTCAAGACCCCAAGTATCTCCATTTACTAGAACACGATCGTCAACGAGAGAACTGACCAGAGGATCCAGGAAGTCCCTTTTCTCTCCTTTCACAGACACCACAACAAGACCTGCTGCTAAGGCCACCAGTAACAACGGCGCCGTCATGACCCCCAGGGGTTTTGACACGTTTATCTCTTTTTAGTGTCTGATTGTAGCCTTGCACGGAGATCCCTTGCATGAGATCTCCGCTCTTCGTTTCTGTTCGCGATTCTTTTCTCTCCTGTATCTTGCAAAAGATCATTAAGCAAACTAGAACTTATGGAACCTTTACTTGTTTTCATGGTTACCTGGAGAGATTCGAAAGAGGGTTTCGTTTTTTCGAGAGCGCGTATAGGTAGGCACTCCACGAATTCGTTGCAATATTCGAAGCAACGGGGGAACTTCACCATGTGAGGCCACAAGTATAAGAAAAGCAAGCAAGGTGACGTTATTGCAAAGATTGCCAAGAAAAGAAAGAAAAGAAATTTCGATACACACCCTCTTTTAACTTTGAAGTTTACTCACCTTGTTTTGGTATCAAAACCTCTCAACAAAGAAGCAATTCTATTTGGCTCCTCGAGCTTTCTCATCACGCCAGCGCAAATTGTACGTGCGGAGGTGAGTGAAAGCCCCTGAAGTCCCCTCCTCCACTATGGTCGACCGCAAGGCTTCCTCTTTGTACACAAAGGCTCTGCGATCGTGGTCTAGGGCCACAGATGCTGACGAGCAAGGCGACTTCGCTCTCGCCGCATATCATTACGAGCTCTCCTGCGAGTTCTTCCTCGCGTACCTCCGCCTCGAGCATCGGGCCTCCCAACGTCTCCGCGTACGTCAAAATCTCAGCGATCTTCTTGCACGTCTTGAGACTGTGCAAGGTCTTTCCCGATCTCAAGATTCCACGTCGCAACCAAACTCTATCTCCTCTGCTGCCGCTGCTGCCTTTGACGAAGAAGGGTCTCGTACTGCTCGCCGTGGTGGACTCAAGGAGGTCGCTGGTCTCGCAGGTGTCAAACGTACCCTCCGCGAAGCTGTGGTTTTGCCGCAACTTCAACCTCAGGTCTTTTCTGGCGCGAGGAAACCGTGGAAAGGCGTTCTGCTTTATGGACCTCCAGGAACAGGTAAATCACACATTGCAGCGGCTCTCAGCAAAGAGACAGGGGCTTCCTTCATTTCGATTTCTGCGTCAGATATCGTTTCCAAACATCTAGGAGACTCTGAAAAGGCTGTGCGATTAATCTTCGAAGAAGCTCGTTCGAAGAGACCTGCGGTGATTTTCATCGATGAGATTGATGCATTGGGAAGGTCGAGGGATGGCGAAGGAGACTCAGGATCTGATGCCTCAAGGCGTCTGCTGACAGAATTGTTGAAGCAAATGGACGGGGTTGGGACAGATAACGACAAAGTCACCGTAGTCGCAGCGACAAACCATCCGTTTGATTTGGATGCTGCGCTACGAAGGCGATTTGAGAAGAGAGTGTATGTGCCTATGCCGGGACCGAGAGCGAGGGCGAAGATTTTGAAGATTCATCTTGGAGATGACGAGTCGCTTGTGGCGCTGCGAACAAAGGATATTAGGGAGTTTGCAGCTGGCTTGAAGGGGTTTAGTGGAGCAGATATATCAAACTTGGCCAATGAAGCACTAATGATTCCTGTGCGAAAGTGCCTTCAGGCGAAGTACTTCCGATACGTTCCAGAAGAGGCCGCGGCAGCTCCAAGCCTTTGGCAAGGCATTATGTCGCGCTTATCCGGGTGGTTCTCTAGGGGACCACCTCAAGGCTTTGTGATTGTGCCTTGTACATCCTCAGATCCAGGAGCGTTCCATATAAATATATTGGAGGATGACTTTCCCACGGAGCTACTTCGTGTTCCTGCTATTACAAAGGCCGAGCTTATGGATGCCCTGACTCGTGTCAAACCAACAGTGGATGAGTCAGAACTAGCTCAGTATGCAGAATTTGCAGAAAAGTTCGGCTCGGACAGCCGAGATAAGTCAATCAGTCTCGAGGACGATGAGCTAGATGCCGACGAAGAGGATGATTTTCAAGCTCAAGAGGAGGAAGAGGAAGGAGAGGAGCGACGCGCCCGTGCAAATAGGTACACTCGCCCAACTACGCAAACCTTTGTGAATCATGAAGGTCGTTCTGCCGTTCCTTCCTGAATTTGACGATTTACGCTACGCGCTGTTCCGTTTTCTTGTTTCCTTGCTTTCTGTTTATCAATATGCATATTCTTCATAGATTGCACGATGTATCTGTGTGGAGTAGAAGGTATATTGCTGTATGACCTGTAATTATCTAATTTCGCCCCATTTCTATTCGAAATAAAACCGAGTAAAAAGAAAGAAGGGAATATCTGCAAAGAGATCAAGTGACCTATTAAATCCTGTTCTTTTTAGAGAAAAAATAAGAAGTTCTGTATACGTAGTATTGCTTTGATTCTGCCAAAGTAGTTTGCTCCGATTTCTGCGATCATCTACCATCTCTAGTTCTTCGTTGCTCTTATGACCCTGCAACACGTCAGCCTTTGAAAAACCTAAGATTTAGAGAAACTCTGTTATGTTTCAGTATGCATAATTGATAAAATCAAATGGAATCGAAGAAAAGAAAAATTTCTTTTGTGAACGCTATTTAGACACAAATGGTATGAAAGGTTCAATAATGAGGGCCTCACAACAATCTCAATAATTAAGCAAGAACCCTTTCTACAGATAGGAGATCAGAAATTAGGGACACTCTGGTTAGGTTAAGCAGTAGACATTTGCTTTGCCATAATTTCAGCGATATCACGCATACGTGCGCTATAGCCCATCTCGTTGTCATACCAGGCGAGAATCTTAACAAGCTTTCCATCAACCACCATGGTAGAAAGAGCATCGACGATTGAGGAGCGAGTGTCGTTGATATAATCAGTAGAAACGAGTCCACGTTTTTCATAGCCAAGAATGTGATCATCCGCAGCTTCAGCAAGGGCAGCGTTGACCTCTTCAACAGTAACCTCGCGTTTGAGCTCGAGAGACAAATCTGTGATAGAGGCATTTTGAAGCGGCACGCGAATAGCTACACCGTTGAGCTTTCCCTTCAGGTGAGGGAAGATCATTGTGATTGCCTTGGCAGATCCCGTAGAGGTTGGGGCCAGATTCAGCATACCAGCGCGTGCGCGACGAGGGTCATCTTTCTTCGTGTTGGGGGCGTCCATAATAGATTGAGTGTTGGTGACATTATGAACAGTGTTGATCATACCACGTTCGATTCCAAAGGTCTCGTCGATGCACTTAATCACTGGGCCAATGCAATTTGTCGTGCAGCTTGCGGCAGTGACAATACGGGTACTCGGTTCGACGAGTTCATCATTGCAACCCACAACAACGTTGACTGCACCGTTGACTGGGGCGGACACCAGGACTCTCTGGACACTCTTCTCAAAGTATGCCTGCAGTTTAGCCTCGTCGTTGAACTTGCCAGAGCATTCCAGCACCAGTTCCACGCCAGCATCTGCCCATGCCACTTCACCAGGGGTCTTACAGGAAGAGTATGAGATCTTTTGCTTCGAGTCCACTACAATACAGCCATCGACCACCTCTACAGACTTGCCAAACTTCCCGTGGATCGAGTCAAACTCCAGCAGGTACGCCGACACCGTGACATCTGCGTTGAGCTCATTCACATGCACAACCTCGCAGATCTCAGACTCCAGCAAAAACCGTGTCGCGAGCCGACCAATGCGTCCAAAGCCGTTCACGCCAACCTTGACTTTCGCCATCCTGAGCTCCCTTCGCGAGCGGTCTCCAAGTGATTCCCCTATAGCATGCAGCCTTTCCGGATTTGCTCTTCTGCTTCATCGCCTCCAACTCAAGATCTCAGTGGCCTCAAACTTCAATCGCATCGCATCGCTTCGTTTTTCATTGATTTTCATCCCACTGCTGCTCGTCACTCTTACCCGCCAGCTAGCAAGCCTTAGGCGACTCCAAGCAAAACATTTTTAATTGAAAATGTTAAAATGAGATGAAAATGAGATGAAAATGATGCGAAGCTCCAATTCTTCCAAAGTTTCCGCTGTTCTCGCAGTGCCAGAAGATTCGCTGCCTAAGGGTCAGTCAAGGGCCCTAGAAAGGCGATCTTCCAGACAGCAGACTATCGATCCGCCATCGAAACTTTCAGGTAGAAAAAGGAGGTTTGTATTCCACCGGCGTCAGGACAATCAGTTCAGGCGGCCAGACAGACAGTCAGACAGACAGACCTCCGCCAACGCATGAAGAATGAATGAATGACCGGCGAAGAGCAACCACAGCAGCCACAGGCGCAAACAGCCAACTATTGCCGCAACCACAATCGTAATCACAGTCGCGACCGCAGTTCTGCTTTCGCCCGAAGCTGGTTCAAGACGCCCCCAAGAGCATGGACTGATCGAGGGGCTCTGCAGGTACAGCAACGCTGGCTGGCTGGCTTCAGCAAGACCAAGGCTGTTGGGAACGATGCGATTGGAAAGCTCGTGTGCTCGCCTCGTGGATTTGGAATTGAGCGTCGGCGATTGCAAAAGCTCCGAGGAGCATGCTCACGCTTTCTAGTGTGGCTCAGGAGGTGATAGATAACCAAGGCTAACACTAACTAGGGGGGCAGTAGACGCATTGCCTGGAAGTAAGTGGCATACACGCACATGCATTCACAAAAACTTGTGGCGGCGAGCATGTGTTAGTGAACTGCTTGCTCCTGAGAAGGTCGCAGATGCTGCTGCAGTTATGCCGTTAAAGAAGTCGGGGCTCGAGCACGATGTAAGATGTAAGCTGAGGGTTATTATGGGACGGATGCACTACACTCGTGTGAGGATGAGGAAGACGCAATACATGTTAAGATTAGAAAATGGAGTAGAAGACGGGGTTTTGTTGAACTGCTAGGATATTGTGAACAGCTATGGGCAGAGTAGTTTTAGACTTATTCTTAAGGTTGGCTCTTCCATACATTGTCGAAAGTTTAGTTGTCTCTCCTGCTCTTATGAATAAGGACGACGGGGTAATTAGCGAAACAGAAACTTTTACATGGCAATATTGAATTGATTCTAAGTATTGTTTTTCCTCAAACGTAAACCTGCATAAAGATCTGTTTTTCGACAGCATTTCTAGCATGTTCATGGCGTCACAACAATTTCCATAGGCAACCTCTCAAAGTTGAGCCCTTCCCAACCAGTTAAACATTCAGCCTGGGAGAAGGTACAAAACACCTAGGTAATGTATTTGTAGCTTTTTATCAAGAGATCAGATAGACACCATTGTCACACAAATGTCCCTCAAGAGGTACTCGATCTTGTGAGATGTGAACCCTGAAAAAGTCTGATGATATTTAGAAGTATCAAGTGTAATTTTACTGATGTTATTTTTGATAGTATGAGTTGAAATCAAGACGTGTACACAGGTTTGTGAGGTGAGAGTGATACTCGCCCTGAGTAGCTTCCTTCAGAAGCTCGTCCATGAATTGATTGAGCATGCCATCAAATGTCTCTTGCGAACGAAGGATCATCTGTCGGTAGCTATCCTGAGTTACAATGCGGCGAATGTGCTCCTCCTGTACCTTGATCCGTGTCTTGCGCAGAGCCCGCTTTTTAGCTGATGCTTCAGCTGCTGCAGACTCTGGTGAAGGTCGCCGAGGCGGAGCCCCAGCTTGGGATTTTTCATGCTCGCTTAGCGCTGCTGTCATTGACTCTTCATCCACCTGGAGTTGGTTCGCGAAACGGCCAATTTGTTCTGCAAAGAGAAGGCACGTCGTCATGAGTTTTGCTAATGTTTTAAGAAGACCTTGGTGAGTCAACAGACATTCGCGAAGGCAGGTATCAAGGAATTCGGAATGATGCTTCATGAGCTCATCCACAGTCTTTACATGCTCGAGGCGTTTCTCGAGTTCGTGCCAGCGTGGCTCGAGAACCTCAAACATCACATAGTACTCGAAATTCTGAAGAAAGTGGAGCATTCGTTGGCGCAAGCAGTAGTCAGGGCCGAGTGCAGATCGCAAATTCAATTCCTTCGTCGTCTGGTGAGCAAGCCATGTAGTACACAGTTGGCGCTCAACATGCTTACAAAAGAAGAGATGACGGAAAATAAGCTGATACTTGGTAAGAGCTTGTCGCGAGAGAACCAGTGAAAGTGGCCAACGCACCTTAAAATCAAGGGTGAATGCGTCAATACCATGCAGACCCGGAGAATGCTTTGTACTCGGGCGTGCCATATGGCTGACTGAGCTTGAACCTGCAATAGCAAAGTCATGAATGGCTTCAACATGCTCAATAAGCGCATAGGGTACCAATTCGCAAGCCAAGTCTTCCTGATACGGGTCGTTGACATTCCGTACGCGAAGGCAGACATCAAGCAATGACTGGAGGCGTGGGACAGCGATTTGCTCCACAGGCTTTTGGAGTTCTTCGTGAGCGAGATCCATAAAGTGTACGAAAAAGTCTCCTTGATCCAACAGGAAGTAATGCTTGAGAGAGCGCAAGCGCGGCAAGAGCTGCTCCTCCTCAAGCAGAAGATTAAGCAAGGTTCGCGAAGCGAAATCGTGAGCACGTGTAACGATTTGATCATACATGTGACTTTCATCACTGTATGGGATACGTTCTGCGCAAGTGTTTTCAACCCATCGTCCACATTCTCGCACAACATTAAGGTACTTTCCTGTAGTGAGGATTTTTTCAGCCAGTCGATTGAGGAAAAATGGCACGTGGTTATGTGTGGTGACAGCTCCTGCAAGTTGAGAATCTGAGGAACCGTGGACCTGAGTGTGCCAACTCACACCTCGTGAATTTTCTCGCAAAGTGTATCGTGAATCCCAGTATCGCGCATTGAAGTCATCGCGCAAAGTCCGCTTCGTCGCGTCTTCGTCTACATAAACCATGAACTCGTTATATGGGTCCCGGATCACGCCGTGGTAAATCCAGAGTTCCAGCATTTCAAGATAAGGCACAGTAGCATGTTGAACTAGATAGTGATACACAGAACGAGCCTTTGCGTCTCCACCACGAGAGGCGAGATCATGAACTAAGTTAAGCAAGACCCCTCCCGTGGATGCTTCAGAACGACGGGCTACACTAGCAAGTACATGAAGTACTCGCATGGAAGGTTGTACATAGAACCAAAGTTTTTGCAGCGATAGACGTTGACCATTTTTCTCGTGCTCAAGCTGAGCTACAAGGACATCGTACTCACGCAACAGGGCGCGCATTGCAGCGGACATAGCATGTGACACTCGACCAAACTCCGGCCGAGTGCGTCGTTGCACGAACTCAATAGCTGATTCATAATCACTACACAGAGGCATGATGCGAGATGTGAGCTGAAGCAAAGCAGCATCTTGCACGTGCTTCTCAATAACCTTCCATGATGTAGTCCCGTCTGGGTTGGAAGATTTAATTACGTAGTCACTCTCAACACCTTGCATGGCAAAGAGAACGGCATCAACCAAGTCATCTTCCGTCGCGGTAATAATATCAAGCCCGTCATCGCTATTGAGAGCGCTGTTACCCACAACATCACGATTTTCCTCATTTGCTGAGGCGCCAGCATAGTTAAGGAGCGGTCGCTGGCGTGACCACAAAGGAACATATGGAGCCGGGGTCTTCACCAGCGACCATGTACAAGCACCATTTTCTGGAGGTGCTCGAAACAGGCGGAGGTTACCATTTGATACGCCTAAGAATAAGCCTTCAGCATGTACAGAGCGAAGTAAGACTGCATCAGAAGAGCGCAAGGCCACAGTAACTTCCCTCTTGTGGGGAGTTGAGAACTGTGTTTTGGCCAAATTGTAACCAAGTTCTTTGGCGCGCCTACCCATACGCGCCGCAGATGCTGCGATTCGCTGATTGCGCTCTGAAATGCGATCAGTTGTTTCATTTTCGATCTCTACCACAATCCAGTGCTCCCGGCGTCCTGCAACCTTACGTCGAGGTAAGACATGCCACTGAGGCTCATGCGTTGGCATGCTGAGGATCTCCTCTTCAGATGGCTTCCCAGAGTATGCGTTCAAAACATCACCGTCTTCGTCATCCGAGTCCAAATCCTCGACATCCTCCTGGTCACGGTTCACTACGCCAAGAAACCGACCACGAGCCTTGGAGAGCAAAGCGACGACATCTCCATGTTTGACAATACCAGTGTGTGTGCGGAGAGCAGCGCCAATGATTGCGAATTCACAGGCCGCTTCAGTGGGGTTTCCATCAACCTTTGCCACAAAGTCTGGTCCTTGTGGCGTTGCCAGTGAAGACAGATTGGTGTCAAGAGAGGATGTGCGATTCTTCATTGAAATTTGATTTTTCAGAGCCATCTCAATACCATCAAACATCGACATGTTCAAATTTGCTTGACCCTTGCGTTTAGGCCTTGCCACTGAGACACAGGTGCCTCTGTGTGAGCGGAGCACGACCTTATCCTCAAAGCAAAGCACACACGGGTCTTGACCCAGGCGAGCATCAATCTCTTTCTCATCAGCTACCTCATAAGATTGAAGAGCGGGAGTCTCTACAAGTTGACCAACTTGCGGCGATTTTAATCCTTGCTGTTGGTGGTCCTTCTGATACCTTGAAGATGTTATTGACGAAGACGCTGTCGATCCTGCCATCATTTGAGACGATGATGGTGGCAATGAGTTATTCAAACTTTCCAGCACCTTGCGGCTCTCCGAAATAGCCTCTGACTCTACAGAGGAATCCAGTGCTGTAGATGCTTTGTTCTGACCTCGAGTTTGGGTTTCACTGTACTGTCCAAACTGACTAGCTCTATGAGACTGACGAGGTTGAGTTTGCCTTTCAAACTTCATAGAATTCGGTTCCTGGCTCCCTATACTCTTGGAAGCATCGGATGCATTTTCGATGCCATTTTCAGATGATCCTACCCCGCGCCTGCGTCCAGTAGCTTCGATAAGTCTGCGCGATGTTTCTGGTGAGAGCACATCGCTCATGAATTCTGCTGCGGCGCCTAGACCTGAGGCACCAGGATCTGCTGTAGTTGTCGAGGGCACATTCGAGAGCGCGGAGAGGAGTTCCTGCACGTCGGTATCATCATCGTCATCGTTGTTATTGGTGTTGCTTCTAAAGTCGTCGTTTCTGTGGCTTATTCTGGAGTTGACCCTGCTGTTGATATTGCGTGCGCCGTTGAAAACATGGGGTTCGTTGATGCCACTCCTGTTGCGAAGGTTGTTATTGTTGAAGATCTCGCCATTGTCATCAATGCTGGTGAAAATCTCATCGTCAAAGTTGCCTCCTTCGACTTCGTGGCTGCTGTTGGCAGTAGCGTCACCAGCACTGCTGTTGCCACCGCGCCCATGACCAATGCCGTAGCCCTCCCTCCGTGAAGGCCTGCTTGACGAGCGCATCGTTGGCTGCAGCTGTGAACGGATTCTTTCTGTCACAAGCTAAGTTGCCACTGTCGCTGCAGCAATAGAAGGTGCTCGAGAGCGGCTTTCTGCTGCTCAAGAGCGACGAATGAAGTGATCTTTTGATAGTTTGCCTGCTCTGCAAAGGGGATACTGATCACTCAATCGCTTAATCATTCATCATCAATTACTTACAATCAATTCAATAGTACTATAGTTAATGTTAGATATCATTGTGAGTTTATGTGCAACGGATGAGGTCAACAAAAGGAGGGAAAAACAGTTGGGTCTCAAATAAAAAGGAGAAAAAAAGAAAAGAAGAAAAAAGTGGGTTTCTTTAGAATCCTCCTAGAGGGACTTGATCATAACGAGATATCTTCAATGTTTCTCATGAAATATCTGATACCCATGCTTTGACAAGTGAACCATTCCTGAGCGAAACCGAGACTCAGACGAACTAGTACACCATATTTTCAAAATAGTAGACAGAGTTGAATTGCGAACCGAAAAAGACAGTAACTTGAATTGGAACTGTTTAGGTTTTCTGCTACAGTAAACGCAGTCTATCACCATAGGCAAGCTTTAAAAACTTAGCTAATCAAAATGAGATTTTACAGTGTTAATGGTTTACCAGAGCGCCCTTGGCCATCGATCTAGCGCTTATTACGAATAAGTCAGAGGTATCAGGTTTTTCGTAGAATTAGAGAACAGAATTCTGGGATGGTCTCAAACAAGCAGCACTACTAATCTTTGGTATTCCAAAGAAGCAAACGGAACTGGGAAAGATTCAAGGCCATGCAGACCTCTGATTACTGATCGTTTGGGGCGGTCGAGTATGAAAGTACAGAGTCAACACCTTGGGCAGGTTGCTTACTAATACTTTGGTTATCTTGATCGAAGTCAGTAGACGATGCAGATTGAAAATGATCCTGGCGTTCCCTCTTGGGTGTAGAGCGAAAGAACAGCGTAGAATCATACTCACTAAGCGTCGCCCTTTTTGCTGTCGATTCATTCCCAAGGCTGTAGACTTTGTCGCTGCTGACGGCATCCGAGAAGCTCGGGTTGACCCTGTTGAGTTGGAGCCAGCTCTTGACATAGCTAGGCGCCCTCTTGCCGAAGAAGAGCCTCGTTAGTACGTGTACACCCTGTCCTTCAGGACGCAAAGGTCCCGGTGTAACCCTCAAGTGTTCATACGTGGTTCTATTCAAGTAAGATAGTTGCAAATGGAATATGAGCAACGCCACAACCGCCAAAATAAGCACTACGCACAGCACTACAAGTACAATTGACCCTGCTCCATTCCTAAAAACTGGTGCGACATCGTCTCCGTACTCCTCCCCAAGCTTGACAAGGTGTACGACGCCGAGCACTGTACTATACACGAGTCCAAGCATACTAGATATTAGAAATCCAAAGAAGTGCCTGTAGTTTCGCTCTCCGACGCAATTCCCAATCCAAGCACAGTGATGGTCAAATCTTGTGACGCAATTGTTGCAAAGACTACAGTGCTCGGCTCGGGGCGGTCTGTAGACAGCGCATATATCACAGTATGTCCTGGCTGTGGCGCTACCATGAACTACAAAGTGCTGCTTGCGAGGAGGTCGTGCCGCAACAGAGACTGAGGAGCCCTCAGGTGCTGCGAGATCTCCGCAGCGAGGCAAAATGCCAGGATCCATCAAGCTTGCGGCAAAGTAGAAACTAAACGAGCACACTGCTAGCACGGCGCCGACTACAGCATACGCAGCAGAACCGCCGTGATGGCGCGTAAAGTATGGCACGGGGAACGCGAAGAGTAGCGCAAAACCAGAGCATAGTGCAAAGAGGACACCTAAAGGAGGCCAAGGAGATAGGCCTGTAGAAACCCCACGTCCTCCAAAAAAGAGATTCAAGCGGGCTGGCCACAGACGTCGTGTTTCCTCAAGAGATTTCCATTGCTTTGAGGTTGCAGCTGCAGTACCGGAGGTAGCGGAGGTGGAGCTTTGATGAAGATCCCGCGACGTGCGGTTCGGCATGTCGGAGTTGCCGTCTGAGGTGCCAGAGTTTGGAAAGGATCTGCGAGACGCAGAGGCGCCGCGACCCACGAGCTCGACGTCCGCTGAGCCCGAGGGCATCTGTACAAAGCGGAAAGCAGCCGAGAACGGAGTTTGGAATAGTTGCCTGCTCAAGTTCGTCTCGGTAAAAGCGCTTGCCGACAATGACCGGGTGCATCGTAAGTAGTTTATACGGTTAAAGGGCAAATAGATAATGACTGTATAACATATTTGTGAAAAGTTTCTACTATAGACTATAAGATCTCGTCAGAAGGGCACACAACGTGCATAGGGTTCCTTAGAAGCTTGTTAAGAGTGAGCAAATTACACTCTCAAGCGCAATTTCGCAGAGTCGTATTGTAGAATAAGAACAGACTTGGGAGCTGAGCTGGATTGAGAGCGCGGAGCAGAGAAACGAGAACGGTTCTAGGTGGAGTTTCATATTTGGTAATACTGCTGGGTCTTGGGATGGATCAAAAGTCCTAATATAGTTAAACTATCTGAGTGTGAAACAATGCTCTTTTTTTCTTCATTTTTTCTCCATTTCTTTTCTTTTTCAGAAAGGTTATTCTTTGAGAGGGGTTACGCCAATATTGTAACGTAACAAGAGTAATCAGTGTATGGATGCATGTCCTGGTACGTGGATGATCAACTGAATCCTATGGTCGCAACGCTAGCTGCTTGCACGTGGAATGGTGAATGGCTTTTGTAAAGGGTGAAATGAACTCATGCAGGTAAAAGAAGACTTCGTTTTCACGAGCCCGTTGAAGTTTTAAAAATCTAATTGAATTTCATCCAGTGAGCGTGAGTTGGGGTACTCTTGGTGCCATGTCAAATTTGAGAATAGAATTTACTGCACCTTGTAAATACAACTAAATTAACCTAAAGACGATTATAAGTTAAACGAAACCCCAATCAACCATGATTGATAGACTAGTGCTTCTTGCCTGCTTTGTAGAGTAGTAAAGTTTCTCTAGGCGGCAATTTTGATGTTAAAGGTTGCGAATCAACCTGGAGTTCGTTTGTATTTTATGACTCTACTCGACTAAATGACAAATGAAAAAGTCTACTAAAGTTTCTCATCACTGCGAACGTTCTAGGCGCATTTTTTTTTTTGAAATGATGCACATCTGAACTAGGGGAGAGTGATGCGCTTGAAACTTAATTATCTTATGTAAAGAACTTTAGTTTGGGGTTTAGGGTGTTTAGCGGCGATCGAAGCAGTGTTCTTTTCTACAAAAACAAAAGGGAAGAAAAAAAGAAAAAAAGAGGGCTCTGATGCCACGTGAGAAAACAGTGGAAAGAGATATATTAGAAAAATAATAACACCACCCAACATAAGCATAAGCATTTAAAAAAGAAAAGAAAAGAAAAGAAAAAAGTAATAACATAATAAATAAAATTAGACAAAAAAACAAAAAAACAAAAAAAAAAAAACGAAAATACTTTGCACTGAGTATTTTGGGAGGAAGCGAGAGACGCACGAGGAACACAGAATTAATGAACGTCGTTCCTACGCATGCAATTGGTGACCAAGATTTCTGAACAATCGATTTCAAGCATACTTAATCAACTCTATGATGGGGCATTATTTTTCAGCACGTGCACAACAATAGAATAAAATGGAAGCTGGGGGTCCGACCGATACGGGGGTGAATCTTCTGTGCACAAGTAAAGAAAACACAGCAGTAGTCGTGCTTTACGCAGTGTAGGATAACCAGGACAGTAGTAGAGCTGCCACAAGGGTGGCACAATGACACAAATATTCCAAATTGAGGACAGTGCCAGAACCCAGCTAGTTGCATGCGAGTATTATTTCCTTTCATAAAACAGGGCTATTGGATTCGAGGGAATCTAGAACTTCGAGCGTGAGATTCAAGCTGGAACCGGTTAATACTCGAATTGCGTGTGCACACCATGTCCGTTTGGTTTCATTTGGAATTCACCAATGGCAACAAATCACGGCAAACCTTAAGAAAAGTTACAGGCTATAGTTTCTTTCATTGAACAGTCATGGGTGCGAAAGTGATTGAAGATTTAATTCAAAGACCCCTGGCATTTCGCAAGTCTTAAATTTTGATTTCAAAATTCAAGAGGTACCTCTGGCTGCGATCTGAGAGTGGTGCCTGGCAGGTTTTGTGTTAATGCACATTTCTGTTTAGGCCAACTGACCCGCGATCTCACAATATTGGTGCGACTAGAACTTGATCATAAGTTAAAAAGATAATATGGTTTTCATGGTTTATTCTACTTAACTTTGGCTGACACAGTAAGATAATGATTGTCTTTTGGTCATTCATTTCTTCATGTCTGCGAAGGAGATAGCACACAGTTCCACAAACGGAAGCCAAAGAAAGGAAAGAATTAGTGGTACGTAATTTGAACTTTACAAGTTGCAATGCAAAAGTAAAAGTAAAAGAAACAGCATAAACGGCTTTTGAACAAGATCAGCAGCTTTTTTCTTCGCTCTGCTGCCCAATACTTGAAACGCCATTTGTAACTCAACGAAGCACATCTTGATTGTTTTCGCAAGCACCAATTCATTAGCGAGTATGCCGAGAGCACATGCGAACCGGATATCTCCAGGCTCCGGTAAATCAATGAATATTATGCAAGAGTAAGAATGTAGTTGATATCAGCAACCTCGGACTTAAGGCAGGGAGTTGATGTTCATTGAGGGCTACTTAAGACCTCTAGGCCCTCTATTAGAGAGTAAAGGAGCATTTATTGATCCTTAAGGATATCGTTGACCTCGCGTACGGTGTCCTTAAAGACCTCATCGACAGGGCGCGAGGCATCGATATCGCGAACAAGACCCTCAGCACGCAATTTGTCCATGAGCGGCATGGTTTTCTCCTCAAAGGTCTTGAAGCGCTTGCGGGCAGTCTCTTCATTATCATCAGAACGCTGTTCCTCAGAGGTAGCAGCGCGTCCCATGATACGCTCTAACATGACTTCTTCGCTAGTATCATAGAAGAGAGCTCCGACGACGGTGGCATAACCAGGGTCCTGCACAAATTTATACCAGCCCTTGAGGTTATTCAAGTCACGAGGGCAACCATCAATGAGAAAAGTTGAGGCTTCAGGGTGCTCCTCAAAGGCTTTGACAATAAGTTTCATGGTAATTTCCTCGGGAACCAGACCACCTTCCTTGATAGTCTTGTCGATAAGAGGACCGTACTCGGAGTCAGGGTTCTGGAGCTCCGCACGAAGAAGGTCGCCAGCACTCAGATGCACAACATCACCCTTCTTCTTCTTCTGAAGCTTTTGAGACTGCGTACCCTTGCCGGAACCAGGGCCACCAAGAATGAAAATGGCGTGGCGAGGCTGGGCCTCCGGGACCTCATCCTCGACCTCGTCCTCCATCAGAACATCGTCGATGTCCACATCGCTGTCCTCTGGCTCAACTTCCTCGTGCTTGCCGTCATCAGACTCATCATCAGACTCGTCCTCGACAACCTTGGCAGAGTATGGGTCCGAGGCATCTCCAGTAGTGGCGTCCTGCACGGCAATCACAGAGTTGTTGTGACGTTCACCAAGGAAAAGATCCGGGATCTTCTCAGGGAGCTCCATGACAGAGTCTACTGCGAAATCAGCGTCAGGGCAGTTGAGTGGCTCACCAGTGCCACGCTCGCGACCGACTGTGCAAGTGTGCCAACCCATCTGCTTAGCAGTCTTGATATTCTTGACAGAATCATCGAAGAACATGCAGTTGTGGCCTTCAGTAACGTTGGCGATTTCCATGGCCTGGACAAAGGCCATTGGGGAGTGCTTTGTGACGAGACCAACACTGCGAGAGTCAATAATTCCCTCAAAGATGCTCTCAGGTATTCCGAGCTTGGCGAGGCAGCGCTGGGCATGCTCCTTGATTGAGGCAGTGAAGATCCAGATGCGTTTGTGCTCAGAGAGCTCTTTGAGCATCTTGGCGAGGGCTGGGTTGGGCTCAATTTCCTCAAGGGAGACATCGTGGATCTTCTGCAAGAAGTGCTCGATTTGATCTTCGGGCAAGAGGTTCATCTTGAGCAGGCCGCGAAGAGCAGTGCCATGCTCGAGGTACAACTGGAACGCATAGCCTTCATCAAGGCCAAGGTCATCCACAGTGTAACGCTCAATGGATTCTTTGAGCCGCTCGGCAGTTGCCCAGTTGTTCTGATACAAGGTGTCATCCATATCGAAGAAGATAACGTCGACCTCGCTTAGGTCACGACCAGGGTTTTTGCTCAACACGCAGCCCATTGTGCTTTCTGTTTGTTTTTTTGTCTACAAAAGTTTGGCGGCGATCGACCAATGTCTTATTTACGGACCTCTGAAGTAACGATGGCGACGTGGAGTAAGTCTCACGAAGCAGAAGCGGTACCTGGAGAGGTCGTGTAGTACTTCTACCTGCTCAAGACTGCAACAGCTCAGCTGCTTTGCAACCCAGAATGCCAACGGGAAGGGGGCTGCCACGTGTGGAGGCAGAGCTTCTAAGGTTCTGCTTGATCTGCAGACGTTGCGTCTCGACTACAGTTTGGGTTGGCGTGGTGACCGGAGAATGCAGTTTTGCTGCTCTACGGAGTGCTCTTGCACGCTTGTTAAGAAAATGATTTAATGTTCAAGCACACAAACAAACTAAATAAACGAATAAAGAAATTTTTTCCCGCCTAAAAGGGGAAAGAAAGCAATAATAAGAAGAGGGAAAGGAAAAGAAAGAAATACATTTTTACTTCTCATGTATTGAGCTTCTTTGTTTACAAGGAAGCCTCCCCTATCCTACCCAACTTGTATGTGTGCAAGAATTGTAATCTCTATTCTTCTGAGTCACTCTTCTCTTTCACTCTCTCAGTTTTCATTCTTTCTTTTTTTGAGGAACTCCTTACCTCCTGACACTACCACTACGCTAGCAGGTTCCTAGAAGGGTTTCTCACAACGCGAGCTCCGTCAGAGCTATCAACCTATCAGCCCATACTGTAGGACTCACGTCGCTCACTTTCAGTGTGATGAGTCGACGCTTACTTTCATTAAATTACTTTCATTAAAAAATAAATAAACGAAAAACAACTCATAAGAAAGAGAAAGAACTTGAAAGGAATAGGAGGAAGGAAAGCGGTAGAAAAGAGCGCAATACAGCTCTGAAGAAAGTTATTACCAGCTAGAGTATTCTTCTTCTTCTTCTTCTTCTTCTTCTTCTTCTTTAAAAAAATAAAACATTACTAAAAAGCGCCTACCAAAAATCGTCACGTGCACAGAGATGTGAGAAGCCACCACCACTTGGTGTTGAGTTTAGACGTTGTCGATCTTCGCGCTATGGATGGATGCAAGCGCCTTGCAAGACTTGCTTGGCTTTCGGCGGATGATAACATCAGGCAGCCACGGTTCCGAAAGATACCCGTGAAAAGCTCAGCAAAAGAAGAGAACCTCAGGTGAGTGCGTATTTGTAGCAGGCCTCGTCGTGGTCTAGACTGGAAGTGCTGGGCGCGAAGTAGTTCTCACGTGCCGCCTTGGGTAACTTAAAGGGCGGTGGTCTTTCCAAATCCAGCGCCGTTTCCTGCAAAGCTGAGGCTTCTCTGATTCACTTCCTGTTTCTGGCTGCCAAAGGCGTATTCATTTATTCGTCGAATGCTTTCCAACTTACGTTCATGACGAGGACAGGGAAAGCTCCAGAACAGGGGGTGAGGTATTCTTGGGTCCATACTCTAGTTTAGAAAATAAATAGTACACATTCCAGCGTTGCAGCAGCTCTTGGGCAGTTCAACGCGCCCACGATTATGCAAAGACGTGCATTGCATCGGGCCAAGTCTTGCAAAAACTATGTTTTCCCACTCGACTTGGTAAAGAAGTACTAGTGCAATGCAATTCGGCTGTGAACTTAGATGAATTTTTTATTTTTATTTTTTTAAAGTACTAAAAGTAAAAAGTAGTTTAAATATTACAATATATAGGGCATAGCTAAGGTTATCACGGCACCTATAAATGATGGTTTTTAGGAGAAGTTCGAAGTAGGTTCTTACGTTCTCAAGTCGTTCACTAGGAAGGTAGGCGAATAAAGTACCTACCTACGCAATGCCGAGGGAGAAAATCCCTGAGGTTTCTCTTAGAGAATGTGAATAAAGTAGCGGCAATAAGAACAAAAAATAAAGTTATGGAAGTACTAGAACATGAAGCTTATTTCCCCTCTTTTCAGTTTTCTTTTATCGGAATCTAAAAAGCCCAACTCTAATGAAAAGAGAGAGCATAAAAAACAAACAAATAAAAACATTTCAATTGCTTCTTCATTCTTTAGTCATCATCATGGGAAATTGCAGAGAGCTGCATCATAAATACGGACAGGGCCAGTTTTCAGATTTAAGCCCTGCCGCGACTTGGTATGGGCCTCCTTCGCCACTCACATCGCAAACCGCAGCAACCAGATCCCATCACGTGAATGACGACAATAAAGCTTGTTGTCTATTTGAGTTAGAAGGCATAAGTTCAACTTGTTGTAGGATAGCAGTAGGTAGATTACAAAATGACTTTTTTTAATTCTTAATTTTCTCAGAAGAATAGATGACTGAAATGCAACTTGTAGACACACGTGTAGATAGACAGACGGACTCCCCAGCACTCGATAAGCTCGTCGACAAAGGTCTTCAGCTGCTGCTAAAATTGCCTCTTTGAAGACATTGCTTTGCTGCTTGAACTGCGTAATGCGTTTGCTGACGGTACGATACAATCTGGTGATTGAAAATACTGTTAAAATATCTCCGTTTTGTCTCAAGTGGAATGAGAGTAAAAAAGTGAAAAAGTGGGCTCGCTCTCTACTGCCGCGCAATAGGTACTAGAGGCACTACTGCCACGCATAATGAAGGCATAGCTGCTGTTTCTTATTGTTTTTCTTGTTCTCCTTTTTTCATCTCTGGCAGCAATCTCTGAAGTTCTGATGAGTTTATCAAAACTAAAAGATCATCTTGATCAAAATCAGATAACTTCACTTTAGATGTAAGTAAGTCTCTAAAATGGGACTCACTACTGCAAGATGGACATTTACACGGGCGAACCCGCTGCTATCCACGAAGATAAGATACTGTCAGTTAATCAACAGTCAGTCAGTAAGTCAGCTAAGCGATTATTTGCAACCTGAAGAATTAAAACTTGTCAGCCAGCCCGTCATGCCTCACGGAGTCATACGCGTCGACGAGGACGGATTCTCAAGCCATAATCTAATGAGAAATAACTTCCTCACGGCTTTTAAAGGATCTATAATTGCCAGGCTCCAATACCTATTGATTAAACGGGAAGACCAACTTGAGGTTTTGGGGTTTCATCTTGCAGCATCATCATCATCAACAGCATGGGTACCAATGTTTAAAAAAGAAAAGAAAAGAAAAGCACTGTTCAAGTTCATGTTGTTGTTCTGTGCGCATCCACCAGTGACCTTATCTAGCCTTGATTGTATTGACCTCAAACCTATCTCTACTACTATGAGCAAGGTATTTGGAATTGTAGCAAGTTGCTATTATGAATGTCTTATTTCCGATGCTCTTAACCAAACAAGGGTATTGCAACCCAAGAAGTTGTATTGTGCGCACACACCCTGCTCCTATAAAGTACCCTCGCCGCGGCGGGCCGACACGCGCTGACCCCACACGTGCAGGCTAATGACTTAATCAACCTTTATAGATTACCCGATCGCACACTCAAACAAACTGAAAAGTGAATGAATAGGCCAATCTGCAAGGCACAAGACTATAGCTCTTCCGAGTATTTGGGGTTGCTGATGATTGAGGTATTCGTGTTGGAGGCGGCACTGACGTGGCCTCCTCTCAGCCTGTGCCGTTCTTTGGTTCCTCCAGTTGTTCAGTTGGCTTGCTGTTTTCTCGCTTAGAAATTCAGGAATACGTAAAAAATGGAATTTTATTGCACCATGGTGGTCCAAAGATCAATGCTCATCCACCAGAATCATTGTCTCTAGGCAAAACTAGGGCTCCACCGGGGACTCGCTCCACTGTTTCTGCGCAGGTGCTGGCTGATGGGGTGGGTCATCATAAGCACCTAGAGATTACGAAATCAATAGATCTGAGACTACGCTGCAAGCAGTTCTTCATTGCAGTAGTATAACTTCACGGTCCTTGACGTAGAGAGCAATGAACCATCGCCTTCTGTTCATGATGACTCAAGACTGAGTGCTCTGTCTTTATTAATTTAAACATAAAATAAACAGAGTGCTCTCGGTGTAATAGGATGTGCTCGTAGATCGAGCACACTAGGTAGTAATAGGTACCTACTAGGATATTGCTTCTGCCAAGATCATCTCTGTAATAAGTGATGGAGCTCCACCCTACGACTACTTCGCATCGGACTGCTACCATTGTAAAGACGACAGCTTCTTCTACTCAAGATTTAAACTAACTATATTCAGCTGCAAAGTTATTCACCCACTGGCAGAGTCTGACCAATCGGGTGTTCTTGTTGTAGAATGTCTGCATTTGCAACATAGCAGCTTCTCATTCAGTTCTTGAATACCTAGTTCAATATTTATGCTCTTCTAATAACTTGTCAGGCAACACATTGCAGTCTTTTAATTTGGGTAAAAGCCCAAGCCCAAATAAACACTTGTTAGTACAAGGCTGTCACCAATGTTTGTGTACCTACCCAGTGCTGTCCTCGCTTACTTCCGAGGGTGTGCGCTACAACAAAAAATCTGTAATGGAGGCAGTCCACTCACAACTTGCGATTGACAGAGCCACCAACCCTCACAACAGAGCAACACTTGCTTGAGCTAGCTCGTTCCTAGGCCTCGGCTATGAATATAAAAGCTAAACAGTCAGGGGTCTTCGCATTTACCTCGAGCAGCACCAGGTGCTCGAAGCTTGCACACGGGGATAGCCTGTTATAACTTTATATTTACTTACTATCAAGAAAGAAAGCAAAAAAAGGAACAAAATATTTCATACCCAAGGACCAAAAAGAAGGAAACGAAAAAAGAAACTCAAGAGACTTTAAGGTTTGCAAATCAAAAATTGCACATCGCAACAAATCATGGATGATTAGAGTTGTATTAAAAGTTCAGTAAAAGTGCTTTTCATTACGAGTTTGGTTGCAAGACCTCGAAAGACGTCGTATGCGCTTGTGCATAGACTCTTCAGCTTTTGAGGTTGTTTCAGGCTCGGTATCGTGACGATGCTAGAAATATGAATCACGATCTGATGAATCGATTTTCAAAATGTTGTTACTGCTGTTTTTGTAAAGAATGATTACGATAATGAAAATTGTACGAAAAACTGAGTTCTAAATTTTAGGCTAAGGGAGATTAGGGATCAAAGCTGACGGCATAAAAGCAAATCACTTCGTACGCCGGCTATTTGGTGAGACCACCCAAGATAC
The DNA here is from genome assembly GCA_004764695.1 of Schizochytrium sp. TIO01. Lineage (NCBI taxonomy): Eukaryota > Bigyra > Thraustochytrida > Thraustochytriidae > Schizochytrium > Schizochytrium sp. TIO01. Next base: position 615,851 of record SMSO01000034.1, on the reverse strand, counting down.
AAATCCAATGTTTGATCGATTGTTCATGCTCTAAACGCGGGAGCTCGAGCCAGTCCACGCTCTAGCCCGCGCTGCCGCTCGAAAGAGGGACCTGGTAGGTAGAAGAGGGTGCGTATGTCGCGATTAAAGCAGACTTCTTTACAAGAAGACCTATTAAGAGTAGCTGCAACTGATCATGATAGCCTAAACCTCCATCCCTCGCTCGCTCGCATACTTTCTTGTTTGGCGCTTAGAGAGCTTTCATACAATCACTGGGGCTCCTTATTGGCTCAAATGTAGTGCGAATAGGAATTTTGTCGCAAAATAATGTATGACTATTACTGGCCATGCTTTTAGACAGTCTATGTTCTGTCTTATCATTCATGTGGGCGTGTGCTGAAAGCCAGCTTGACAGGAGCACGTACAAGCGCACGCTCTTCAAATCTGGGCGTGCGAAATCACTTCACATTTAGCTAGGCAGCATGGTGAAAATTTAGGAGTTAATTTTAGCTTGAAGATGTTGGATAGTTAATCAAGACATGATTTGAGAGGGACATCAAGAGAGAGAGAGAGAAATCAAAACGAATTTCGATGTTGGTCTCAATAAGGAAAGCACAGTAGCATTAATATAGTAAATGAAATTTTAGAAGAAGGCAAAACATGATTATAAAAAGTGAACAAAAAACATAATTGTGCTTTCCAAGATGACGAAACAAAGTGAGTAATCAGTCTTGCACCAGCACCACGTTGAAAATTTTGCAGAGGAAGATGTCCAAGACTTGATACAACTTGTAAAAAGAAATTTTTGGCAACCAAAGACCATGAACATTAAAAGGCCAATCGGAAAATAGAACCGAGCAAAAATGTACAGAAAACTGTGGAAACTGGCTGTATTTGGCGCAAAGCGCTCGAAGGAACCCCTGTGAGGTCAGATTCACTAGGTACATAGTTATGAAAAGACCAACCCAAATATGTCGCAGTAAAAGAATTACCGTACGGATCTACGTATGAAGATGTAGACGATGCAACGGCTGAAAGCGTTACAGTCTCAGAGCTAGTACTGCTTGTAAGGGTCGAACCGGCTGCCATGGGATGGCGGTGTAAACTGGAAAGCACAGGAAGCTCAACAAGAGTGGGATTAGCATAATCTGCTTCTAGGCTAGATGCAGTGAGAACACCCCATGTTCCTTCTTCGCTGCTCTTTAGCAAGTATGCAACAGATGGAGATGAGCGCACAAAAACAGGTGCAGCCCCATGTGAGGCTTCAGACTGAACATATGTGCCACTTAGAGTTGTTTGTACACTCCACTCCAGTGACACAGACGCAGCACTCTCGAAACAATCATCTTCGCTATTCGATCCTAGTACAGATTCAAGACCTGAGGTGCATTGGAGACAATCCCCTGTACGATTTGTATAAAAGTTGTCACGACAATCTATATCACCGGTCGAGCATGTAACTTCAAACCAAAGGCGCGATAACAGGGGCTCATCTTCATCACTAGAGCGATACATGACCACATAATAGTCAAGAGCCATCGGCCTGTAAGGTTCTTCCTCTAAACTATAATCATTGAGAAGATCGATCTCGAAATTGTGAACTGCGCCATTGCATGTTACATCAAATGCACCGATTGCTCCAACCGCAACATCTACAGTCTCTCCACGATTAGCTTGGCGCATCAAATGAATTGGATACGCATCATAAACATACAGGGTAGCAAAATCAACTCCGCTCGATCCTGCACGGCAACTGTATTGTTGAAAAGTTACTTCGCGTGGGTCCGGTACCGTAAGACGATACAAAAAGAAACTATCTTCGGCAATAGTCTCATTACTAAGATATAGCCATCTTGAGTGTTCGCATGCAATAACACCCGCTTCACGAATAGGGCCACCATCCTCTTCAGACTCCTCTGTTGTGGGATACGGATAACTACGTTCAAACGTTCTATCAAGCATTGCTATTTCAATTTGCAATCGGCCAGTCGAAGCTCCATCATCATCGTCCCGAGCAAGCACACGGATTTCCACAGCAGTGCCATCAAGGTCATACACAAAGCTTCCACCGACAGGAATTTCGTAGTCGGTGACATCATCATCTCCCAGTCTGTAACGGATGGTTTGAGCTGGGCCATATCTAGAGAGAAGCATAGCATCGCTACCTGCTTCACCTAAAGGTGGATTCTCAGGGCCCCAAGTCATTATAGCACCAGTGAGACCATTTATATCCCGGTAGGCTTTGCGATATTCAACCCATAGTGCAGTACCTCGAAGACCAGTATAGATGCGAAGTGCATAAACCTTCGTGTCATCATAAGTTCCACCAACATCATGTGCTTCAAGCCAAACCTGCCCAGACTCCGTACACGATCCACCATCTACAGGGCCACATTCGGGGTGGTCAGCTCGCGCAAAGGTTGAAACCTGCGTTGCTGGGTCTAGCCATCCGAAGGCGACCTTTCCTAAAACAGTAAAATGGCCTTCTGGGAGACCCGCGTCACCACCCATTACGCTGAATGGGTTATTGTACAAATCGTCATCCGGTGATCCTCGGCTTGCACCATTAGTATGGGCAATGCCTCGTGCAACTATTTCTGAAAACAACTCGCTTTCATCACTTGCTCCAATTTGGACAACCGATCCAAGGACATCAGTCGACGCGGTTGAGAGACATGAGCACCCATCCCGATAGGCCAGGACCACACGGTCATAGCTCGCTGATGCGTTATATGCACTGATAAGGTTTGCTGCAACCTGGACACCATCTGGACATGAAGAGCTCGATGAGCAGTCGGCACGGGTGAAGTCGCTGCTCACCATAAGGGTGGTGGGCAATTCGAAATCTATTACTTGTGTGCCACCCGAGTTTGCGTTGAAAAAGTCTGTCACATTTTGCAACTGTTCTTGTTTGGTCGTCCAATACGCTGTTCCTGGATCCGTGCTAGAATCTTCGTCTGATGGCAGCACCACAAGCACTAGAGCGCTTTGGCTTTCTGAGCTTTGTGTCCATGTGTCGCCGATGTAAAGGCTCCGGCGCTCATGGCTGTCCGATGAAGCCTCATTTAGCTGATTGAAAGCGTTGCTTAATCTTGCCAGGATCGCCGTTTGGGCTATCACAAGCGCCAAGATTGTCTTCAACCTCCGTGTGAAGCTGCAATTGAGCGTATTGCTGGCGGCCATTATCGTTGTGGTGCACATACAATGTGGGTGCGTGCACTCCTCCTTCGTTCAGCAGGCGTGATATGGTCCGTCAAACGTTGCAGGTTGCCGTTTTCAGTGCTGTATCAGCAGCACAGCTCCGCGAGGAGAATAGACACACGCGTTCTCTCTGCCAAGCGTCAAGTAGACGCTGATAGTTCTTTCGTGGCGAGTGAACCTGGTTTGCTGATCCTTATTGTCCCCTATATTGAAAACAAAGTATTGCTCATTGATCGCACGTGCACAGAGAGCTATTTTACCTAGTCCGTTTATATTAAAATAGTTTTATTTGCTATCACATGCATTAGTTGATTCATAATTGCTATATTTAAAGACATAGTGTTCACAAGAGTGTGCGCTTTTGTATTAACTACTGCTACTATCTGTGTCTATTTACCTCTATATGGTATTACGACTTAGCGCTCCTCCCACATCTATTTGATTTCTCTTACCCAATATAACATGCAGCCACTCTTCAACAAGTAGGCATATGCCTTTTATACAAAAGCCGACCGGATGTGATTCATTGTGATCTGAGAGTCTACTCGTCGCTATATCATTGCTGAGCTAAAAGAAACTTTTTGAACCACACATTTGGGTGCTCAAGTTCTGTATTCGAAAAAATACAAAGGTTTAAAATGACCAGAATTCAGCGTTGGATCATTATTTGCAATCCCTGTTGACGAATGTAAGCAAGTAAACAAGCACATGGGCCAGAGATATCTAGCAATCAAGTTGTGTAAAGTCCAACTATGTATCCTTTAAACAAGTTCGAAGTGCACAAGTCAGAAGATCTGGGGGCGTAGTGCAATCTTCAGTTTCAAGTTAGCAGAATCTGGAGTATCCACTTCAAGGTCAACCTTGGAGAATGTAAAATCTGTGTAAGGTCTGAGTACATTCGGAAGTGAGAGAATCTAGGCTCATGCCATATAGATGCAATTAAAGCTACTATTGTATACGATTCTGACATGTGTTTGTGAGCAAGGAAGGAACAAGCATACCAGAAAGGGAGGGATTCCTGACGTGGCATTAGAAATGTGAATGGATGGATTTACAGGGTAATAAATTGTGATATCTAGGTTCATAATTTACGATTTACTGCTGCTGTTTCTCCTGCTCCATCTGCTTCTTGTTATCGATGGTCATCTGAGCGCACTTGTCACCGGAGGCAGCCTGGATCTCCTCTTTGTGGGCAGCAGCCTCGAGGAGCTCTTTGACATGGGCATCAGTAGCCTGGGGCTCGCCGGTGCTGGTCTCCTTCTCAGGGAAGTTCTCCGGCTTGACCGGCTGAGGGTACGGGTTGTTGACAGAGTTCCACTTGGACGGGTCAGCATCCTTGGGCATGGTCTCCGGCACGTTGTTCACGGCGGAGGTCTGGGTGGTCTGCTGCTGGTTATCGTAACCCATGATGTCTTCTTTAGAGTTTACTTAACAAATTCCTTGGTGTTGCTGATTGAGTTTTGATTTGGAGTTTTGGTTTTGCTTTCGCTTTTGCTTTGGCCTTCCGGTCCCCGGCTTTCTGTTTAATCTAAGGATTGCCTTCAAATTGTAATTCGAAGCTCACCATTTGCCGAGTCGTTTCCCGCGCGTAAGATGATGCCCACGCGCTCCGCTTCGCCTACTTGCCTCTAATCTTGTAATAGACACAAAACTATAACACCATGTTCCGAGTGCAGTGGACTCGGTGTATATCAAGCCATTGCGTTCGTTCTGGGACATCTAAGCTTCAAGATCAAGCATTGCGAAGAAGTGGGAGGAGTGAATCAAAGAATCAATGCCATCAATCGATCATACATAGAACTATCCAAAGAAGCATCTCGTGTATCAACTGTTCTAGAAGCTCCCTTCCCGCGGGTTCGCCGCTGCTTTGTCAGGTTAATTTGCAATGTCAAGACGGAGCAAATGCCTATCTGCCTACTAGAGACCACTGTGCTTTTTAATTCTATTTAATCAATTTATATATTTGTTAGAAATATATATATGGTAAAACTTATCGCTACTACTGTAAGCATTAAGCGATACTTCTTTTAAAAAGCTGCCCACAGAGCTTGAGCTGTGCTTTGGTTGTGCTTCACACACCAAAACCATTGTGACTGTGCGAGTTCAAGCAGAGGAAGGCAAGGATTCGATACATTGACAACGATTCAATCTAATAGGGCTAATCAAGGTGGGAGGACCGAAGCTCTCGATGGCCGCAGCCATTCTCGACGATTTCGTCGCCAGGTTGGCTTGTGGCAATAGTTGTTGATGATGATGGTACTAGCAGAAGATCACATAGAAATCATAGATATCGTAGCGGGGATTAATATTATTTTGGAGCTTATCAAGCATGGAGAGGAAGCTTTTGCAGAGTAAAAGATCTTGAAATTTATCTCAATATCCCGAGCAGAAGCAAGGAAAATGCCTATCTAATAGTACCATATGCCACCAAGACAAGGCACGAAGACTGGCGAGTGTGACAGAAGGACACATCTTCTGCAGTTCCATGCAGAAGAATGTAGGAATTGCGAACAGTGCACTACTTCTATTCTTAGGATGAGAGAAAGCATTGGTAAACACAGTTGATACACATATCTTTATTTGGTCATGATAATCAAGTCTAATTGAGGGAAGTTTAACGTCAGGGGCTCAGGCATCAGATCTGCGAAAGATCTTTCTCAGACATCATTGTCACGAGAGGGGCTCTAGGCTTCTCCTTTGGACCCCTTCCAATAAATTCAGAAAAGCAATCGCAAGTTTATAGGTACCTCTTACGACTACGCAGAAGGTTTGAGCCGCTAGCGAGCATGGGGTTGCGAGAGCTCGGCAAACGAGATCAGGATAGGCAAACTACTGCTGAGGAGCAAATGATCCTCATTTGTTCGAAAGAAAGTATTTCGATGAAGCTCTCGCAGGCTCAGGCGAACTCGAGCTCTCAGTCTTTATCAGGGTGGTCGTCTACCTGAAAGGTGAAGGAATCGAACGCACTCGGGTTGGCGCTTAAGAATTTGGTGCAGGTTTGGTTTGATTTGCAACAAGGTTCTGAGACAATGCTCTGATCTGCAAATAGAAGTACAAAAACGCTCAGAGTAGGCGTTCATTCATTCGTTCGTTCGCCTCGCTTGCTTGCTTGATGTGTGCAGGTAGATAGCTTGAGAAAGAAAACACATAAAACAGAATAGCCCAAAGTCGAAAGTGGGCTCTAACAATGTGCTGTTGTGCAGCGAAGACTCCTTTCGTAGGCTCTAATTGCTCTCGAATCAGATAGAAGCCACAACATCTACAGTCACAAAATGAGAAACAAATGGCACAGACGTAGGCTTTCATGCAGGAAGTGTGCATAGAAATTATAAGGACAGCTTGCCCAAATTGAGTCGAATAGATAGCCAGTATGCGGAAGCTCTTCGAAGGTGGTTCTTTTTCTAAGGATCAAAAGCTAGTGCGCCACAGTCGATGAAGATTAAACTACTGCGTGATCATCACTAGAGCCTTCTTTGTCACTGCGCTTAAATTTTGAATGCCAAAAACCAGCCATCGATGCAGAAAGTGCATGAATGCGCCCTTCTTTTGGGGGGCGCTCTGGACGTGCGAACGTCTCTGTGTGGCGTAGGTCGCTTGGGCTGTGGTTTGAGCTACTAGTACCTGCGCTGGAACTACTTCCGTGGCTTCTTGAACGGTACGGATGATCATCATCAACGTCAGTGGAGTCATCATCGTCGTCAACATCGCTGCCTGTTCTATTGTGATGGCCTATCGTTGAACCAGCACCATAAATTTCCCCTGATGAAGATGAAGAGCCGGATTTATTGCTGCAACCTGTTCCCAATTCTCGACGGGTCTGCTTTGATCCAGCGAGTGATTCGTTATAGGCAGCAAGCTGATTATCGGTAGTATTCATTTCTCTAAGCGAGGCGCGCTGTTTGGCTCGATCGCAACGCCAAGCCCAGATTGATAAAAGCGTAGTTAGTAACACAAACCCTATAATAGCAAAAGAAAGTCCAAGCCTGAATTTGAGGTCGCAGACACCACTGCCTGCGGCATCAACGTCAGTGGAATTAATTGTTGGTACAGAAGTTTTAATGAGATCCGTATAGGTAGACATGCGGGTGAATACATTAGGCTTGGATGAGTCACATGTTGCGGAAAATGATGCAACTCCGACCTGTACGAATGTTCCAGTGGGGGTTTTATACAACAGAGGGCCTCCAGAGTCGCCATAGCATATGCTAGATCCGGTACTTCCTGCGCAGATATGTTCCTCTGTGATTATGTCGACATTAGTTGAGAAAAAGCTGTGTTGACATTGCTTTGTGCAGATAGCATCTAAAGTAGCATTGTGCAGAGCACGTTGCGTTGATGCACTCTGGTCTTCCGTGAGTACTCCCCATCCCACAATGGAGAGATCCGCTCCGTGGTCTACTTCAGAGCCCTCTGTTGCTAGCGCCACTGGGTCAAACGGGAGCGTGGTGTTCGAAGAGAGTGGAAAGCGGATGATGCCGAGATCGTTGTAGATACTCCCATTATCCCCAGTCTCATCTTTAAAACCCGAGTGGATGAAGAACTTGCTGGCTTCAAGCTCGATCTCGTCATCACTTGCCTGTAGAAAAACCTCTCGGAGGAAATAAGCTTGAATTGAAGTTGGTTCATCAACGAGACAATGGCCTGCAGTAAGCACCCATGCGGCACTGTCGTAGGTTCCCACATAAGTCCCAGAGCATGTCACCGTCTTATTAGCACTACTCACAATGAGTGAGGCCATGAACGGGTACAGCGAGGTTGTTGTGACGACACCATTAACTACCCTTTGACTTGCTTCTACTAGTGCACCATCCCTCACAGCCCCTGAAATCCACGTGCTCGCATCCTCAGAGCCCATGCCGCCGCGAATGAGCTCAATGCAGTTTGCTATCGCATAAAAGGCCCTTCCTCACTGCCACAATCACAGCAACCCCTTCCGTGAGCCCAGATCTGCTGTACGACTACTCTGTCCTCTCGAGGTGGCGTTCCACTCTGCCGTCCGTTTTAGGCGCACCACCTAAATAGCGTACTTTTACCCTATTTATATATGGAAACGCTGTCCGGTAAAGTGTAACCACCTCCTTCAGCTGAAGAAGCGCGTGCACGCGACCGAGTACTTCGATATAATTTTTTCAGCAAGAGAAACAGTCGGTCAGAATTAGGTTCTCCGGCGCTATTCCTTTGCTGCGCTGCTGTCTTCCCTTCCGGTAGCCTCTGGCGAGGGAGTCTCTGGTGATGGAGTTCCTGATACTAGTTGCGTCCTGCTTTGGCTCTGACGATTGTAGCCACGATAATAGGCAAGTGCAGGCACGCAGGCCGGCCGAGTTGGATCTCCTTGAATCACTAAATCGTGTTGAATAAACAACGATCCAGGTTGGCCCAGCGCCGCAAGACCCACGGCTGAGAGCACGGGAGAGACGTCACGGGGTTCTGGCTGATCCCTCGTGGCTTGTGCGCCGTGGAACCACGGTCACCGCCGCCCAGGCCTTCCTCGAGCGCGGCAGGTGCCACGAAGGAGGCTCTGCGAACGGGGTCTGCTGCAGAGGAAGAGAACGCGATAGCAAATTTATTTTTGACCAGAAGAAAACATTTATTTATTTTCAATACTTGAAGGATATGCTAATGTTATGTATAGGATAGTTCGTACTACCTGGAAAAAAGGATTAAGGTGTTTTCAAGTTTTAAAATACTTGTTTTATATTTAAAATTGTTATTTTATGTTATTTTATTTTATATTCTACGTTTGAGTTCAACTTCTCTTGATTGAACGCAACACTTTCTCGATATTGAGTTCGTTCTCTAAATTAGTTTCCGGCATGCTCTGGGCTTGCGCGCGGCTCGCTGACTACGCCGCGGCCCAAGCTCTGGAGCTCCTCTGGACCGCTTGGAGCTTCCTTCGTCAGTTTTACGAAGATTGATTTCACTGCAAGTAGCAACACGGTTATGAGAATCTTGCAAATTTGTTCCTGGGTACCTAGCGAGCGAGTAAACAAACCCCTTGAATCGAAGTGCTCTCCATAATCATCGCAGCGAATTTATTCGACCATCGGGTGTCGGGATGGTCTTCGCCATTGCCTCATGCGGGTCGAATACAGCGGTTTGTAATGCCTCCAGGTAGCCGGACCGCACGTCGTGTCAAAGTAAATCATCGGGGAATGCTTGCAAATGGAGCTGCAAGACCTTGCTTTTATCACAAGCGCAAACGACCTCCCATGACAGCATCACCCTCTCGCAGCTTTATATATCGCAAGTCATCAGCATGGCCAATGTAGTAAAATGCAGACTTAGAATGGCATTTGTTTGCCACGAAGTGCTTGGCATCAAGAACCAGGACTGACTATTAATTCTGAGGCATGGCCAGGCACAGTGCGTTTGAGCCAAAGGTATGGTCTGAAGCAAATCGCGAAGAACGACATGTTGGAGCTTCCTGCAGTTAGTTTAGCATTCCAGTTCGTCGCTCTTTTTCTTCTATCGATCATGCCAGATACTAAAACAAAGAAAACCACCTTCTTCTGGTTCTTCTTCTTCTTCTTCTAATTAAAAAAAGAGGAAACAAATAAAAAACTCTTGAAAACTCCAAATCATGCGATCATTGTGCTGTTCGTTCGCCTTCCCAGCGTTTGCCTGTTATTTACTTGCCAGGTACCTGCCTCCTGGCGTGATCTCCTATGGCCTTGATTGGGTTCTGCGGCGCACGCCACTCTTTCTCCAAATCCAAGGCACTACAAGTCGAAGAAGTGTCGCTATAGCTGGCTGCGTTTTCGCGCTTTTCGTTCTTTCCATTCGTTCTTTCACCTCACTCACTTTTTTTCTCTTTGCGCTAGCAGTGGGAACAGCCGCTAGCACCCCTTAGCCGCTTGCTAGCGCTCGCACCGCCTAAGGCCCCCTAGCGGCGTGCTAGCTAGCTAGCCATCAGTCATGACAACTCGGGTAGAAGTCCAAAGCTCTCGGTGCCTGCCCGCTACTGGGTGGAGAACCTGAAGGAGCTCGAGGTGGGCAAGGAGCTAGGCCCTTGCCTACCTAGTCAATTCGCGCTGGTCTCTGCGCCATGGCGGTCTTCACTTCTTTGCTGCTTGCTTTCTTCTGTGCGAGATAACGCAACCTCGATTTTGCCGTGCAAGGTGTGTCTTTCTGTACGTGCTCGTTACCGCGCATAGTTAAGTGGTAGAAGCGGCACGTACCTGAATGTAGTTGTAAATGAATGTAAAACTCTTCTGTGCGTCGATTGGAATGAGCGATCGGTTGCTTGGCTGGGATGAAATCGTTTGGCGGAAGGAGGTCCTCCAAGTCCTGGAGCTTGCTCGTTTGCTCACTGGCTCGAGCTGCCAGGAGTTGCAGAGCGTTTAAGCGACAAGAAGAATAGAAAGAAGAAGGAGAAGGAGAAGACGTTGATTGATCTTGGCGACCTTGAATGCCGAATGTTGAATGCTGATTCGTTTCCAGTCCAGCTCAAGACCGAAGGATCTGCCAATCTTGAAACCCGAAACCGCTGCTGCTAATTATGGTCGGAACACACATGTGCTCAGACATCCTCTCCTCCGCACTCGAGTTGAAACAGGCTAAATCTTGAATGAATGAATGAATGAATGAATGAATGAATTGCCCTTCCCCCAAAAGAGAGATCAGAGCTCTCATGATTAATTCTGGTGCCCAGTCTGAAGAATGGCGAGAGCGGTTCTAGGGAGTCGAGAATCACGGCACAATGCCCTTCGAATGACTTGCAAACTCCACAGCGCTGGCCGGAGTGAGCGTAGCGAGGCTCGGCTTGCTTGCTTGGGAAGACGCACCTACTTCGCAGGCTCTGAGGGTTTCGCTCTGACTTGATAAAGTTGGCCATTTTGAGAGACCTTGAGACCCGGACTTTGGGGTGCACACCTCCCGCCCATTTTGATTTGCCTTTTGCCAACTAATTTGCACTTCGCTTCGATTGGCTATTGGTATTGCGAGCCTCTCTCGCTCTCTCTTCATCTTGAGGAGCCCAGACTCGAGCTGATTGACATCATCACCGATCATGGAGACCGCTCAAGGGCAATTGTAAAATGCAAAATTGTTGTAATGTCGGTAATGCATCGTACGCGCGGCTGATAGTGAAGTGGCACTGCGAAGCGAAGCTCGGAACTTGGGACTGCAGTCAGTCAGTCAGTCGATCACGAGGAGGCCACCAGCTTGAGTCACGGGCTGCCAGTGCCATCTTCAATTTGATCGATCGCGTAGATAGGTAGGTAGGTAGGTAGGTAGGTAGTAGGTAGGTAGGTAGGTAGGTAGGTACCTAACCTACCTACTGAGGAGACGATTGATTTTATTTCTGATCATCATGGCGGTGGAAACTGTCCTGAGTGCACTACAATGGTACGAGTACACACTATGCATGATGAAGGCGCGAAAGGTTGACTTCAAGTTGAGGTTGAGTTGATTGAGCGCTGGAGGGAAGAACTCGATAGATGCTGGCCAGGAGTGGAATACTCGAAGCAAGGTACGCCAAGAAGTGCAAAAGTATTCCGCATATTATACATATTTTATGTATATTGGTACAGTACTTAGGTTAGGCAAGTGAGCGTATGATGCATCTTATGGTATCTTATACTAAGAAATCAATTGACGAAAAAGGAACGAATGACAGAGAAACGATATGAACGGTGCAATGAAAGGGTCTACGAACGATATGATACTATATCTAAGAAGCAAATAGCACCGACCACATTTAAGAAAAAAGAAAAAGAGAGAATAATGAACGATGCTATGAAGAGAACTTGACAAAGGTATTGGCTCTATAATAACTGTCAAGAATTAACAATTGATTTCATGCCTTTCCCATTATCATCTATTGATGAAGGCATCCACCCGGTCCCAAGAGCTCTGGGCGGAGGCTCGGTTTGCCTCTGATTTCTTTATCAAAAGGAATCGGTGCCGAAGGAATATCACGACGGTTAAGATGACAGCGAAATTGCCGAGCTCTTTCAACAATTAAATAAGCAGAATCTCTGGGGGACCATAGACTTTCAGCAATACCAGAAAGACGAGGCCAAATAGATTGAAATATAACGGAGCTGTCAACCTTTTCTGCCCACGCAGCGCCCCCGCCACCCAAAAGATACGAACAGCCCTTGCCGAGACGCTCACAAGGATCCTTAAGACGGGCTTGCGAATATGTCGTCTGCTGATCAAAATACCACATGCCAATATTTGAATGGAGGCAGTTGTAACCCTTGCTCGAAGCCTCAATGATACCTTCAATATGCCACCACCCGTGGATGATCGTGCTTTTTGGCAACTTTGTTTTAAAATTTATGTAAATCTCCTCCCAACCGATGTGCGTTTTGCCAAGCTGCTCGGCTTTCTCATGCGCTTTGTTGACAAACTCCAGGTAAATCTCCTTTGCGGATGACATATTGTGCTCGTGTACATAAGCCATTGCATTGGGATCTTTTGACCACTTTGCCTGCTGAACCTCATCACCACCGAGATGAATAAAAGCATCAGGAAAGATTTCATGCATCTCATCCATGAGAAGAGAGACCACGTTCATGGCACGCCCGCCAGCAGGAGAAATGATTTCACCTTTTGCTGTGCAGATATCAGGACGCCCGATACACCATGAGCTAGAGTGACCTGGGACGTCAAGCTCTGGGACCACACGTATTCCGTATTGGCGAGCAAATTCTACGATGCCCTTGAGGTCCGCCTTTGTGTACCGATCATCGCGATTGTACGCACCCTTGCACATCTCAGGAACCGCCTCACTGCACCATGGGAAAGACTGGTCGTCGACAAGATGCCAATGTAGCACGTTGACTTTCGTGTAGGACATGCCTTGGATGATTCTACGCAGTATCGGCAGTGGAATATAGTGGCGACTTGAATCCACCAAGAGTTCTCGATGCGGGAACTCTGGTCTATCCTTGATTAACCAGTCTGCATTTTCTATCATATACATTTTGCTGTCAAAGTTGAAGTGGACAAGCTGGCTAAGAGTCTCAAGACCATGCATGGCTCCAAAAACGGTTGTTGCTTTGAGTTGAATTTCCGATTTCGTAACTTTGAGCTCATAGCTCTCGTCAGTGGTGAGGCCATTTTCCTCTGAGTCATTCTGTACAATAATGGTAGCTTTGTTGAGGCAAGGCTTTAAGCACGAGCCGTTGCCTTCTAACGGGTGCGGGAAGGTCAATCCTGTATATCTTTGAAGCGCATTTCCCAGTAGTGGGCAGGATTTGACTGCATTGGCGTAGCCTTTGGCGTTCCCGCAAGATTTCACATCCCACTGGAATGAAGGTACGTCGATGTAAACAGTGGTACTGCCTTTGTAGACCTCTACAGGCAGTGGAAAAGGCACGTTTGCCGGAAGGGGTTGACTCCAATCGAGGTTTGTCTTGAGGTTGCTTCCCTTCGGTCTCACAATGACCTTGCCCTGTGCACGACTTGTAAGCACGCAAACCAGCACCACGAGGAGCAACAGCCCTGCCATGGTCTTCACGCCTCCTCGTTATCAGCAACTCCTCGCCAATGCTGCAGTCGTTCGCATTCTGTTGCCACGTTGATCACCACTCCAACCCTCTCGAAGTTCCTGAGAAACATACAGTCTTTCGTTAAGGAGCCCAGAAAGTTTCAATTTTAAAATAATTGCATGCTATAGTTTGTGATATGAAGTACTATTTTACACTCAGTATTAACGGCCTCCTGTAACCAAAAAGTACGTAACCATCTCTTACTCGATCTGCTCTGGTAAAAGACTTCGGCCTAAGAGTTGTTAAGTACATTCTATTGAGGTTAATATTATTAGAAGATACGGTAAATGTTTATTCACTTACTTGGAATTTTAAACAGTGAAAACACATTCTTTTGGAAGTATGTTTTATCGCTATTGGCGAATTATTCTAGACCGGAATCGTACCTGTACAGTGTATATCCATGTTTACAAATATATGTATTATAGCGTTAAATGTGAATGCAAATCTTTCTGTCAACGTGCTGAGAGCAAAGATAGATGGCAGTTCTCTACTTCTGCGAGAAAGTATGAACAGCACATGTAGTCGTGTCAATAGTTCTGTCTTACTTGCTTGAAATGCTTTGCTCTCTACTCAAGCTTGAATTTGGCACGCCATGACGGACGACTTCGAAAAGTGGGAAAAGTGAGAATACAAGCTAAAGCAGACGTCCATGCAGTATATAGATACATGTAAAAATAAAAAAGCGATGCTTTATTGGTTATAACAACTACCAGGGCCTCCAGGAGCAGTACGTGGCATTTTATTCAGGATGGGAGCAGCAGGAATACCACGGCGGTTCAGATGGCAACGGAAAAACTCGCCTCGTTGAATCTGTGCTACTTTAACGGTTGGAAGAGCCCAAAGGCGCTCTGAGATGGCAGCCAATTTAGGCCATACTGTGTTGTAAAAATTAGAGGTATCTACCTTTTCACCCCACATTTCTCCGCCTCCACCTAAGGCATGCTTGCAGAGATCTCCAGCAAGAGTTTCACAAGGCTCCCGCTCCAACGCATTTGCATAAGACATCTCCATATTGTCCAAATACCAGGGGTATACAGGGGAATACAATACGTCGTAACCTGCAGATGCAGCTTCCTTGCTCACCTTGTTGCGAAGCCACATGTGAACAATAATTTTCTTGTCAAGGCGAGAACCAAAGTTATGCCATACATCATCCCAGACAATGGGACGATAGCCAAGCTTCACAGCCTCATCCGCAGTGGTTTTGACAAAGTCTAGGTAAGCATCTTTGGCGCGCATGCTGTGCGAGGAAAGATAGTTTCTGGTTCGAATATCTATAAACCACTTTGACTCATCAACCTCGTCACCGCCCAGGTGAATAAGGGTATCAGGAAAAATCCCTCGCAGTTCAGTAAGTAGCTTCTTAATTACAGGTTTGGCGTGGTCATCAACGGGGCTAAGAATGTCACCCTTTGCGGTACAAATGTCCGGGCGGCCACGACACCAGGATGCAGTATGACCCGGAACATCAAGTTCAGGAATGATTCGAATCCCGTGTTGCCGGGCAAACACAACTAAATGTTTGAGTTCCTCGCGAGAGTACTTTTCATCGGGCGAGAATGAACCCTCACGACAAAGCTCAGGGACAGCGTCGCTACACCACGGAAACGACTGGTCGTCAATGATGTGCCAGTGCAGGATATTAATCTTTGTGTAAGATGCCGCTCGGATTGCACTCTCAATGACTGGAACGGGCAAGAAGTGCCTACTAGAGTCAATGAGGAGCTCGCGATGCGGAAAACGAGGAGCATCTTGGATGATCCAATCGGCGTGCTGAATTTCATATACATTGCTTTCAAAATTATAATGAACAAGCTGACTCAATGATTCGAGACCATGCATGGCACCATACATGCTCACTGCAGAGAGATAGATGCCGTCGTTGTTCACAATAAGTTCATAGCTTTCATCAGTGTGCACATCTAATCCCTCCTTGCTGTCCTTCACATTAAGAACTACTGTTGAAAGACAAGCGTTGGAGGAGGTACACGAGACACTTGTTCCATGAGGAAAGAGCATTTCTGAGTATCGCTCGGTGGCAAGAACCAAATCAGCACATTGTTGCTGGATCTTATCGGAAGACGTAGACTTCCCGCAACTTGCAAATGTCCATCCAAACGTTTTTGAATTCAATTCGACAGTTTTCGAACCAAAGGATAGTGCCCGTGGCATTGGGAATGGAATATTAAATGGGATATCACCAGAAAGATTTTCACCTTGGATAAGCTTGCTTGAAGCAATTTTGGGGGCTATACTTGATTGAGATTTGGTTTGTGGCAAAGTGGGAGCCAATGTTGCAAGTTTTGTTGGCTCCTTAGTCGGTGTCCTCGTTGGTTCCTTAGTTAGAGCATGTGTGGTCTTATTTGTGGAAGTCTCGGTGGGTCTTACATTCTCAGCTGGAGATGCAGCGATTTCCTTTTCCTCAGGTGTTGCTGTTGTTGGAGCATTGGTTGGTGCACCCGTCTCTGCAGGTTGAAACTCAGGTTTAGGCGCTAAGACTTCGGATTCTTGGATATCTTTTTCCTCGTCACTATTATTATGTTCTAAATGCTGGTCATTTTTAGCCTCTGCACTGTCGGTTCGGAGATTTGGCGTGGTTGCGGGGGGAGCAGTGGGCGCACTCCCTGCTGCCACCACTCTTTCACCCACAAGAAGATCTGTGAAGGCGGCTGGGAGATAATTGTTCGTGCTATTGAGTGGAGCTTCAACGATACTAACGAAGATAAATGTACCAACGAGAATAGCCAAGATAAGGTATTTGAAAAGTACGCCTTGCGAGGACCTCTGCTCTGTTGAAGACGGCACCATGGTGGTGAGTTCTTTGCAACCGTTTATTCGTGTACTTCAAAACAGCCAAGCTTAGTACCGTCGCAAACACTCTTCTCGAAATCCACACCTGAAGTACCTTGAACACCTACTCGTTCGCCTTGGAAGTAGCTTCGGGTGGTTCGCTCTTAGCTTGGCTTTAAATCCGCTTTCTACTTTGAAGGGGATACTGCCGTAGTTGTTCTTGTTGTTCACAAGAGCACCATGAACCGACGTTCAGGAACCTCTCCTCCAGCGAGATTGTCCGGAACAAGCCTCTACCTCAGCCACAGTAAGACGTCTTTCCAACCACGTTGCAGCCCTTGACGCTCTGCACGCCTTAGGCATCCAAAGAGGCGACCCCTTTGTGCAGTCGGTTTACAAGGTCAGGTAGGAGCGAAGGGCCCAACTTGGCAAGGCCCCCCAAAACAAAACTTTACCCCCAAAACAAAACTTTGCTTTTTAAAGGGCCTATTGTAAGTTAAACTTTAGAAAAAGAGGTCTATTTTATCAGGCTTCGCGCAACGCATTTCTTCGCAACCCATTTTTGTCAAGAGGGAACACGGGGACTACTTCCAGTGAGCGGAATGGGGACATCGGACCGGCAGGCGCTAGATTGCCTCAACGAAGACTTCACAGGCAGGATCAATGTGGATGTACTTCTGGTGAGGTTTTGAGGTGGGTTTAAACCAAGTCACCTGCAGATCTTGCTCTCTGATTTCGTTTGGGCGTGAAACCTGGCTTTAAGACTAGCTTGAAACCTGGCATGTTAGGGTTGACATCACTGATTGGGTTGCCAGGAAGGATGGGATTGACCAGAGATAGAGAGACCTTAACGTTTAGGTTAAGTGGGTGTTAGCACGGCCTGTGAAAGAAAGGAGGAAAGGATCCTTCAAAGTACATTTGAGGCAAAACCTGTACTGAGGAAGCAAAACCTTAATTGAAGACCGGAGGTCGCGTTGTCTTTGAAGAGGACGCAGGAGCACAGAAGTCAAACAAGGGAGTCTACTTTGAGTTGACGAACGGTATTGTGTTGTGTGAGAAGAGCGAAAGCTGGAGTTGAGTTTGTTGAAAAGGAATTGCAAAGATGGTGAACCTCAAGGTAGAAGTTAAGGATAAGATCATGACCATGACAATTTCAAGGCCTGAGCAACGCAATGCATGGACTGAAAAGCTGCGCGAGGAGATCATGGAGGCCGTGGATCGTGCCAACAAAGACCCAAGTGTGCGTGTCGTTATCCTTACAGGTGACCCGGCTGGCAAGGCATTTTGTGCTGGCATGCAGCTCAAGGGCGATCGCGAGTCCCAGGCTGTTCTGGACCGTGACATTCCGGATGGTCGCAAGTCTGACAATTCGACCTTCCGTGATGGTGGTGGAATTGCCTCACTGGCGATTATGCGCTGCACGAAGCCTGTGATTGCGGCCATGAACGGTGCTGCGGTTGGTGTTGGCATGACTCTTGCGTGCTGCTGCGACATGCGTGTGATGGCTGCGGATTCCAAGTGCGGCTTTGTGTTTGTCCGCCGTGGCATTGCCTGCGAGTCGATCTCCTCCTGGACCTTGGCCAAGTTGATTGGCATGGGCAAAGCCATGGAGCTTGTACTTTCTGGTCGCGTGTTTAAATCTCAGGATGCCCCCCCTGGCCTCTTCAACTATGTGGTGCCTGCAGACCAGGTAATGTCAAAGGCAATGGAGCTTGCTCGCGAGATTGCTGATAACACCAGCCCTGTTGGCGTAAGTTTATCCAAGTTTGCTCTTCTACGCAACTTTGGTATGAGCCCTGAGGAGGCTCACTTGGTGGAGTCACGAATGATTCACCATGCCATGGGAGGCCCTGACTTTGAAGAAGGTCGGAAATCTTTCTTGGAAAAGCGCCAAGCAAACTTTACCACGGATCCGTTCCGTGAGTTGCCTGAATTTTACCCTTGGTGGTATGAGGTGAAGACTCATCCTCGTCTTTAAATTCAAATTTCGTACATATGAATTCTTGCCTACCCATCACTAATTTCATTTATATTCATTTGTTATTTTCCCTCAATTGCCTCATGGGATGGTCATGTTTTGCTTTTTGAGATGTTGTTTAGGCAATGCGCATTTCTTTCTCACCCTTGGGCTAAGATTTAAAGAGTTTGCCTGGGCGTCTCCATGGAGCTAAGCATTGGTTCCTGTGTAAGGCTCGTAAAGAGAAATGTGGTACCGAAGGAGTTTGAGGAGACACCTGCATCTCGGTTCCTGCCATCAAAGCTACGCTAGAAAACAGAAAGATGATGCTCAAGCAGGTTTCAAACAAGCGCAATTCATCAGACAATAGCGATGTACATCCATACATGAGGAAGCATACGTATTTGGATTAAGAAACGAAAGGAATATGATAGAATAAGGCTCAGATATTTATGATAAGATCATGGCAATCGTGCAATGGTTCATACACAGTTGATATAAAAATATACTTGGCTTTGCAGGCAGGTTGTGGTCAGTTTAATTGTGCGAAGCGAAGAGAAAAAATGAAAGCAAAAAATTGAAAGGGCAGGAGAACAATGTAAAGTGCGAGTAGAGTGCGTTTGCAAAAGGTGGATAGACAACAGGGAGGTGAGGTAGTGGAGCGGATTTGAGAATAATAGAGAGTAAGAACGTGAAGGGTAGGCTAGAGTTAACCGGCTCAATCTTCGGAGGTGGTGAATAGTAGTATCAAAGAACACTTGGCATTGCCTGTGGTACATACACGGTGGACGTTCAACTTGATAAAATGGTGGATATGATTGTGCATATTCGTAAGCAATGCACTGAAGAACTCTGGGAACAGACAATTTGATGATGCAGGATACGCTGGCAGGCGTGAGTGCACGCACCTTCTCAGAATAAATGCATTCTTTTTTACTCTTCGTATGTGCTTGTTGCTTACCAGGATGCACTTCCGTACGCAGTAGCATGATCCCACCTCCACCAGGGTGCAAGGGCCTCCCAGAAACGGCTGGTTTGAATTTCTTCGAAACCAAGAGAGTAGCCAAGGCGGCCATTTGGGGACTTGCGGAAGCTGGCGGCAAAAAATGTTCGTAGAGCCATAGGAGTCCGTTCGGACTCACGAGTCTCAAGAAAGTCGGGGACCTCCACGGGTGCCTGACAGATGAGATCACACATAATGTTAGGGTCCTCGTGTTGCCATGGCCAGGTGGCAAAGAGTGCCTCGTAAACAAGCACGGCAAAGGACCACCAGTCTGTTTCTGTACCATGGGGGCGGCGCTTGAAGATCTCGGGAGCAGCGTAGGCCAAAGTACCAGACTGAGTAACGCACTCAAGGCGTCCGTTTTGCGGATTATAGTGCTTGTTCGGTTTGAGTTCGGTGGAAAGACCGAAGTCGAGAAGCTTGGCAGTTCCGTGTCTGGAAATGCCAATGTTTTCCGGTTTGAGGTCACCGTGAATTATGTTGTGTCTGTGCAGGCATGCGAGGCCCTGTGCAATATCGGCGAGGATGACAAGGTGTTCTGAAGTACGGAGCGGTTCACATCCCCATACGCTGTAAAGGTCACCCTGTTCACAGTACTCGAGGACGAGAATGGCATGATTATCGATGATTCGTGCAAATTCTAATTTGACAATGTTTTCAGATTCCTCGTGTAACATCTGCTCGAGGACGGCGAGTTCTGACCTGCCGTGCTGAGCAGATTTACGAGGTGAGAGTGGCACAGATTTAACGACGACCAGGGGGCAGCTTCCTTGAATTCCGCTTACCGTGTAGTCTGGGCTGAGGATGCTGCGCAGTCTTGAACGCTCCACCAAGGAGACTTGGCCGTAGGTACCTTGAAGGTCCTCGGATCCAAGTCCTTGAAGCGCCACGAGGGTGCGCTGTGATGAGGTAGGCTCAGAAGTAGCAATTCCAGCTCTTGATGCACCAGAATTGGAGGCAATAATCTCCTCCTGGACTAGAGCTGTCGGGAAGCTGTCGCCTGCTCCAAGGTGGAGTACTTCCTCCTGCTCAACGTCTTCGTTCTCATCCTCTTCACGCTCCTTCTGATCTTCTTCAATAGAGAAGTCATCATCATCGGCGCTGTTGTGAGTGTAGTGTTTGTTATTATTTTTAGTGTTGTTTTGATCGCCTTCGTGCATCATCATCATCATCTCGAGTGTGTCAGCGTCAAAAGACTCTTCCGACTCAGGCACCTCGGCGTCTTGCGCGAGAACGTTGACCGCGGCGCCGTTTTGTTGCTGTTGTTGTTGCTGCTGTTGGGGACTGCTTTCACTCGAGCTGCTAGATTTGGTGTTGACCCAGAGTCCTTCGGGTCTAGGTCTGGAGCGGCCCGGTCTGGACTCTTGTGAGGGTCTCGTTTCGTTGGGCATAATAACACGCTCCGATCCGCTATCTTCGTTATCCAATTCGTCTGAGCTATCGACCGCTCTGTCTAGCACTGAGTTGCATCTTGAAGATGTTGCGGAGATCGCGCCGGTATCCAGAGAAGAGACAGGGGAATACGGGCGTGGGAGGAGCAAATCAAGGTTATTTTGCTGGATGGTTTGTTCAATGTGACGCGAGGCCAGTGAGGGCGAGGATGAGGAAATTGAGGACGAGGTCGAAGACGCGGACATGTCTTTTTCCTCTGCGACCATACCTCTTGACGACTGTTTTTTCGAGGATGAGCTGATCACTGCCGATTTTTCTTTGGGATCTGCGAACATAGTGGAGAAGGTTCCGGACGAGGTCGACGTGGAGGATCCCGACGAGCACGACGACGATGACGAGGGTGAGGTCGGCACCTGTGTTTGGGTTTGGGTTTGCGTCTGAGTTGGAGAGCGCGCGATGGGCCTGGGCCGCCTCAGGGGGGCCAGCTGGTTGGAGGCTTCTTCGCGCAGGCCGGGGCTCTGCATACCGTGCGGTTGTGTCTGATAGTTGTTTGCAGGAGTGAGTCTCCTGCTTTGGTTTGCTTAAGCAAGCCTTCACCCTCCAGGGGCGAGCCGTGCTGCAAGGGAGTTTGCGGCGAGGCGAGGCGTCGGCAGCGAGGGCCCTGCGCTCGCCGAGACCGCCTGATCGCTATTTGATGTTTGCTGCTTCTTTCTTCTTTCCTTTCTTTCTTTTCTTTCTATTAGTTTTTCAATTAAATAATTATGTCCGCAAAGAAAGGAAGTTCGAACTACCTACTTCTAAGAGCCCCCTTTTCACACTTTTATTTTGTTCTTTTTCATGCCGACTTCCATTTTATTTTAATAATTATTCATCTGTCCATACCATTTCAAAAAATTAAAAAAATACAAAATATGAAAATGTTGAAACAGGCTCCCTGGCTCCGCCAATGGGCCAGCTAGTCCGCCTTAGGCGGGTAGCAAGCCAACATGCTGAGGTATTTTATCTTTCTGATACTGTTTCTTTCTTTAGTCTTCATTGGAGCTGTTTCCTCTCTCCTCCAAGTTCAGCGACTACCCTTAGTGGGTCCACTTCAAACTCATTTTCTATGCTTTTTCTTTTTCTGTCTTTTCTTTCTAATCTTAAAAGAATCCGCTTACTTCTTCGCTTCGCTCTTCCTCTCCTATTGTTTCCCTGTGTCTGTCTGTGTCTGTCTGTTTGGCACGACGTCTCTCCTCCGACTGACTCTCTCTTTCCCAGCTCCCTCTACTCATTACAAAAAAAAAACTTTTTCTTTTTAAAAACTTAGATGAGGTTTACTATACACATATATATTTTTTAATTCTGTTTGTTTGTTTGCTTTTTGCTTTAAAAGAAAGTGTTTTATCAGACAACTCCCCTGTTCAAAAGAACAGTCAAAGAACATCTGAAAGAAAGAATAAAAAAAGACTAAAGAAACAGTCAGTCAGATTTTCAGTCCCTCGATCTTTCAATGAAACACTGTCTGTCTGTTTTTTCGCCCTCCTTTCACCTTACTTAAATCTTTTCCTTCCCGCCTCCTCCTTCAGTGGGTATTTCTCTTAATAAAAATCCGTTTTGGTTTCTTTTATACTGCTTCTTAATTCAACCTGGTCGCGTTGTTTTGCAGGTGTTGCCTCAAATCGATGGGTAATTGTTTTATTCGCTAAGTTTTTGCTCTGCTCTGCTTTGGTTTAGTTCTCCTTCTTCGCTTGTGCTGCTCCTCTGTAAAGCCTCGCGGTATTGGCTCATAATCCCAAAAGAAGGGGGAAGCTTCCTCTTTAGCGTCTTCAAAAGAAAACGCCACCCACCTCCTCATTAATATCATATTTTTACTTTTAGCTTCAAAGAAACTGCTTAGTTAATCATTATTGTTCTTGATAAATTAAGTTTCGAAAATATAGATGAATAGATAGACAACACCTGCCTGCTTTCCTTTTTACTTCATAAGGAACAAACTACTTCGTGTGGCGAAAGGGTCTGCGCTCAGCTGTCGATGAACAGCTCTGAGGAGCCCTCTGCCGATTATGGGCGGGGCCAGCATCCGCAATATTCGCAACTCCGTGGCGTTCATGAGATGAATATAACCTCATTGGTGCTATATATCCACGACGTCTAATAAGTTTTGCTTGCTTTTTTAAGGTAAGGAAGCCTCTCTCCTCTCTCTGTTTACTGTTTACGTACACTTTCCCATATTTCCTTCTTCTCTCCTCTGTCTGCGTAGAGAAAGAACTAAGTAGCGAAGTGAAAGAAATAACATCGCAGTTTAGCGAGCCTATATTATTGAAACAAACAAAAGACAAAATAAACGCCAACATCCCTTACATAATCTTTCATTTTCAGAGAACTAGCCACTTCCTAGCGCCTCCCCTCGCAAATAAAGCAAAATATGTACTTCATTAAATAACTAAAATATAATATGAAATAAATATTAATGAATAAAAAAACTTTCAAGGGTAGATCATATTCTTTCTTACAGCAGAGAGGAAAGAAAAAGGGGAACAGCTGGATTGACTGCCTCCACTTCTGATGTCCTCGCGAGGCCTCCTCACCTACGCTCCCATTTGTTAATTCATTCATTCATTCTTTCATTCATCGCGTGAACTTCGCCTGCTTTCTGCTTTCTGCTTTCCGCTGCTTCGTCCCTATCGCCAGCGCTGTGTGTCCAAAAGGCGGAAGCTTCTTCGGGTCCCTCGCTCTCTCTTCAACGTCTGCGCTTCCTCTTCCCTTTGCTTTGCTTTGCTCTGCCTTGCTTCCTCGCTATCTATCAATCCCATGGTCAGACTACTGTGAGGCTAACTTCATTACCAGTGCCTAATACTGATCGCAAAAGCATTGATCGCAGTTTTGGAGAGAACTTTAGAAAGCTCGCCCCAGCTACAGCAGATAAGACAGAAGCATACAAAAAGGACAACCGGTCGCTGCGGCTGATGGCTTGCTTCTCGGCATGCTTGCTGCTGCTACAGCGATTATAAATCACCCAAACAAACAAAGAACCGTGCTGAGAGGACATGTCCTTGAAGGTCTTGCATACATACATACATACTTATATATTATATTGATTATATAGATATCCCTGCTTTGCCATGGGAGGGCCTCCTCGTGAATCGCGCAGGGGATCGAGGTTCCTTCATCAGAGCCGGCGTCGTCTCCTTCGATCGACGTGCATTCCTTCGTTCATCCCTTCATTCACTCACCCATCCATCCATCGCTGCATTGCTCCATTCCTTCGCAAAATCTCACGAATTGCAATCTCATCAAATGAAGGCATTCACGGTGAGCTGAAGGCCAGAAAGAAGAGAGTGCTACGGACTGCTACTGCTGCGGCTATGTCGAGAGGGCTTTGAAAGACCAGCGGGTCTTTCAAGCGTAGACGCACGTAGCATCGCAGTTAATTAATTCATGAATTAATTCATTAATTGAAAAGGGCGATGAAGAGGATAAAGAAAGAAAGAAAGCCATGAAAGACCCGTTGACCTCGTCCTGAGGAAACCTCGAGCCGTGCCCGCACGGGGCCAGGAGAGATGCGTGGGTACGCTCGCTCGCGTGCGTTAGCGCATCCTCGCGTTCTCCAGGGGCTGGGCCGCGAGGAAACCTGACCTCTCCTCCTTTCTCCCGGCTCCAGCAGAGGCGAGAGAGGCCAAGTTCCTGAGCCCCTATAGTAGGACTAACAACCTCTCAAGCCCATGTTCCCTATTGTTTCCTCTAGGTAGTGCGTAGGCACGCACATACATGTATGTATGTATGTATGTATGTATGTATGTATGTATGTATGTATGTATGTATGTATGTATGTATGTATGTATGTATGAATGTAATGTTATGTAATGTAATGTAATGGAATGTAATGTAATGTAATGTAATGTAATGTAATGTAATGTAATGGAATGTAATGGAATGTTATGTAATGTAATGGAATGTTATGTAATGTAATGGAATGTAATGGAATGGAATGGAATGGAATGGAATGTACTGTTCGAAGCGATGGTGCTGCAAAGGTTCCTTTCCGGTCAGTCGATGCGTCAGGGGATCCGTCAACCCATCCGTCGGAGCTGCTTATATGCGTAGATTGGCGGAGAAAGGGCTGAGTCTGCCGCTGCAGCCTCCATGAGCTCGGTCTTCTGCGAGGACAGCGGCGAAGTTCTGGCCCTCTCAGGCTTGTTCTCTTTTGTTTTGTTCTCTGTTCTCTATCTCGTTTTGTTTGGTTTTGGCCTCTTGCCTTATGCGAAGAGAGGAGACAGATTTAAAAAAAAAGAAAAAGAAATGAAATAAAATAAAATAAAACCAGGTACCTTCTTTCCCTTTCTTTTATACGGGCTGGTACATAGTACTTTAGGCGTATTCTGTTCGATTTTTTAAAATTTAAAGAAACGAAATACAGGAAAACATGTAGAGGAACAGATTGGGCGGCGAATGAAAGAGCACCGCCTATGCTGAGGACTTATGGTGTTAAAGTGGGAAAGATGATAATGAGGGGAACTGCCCGATCGCAAGAAGTTTGTTTGTTGGACTATGACAGCGGATCAATCGATGATACTGGAGCGAGCGGAAACTCGCAGTCTCTGCTCTTCACTTTTTCTTTGGTTGACTTGACTTGTTCTTATCAATAATTCTTATTTTCTTACATACAAATTGTAAAGTAAAGACGTCGCTATGAGTACGTATAAAGTTTTCTTTTCTTTTCTTTTCTTCTCTTAAAATAATAATGTTTTTTATATTTTTTAAAAACTAAACTAAAACCTTTCTTGTCAGAAGAAGTAGGTATTCTTAGGTGGTAGGCTGGTAGTTTGGTAGCTAGCCAATTAATTACATATGTCAAGGAAGTCTGAGATTCGGGACAGGGCTTTCTAAGCTTGGCTACGGGAGGCTAAGGAGGGGTGAAAGACAGGCAGCCTTTCTTTTCTTCTTGGGAGAGCGCCCTTTGAGTCGCTCCTACAGTAGCTTCTACAGAGGCTTAGTCTTCGCTCTTGCGCCTTTCTCTTGGGTATCTGATACTACTATTAGGAAACTCTCGGGCAGCGAGAGGACTGGAAGCACAGGGTTGTGGTTGCAAAAGGGAACTCGAATCGAAGAATTCAACGCACTCCTTTGCCATGGCCAAATCTTGACTAATTACATGCGTGCTTGCATGCATGCATATGTATGCAACCTTTGGACTCAAGCCGTCTGAGTGAGTGTCGCTTCGATTGCCTGCGAGTCGACCACGGAATGGGCTTCCTTCCTCGAAAAGCTGCGATTGTCCAGTAATTGATCCTCTTTACTCGGAGCGTATTCGCATATATTAATTAATTTATTTATTTATTATTCATCTATTTTTTATTTATTTATTTTGTGTTCATAGTAAAATCATGCATGCTGTTGGCGCAGACTCGTTGGGATTGAATTAAATTCCTTTCCTTTTCTTATTAGCAAATAAGTTAAAATAAATTAAAAATAAAAATAAGTTGCAATGAAAGTTGGCTTGTGAGCAGAAACTTTGCTCTGTTGGCCACAAGTCTGTGCGTCAATTTTGTGCTTCAAGCCAACATGAGCGAAGGGCGAGGAAGCGAGGACAGAGAGATACTCCACAAAGTGGCCTGGGGGAGAGAGGGAGAGAGAGGCCGCCAGTTGACCTCACGACTCACTCGCCTGCTTCGCTTGCTGTAGTCTCTACCTATCCCAAGCTTGCGGCGTTCAGTTTGGTCTTCTTCGGCTGCCCAATGAATTTATAGAAAGAAGTCAGAAAGCTCAGAGCCTTTCCATGCCATTCCAGTATTTTTGTAAAATATTTAATTATATATTTAATTTATATATATATACTAGTGTCCGTGGTCAACTTGCCATATTCTTATTATATTTTTAGTATATGATATCTTGTTTTTCGTAATTAAACAGAGTAAGAAGGACGAGGAAAGACACCCATGTTCGAAAATAAAATAAAAACCTGAACCAGTGAACTTGCGCCTCACTTTCTGCCTTGGGCACCCTTGGGCCATTGCACGAGGCGCTCGATCGCCTCCTTAGCGTAGCAGTTCACCAACCTCGCGGAGGGAGGTACGGCCCTCCTCCTCGACACCCTTTCGCCATGTTTGCTTTTCACCTTTCGAAGGAGGCTTTTGAAGCGTCTCGCGGAGCGTGTCTTTCATAACATTCACAGTAGTAGTACTCCGGCGGATCAGGAAGAACTCAGGGCAGGCCTGAGAGGCTGTCTGTTGATGATTCACCAGCCCACTGTGGGGCGCGAGGCACAGACGGCTCTAGGGCTTCATAGCGCAATTGCTGGTAACTTCCTGGAAGCTGCGGGGATGCATCAGCAGCTCACATCTGTGCCACTTCCTCTTGTTGTGCGAGTGGAGCTTTGAGGAAACCGAGACCAACAAAAATGTTCTTTTGCTTACCAGTTCTTTTCTTTTCTTTTCTAAATTAAATTTTTAAAATTGAAGCAAATGTAGGAGGGAGTATAACTTTCAAACAGACTAATGAGTGAGTGACTGAGTGATCGAAAGAAGAGGACCAAAGCAAGGAATGGCTCACGCAATGCTCGACGCAATGGAAGGAAGTAACTCGCTATTGATCAGCTGTGCTGCTCTCTCGGATCTGCTTTACGGTACGGGGATGCCTCGTTAGCCTGGACCCTCCCCGCGTGCGAGGCAGTTGAGATTCTCTCCTTGAGACGGCCAGCGCCATAAGAACTCATTCATTCACTTGGCTCGAGATGCCTCGCTTTGTGCAGCTATCGTTCGATGAGAAATCACGAAGAGCGTGCTTTGTGTTATTGATTGTACTCCATAAACCTAAAGATCTCTTCTCCAGAGTATACGACGCTTCGATTCGGGAGCCGTAACCGCGTCGATGCGTGCATGGTTCTTCACGTCTTCTGACCGAGAGCGGAGGCGGCGATCGCATAGAATCCATAGCGCTGCGTGTCTGCATTTACTTCTTTCGCGCATGCGAGCGAGAGCAGCAATAACAAAAGCAACAACAACAACAAAAACAACAACAACAACAACAAAAAGTGCAGGGCTATCTTGAGAAACGGCAGGTCGCGTCTTTCATGGTCTCCTGAGTGAAAGACGCCTCTTTCCCGACTCCTTCGCCTGCTTGGATGCCATGGGTTGGATCTTAAGAAGGACCTCCTCCTCGAAGCAGCAGCAATGAGCATTGCATTGCGTGTCCAAGTCGCAGGGAACCACAGCCACGCGGCGCGAAACAGCGCTAAACAGCTCAGTTAGCTAGCTAGCTCTCTTATAGATTCGTCTTGTTGCGGTTAACGAGAAAGAAAGTAGAAAGAAAGTAGAAAGAAAGAAAGAAAGTAAGTAAGTAAGTAAGTAAGCAATAAGAAAGAAGCACCGCTCGTTCCCCGTCATCTCATCTCCAGAGACACGTGGCTCCTTGCGGTTCGCTTCGAAGTCCCTGCACGCACCTGGGTACCTTCTACCCACCTACCCAGGCACCTACCTCGCAAGAACCTCCCCTCGCCGACCTCGAGAAGCATCGCAGTGCCTCTCGGCGTGCGGTTCTTCTTCTCGTCGCACGATGTTCAAAGTTCTTTCTCGAGATGGCTGAGCGTGGCTTTCACACTCCCTCCCACACATACACTCACTCACCCTCACAAACTCTCAATTCAATCACACTCACAGCCACAGCAACAGCTCCGTCCATTGCGCTTGAGTGGCTTTCAATCGATTATTCGACCAGTTCTTCTGCCCTTTATCCTCGAGGTTCGCCCGGAAGAGCGATCGCGCTCTCTCGCAAAGCAGAGGCCTTTGCTCTCTCCTCCTCGGCGTTTCAACAACCCGTACCCAGGTACTGGCTTATCACAAGCAAGCAAGCAAGCAAGCAAGCAAGCAAGCAAGCAAGCAAGCAAGCAAGCAAGCAAGCAAGCAAGCAAGCAAGCAGGGCCTCGCACTGAGAAGAAGAACAGAAAGAAGTCAGTCAAGCTCCCAAAATTGTTGATTGCCATCGTTGCTGTAGAACCTATTTCTTTGGCGAAGATTATAACCGATAGGCAATTGGTAGGAATACGCGTGGGCAACTACTACGAACAAGCGCGCAGGTAAGTGAGATACTATATCAAGTCTGGAATGAAAGACGCTGCCGCCTCTCTTCTAATCGCTTGTGAAAGACCACTCACTCACTGTATATTCAAATATAGGGAGATGATAATAATCTGATAATATTTCATTTTTCAATTTTGATTTCTTTTAATCAATCGAAAATAAATATGCAAAGCGAGCAATGAGTTTGTCCTAGTTAGGGCTCAGGGTTTGAGGTAAGACTCTTTGGTGAGTGAAGGCTCCGCTCTCCTCCTTTCGTTAGTCATTCTGGAGGAGCCTGGTCTAGTTAGCTACCTGCCTACCCGTCTGCTGATTAGCAGGAAGCCCGCCCCAACAATTTTGTCCATCCATCATCTCATACGGACAGGGCTTCTCAGGTGATCAATCAATCCCCTCGGCCGCACACAAACGCCATAGAGCAGGGAAACTTGGCACCGTCACGAGGCACAAACTCTTCAATAGTTGCCACCCAACGAAGCCCTCCTCCTTTCCTTCCATTCTTTGATTCTAGCTATTCATTTAATTATTATTTATTCGTTGGCTCTTTCTTCTCCATCTTTCTTCTCACCCTCAACCCTTGGTCGATTTCCCGGACCGGCGCCGACTGCCTCCTATGCTTTACCCTAGTGCACGGCTCCGCCAGCGAGCGACCGTTGGCGGCCGACTCGAGTGCACGCCAGGGTCAAAGCTCACAAGAAGTCCTCACAGGCGTTCGTCCCTTCCCACTCACAGGCTTTAGGCGGCCTGCTTTTGTTCTGTTCTTGCTGACTTGGATGGGAGCAAGCAAAGAACAGGTGGCTGGCTGCTGAAGTGGGCCTTGTGTCCTGGGAATCGATCTTTTCATTTAAGCTGTTCACTCCAATTGAATTTGAAAATTGAAAGAATATATCTTTGTACATAAATGTATTTTAGAGATGAGAATGAGTGAAATAGCAGGTAATCAATGAATGACTGGGCGAAAGAAGGATCAATTGGCGAATGGACCAGGTTTGGTGTTCTTATAATAGAGAAAATTGTCGCTGTTTTGTTTGGTTTGAGCTGGTCCGATGGATGTGCTCGTTTCCGTTGCCAAGATGAACTGGCTTGGGCTCCTCGCTTGATTTGCTCAACTTCTACGTTTGTTTTGTTTTGTCCAATCTTGGCTTCCATTTGTTTGTGTATGTCCTTGTTGAGGGCAAGCTCGTTTACCCTGCCTAAACAAACATATAGAGCTGTAAGTAAGTAGTGTCGCATTCTTTTCTAATTTATTGATCCCCTTGAAGAAAAAGAAGTAGCAACTTTAATTAATTACAAAGTATTTCATCTTATGTTTTTAAAAAATAAAAAGGAACTGGCGATAAAAATGGAAAAAATAAGCTTCTTCGTCGCCGAAGACGGGATACGGGATATAAAATAATAGTAATATAACCCGAACACGGTTGAGCAGAACGTGGAGTGCGGGCGAGAAAGTAAGCGATACGCGTGCCTGTTATCATACATCTACCTTTTGCCTTTTGCGTCTTCTGTTTTTCAACGATTGGCCGCAAGGTTCACGATAGAAAGGGCGCGCGCCTGCTCAATGCTGCTGGGCGAAACAAAGTGTCAATGAAACCTGATATCTATCACTTCATCGCTTCTTTTTCTTCCTCTTTCAGATCACTATAACAGAAATTAACTTTGGAAACAAAAAATCAATCATTGAAAAAAGAAAAGAAAAATAGGATAAGGAAAAGATAGACTTGGGGGTTGATGGCTTCATTCATTCGCATATATTCCTCTTTCCTCGTCATCTGTTTCCGTTGTCGATCGAGAGAGGGTCTAGACGTTGATATTGTTCTGTTGAAAATCATTTCATTTTCAGCAAGCTTACCTTTGAGTTTTATTGAACCGACTTAATGATTTCATTAGCAGGCAGGTCCCAGTACAAGCAAGTGGTTATAATACACGCAGGGAAAGGAGCTTCACATGTTTTCACTTGTTGTTGTTGGCTACTCGGAAAGGTGTCGATAGGCTGTTTGAAGTGCGTATAAGCATATGTGAGTCCCATATGGATACAAGCAGCAGTTGCGGTATCCCGTTTGGCGCCTCCAGCAGAGATAAGTCAGAGTCCCAGCGAGCCCACGCGACGAACGGGATCCCAACATCCTGCGATCGCTGCTTTTGTTGTGTAACTGTGTTCTGCTATTCCGGCGGAAAGGAGAGCCTGCCACAAGTTTTTACAAAGACTAGGTGAGTTGTCTTTGTTCCGCTATGAATGGTATGTACAGAAATGCATAAACGGAAACTTCTTCACAATCGCTTCGTTTTGCGAGTGGTGCGAACGGCGATGAATCTACGATTCCTACGCCATGCCATGCCATGTCGCAGCATGCAACCCGAATGCAAACCGCGTAATGGCACATCTTTTTGGCTTAAAAGCTGACCATCGATCGACATAATTATAATCTCGCCGCGAGGCTATCTCAGGTGGAATAGAGAGACGGGGTCTTTCAAGTCTCTCATCAGCCAATCACAAGGATACATAGAAGATCATCATCCATCCATCCACTCGAACGCTGCCACACTTGTTGGCATTACTTGATCCCCTTTCTCTTGTCTTTTCCACTCTTTTTTTCATTTTTTACTTTGAAGTTCCTACAAATTAAAAAACAGAACCTTGCACTTGCTATTGCATTTACCACCACGAAGGAGGAAATAAATAATTGTTGGCAAGCACAACAGACAGATAGGAAGGAAACTGGAGCAGCGCGAAAAGGACCACTCACTGTTAGCCAGCCAGAAAAATGAAGTTAAGAATAAAATTAAATTAAAGAATTGAAATAAAACAAAATACAGTAAAATAAATCAGTCAGTCAGTTAGTAAGTTAGTCAGTCAGTCAGTCAGTTAGTTAGTTAGTTAGTTAGTTAGTTAGTTAGTTAGTTAGTTAGTTAGTTAGTTAGTTAGTTAGTTAGTTAGTTAGTTAGTTAGTTAGTTAGTTAGTTAGTTAGTTAGTTAGTTAGTTAGTTTGTTAGTTTGTTAGTTTGTTAGTTTGTTTGTTAGTTAGTTAGTTAGTTAGTTAGTTAGTTAGTTAGTTAGTTAGTTAGTTAGTTAGTTAGTTAGTTTGTTAGTTAGTTAGTTAGTTAGTTTGTTAGTTAGTTAGTTAGTTAGTTAGTTAGTTAGTTAGTTAGTTAGTTAGTTAGTTAGTTAGTTAGTTAGTTAGTTAGTCAGTTAGTTAGTTAGTTAGTTAGTTAGTTAGTTAGTTAGTTAGTTAGTTAGTTAGTTAGTTAGTTAGTTAGTTAGTTAGTTAGTTAGTTAGTTAGTTAGTTAGTTAGTTAGTTAGTTAGTTAGTTAGTTAGTTAGTTAGTTAGTTAGTTAGTTAGTTAGTTAGTTAGTTAGTTAGTTAGTTAGTTAGTTAGTTAGTTAGTTAGTTAGTTAGTTAGCTGGTCAACTAATCAATCAATAATCAATAATCAATCAATGAATCAATCAGCCAAACAAACGAACGAACGACGAACGATTAGCACCTGCAGATGGAGCAACTAACGAGACGGCTTTTCGCCACTTCTTCGCTCACTCACAAAGCTGAACAGCCATCGACGCCTGGACCGCGTTTTCCGGTTCGCGTCCGGCCCGAGGGGGGGCTGGCTGGCTTGCTGAATGAGTACCGAAGAGTGTTTACTCCTACCACAGTGCGCCATCCCAGAGCAATATAATATCCACAGCGGCGAAGTTATTAGCCCCATGTGAGGGAGTGGCGGGAACCACCAGCTGTGGAGGGTGCTTCTCTTTTAATCTTTTCCATCTTTTCCATCTTTTCCATCTCTTTTCCATCTATTTCGTCTTTTTCGTCTTCTTCGTCTTGGCTCTAGAGCAAGAACTAACTGTTCAGATTGAGGGCGCGGCTTCTTATCGCTCACTTCTTCGAAAGCCCATTCGCGATGAAGATTCTCTTCAAGTCACGTTGTGCGATCAAGCTTGAAAGTCATGTTTTCATTTATTATGATTAGCATTTACCTCAGAGTTTGAAGGAAAACTCCAAACTCTCCAGTATCTTTCAGGCTCTCGAGTGCTACTACTTACTTTTTTTCTTTCTTTCTTTCTTTCTTTCTTTCTTTCTTTCTTTCTTTCTTTCTTTCTGTGCCTTCCATCGTGATCCAGCCTGCGCCAGCGCCACTGCTTCCTCGCCGGTGCAGCTTTTTCGCGACGACAGAGTATGCGTTGTTCGTCTCCACTTTGCGTGTCTCGCCCGGCCACTTCGAAGGAGCGTGCAACCGCAAGAAAGAAGGCAACGCCGCTGCTTTCTCCAAAGACCAAAGATTGGTTTCGTCTTGAAGAAAAACAAGTTGAGCGAGGCAAATCGAACAAACAATCAATTTAAAATAAAAAAATAATGAAAAGCCTCGAGATAGATAGTAGATCCTCGCGACAATGAAAACTAATCTTTAAAAAGAAATAGCGCTAGCGGGACACTAGCGCCGCCTAGGCGGATGCTGTTTAACAGAAAGCGGGATGAAAGGCCTGCCTGTCTTTCATGGGGCACCCTGTGTTCCTGTGATCGTATTGTAGGGCGCTCAAAGCGACTCGGGAAATCGCGGCGGCGCTCCGCCCATCCATCGCGAAGCCAACCGACCCGCACGCAAGGAGAGACGGAGGAAAGCAAAAACAAGAAGAGATATACTGATGACCACGAATGGTATGTGCGGATCGGATACAGTCTTATCGATCGGGTGTATATTTTATTTACATCGCTTTGATCTGCTTTGCATTGCTCTGCTCTGCTTTCCTTTCCTTCCTTCAAAGTGCCCTCTTTCTTGAAAGCCTTTAGCGAGGCCCGCCGACTCCTACTGTGGGGTAGGGTAGTGCTAGGCGCGCCGGGAGCCTGTTTTTTACAGCAGAGGTTTGCGAAAGCTTGGTACGCGCGCGTTTTGTTTCAAGGTTGGTTTCCTCTCTCGTCGCGCGCTGAGGCGGCTGTTTGTTTGCTTTCTTGATTGCTTTCTTGATTGCTTTCTTGATTGCTTTCTTGATTGCTTTCTTGATTGATTGATTGCTTGCTTACGCTTCTCGGTACGTGCTGGACGACGGCGGCTGAAGCTGCGTTTTAGACCAGACTTGATCTTGCAGAGCGAAGAGTGGGATCGAAATCCGCAACGATGGCGAAAGGAAATTCGTAACGGTAACGAGGATGGATATGGATGGATGGATGGATGGATCTTTCGTAGCTCAAGTGCGCGGTTTGTTTCTCGCCAATACAAGGATCGCCCACCACCCCACCACCGCGTACAGAGAAAGCTCGCGAAGGGAGCCGACGAAGCCTTCGCGGACTCCCCAAAGTGCAGGATTCCTGGCGTACACAGACAGACTTCTTCAGTGCTCGGGCGGGAGGGAGGCGAGGAATTCGTGAGTCAATTCGAAGGCAGCGAACAAACACGAATGAACTGTCGCACATGTCGTGCGGAATAACGGGAACAGAACCGCTTTTATAATATAATCCTTCACGTGAGCAATTTAGCGAAGATTTAGCGAAGATTTAGCGAAGATTTAGCGAAGATTTAGCGACAATGTACAATTTAGCATTTTGGCAAAGATTTAGTAATTTTAGCAACGACTTAGCAAGTTAAGTTAGCAAAACGATGGAATAACTAAGAGAGAATCAGTTGGTTTGAGCTGATTGAGGCCGCTCTCGCTTAGAGACGTGTTTCACGAAACGGGCTCTTCGCTTTGCTTTGCTTTGTTTTGCTCTGCTCTGCTCTGCGCTGCGCTGCACTTCGGGAAACGAAGCTTCCGTTGCTGGTTATTCCCTCTCGCGCGAGCACTGGGATCGTCTTTCAAGCGATCACGCTCGTCTCTTGGGCTAGTTAGTTAGTTAGTTAGTTAGTTTCCTCCTCTTTCACAGTAGAGGTATAACGTGCTAATAGAAAGAATGCGGCGAAAAGGGTGTTCTCTCCCTATTATGTGCATTGTGCAATTAAGTTGTTAATTAAAAGAAAGGTAGGTTAAAAAAAGTAATCGATTCGAGCTCGTTAGAGAGTCTTAGAAAGCAAAATAGTTCACTCGTTCATTCATTGATTCGTTCATTCGCAAGAGGAAAGCAGTAAGGCTCTCTTCCACGTGATCGAGTAATAAACTCCCGTCCATAGCATAACTATTGAAATCAGCCTCTTTCTTTCTCCTAATACAAAGTATCAACAAGTGTCAGAAGAGGAGGAAGATGATAATTTATTTATTTTAATAAAATTAAATTAAAAGTTGCTGCTTACGACTTACTTTTTAATAATATGGACATCGAATAATGAAATGAAACGCAAGAAAGTTCGAAATCGAAATTGAAAAGAGCGAAAAAATTAAAAAGATAGAAAAAAAACTGCCACCAACTACAAAAAAAAATTCTTTTCTCTCTCAAATGCATTGCGATACAATTCGCTGTTGATTTTAATTCAAACTTAAAAGTTTTATTAATAATTATAAAACATTTATTTATACATATATATATAGCGAGCACATCATATGTTTAACATTCTTCGCAACTCTGGGACTTGAGAAGTGAAGAAATGCCGACCTGGTCCAAGTTGGAGGCGAGGAAAGTACAGAGGCGCGCGCTCAAGGTCCCGGGCGGCTCTTGGAGTCTCCATGAGGACGTGATCATAGTGCAGGCGGCGAAGGGGCTGGTTTCTTTCCTTCGAGGCTCCTTGCCCCGCCTCCGCGAGCCTGGTTTACGAATTCGAGCTGCAGATACCCGGCATTGGTACAAGAAGGAGGTAGGTACCTGCCTAACTGAGAGCTGAGCACTAATTGATCCATTCTTTCATTCCTTCATATTCTTTCATTCCTTCATTCTTTCATTCTTTCATATTCTTTCATTCTTTCAATCTTTCATTCCTTCATATTCTTTCATTCTTTCATATTCTTTCATTCCTTCATATTCTTCCATTCCTTCAAATTCTTTCATTCTTTCATTCATTCATGGTCG
Source organism: Schizochytrium sp. TIO01 (assembly GCA_004764695.1). Classification (NCBI taxonomy): domain Eukaryota; class Bigyra; order Thraustochytrida; family Thraustochytriidae; genus Schizochytrium; species Schizochytrium sp. TIO01. Next base: position 580,050 of record SMSO01000034.1, on the reverse strand, counting down.
CTTGCGTCTGATGGACCCATCTTCTTCAAAAGCCACGATGACCAAACTGCTCTGCCTCCGTCTGAAAATTACTTTATCGTGGCTTGCGCTCACTGACCTCAGCAAAAAAAGCAATGCAATGCAATCCAATGCGATGCAATCCAATACATATTGAAGGAAGGGGAAAGGAAGCGGAAGCAGTCGTCCACCAGGGGACCGCTACGAAGGCTGTTCGCTCGCTCGACGGACTGCTGTCTGACTCACTCACTCACTCGCTGGCGTTACCTGCGTTCAGAAGAAGGGTGTCACTCACTCACTTGCTGCGTTTTGCTTGTCATTCACGTCACTCGCGTCTCTCTTTGAGAGCCGCTACGGCTGTCATTCGATTGGCTCCACGCCGCGGAGTTCGACGTGAGATAGAAGAATAGATCGATGGATGGATGGATGGAGTTTAGGCAAGCCGCTCCCCGAAGCCATTTCATGCGCTCCATCCAACGCAACAAAGCTAGCTACAAAGCCACATAGCGAAGCCCCGAAACTGCAAACTATCAACCCCTTAGCGTACAAAAACTTGCTGGCCGCGCGAGCCCTTTGTTGGATCCAACTGGCCGTGAATCAGAGTTCTTGGCCGAGGCTGCGAAGGCGCTTGTCGATGTGTTGTTTGTTGATGACTGCGTGAGTGAGTAAGTGCGGTCTTGAATGTAATGTAATTGAATGTAATGTAATTGAATGTAATGTAATGCAATGTAATGCAATGTAATGCAATGTAATGCAATGTAATGCAATGTAATGCAATGTAATGCAATGTAATGCAATGTAATGCAATGTAATGCAATGTAATGCAATGTAATGCAATGTAATGCAATGTAATGCAATGTAATGCAATGTAATGCAATGTAATGCGAGCAAAGCTTTGCCAACAGTCCAGTCAGCTCAAGTCAAAGCCAAGTCAACTCAAGTCAACTCGACTGACCGACCAATCAACTGGGCTCTTTGGCAGCTCGTTATGAAGCAACAGGAGAATGAGAATCGTGATGAGACAGCGGCGATGCAGCGCTTTGTGGTTGGACGGGCCCGGGCATCTGTCTGACTGACCCAAGGAAGGCTCTCAAGGTACCTGGCTTTCCTTGCTTCTGCGCCTTCAAGAAAGCATCCGTTTATTTGTTTCAGTTTATTTGTTTCAGTTTATTTGTTTTAGCGTGTCTGTTTAAGTTTATTTGTTTGAGCTCCTCTGTTGAAGAGGGTTTAAGATTGGGGGGTTTTCATTTTTCAGAGGTACATACATACATACATACATACATACATAAATACATACATAAATACAAACACCAACCGTCGTTTGACCTTTTCATGGGATGCGTTACATTCAAGATGTGGCTGTCCATCTATCTGACAACCGTGCAGCATGTTTATTGATCGACGGTATGAATGAATGAATGAATGAATGAATGCATTTATGTTCACCACGGCGTTCGAAAGGTCGGCTTGCACGCCGTGCTAGGCTGTCTGGAGGCTATCCGGTCTGCCGCCGGTGGACAGAGAGCTCTGCTCGAAGCATGCATTGCAAGCATGCATGCATGAATTCACGCTTGGCGGTTGACTCGCCGCGGCAGTCGGACCCGCGGGGCTCGAAGAGCCGTGCTGGTTTCTTTCCTCACGTGCGTGCGGTTCTGCCTCCTCTTGGTCCTGGAGCTTAGAGCAACCTGAACGCGCACGCTGAGCTTTGCTGCGCTTTGCTTTGCTGCGCTTTGCTTTGCTGTGCTCTGCTCTGCTGCGATCGTAGATCCCACAGAAAAGCAGTCGCTCGCTTGGTCGCTTGGCGCGTCTGCATCGTCTCTGCCATTCTCAACTGGACTCGACTCGCTGACTGACGGAGGTACCTGCCTCAAACTCTGGCAATTAAGCAGCATTCGAGGCCCACGAAGACACAGACTGACAGCGACGTGCACAAGTACAAGCAAAGCAAGCAAAGCAAACCAAAGCAAGCAAACCAAAGCAAACCAAAGCAAACCAAAGCAGCTTCAAGCGAGGAACCCGAAGCCGGGCTTACAAGTATGTAAACTCGCAACGGGCAGAGAACGTGAAGCTCGAGCTTGCGTGCTTGCTTGTGTGCTTACTTACCTACTCTGTCACCGCGACCAGCTTCAGGGAGCTCAAGGACAGCGAGAGGGTCTCCGCAGAGAGCACAGCTGTGCTTTGATAGCTTGGACAGAGGTGGTGGTAGGACCAACCAACAAGAGCGGGTAAAGTACGTGCGGGTTTTATTGATTATAATAACAAAAGACATGCATCGATGAAGGCGAGAGAAAGCAAGCGTCGTCGCTGCCTCTCCCGGAGAGGTGGAGGTAGATACTCAGGTCCGTGGCGGCATTTGGAAACCAAAGAAGGTGCAGGAGGAGGCGGAGCCAGAAGCCATGCAAGTGAGAGCCTCGAGGATGGATTGTTTGGCAGATGTTCTTGGCGCCGGTGCTTTTGCTTGCTTGCTTGCTTGCTTTGTTGCATTACTTGGAGCAATCATTCTTTTGCAGTGTTTTCGTTGTTTTGTAGTGATTTTCGATCAAGATGTTTCTGTTGTGGTTGGTTTACGAGTTTTTAATTGAAAAGAAACTTACCTCGCCTCGGTTCCTGCGCTCTTGTTAGGGGTGCCTCAAAGCTTCCAAGCCGACTCTTCTTGCTTTCAGTACCTCTCGATATATCTACTTCGCTCTGCGATCGAAGAAACAGAGCGTGTTCTGAAAGAACTCGATAATGACGAGCGACTACATAGTTTTTTGGTGGTCTTGTGTGGAGTTTAATTTATTTTTATTTTATTTAAAATTAAAAAATAATAATAAAAAAGAAGAAGGTCTAGTTTTAAAGAGGAGCTGTAGGAAGCTTTTAATGGGGAAATAGAAAGAAAAACTAGTCCCACGCATCAGAGGACCGTCGCGCAGAGCTAATTAATTGTGCGATCAACCTTTTTTTAGCGACATATGGAGAACTCAATAGGGAGCAACTCTTTCCAGTTTAAGTACGATTCGAGTCAACTACCTTATTTCACGAAGGCATCTCTCATACTATACATACATTGTTTTTATTAATACATTGTGTTTTTTAATTAAATAAGAGTGTTGGCAGCCAGCCACAAGACGGCACATGATGATGGGAATGGGGTGCGAGACGTTCGCAGACGAAGTTGATGGGAATGCAGCGATTGTTAGATCTATTGTAATGTCGCATAATCGGGGTAGTGAGAATCTTGCCTCCGGAGTTTTATCGCATTTCGTACGGTTTACCTTTCTGAGAGATGAATTGGGCAAAAGGCTAAAATTAGTTAACCAAGATCAATTATAATATCTATACGACTTTTAAACTTTTGAGGCCTCACACGGATGAAGCAATGAGGTCATAGAGTCCCAAGGAGCTATTTAATTTCCCTAGAATGAGACATTAAGTTGCTTTGCCATCACAATTTGCAGCTTTTTCTTTTCAAGCTCTTTTCAACTCCCTTTCAATTTCCTTTCATTCTTGGTAGAAAGCGCTTTCCTTTAGCGATTGAAAAGTCAGTATTGCTTTATATGGCTTTTTGCCGTGAGTGTTCCTCTCTCTCTTTTCTTTTATTGATGTTCTTTCTATAGATTTTATATTATTTCTTTATATTTTAGTATAAACAAGGGTTCTTATTCTATTCTATTCTATTCTACTCTTTTCTATTCTTTTTTATTCTATTCTATTCTTTTCTATTCTTTTCTATTCTTTTCTATTCTTTTCTGTTCTTTTCTATTCTTTTCTATTCTTTTCTATTCTTTTCTATTCTTTTCTATTCTTTTCTATTCTTTTCTATTCTTTTCTATTCTTTTCTATTCTTTTCTATTCTTTTCTATTCTTTTCTATTCTTTTCTATTCTTTTCTATTCTTTTCTATTCTTTTCTATTCTTTTCTATTCTTTTCTATTCTTTTCTATTCTTTTCTATTCTTTTCTATTCTTTTCTATTCTTTTCTATTCTTTTCTATTCTTTTCTATTCTTTTCTATTCTATTCTTTTCTTTTCTTTTCTTTTCTATTCTTTTATTTTATCAACATATTAACCCCGTTTGTATAAATCATAGGTGATTTGTTCAATTCTTTTTTAATGTGTACCAGAGGAAAAGAAAGGGTTAGGAGTCAGCTACCGAAATGACATGCAACATTTCGGAATAGCAAGGTGGACAGTTGCATGTCTGGGGCAACTTTGTCCACCGATCACTGCTGCCAGCATCGCAATTTTCGCAACAACCTGGTTCGTCGAGGCAGTGATGCACAACAGTACTCAGCGCTGTTGATAGGTCTCAGCGCGGTTGATAGGTGGGGGAAGAATACGGAAACAAGCTTCCGAGAGATCAAATTATAATTTCTTTGTTCTAGAAATGGTGATTTGGGCTACTTGAGAAGAACAGCTATTTATTGCTAGTCATGAAGTATGGAAAATTAATTTCACCCTACCTTTTATCTCTATTAGTGGATAAATTATAGAATTCGCAACAATCTTATTGCACTCTCGCGATGCTGTACTTTCTCTTCTCTTAATGTATTGCAAATTCCCTTTCCTTTAGTTGTTGCGATTGCTCTTGTATTTATTTGACTTACCTTTGCTCAATTGCCTACCTACCACAAGTTTACAAGTTTGCGACAAGCTACAACAAATAAAACTTAAAGCAGGAAAGGGAGTCTCAACAAATAATGGTTTCTCTCCTCACCTTAATCTCGCACAGGGTGTCGTCAGATCGACAAGACGAGTTCATCTCTTGTGTTCGCACAAAGTAAAACAAGGTACCCAAGGAAAACACGCCTTCAGCATAGAAGAAGGACACTTTAGGAAAGCGAAAAATGTATCATAACACTGCACATTGACAAGGCATTGTATCGGTCTCTAAATTCATATATGATGTTTTTTCCATCTAACTCATCTACCCACGAACATCATCCCTTTATAAATAAGTCCCATTTCGTATTTGCATACTCGCAAAACTGAACTCATTCTCTTTATTGTGCGTGTCCCAAAGAATTGTCATATAAAGGCAGCAAAGAGTACGAACAAACTCGCAACTTCTTAGTAAGTGCCTATTTCCTTGCTTTTCTCACGCAGTCAATACCACAAAGCAGATCAGTTCCAACTTGTCATCTCAACGTGGCTCATAATTTTAATGTTTATTCACGAATCGTAAGCTGGAAGCGGCCGAAAAGAGTTATATTCATAACCCTGGGTCGGCCTTATCTAAAGGAATACAACGAATCGCATGATAAAAGAGGACAAGACTAGCCCCTTCAATTGTCTTGCCTGCATTGAATGGCCTTGAAAAGCTGAGAACTTCTGTGGTGCTTCAAATTATCAATGTCCCATGATGAAGGTGCAAAATGCTCGTACCATCACTCTAATCGACATCAACCAAGAAAGGTGGATCACCACACAGAGAATTAAAACATGTTCACCACAGAGCGTCGTCACTCTTTCTCTTGTGCGAACATGTTGGTTTGGCGCCAAGCACCTAGATATTCGTCATCAGATGATATGGAGGGTGGCCAGATAGCGCAATGCAGATGCAAGGGGAACTTGAACGCCGAACAGCAAATTGGATTCGCAAAGAACCGTGTTTTCTCGTCTTAGTCTAAAAGTAGTCTACCTGAGCTTTCGATGTTCAATTAGAGAGTTTACCATCGCTTGAGTGTATGGTAAAGAATAGAAGAACTATGGTTTGGTTAGTTATATGATGTATGCAAGTCTACTAGGAGGGACCTATTCTCTTTCTCAAGACATGATTCAGAGGAAAGATATCGAGGTATAACTAAGCCAGTAGCAGTGCAGACATATGGGCAACATTCGAGGAAGAAGCAAATCAGCTACTATCGAAATCCTGCCGCAGCCTGTCTGTTCTACTATGTACCGCTACTAACAATGACATATGGTCTTTCACAAATCAGTTGAAAGACACGAATCTTCGTTTTACTAGCGATTGCTGTCTTTCACGAAGATCATCAGTCTTGAGATGATTGGCTTGCCTTGCGAATAGTCAAATTATAAGTCGCGACACTTACTTCGAAGGTTGATCACGATTACCCTACTTGATCAATGGTATCGCTGCACTATATCGGCGTAAAGAAGATACAATACATCCAGTCTCCACATCACGCCCCGCCAAGCAGGAGTTAAAGAAAACATTGATTGCTTCTCTCCCCGAAGAACTTAGTTGTGCGAACAGAGGAACAACAGCAACATGAAGTGGTCTGACGGTTGAATGACACAACAAGCAAGCAACTGCGTGATGCTCATCACGGTAGTGCCCCAGAAGCTAGATGGGTACTACCGGCAGAGAGTTTAGAAAAAAAAGAAAAAAAAAAATCAAGATTATGCTCCATCTTCTTTTCGCTCGCTGTTTGTGGCTGCCTATTCAAATCTCAGCCGCATGGAGCTCTCTCTATTTTTGTTGCCGTTTATCACGACGGGGCTTCACCTTATCTCTTAGATGAATCATTGTTCAGCTAATACATGTATGTGCCCTTGCTGCTTGAGGAAGATGAAGAAAGACCCACTTTTGGAGGCAGTGGCAAAGCTTGAACAGCTCGGTGCCTTGTGTAAGAACGTTGGCTTCCTCGCCCCAACTGGGAAGAACCTACGTTCACCGCTCTGCCTCTCCCATAGAAGAATATATATATAAACAATAGGAAGCCCACGTTCTCGAGATGAATCATCCATATAAGCTAAAGGTAGAGTACCTACCTTGTTGGGCTTGAGCTCTTTAAAATACTCAGAAAGGGTCAGATCAGATCATCTCAAAGTAGGATAACGTTATTCCATAGTCAAATGAATGAATGAATGCAGGCAAGAGTAATGCTCATCAAATATACAATTGGAAAGATTGTTACTTGTGTTGGGAAATACTGGCTTATGAGGAGTCTGAGTATGCACATGACGGAGTGTTCCCCAAGTTTCGCTCAGAGCTTCACAGCGAAGAGAGCTAATCTTTGACTTAACTCCTCGCAAATAGGATAGGTTTAAAGAGATAGTAGTATGAAGCAAAGAAGACATTGCGCTCCAAGGGCTTGATTAAGATTTTCTTGTCTTTAATATGTATGTTCTTGTATCAAACGAGACGTGCCTAGCTCTCAATACTCACTCGGCAGTTGCACGCGACAGAATCTTTCCAGTTACTTTTGCTCAAGGTAGAAGTGAGATAATACATTGAATACATTTGCAAAGATTTCATGAACGGGCGACTACACACTGTTTACTCACAATGTTGTACTTGATACTAACAAAAATAGTCAGAAATTAGATTAGAAACCACTCGCCATGCCTGTCACAGTATTTTAATGATGCAACGTGCTCTATGTTGAAGGTAGCAAACAGCCAAACAGCCAAGCACTTTCGTATTACTTTCGGCCGAGTGGAACTCAATTTTGCACTCACGACGTCTGACTTGAAAAGCCAAAAGTGTCATGCATTTGCGAGATATTTTCTCTTACTTTATGATGTCATCGCTTCACAGTTTACTTGATTTACTCCTTCCCTATCTGTGCCCCCCACCTGCACTCGTTATACTACAGAGCACAAGTTATAAATAATCATGCCTAGAACGATCTAATGGATTGGAAGCAGAGCCCACTTCTTCTCAAATTTACTCTCAAAAGGTATCCTTTCCAGAAAGTAAAAAAAATAAAAATGAAAGTAACACGTGTATTGGATCGTGAAAGCACTGGAAAGGGCTACACGTAGGGAAAGGCACGCACCAGTAGGAAGATACCAAAGTTAGTAACTGCCAGCAACATCAATATATCCTTGGAAAATGACTCTTAAACACGAGATAGGGATAACTTATCCAAAGAACACAAGCCGCCCCCCTACAAAAGAAAAGATAAAAGGAAAGAAAATCTTCCTCTCTTTGGATATACTAAAACTATCGCCATAACTTGGCTTAGTTTGTACCTACTACTATAAAACTGGTCAGAAAACCGTTTAATTTCAAACAGCTATATTTATAGCTATTACCTGCTCATTCAATCCACACCTGTCAAATTATCCCTGATAAAATTCAATTCTCCGAACTAATTACTTTTTTCTTCTTTATCTTGTCAAGTTAATAATAATAAAACAATTCTTTGTTTAATCTGTTTGTTTTGTTGAGAACAAAAAAGTCAAACTTGTTCCAGTAAGCTTTCGTGGGCTTGAATGCAGGCGTTGGGAAGGAACTTTGTTGGCTGCTGAAGCAGAGTCTGTTGGGTTTGGGCCAGGCTTGGCATTTGTGAGTTCGATACCTAAATCCTCAAGAGCAACCTCATCATCATGTAGTTTAGGGCTCTTCTTTCTTTCTTTTTTTCTTTCTCTTCCTTGGTTTTTTCTACTTTTTCTTGCAAAACCTGAGTATGGCAGCCTCGCGAAAGCTCACAAGGCTACCAGAGCAGAGGTTGAGACCGGAGTAATGGTGACGGAGGCGTGCTTTATTGTTCCACTTAAATTTCCGCGCTCTGGTTGGCAGGAAGCTCCGTGCAGCCCCAAATGACCCTCTACCTCCAGGCTCCGCTCCAATCTTAATCTCAACACGTTTGTGCGCATCATAAAACCTTTCATATCATTCATTGTCGATTTTTTATTCATTTGTTTGTTTGTTTAATTTTTTCTTCTACTACCCATCATAACTCGCATACTCTCAAATAGTATCTTGCCGTAGCCAGTTCGATAAAACTCGTGGTGGGTAAAGGAAGGAAGACTCTCATGTCTCTCCTTCAAGCGCTAAATCTACTTTGACTGGCATCCTATGTTCTTCGCATTTTCTTCTGCGACTTTTGTTTTTCAGAACATACTCCATACAATTCTGTTTAACCTTCTTGAAACAAAATCTTCTAACAATAAAAGAATTTATTGACTTGAAGAAGAAAAAAAATAAAAATATATATATATATTCTTAGCCAGAAGCGATACAAGTAGAGGACCGTTCGAAGAAGACGTCGTTTGCTCCATTCGATGTCGCCGCCAGACTCAGTGCAGGCCGGCTGCCTGGCCGAGAGGCTCTCTGCCTTCCTTCCTACCCACCGACCTCGCTGCCCCAAAGTCAACAGGTCCGGGTTCACCAGCCTCCTCCAGAGAGCATCGTATTGCAGTCCTGCCAGTCCATGCGGTACTAGCAGAAAGAAACAAAGAAACAAAGAAAGAAACAAACAAACAAACAAACAAACAAACAAACAAACAAACAAACAAACAAACAAACAAACAAACAAACAAACAAACAAACAAACAAACAAACAAACAAACAAACAAACAAACAAAGAATCCTTTTTGCTGTAAGTAAGAGACCCCTTCTTGTATATAATACATGCAAAGCAGTACCAGCTGTAATTTACAAGCTATAGCTGCAGCTGCTACACTCCGTCGCGATTCGCCTCTGGTCCAGCTTTGTTTCCCGCTCCCTGCCGCCGCCCCGTGCGTGCAGCTGCCAATTGTGAACACGGAGCCACGCCACGCCTGAACAGGCAGTTAGTAGGTTTTGGTGCAAACGAACATTCATCCATCCATCCATTGATTGATTGATTGATTGATTGCCTCGGGTTCTGGCAGCGCTGATACTACTGCATCTCGAGTATAAGAATTACAGGGCAGCAGTATCAATTCAATCAGTTGAGCCCACACCGAAGGAAGAAAGAAGGTCTGTCTGACTTCTCACACACAGAGAGAGAGAGAGTTCAGGGCTGCTGCGAAACGGGTCTTTCTTTAAGGAGCAGGAAATAATAAACGGATGAGGCCTCCGCGTACGCAGTTCAGGCGAAGAAGAAGAAGAAGAAGAAGTGGACTTGGCGGAGGAAATGCCGCGGTTCAATCAATCAATAAACAAATCAATCAATAAACAAATCAATCAATAAACAAATCAAATCAATAAACAAATCAAATCAATAAACAAATCAAATCAATCAATCAATAATAATTCAATAAAGCTCAAGGCCGATCGACAATGCACAGCACAGGCGTACTTCAGGCTTGATGGTGGCGGCGAAATTTACAAGGAGGCTGGGGAACCTCGTGGCGATGTAGCGACGAGACACGGAGGCCCGGGCTTCCTGCTTTGTACTGATGAATGAATGAATGAATGAATGAATGAATGAATGAATGATGAACGTCAAATGAAGGCTGGATTTTCGATTCTTCCATCGGATTGGAGTTTCCGATTCTTCCATCGGATTGGAGTAGAAGCACGCGGTATGTGCAGCTCTAGAAAGGAGACTACGAGCGACTGTGATCCTATACATCATCAGCAGGAAGCACCTCCTGAAATTCGCTGGCTGGCATCCTACCAGAACCTTTGAGGTCTCAAGGCTTGCGTTTTGCTCTCTGGCTCATTCAGTTTGGCGTACCTCCTCTGTCTCAGTCCTTCCACCGTACGATTGGGCACCACGTTTCAGCCTCCCGAAAGTAAAATAAAACTTTAACTTTCAAGGCGTGGCCAATCAAATCAAGACGAGTAAGCCGGCTTTGAATTGGTAAAGGGGAGGGCAGGTTGTGGGCAGGTGTGAGAAGCCAAGCCTCAAACAGGATATAGATAAATTGATTGAATGATTGATTGATTGATTGATTGATTGATTGATTGATTGATTGATTGATTGATTGATTGATTGATTGATTGATTGATTGATTGATTGATTGATTGATTGATTGATTGATTGATTGATTGATTGATTGATTGATTGATTGATTGATTGATTGATTGATTGATTGATTGATTGATTGATTGATTGATTGATTGATTGATTGATTGATTGATTGAAGCGCAACCTTCTTTACTGCAGATGTTTTGACTGTATTGTTCCAGTTTTTCTTGCGCTTCTCAATGTATTTATTTACTTCTTTATTTAGTTCGTTGATTTCGACTTCATTTCTCGATAGCGTTACTGTGTCGGCGCAAAACCTAGTATATAATTCATACGTTTGACCGTTGTCATGGCCTGCGGGGCAGCTCAGCTGACACTCAGAGCTGCGAAATGCTTACGACGACTCTTATCGCCGTACCGCCCTTGTATATAAGCATCTTGGTGTGGACATAAAGATTGCCTTCGAACCATAAGAAAAAAAAAGATGGAAAAAAGGAGAACTTGCGCAGCTTAATTAGGCCTCGATCTATTCGAGATTGTCAAATAGCCTATTATATAAGGACAATAAACTTCAAAGTGAAAAGGTATCGAGCTAGAAGAAGGTAGGTGGGTAATCAAGAACCAACAACCCCATCCTTCTTCTTTCTGTTTGAAGCTCTTTTTCTGTTCTCTTCTTTTCTTTTTTAGATATTCTTTTGCAAAAATGAATTAAAAGCCAATGACTCGAATGTGTAAAAAAGGTGCTTAATCAACGCAGGAACGGAAGAGGGCGCGCACGAGCGGAGGAGCATCGTTTCCACTTCCTGTGGAAATCAGTGCGCAGGAACGGAGGCAGCAGTAGATGCGACCATGTGAGGCGAAGAAAGCCGTGCTTCGAGAACTGACATCGACCATAAACAGCAGCGAAACAGGAGCAGGCTTTGCAGCCTCATTGCCAACGAATGACACAAGGTCCCGGAATTTGAGGCATTAATCTTGAGTATAAATATATATATGCGTTGTACATTCATTCACTCACATTGGTCATGACAGGGTGAGTTTATTCGCTCATTTACACAATTGCAGCGCCGGAGTTACGGCGGTCAGCATAAACCCACTAAGGCTTCTTAGGCGATCGATTGGCCGTCGCACTCAGAATGAAGGATTGGTTCACAGGTCCTTTCGCAGGAGAAGGATTGAAAGGGGTAGACGCGTCTTTCACATCTTTCGTGTCTTTCTTCAGGCTTTGTTGGCTTCTGTTGTTATTTTTCTATTCTTATTTTCTTCTCCTTCTTCTTGAAACTAAATAAAACTTTTGAATGAATAGAACGTGTTTCTTTTTTTTAATTGATATATATATAGGTATAGTTATATTCCGTGCAGAGTGATCTTGATTGAAGGGCAGCTTCCCTTCCGATTCTCTCCCTTCCCTCAACAGCATTTCGATTCGCCCAAGTAGCAGTATTCCACCTGGAAGACAAGTGAGACAATGCCTGAGGAAGGAAGAGGAATTAATATTGGTTGCATTCGAAGCCGCAATTACATCCAAACAGCCTTTACTTCAACTTATCCTTCTTTCGTTTTTTCTTTCAATTTTTAATTTAAGACTTCCCCTTTTTTGGGGGAGGGCATAAAAGAATCACAACTGTCCAACAAGTTAGTTCCCCTTCATTGCATTAAAACTTTTATATTAATTTATTTATATCTTTATTTTTTCAAGTTGTTAGTAAAGTTAAGTTACATCGATTTTATTTAATTATTACAGCTGGTCCAGCCGCCAGTATCTCGTACATTTCCCTTTTCTTTTCTGTTTTTAAAATAAATAAAAAAGCAGCGCATGCACTTGGAAGCCAGACAAGATTTCATATGTCTAATTGAACCGCCACTCTTGAAGTTCATGCACTACTACTTTTTTCTTCTTCATGTACTTTTATCATTATCTTATATTTTATAAAATAAATGCCTACAATAGCTATAAAATACAATGTTTTGCAATAAACAGAATGATCAATTGTTTTCGTCAGGAGGAGTTGAGGCTTGATAATGTGCCGTTCGAGTCAACCGTAGCCGAAGCTGCGCGCCAAACTTCAAGTGCGAGGCAGCGCTATTCTGCTCTTTGGAAACACGGCAACGGGGATTGGGAGGTTTTAGTCAGCGATTTCAAGTCGCGAGAGTCAGCGAGGCCACTTTAATGAAGCCTGCCAATTTAATTTTTTATGCTGCAACTTTGAGAAGTAAGCGATGAATTCTTCTTTCTCTAATTCCGAACGATGATGATTGTTTGTTTGGTTGGTTGGTTGGTTGGTCGTTTCTCCTATTTATTTCTAAAGTTGGCTGTTTGATTGATTGATTGATTCATTCATTCATTCATTCATGTGAGGAGCAAAAGCACGACGAAGAAATGGGGAAACGAGTTTCGAGAGATGACAGAAGCGTGCCGCCGATTATCGCAATCCACCGCGCCAATCGGGAGCACAATTTCAGGCCTTGTGGGGCAGAGGCTGGGGCGTCTCTGGGGAGTTTTATTGTTCGGGTTTGTGCACTAAATAAGGGGTGTGCGCGTGCGGAAACACGGACCATGAGAAGCCGGGAGAACGAAGAATCTATCCTTCATTTTAATAAACAATGTTAAAACATTAAGCACTTACACTTATCATTTATGCTTGTTTACCAGTAGTAGCTTCAACTCCCTCTAGCTAAGTAACTAGCGAGGGAAATGAAAACCTTCTTCCTCTTCATTTGTGCTGCTTCCTCGGGGCTTCTTCAGTCTATACTTACCTACCTACCTACCTACCCAGGTACCTCTACTATTGGTGTATTATCTCTCGCTTTCAAGAGAAGGCAGAACTTTTGAGCTAATTAACTTTCGAGCAAATTACGCACTGAGATCATTTCATGAAGATAATTGTAGTAGATTATTCCACCTCTCAACCTAGAGGAGGTACGTATTATGTACAAGTTGCTGTCATAGTGCTCGCTCGATTTTTAATGGAGTAATGGCCGTTTCTTTTTGAAGGACCTGTAGTTAATCAGTTTACAAAATACGTGTGGTAGCGACAAGAACACAAAGCTTCCTCTTCCTGGATGGGTTTAGAAGGGAAGCTGCTAGTGCTTCTTTAGTCAACATGCGTAAACGCACCCTGTCGCTAGGAACCTTTGTTCTACAAGCTGGTGAACGGTTGATTCAACGATCCAAGAGAAAGATGGTGGTACGCGACGATGAATACGGATTTCCAAGAGCAGGCCATGGAATTTGCGCGTCTATTATTGCTTTGACTGCTTATCTTGCTTGATTGCTGGATTTTTTGTTTTAAATGAAGTAAAAAATGAGTTGTAAGTTTACACATACAGGACTAAAAACTCGGCCTTTGAGCTCAGTGGTGTTTGCCTTGGGGTGTGGGGCCGCATAACATAAGATTATTTTCGATGTTCAATTAGTTTTCTTTATTTGTTGATGACTTTTTCCTTTTTTAAGTAAGAAGGTCACTTTACTTGAACAATAAAAAATATGGTTAATTCCCTGGAAACTTGTAAGAATTCTTATTTCATTTTGTACCAGGATCGCGTAGCAGTTGGCGATAAATTACAATACTTAAGTATTCTCACATGGTTTTCAGGACTCTTGAGCTGAGACACGATTCAAAGGTTAAGTATTATTTAATCGCGTCAAATTATTATTTAATTTGAGTTGGAGTGTTTGTATATTAGAGCTGTGTACAGCGAGGAGTAAAGGAGAAGTATAGCACAAACAATAAACTGTTACAAATAAACATCCTTGGCATTCATCCAAATGGTGCTGTTGTTTCTGATAATACAATGTAAAAGTGTGGCTACTCTTACCATATCGTTGAGAACACTTGCATCAATCATTTGCATTTTTATGAGTTCCTGTCGTTATGGAAGGTGCCCAATGAACTCACAGAAACAGCTAAGCTAATAACATGTTGTGCTATAACACAGCTACAGCTCAAAAGGAAGGAATTATACGATTAGCAGTTAAATATTGGCTATTGATATAACAAAGAATGTAGCATCAACAATTCGCTCGTTGCAAATTTCAGATGAGGACCTGAAGTAACTAATATAGCTCCCTTCGTAACAAGTCTATCAAATGAACAAAGCCTTGCATTATCTGGATGCAGAAAATGGTTAGAACAGGGAAATATTACAAGCTTTCTACAGTGTTTTTTTTTTAAGACTCCGTGCGCGAGAGGCTATAGATTAGAGTACTGTCATAATTTGCCTTTGTATAAGCTTATGTTTCACAAAACTCATCTTGTCTGAAAGCTGATTCAAGCTGCAAGGCTTTTATCCTTCAATGACACTCTACATTGTGACCGTTAACCTGTCTATCTGCAGGTTGGAAACGTAACGCTCGCTACCTAGCATAAAGCCTCGCTTTTACCACTATCTTCAAGTTATAAAGAGGTATTGAGAGTAAAATCATTGCGGGTATGTAAACTTCTAGTACTCTGTAGTGATCACAATCGGCATACCCGTAAAGAAAAAGATCTTAATTTCAGAGAATGCAATAGCGCTTCATGCATATGACAATAGTCTCGATCTGCTAAATAAATAAATCTACAAACATGGTTGACACGAACCATCATTTTATTTTAATTATGCCAATTTCCAGTAATAGCATGGCTTGACTCAAAGACGTTGTCCCTCACTCGGGAGCTAGATCAAATCTAAGAGCAAGAGAAGGTGAAGGTTATTGCAGTCCAAGGCGCTCGAGCTACTTTCCAATAGCTGAGCCTTCAAGGCTTTTCCAAATATGTCGGCTTGTCGAATCTCTCTAGCAGCGCACTCCCTCAATCCATTTTACTCAGAATAATTTATGAAAAAGAGCAGGGGAGCATGCCCTTTCGCAGATCTCTCTTGTGTGAGCGAATTGGCCCTCGCTGAGAGGAAATGATCATTACATAGGTGGTATCTTCGTTCGACATGTTGGATTGATTGGCACAAATCGATCTTTGGTTGGGCGCTGCCGACAAAGAAACGAAACCGCGCAGACCGTCCGCAATGCGCCACTCCGGTACGTTCAAACACCTTCCAAAGCACACTTCCATCCCTCGTTCTGCTCGCCAGACGCCGTGAAAGAGGATGCCTGCCATCAATCGTCTGTAGACCCTGACAGGTCAAGAATACATCTCTGTTGACCAGCGCGGTAGCTGTCAATTTTATCTGCGCATGCACGGCCAAGTCATCCAAATTACCCCGTCGACCTTTCGACGCAATCGGGAGGCCCGAAGATCTACAAAACATAGGCTCTACGAGAACCTCTTCAATATGAGCGAGAGTGTCGCAGCTACTTTTTGACCCTTCGCTAAGATCCATATGATACTTGGAACATGTCTCTACAGTAGAACTATTTTCTTCGTAGGGTAGCACAATTCATTCTTGTCAGGGCTTTATGGTACTCTGATCTATACACTCGTGTTTCATTTTTAATTTCATAGAATTATTTTGATTAATTACTTATTTTTTCCAATTTATTTTTTAATTTTTAGTTTTTTTTTAAATTAAATAGATACTTTCGACTGGAATTACTTGAGTTGTAGTGCACATGCATGTGTGACAGATGTGGCCAATTGGTAAAATTCGCTCTTTCGTTGCACAGTTTGAGAAGGACGCCAACCGATCAACTAGCTCGCCTGAACGATTTAAGCTGCTCAGGCCTGGTGTGGACCGGGCCTCGCCTCGGCGTGGCGACGTTGCCGGTGCTCGGGTACCGTGTCGAATTTTGCACGTGGCACGAAAGGCACCCAACAAACAAGGTCGTAAAGCGCCACAAGAGCACTTGAAAGTTCTTCTCTAGCTAGAGCAGTGCAACGAAAAGAACTCAACAACCAACTTGGAGCTGAGGTTGACGTGTTGACGTTGAAGTTGAACCAGAATGAAAGTCTGCCCACTTCGAAGGACGACAGCTCTCTCTACCAACCATAAAAACGAGGACCTTGCGTGCAGCGTGCAGGAAGCCTCGCCCCTCAAACTTCGCAACTCATCGCACGACACCTGAAGAAGACCAACCTCGAGTTGCAAGAATGCGACGAAGTCGAATTCCAAGCAATCTCCTGAAGACAGACCAAAGCGCCCGACGGGGTTTTGACCAACGAAGCGAGTCAGAGCATCTCGTTCGTCGCTCGCCTCTCCACACGCTCAGAACGGTGTTTGTGGGCAAGTTGACCAGCAGGGTAAACGAGCAGTCATGAGATCGTCGCCACGGCGCGGTTTCTTCGCCCGAAAAGAAACATCCGTTGCGCTCAACCCGAGTACAGGATGGCGCTACCACCAGCTTCCCAGCCAGCTCGAGTCGTGTCGCGGGCTTGGCTTCCTAGGGACAAAGCCACGCGGAGTTGTGAACTCTTTGTCCTGAGCTCAAGTTCGCCGAATCGCAGATCTCGCCCGGAAGAAAGTGGGCGTGGTCGAGAGCTTGCTTGTCCAGCTCGGCTGTCTCAGACAGGCTGGATGGGCGGCACGAGGGTCTCGTTTGGCGCAGCGGAGCCGTCTTCAAGGCGGCCGTGGCCTCTACACAGGGCTGGCGACACCTCGTCAGTGGTGTGGCCGAGGAACTTGGCTTGAAAGTACCAAGATCCAACGGAATTAGCAGGGGATGGTAATGGTATTATTTGTTGGCGCAGGAACCTGTGAAACATGAGGGGGGCGCATAGTTGTTGGTTTTTCGTATCCCAGGGAGGCTCTTTGAAATTGAGGATGATGGATGTCGCATTCTTGTTGGGTTTTCAAGTTGATTTTGTACTTCCTTCCTTCCTTCGTCTTCGCTTTGCGTTTGTGTTTATAGATTGTGATTGATTGATTTTTTAATTTTATTTTTAATTAAATATATTTTTTACTTTCACTTTTACTTTTTTTTAATTTAGAATAGAATTAAGTCATTAGTCTGTCTGTGCCTTGAACCGTAAAAAGACAGAGTAAACGAAACGATTGACCGTAGAACTGCATGCGCGGCACATCCCTTTTAGAACAGTACGAGCGCCTAAGAAGCGAGTAGGTACATAGAATCTACATCGTATAGCATCCCAACTTGCTCTGTCGGGACAAAGCATGTGCTCGATTCTTTTTGGTAGACCCTGAACTTTAATTTTGAGGATAGATACGAGGGTTCCTGAAAGACCACCCAGGCGCTATCACAGGAGCCTCTGGAGCATCATATTCCAACCCCTCAAAAGAGTTGCAACACAAATAAGAATATATATATATCAAGGCGCACATTTTGCCCTCATCTACTTTCTTACTTTATTTCTTACTTTCTTTCATCCCCGGTGTGGCCGTTGCCTTGAGGTTTGACGTTCTTCCAGGCTTTTCGACGTTGGAACAGAGTCGGCCATTCTTCAAATTGCCACGTGAAGTGTCGCCATTCGCTCAGGATTCGTGACAATCAGCTGTTGCTAGCTTTGACCATTTACTTGTTATCCCTTGCTGGTTCTGCTGAGGAGCTGACACCAGTGTACGCTGCGCACGTGCATACCAAGCCTGAATAAATGAATAAGTGAATGAATGAATGAATGAATGAATGAATGAATGAATAAATGAATAAGTGAATGCATGAATGAATGAATGAATAAATAAATGTGTACAAGTTGTTCAAGAATCCAGTAATGAATGTGTACAGGTTGTTCAAGAACCCAGTAATCTACTGACCGGCTCGAACGAAAGCTCGTGTCGGAGCGGCGAGTTCACTCGCAAAGCACAGGCACGGATCTTTGAATGAAGAGCTTAGACTTCGACCGCCTTCCCCAACATGCTTCTCCCAGAAGATCGGCACAGCCTTCCTCAAGTCAGGTCTCATGGTAGTCTCATCCATCCACTCACCAGCCATCGCTGTCTACGAGATGGTGCCGAGAAACTCAACTACTCTTCCATTATCGCTACTGCTACGTCTTTAAGATCCGAAAGACCTGTTCGAGTGAGCGAGCCTTGCAAGTTTCAAGACGGACGAGCCAATCTGCTGAAAAACCCGTACTCTAGTGCGGTGCGTTGCTCGCTTTTTTCTTGCTTTTGACATGACCTGAAGGACTGTTCAGGTACTTTTCAGAGGTACGCTCGCATGCCCAAGCGCAATTTAAGTTGCAAAGCGAGTCTGTACCAGAAGGTTTCCCCTTTCCTTGAAAATGAGTGAATGAGCTGATGACCGTGAACGAGATGAAGGTCTTTCACGCGCGTACACACACACACACCTGGCCCCAAATCGACAGACGAGCATAAAGCAACCAAGCGAAGAAACAGATGCATAGACGATAGACCATAAGAGTTTGCTGACAAGTATGTCCATTACTCCAGCTGGTTCTGGCTTGCTTTGGTTTGTAAACCGGCGGGTGCTTCGTGGCCAGTTTTATGGTTTGGCGTGCTGGATAAAATCGTACCTTGCTCTACGAAGATGCCAAGCAGCACGCGGATGAAACTTTGAAGGAGAGCCTACTTAAATGAAGTCGACCTACACTGTGCAGAGCCTGTGAAATGGTTTTGCTAGCTAGCAGCAAAGCTAACACCACGTAATTAAAGAGCGGGAAATACTTACGCATGCACAATTGTCGCCCTTTCGACCATTCAGAGTATTGACGTTTTGTCTGTCCCCGTGTGATTCGAAGTTCATTTGCATTCCATTGTTTTTAATTTAAATACGAGCAGCAGGGACCTACTTCACTGCAAAACAACTCAAAAAGTGTCTGCTTCGCAGCCTCCTCTTTTAGTGAAGTTGAAGGCTGGGTAATCTTGCTTTGTACGCACCGAGTCATGTCGTCTTGTTTAATTGTTATGGTCTTTGATGTCGCTGCGGCCACTTCTTTCAAAGAGACCCCTCACAGGTCCCAAACCACAGTCTCTAGAGTGCAAACGAAGAAGTTTACATACCCAACGATCTGCTTCGCGACCCTCAATTTTATATCTTGTCATTCTAGCCCATGAAGATAGAATCGAATACAGAGCGTAAAGATCTCCTCTAGCTCCTAGATGATACTCCCAGGATGCGACGCCTGTGCAATTTTTTGACACATAAGAAGGATAATAGATACGCGCGAACGGCAATTGAAGTGGGATAATTTTTACCAAGAACTCACCAAAACGGAATGAAATATCTTTCTAGCCAAAGAAAGAGCTTGTTAGTGAAGTATATTGTCAATGAGGGCTAGGTTTGTGTGATGACAGCGGCATCCGAAGGTCGGTGGAGGGTAGTCATCCTAATGGATCATATTCCACTTGAAACTTGGAATGGAAGAGGTCTCACAAGCAGCAATAAAAAACCAGCAGTCGGTCTATCTGAGAGGAGGCGTTTCTTATGTTGTAGTAAAGTGTTGTGCACATGCCTGTGATAAATTGCACAACATGTATCCAGGTATACTGCAGCAAGACTGTGCAGGAACCATCGGCTCTTGCTTCCAATAGCCTACGAAGTGGTGGCCCGCTCAATCTTTGAGAAGCATTCTTAGGAAAGAGACCAAGGAAACAAATCAGAGAAGTACTCTTAAAGTTTGCATTTCTGCGTCTAGAGAAGGTATGTAGATTGTTGTCAAATTTGGGGGGAAATACACCTAGTTAAACAAGCTAGGCAATTGAATGTAATTCCAAATATCCATATACAAAAATTTATACTGATTTCCTGCTCAATCTTACGTAGTATACACATAGTGAAACTACGATTACTGCGACAACTTGGTATAACTATAACACGCATAGATCTAAGGTTAGATAAAGGCATAAGTAGTCTGTCATAGCTATGGTGGAGTTTGTGCAGAGCGTTGCAAGTTGAGATTTATGTATAACGGAATTCAAGTAAACTGTACTAGCCCAATAGTAAAACAGAAAACCAAAACATGGCGCACAGTAAGACATCTTTCCGGTCATATTTATTTCTAACCTTGAAATGAATACCCATCGCATTCGATATTAATGAATAGATATGTGCTGCTTATTCTATCTAATCCATGGCCTTTGAATTCATGATTTGGTTATTTCGTTTCTGAGCTCTAAATTTTATGACTTCAAAAAACTACCATGCGTGTTTCTCACAAAATGAGGAATTCAATGACATAAATTTCAATTTCTTGACTTTCTTTTAAGATACCTCAGACTTTTTCTGAATTCTTAGATTAATTTTCAAGGAAAATCTCAGATCAAACGAACCGCCAAGTAATTTCTTGTAAAGCTTCATCATCCGATATGCAAGACCATCGAAGATTCACATTGCAAGATAAAGATTAGGAGCACAAGGACAGCACAGATATTTATTTCATATTCAAGTGTAGGATCCGCTCAAAATGTAGATGATAAAGATACTTCTGAGATTTCCAATCGAAGGGACTAGTGGACAAGACACTACTATAGTTCTTGGCAGCGTCCCTTTGTAAAACCCTCGTAGACATAGGGCATACAATAGAACAAGAGTAGGTCGTCAGATTCATGTGGCTGCCGGAGTCAGGAATCAAAAGTGTGACTACAAATAACCTGCACCCAAGTATGGTGTAACTTGAATCGATGGTTGAAGAGGGTGAGTTAACCTAACCCCATCAATTATCTCTAAAATTTTTCCAAGAATGTCTTAGCCTCCTTAATTACTACATGAATCCATCTCTCCTGGAATTCATTCTCCAGGACAGCAGTTTGCTAACTCTTTCATTCTCCAGGACAGCAGTTTGCTAACTCTGAAATCAACCTTCTTAAAGACTTCATAAAGACCCTCGCCTTTACAGTCAATCTCAAGCTGTCCAGAATCATCTTTTAGCAGATACTCTGAAGCTATCTCGCTTCGTGTTGGCTTGCTTGTGCTTTGAATATTTGAGAATTCCCAGGGTTGCTTGCACTGGCTATACAAAATTTTGGGTCGCATTCTTTTCAACAGTCCTCAGTACCTCAGCTTGAGAGAATATGATTAACAGATCCAAACAATAAGTCTGAATTATCTCAATTCCTGCTGGAAGGCTTTTATATTCATATTTGCATAGGCCTACACTAACTGATCAACTATACTGGGAGCTATTCAGGTGCCAACACCTCCATAATTGAGCATCTATGTATAAAGACATAATGATAGCCTCTAGCAAGTCTACCTAAGCCCCAACAATCTAAGTTGTATACAACTTCATTGATCACTGACGATTTCCAAGCCATTCAAGTAGAAATTTTTCTATCCTAGGCTTGCTCTTTAACCATAATGGTTCAAAAATGCCATAAGACAGTTCTGGGATCATCAATCGAAGGGTCATGTGAACGTTACCAGAGTTCTTGGCATACTCTTGGCTACGATTAAAAGTCCTGAACTATTAGGCGTTGCATATTATAAGAACGTGGCTATCGAGGCGAAGCGTTGAGACCAGGGTACCTCAAGAGTGAAATTATACTAGGCAACTAAAGGATTAAGTAAGGACAAACCTGAATTAGTATTAAAGCACTGTATACTGTATAATAGATGAGCTTGGAAATTAAGTATGTGGTAAGGAAACTGTAGAAACCGGGGCGTGAAGGTTCATTCTATTTTCAAGAGAATGCGGATAGTGAAGTTCGAAGTAGTGAAGAAGGGGCTGAATCAATCTTAACTCTTTTCTTGTATGTGACACAAACAATGTCTAGTCAGATTCAGTCCACCTTGCTCTCTATCTCCCTCAGATCAGTGGAGCATTAACTTTCAAAGCCTGAGTTTACAAGGTCTTAACATATATTCTTAACATCTTAATGGGTCATGCCTTTCTTTATCTTCCCAGCCCTCTCTAGCTGGGAAGAAAATAAACCCTGGTATCGATTACGATAATTGAATATGCTATTTATAACGTTATAATGAGAACGAAGATCGTTGGATATTTAGTAGCAATCTAAATTTTAACTCCCGCATAATTTGAACTTCTTATGTCCAGGGTATTCTGGAATTGCCTAATATACAATCAATCTAATATTCTTCCACCTTCATGTGTGAAATAAGTTGCTGGCAATGCTGAGATTTCCTATCGAAGGTTAACATGTACAAGATATTACCAGAGTCTTGGCACCCTTTTATAGGTTCTAAACTAGTAGGGATTGAGTAACATAGACACTTGACTAAAGGTGTAAGGCCAAAAGGACTTGAGATTAAACGTGTATCACTTAATCAAGTGAATCTTAAGTGCAAGCCTCAATTACAATGTGAGGAAATAATTTGACCTAAACTCTCGGGTTTCTTTGTGTAGTCCAGACCAAGTGTTAATCTCCCAGTTACAATATAGACCAACTAATCTTCAAGGATAACTAATGTGACAAGCCGAAATACACGGTAACTTAGTAAGTAAGTTTAACCGTGTACTTAAACGCTGTTAATGAGACGTGATTATGATTACTCAGACGAAGAAATGTCTATGATGCCAGTTACTACTGAGACTAGGATTGTCGGTTGTCTTGTTGACTGTGCTTGAGTAGATTCAAATGCTTCTGATCACTTGGGGCATTTTGGGTCTGCTGTCTGATTTACTTTGCAAACTCCTCTCGACGTTTGCCTTGTTCCCTTCGTTCCTTGGATGCAAACGCGTTATGGTGGCAAAGAGTTATTCCTTTAAGTCTTGCAAAGTCATGTCGTAGTATCCTTTCTAAGTAGCTGTAGCTTCATATTCGTCGTCAACCCCTGGTTGGTCAAGGGTTAACTTTCATCACCTATACTTCATTAATTAAAGATTTTGAGGTCTTCCATTTAAGAACCTAAAGGTTTTGCATTGCAGAGTCATTTTGGAGGGAGTTGCTAAAAAAACTTCTAGCCCGTTCATATTATCTATTTCGTCATTATCGCGAAAAATATTTGCGTAGTGTTGATTCTCCTGGGACTCATACTTAGAAGTGCGTCGACAGCTTTTTCGAACCACAGAAAAGACCACGACTAAGCTTCTGCGTTAGTTGTGATAAAGATCTTGTTAAGTCAAAGCAGGCTAGTTCAATCTGGGAAAATTATATCTGGTGGAGACATTCTGAAAATAATTAGTCGGAGTTGATGACTGCTTGGTGTATGGGACACGCATCAACCATGGTCCGTATAACTTCAATTGAATTAATATGAATTCTACAAAAAAGGGATGCTATATTTCCTTGATTCAGGTTGATTCGATGATTTGGACCTTCTGTTTATTTGGCAAACCCCAAGATAACTTCTATCATAGCTACTCCTTGACAGACCATTAGAATTGAAGCAGTGATAGTTCTAATGCTCGATAAATTTGGGGGAGATTAATCAGCCTCAAGGCTGCCCATATTCAATAAATATAAAAAATGTCTTGGAGTCTGCTGAGATCTCCAATCAAAGGAGCTAGGAGACAAGGCATTTTCAGAGTTCTAGGTGCTCCATTGCGGGGCCTTAGGCTTTAGGGCTTAAATGCAATAGAACTCGGCATTCAGATCTTATTAATTGTAAAGCCACGAGTACATATGCATCCGCTAGAATCAAGTATAGCAGAATCTAAAATGATGGTTAGAGAGGTAAGTTAAATTAACTTTGTTAGCTATATTTTACACAGATCATGTCTGTTTTAAAATCCTAATTACGACATCGATCAGTCGCCTTTGAATCCACTTCCAGGACAGCTAATTGTTAACTTTTGAAACCAAAGTTTACAAAGCCTTCTTAGAGCCTTCCTCGAGCATCTTACTTTTGTTTTGATAGTCAAGCTTTACCTGACCAGATTCGTCTTTCAGCAGATTCCAGGTACTAAGACTAGTGTCGAGCCTTACCAGTTGCTGGAAGCATTGGCCGAAAGTCGTAGACTGGCAGTGTAGAAAGAAGAATATTACGTTTTAAAGATAGCACTTTGAAAAAGCTAACTAAATAAAGGCTAAATTACAACTAGCTAGGTGCGGTCGGAAAATATGGAGCCAAGCATAGAGGGCACTCTAAATAGATTAGATTTGCTACCCTTATAAATGATATTATAAAAGATGTTATTTGATATTAGGATTTTGCTGAAAGACGAATCTAGTCAGCTATTAATTATGAATATAAAGAAAGATACTTGAAGAAGGCCTAGATAAGTCATAAGAAGGTCTCATAAACTATGTCTTTTGGGGTTAGTGATCTGCAAATCGAGGGTAGAATGATCCGTGTAATAATTAGGAGAAGCCCCAAAAGACTATTACTTAATAGTAGGGAATCAATATGTTGAATTTCAGTTCCCAGCTACCTTGAATTCACAGCCACGCATATGGTTGTCTAGGTCGAATTTTATGTAAGTCCTTACTCTTTGTGGGATTATAATGAGACACCAGGTACTGTAGCATTGTCTCAACTACATAACACTTCGATAGGAAACCTCAGTATTAGGTGCGTCTAAACATTCCATCAAACATTAGATTCCGTTCATTTTATATATTTTTGCGCAATGTCAATTGTTGAGTATTCAGTAAAAAACTTTAGTAAGAGCTCGAGTGAAGCTCGATCTTGCGAAAAAGTAGTTCTATGGTTAACCAAAAAACCATTTTTGACTACTTCAAACAATCAAGCGGTTGGTTAAATTCAAGACATAAGGCTTACTTACTGTTATCTTTGGACGAAGTAATTGTAGCCGCGTTTTGTTTTCAGACCTTTTAGGAATTATTCTCCACCTTGATATTGCTGAGCATTATCAGGAACTCGCAGCATTTGTAGCTATATTGTCTGTATTGTCCAAAGGGAAAACGTCCATTCGTCTATTTTCTCAGTCATTCTTTCAGAATAAATCTTCTTGCCTGGGTTCTATTGAAAATATATGAGGACTACTATATTTATTTCATCGTCTTCTCGGTTGGTTTAGTTCTATTCATATACCTACTTTGATTTCTTAGGATCAATCATATTGCGCGACAAGCCTCTGATGATGTCTTGCCTATAATTTCCTTCGTTGGGTGACCCCAGAATCATGGTCCCCGAAAGATATTTCATGATTATTATTACTTTTGTTGTGCAATCAACAGAAGGAAAGCACAATTTGAAACATTAGTGTAACTTCTTTATAGCCCTGAAAAAATAAAATTAATCATGGGGCAAAATATCATGGATTTTGCTCAAAAAACATGTAGCTTGTAGGATTTATCTCCTTCTGATACTTCTTGAAAATAAACAACGCATCTGGCATTCTACGAAAACTTCTAGGAGTCGCAAGAATTCTATCTTGTGTCGTGCTTTGACTATCCAGCCCGCATGCCAAAAACAATGTTAAAAAAGCATGTGTGAGCTAAATCCACCAAGACCCTTTGATTAGCCCATTCTGCTAAACATAGCGCATTTCTAATACACGGCATATTTCTATCTGCAGCTTGTAAGCTGCAGACTAGTATACAGCCTCCAATATTGTGTCAACTATCCTGGTGCCAACAATGTGTCTATGGTTTGCATGGCATTGGAATTCTTGATTTTGTTCATATGCAAAGAGTACCTAGTACTTATGTATTCTCCTAACAATAGTATTCAATAGCACTCTAATGAGGGGAAATGGGTTGCGCAACGACGACGATTTTTGCCATTGAGACAAACACACCAACGAATAAGAGAGCTTTAATGAAGGAACCAGAATGAGCAAAGCCCAATCGAAGTTCTCTGTAAGATCTATCTCACAAAACCTGAACCTGATTCACCTTTCGAAGCCTTCCTTTAGTGGGAGTTAGTAGAGAGTCTTAACTATCAGTGATGGCTTTTGAGGCAGCCATGGCTTCGAGCGCAAGCTCAGAAACCAGAAAGCCATGCAACGGTGTTCACAGTGCGACGGCGCAGCAACGAAATGAACTTGTGGATTTTATGACTCCGGACGCTCGACATGCTATTGCAGTAAGTCCACTACGTGGAATCACCGAAGACTGGTTACATGATTACTTTGCTAATTTTGGGCTTGTTTATAGTGTTAAGATTGTACACGAGTCCGTGGCCCTCGTGCGGTTCTACCTTGCCAGCGCTGCAGACGCCGCTGCAAAACAAACTTCTCACAACTGTGGACAGCGTATGTTGCACGTGCGGGCAGCACGGTCTGAGGACCGGGCGTGGCCTCGTGTTCCAATGTCTCTGGGAAAATGCTGCCAGGCACTCGAGTATTATGTAGGGATGTACCAGCTCACAGCCGAGCCAAGGCCCGTGGCGTTTCTGAGGACAGAGGAGGACAGTCATGAATATGTGCTTCGCACGCGAGCGATTTTGGATATTGAGGCTTATGATATCCACATCATGGGTAGTGGTTTTGTAGTGTATGATGACCAAGAGGAACAAGTGTTACTTAAATCAAAGGTTGTTGTGAATTTGAACGAGCCACGGGGTCAGGCACTACGGGATGAAATGGATAAGGCACGCGTAACGCCTCGTAAGTTCAAACAGCTTGGAGAAGCTATCCATAATGTATTTAATGCTGCACGTGTTGCTTGCTTTCTACAACTCAGACTGATTATGCGACGGATGCAGAATGGTGATACTGAACTTATTAGGGCATACAAGGATACATCGCCGCCACCCTGTGAATAGGAGTGCCAAGGGTGTATTTTTAGTAAATATTTATAAATTATTGTTAATATGAAGTAGTATATGCGTTCTATGGAACGAAAATGCGGCGGTGACTTTCTCTGGTGATGCAAATTTTCAGAGAACAGACATCCCCCCTTTTTAAAATCTGGTTTGCAAAGCTGAAGGAGAAGCAAATAGGGGATGATGAGTCTGAAGTTTGGTCTGCCGGTGACGCCACTCCAAATAGGTAAATAAGACGTATGTATGTTTGAATTGATCAAGACCTTGTCCAAGCATATGATTCTGTGTTTCGTTTGTATTTGCATTTGCGAGAGATTTTCTTTTCATACATGAAACTTGTTGGAAAAAGGAAAGCAAACAGTAGCAAAATAAGAAAAAATGCTCAATTCACCTGGAGTACTAGCTACTACAGAATAAACACATTGCGAGAAGTACTCGCCTAGAAAGAACATTTTACAATCCGGAGGCACCGATTGCCATTCCACGCGCCAAACGTGCAATATACGGATACATCAGATTGGAAATATGTGGCCATCTTACCTTATGATGCTTAGATCAGGATAGAGATGTGGTATTACATGATGCAAAAACCGAGTGCGTCGCTGAAGCTACATCTCACTCGCAATCGCTGCACTTTTCGAAAACATTTCGCAGTCGACGTCATTTTGTCGTTATCATCTCTAATGATGATACCATTATTATCGATGATGTAATAATGTGGATCATCGCGAGTTGCTGGTGATTGCTGGTGATACTCACGATATTGTCCAGGTGACATTTGGTTGTGTGCACTTCAGAGCTCACACCTGCGCAAACCCTAACGCAAAGATTACTACCTCACTAGTTTCAATTTGACGTAGCGTGCACAGTTCACTCATGCTCTCTTACTGCATCCTCGATTGCTACCAGCGACCTAAGCAGCGGTAGAAGCTCCTTTGGCTTAATCTGCACATTGGTGTCACACGGCGCAACACCTGGGTGCATCTCAATGAAGATGCCATCCGCGCCCGCTGCTATAGCTGTCCTTGCTGTGACGGCCACCAGAGATGAATCCCCTGAACTCTTCCCGGCACTTCCCGACGGCGGAGACTGGCATGCGTGCGTCACGTCCACCAACACCGGTACTTCGCACGCTCTTCGTAGCAGTACCACCTGTCGAGGATCAAACACCAGCTGATCGAGCCCAAGCATAATGCCGCGTTCGCAAACCGCCACCTCGTCACAGCCAACCGAGCGGCACTTTTCTACAGCATGTCCCATGACTGTAGGTCCCACCATTTGGCCTCTCTTGAGGTGCACGCCCTTGCCGGAATTCGCGACGGCCAAGAGGAGGTCGGTCTGCCGGCACAGAAACGAAGGCACCTGGAGGACATCCACGGCCTCCGCAACGATGTCCACATGCGCTGTCTCATGGACGTCGGTTAAAACAGGCAAACCCGAAGCGTCTGCTGCCTCCTGGAGCAGCTCGAGGCCTCGCAAGAGGCCTGGTCCACGGAAGCTGCGCAAGCTCGTCCGATTAGCTTTGTCCCAGGAGGCCTTGAAGACCACTTCAGACAATCCAGCCTCAGCAGCAGCTTCTGCGACAGCGCAGGCAACGTCGCGGACAAGTGAAACGTCGTCCTCAAGCACATTAAGACCAGCAACGAGTCCGAAACGTGGCCGAATAACTGCAGACGACGCAGCAGGAGTTGTAGAGTTAGCGAACGACTGCATGGAGGCCCATCTTGAGGACGTAACGCAGCGCCAAGGAAGCCGAGTGGACATTGTTCAGATGAAGACAGGACAAACGTTGATCTGGGGGATAGGCGCTCGACAGCTACACGCTGACGGAGCTGGGAACGGGCTAGCCAGACCAATTAAGGCGATTTGGGATTGGTCGCTGGTCTCGCTTTGAATTATTATTATTCTCAGCAGCTCTAGTAATCCTAAAAGCAAAAAGAGAAATGAAAAGAGAAACTCATTCGAAGTGGCTTTAGTGAGCAGCCTAGATTTAAGAGAGAGGAGATGCTATAGTCACTGCTAGCTATGACGGTTGTCTGGACGGAAAAACGATGCAGCGTCTTGTCGCCCTTGTATTAATAAACTTGAATCAAGAGAGTATTGTTTGTAATAAACACGCTCTCAACTTTATTGTGCTAATAAGCAACCAAATGCAAGATGTAAAACCATCTGCCCAACTCACCAGCAGCAAGTTCAGTATTTATATCACTATTCATACTATCAACAGTTCATAATTCGAGAAGGCTGTAACGCTGAAACATGCCAGAGCAATCGTTTATATCTGGTTGATCTGGAATATGTAAACAAACCTTTGATTCTATTGAAGAACGCACTCTATTCTTGACTTATCATATGCTCCAAAATAGGAGCAAGTTTGACTGATGGGTCTCATCTTGAATCTCGTGCCTCTTTGCACCGTCCTAAACAGTGTTGCAATACATTTGCTGTTTTTCTTCGATAGGCAAATAAACTTATATATAGATTATGAGGCTACACATGAACCTAGCCTAAACATACGGATCGCACAATTTTGGTTTTGCTAGTAGTAATTGCAATGTAAATTTACATCTCAAATCAAAGGGAAAAAAAGGGTGCGACTTGATACAAGTTAACAGAAAAACCTAACATATGGTACAATGGTGCTACGGAACTACGAACAGGTATTTTCAATTTTCCCCCTTGCCATCTTATCATAGTATTAACTGAACTTGAAGTTGCTTAGATTAGTCTTACCAATAGGTACTCATAATATTCCAAGACTCTTCATCCCATATCATTGGGCTGATTTAATAAGAGAATTTCGTGGAAGACGTGTTCTTTTATATTCAAAGTGTCAAAAGAGGGCGGACGCCACTGGAGATCGAGGCTGTTTGACTTTGTTCGTATCTTTGTTGCTCATAGAATGTGTTCATAGGGCTTGCTGTGTTGCAGTTTTGTGAACGTCAACATAAATGTAGACACAACCGAGACGGAACGCGTAATTGCAGAAAAAAAATCGAAGGGGTGTAGAGGCAATTTGCAAGCTAAGCAATGAAATTTCGTTTCATTCTTTTTCGAGATCCATAGCTTTTCATGGCTACGCGTCGTGTTGTTGTATAGGCTTTCACTCTTCATTGTTCACTCACGTGGTCTAAGTTTTGAAGTTTTGGTCTCTAGATTCCGAGTCCCTTTCCAAAAGTTCAGAGATCAAAGTTTCACTCTCTTTGGGTGAATGATTCGTCATTTCGGTCGCCATCACTCCAGATTCCTAGAGGTTTAGTGTCCAGACCCAGCGATGCTTTAGTTTGCTCGTTCAATAGATGTGATTGAGGTGTATCTCTCCCACATGTTTAAATTTTCGAAGTTGACTACCCATGTCCGTTGAAAGAGCGAGTGTCCATAGCGTGACCCAAAACGTCATAAATTAGGTTAGACACTAGAAAGCTGAGCGATAGATCACGAGCTGAAGAATAAGCATCTTGTTCAGAAACCGGTCATTTTAAAAGGAACGGGCTAATGAACAGAGAAATAAAAATTAGGCGGTATATATGTACCGGTTCATGGCCTTTACAAGCAGATTCAAATAGTTACCCGATGTATATTTCGTCTCATGACAATTCATACGATAGGATCCGGCCAGATAAAACTTCTTGCTAAACCTATTCCTGCAATATTCACAAACGAATGGGCAAGGGAACCTTGTGTTTAACTCTCTATAATTCGGGGCATTTTTGTATCTTGAACAAAAGAGCAACATAGGGACTTCAATAAGCCATGATATTGATGTCTCAAAACTATGAATGAATCCATTGCCTCGATATATAAGGACGGGGTGTTTTTCTTCTGTTTCAGTACTCCCATGGCTTTCTATTCTTCCTTTCCTTTCTATGCACCGATTATTCCCGTATGCACCGCGATTCGGCTCCCTGGTTCCCCCTATTCACATATGGCGAATGCACGCGGTCTCAAACGGACTCTGCTCATGAGCGTGCATTGTACCGAATTTGTACCGAATAAGCTGCCAACCAAGTGAGAAAGTCAGGTGGACAATCAGCCTTTCGACCCCCACCAAGTTTGTATTGTCACTCACCAACTCACCAGCCAGGTCCAGTTCCCTACCCGGCTGCATTTGCAGCGATTCTGGCATCACAGCCTTCGCCAGCTTGTGCTCAATGCAGGAGGCACCAGACAGCCTGGCTCACGTTGTTGCTTCCCTTCTCCCAAAGTACACTGCCATACAGTCTCATCAATAGCCCTATGGCTAACGCATACCATAGGAGTAAGCAAGTTGTAACCCCTCAAGTCTGCAGATAGCTATCGCCGTGAAAACCCTTGCAACCTAGCGGAAGGACCTTGGATTGGCAGCCAGCTCTCCCCGGGCCCAATCAAGCGGTGGTGCTGCAAGGTTAACTAAAGCCCATGATCTGGAGCTTTTCAAAGGCTGCGTCTCCTTGAAGCAGAGTAGGGCAGGTCAGAAATCGAGAGGCATATTGAGAGTCCCGACTAAAACGATGTCGCCACCAGGGTCGAAATGCCCTGTCACTCTTTATAGTAATAATTTCAGCACGTGGCAATCGAGATTTTTTTAAAGTAGACGCATACGCAAAACTAACCTACCCTCGAGATTGTCAAATGGTGCGTACCGCACGCACACTGGTGCCACCGTCTGTTTTGATCTTTCGTCTCGCAAAATTGTGCAAGTACGAGGTCTCCTGGCTTGATGCAAATTACTTAAAGAACGCCTGGTGGTCGCAATGACCTTGGTTATGTCTGGTGCTGCAAGGCAGCCATCGGGAGCGAGCCTTTCGTCGCATTGGACGGAAACCAAGACCCTCAGGTGTTGAATGAAGTTCGTTTTTGAACCAGCGTAGGAGGAGGAATCTGGCGATAAAACTTTCGCTAAGGCGACACCAGTAAGCATAGCAACAGTCTGCACAGGTGGTTCTTTAGGCATTCTCGGCCACCTACCACGTGTATACATACCATTGCACTGCATTAGTAAACAAATGTGAATAAATGTAAACAATTCAGGTTCTCAAAGGCCTGACTCTAACTTCTCTAATAGGTAGGTAGGTAGGTAGGTAGGTAGGTACCTGCTCCTCCTCCACAAACAACTTACTTTAAGCGAAAACCACACGACGAGAGGTTCTCCAAAAGTACCTATATATAAAAGAATTGCCGGGGTTTATGCCCACGTAGGCCTTGTAACTTGGCATTCAAGCTCATCCCAATTGTTGTTCCATGCGTTCCATATATTCCACAAGATCCAGTTCCTGGTGGAGTTCCAGGAGCTCTCGGAGTGACTTGAGTTCCGTCTCAGACACGGCGAAAAGATCGGCCAAGGCCAAGGTCTTGTGCTCGAGATCTCTGAAGAGGCTCAAGAGTGCCGAGAAGACGAGTCTGTGCAGGGTCCAGAGACGCCTCGCGCGACGTCGTTTTCTTCGTTGTCATCATCATCTTCATCATCATAACCTGTCTCTGGATTTGGCTGCGGCGTTCGGGCGGCAGTTAGTGAGCTCGAGGATTTTCGTTAGTTTCCGACGATAAAAATAACTTGAAATAGCCTTATTATTTCTATATGCATTTATGTATACGTATTTTTCATTTGTTTTAATAAATTTTTAAGTAGAAGATTATTTTTTGAAATTCCACAGATATATGCAGACAGACTGCGTGAGAGAGAGAGAGAGAGATATATGGACGGAGGTTTTCTTTTTCTTTTTTGTTTGGAAAATAACCCAGAGGAAGAAGTAGTAGGCACCTACGATACGACAGCACGCAGAGAAGAAAGCGCTGAGAAAGATTCCGAGCGGCGGCTTTCAAGGCAAAATGGCTAGAAAGAAAGAAAGAAATAAAGAAAGAGCTCCTCAAAGTCGATGTTTTCAAGTAAGCAATTGATCCTCCACAAACTCTGGCAGTAAAGTTTTCAACCGCTCATTCAAACAAAAAATTCTTATTTAAACTCATAAAGATCATCTTGAAATCTTAAACAAACAAACAAACAAACAAACAAACAAACAAACAAACAAACAAACAAACAAACAAACAAACAAACAAACAAACAAACAAACAAACAAACAAACAAACAAACCAATAAGAAAAAAACGAAAGTCGCTAGAGCGAAGAACTCTGAAAAAACGATCGCAGGGCCGGAGCTCCGATCTCTGCAGTACGGAGACGCAGCAGCTTTCGAAGCAGAGCTATAATCAAGCGACGACTCAACACAGCAGACGGCAATCGCTTCGGCCTCAAGGCAACTTCAGGCGCCGTCATTTCTCTCTCATCATGGCGCACTTTAGGTTCCCGCTTCGGCACTTTGAAAAGCCGGATACACTACGCACTTAGAGGGGACTGCTTTGTCATAATAGGTCCACTGTCGATTTTGCATACGGACAGCAGGAAAAGGAATGCCTCTGTATCTTCTCTGTTTGTGAATTATTATAACAGTTTGCGAATGATAGCAGTTTGTGAAAAGGAGGAATCGAAATGATGGAGAGGCATGGAAAGCGGAGGAGAAGAGAGACTTGAAGAAGTTATTATTAGAAGAAGAGAAGAGCTGCGAAGGAAAGAATCCAAAGGACTTTGACTAGAAAAGTAGTGGTTGAAAAGAAAAGAAAAGAAAAAAAGAAAAGAAAAATGATTTAAAAAAAAAAAAAAAGCCTAGATACTCGTTCCTTTTTTCCTTTTCTCGCGCGCTCGCTGCTTACTGGCCGCATAGGCAATCGGTAGGCACGCGAGGCAGTTCGCGTCTTAAAAGAGTCAGAAGGTTTTAGTTTGCCGGTAGCAATGTGTATATAGATAGTGTTTTGCCTTGGCTTTTTCATTATTCATAATTTATAAATATTCATATTTGTTTTCCAGCTTTAACATTTCTTTGTTTTTCAAAAAAGAGTTGATAAATAAAATACCGTGAGATACCATAGTACTTGGTGTATACATGTATATACAAATTAAAAAATATTGACAACAATTAAAGAAAATAATAATTATTATTGAGGACGATAGGTACTTTGGACACGCGCAAAGATGGCTCTCACATTGGTTGCACGCGACCAGCCCCTTTCCGGACTGAGCAACCCGCACAGAGTAAAGGCCAAGATACCCCCATCAAGGGCATTTCGCCAGTCTATGGAGGTGTATACCACAAGTTTAGATATACCTTAAACCATATAAAGCTGCTGACTAGTGGAGGTTTCGCCGGCCCGGATGAACTCCGGTGAGGGCCGCCTTAACTCCAAGTCTCGGGAGAACCTTGCCTACTCCCAGTTGAGCGAGGGGAGCGGAAGTGAAGTATACCTCCTGTAAAAGAGACTTATGGCACCCCGTGCAAGTAGCTTATAGCCTTCCCAAATGGAGTTTCTGCACTGCAAAAGTCGGGAGTACCTGCTCAGCTGCCGGAGAAACCTCGCCCTGCGCTGGTAAGAAAGCTCAGATTTCTTCAAAGACGGACGGCTTCAGGGCTTCTCCATGAAACACCACTCTGTTAGTGCTCTCGAACCTCTTCTGCCTCCTGGAAAAGCCGTCAGCTCCAGACAGAAGGCTTTCCACGAGCCAGAGGAACGAAAAACCTCAGCTTTCCAAGCAGGCCCTGTCTCCACCAGCCAATATCCCTAGACCATAGAAGAGAGCTAGCTAAGCGCATTCCAGGTAAACAGGTACTGGTAGTAGCTGCTAGTACTCCCTCTCTGCCCTTCTAAAGGAGCAGATATATGGGCTTATAGTTTTAATTTTATAATTGATAAGAAATCAATAAGTGGAAAAGGGGACAAGAAAGGAGAGAAGCATCATCATGTATCATATGTTGTGAATCTATATCTCACTTTAAACACTGTTTGAAATAAATAAATAAATACATGAATGAATCAATAAAATTGAAGAAGGAAACAAAAAGCAGGTAGCGGAGGATCTCCGCCGCTCCGTTAAGGGTCCTGGATGGCTTATCTATCAGCTTGTCGGCGACACAGGAGAGCGATGGCTCCGAAATGGCGGAGCGTAATTGGAGGATTTTTTAACTCCTCGAGCGATGTAAAGGTCTCTCGACTCGATTCTTCAAGTTTGTTTGGATTTCAGAAACTTGAATGGTCTGCAGAAGTGTACTGAAAGTGCTACTCGATGAAGTGCGTTTCTTGACTTCGAAACTTACTTACTTACTTACTTACTTGCTTCCGTTTCTTCCCTTTTCCAACTTGAGGCTGTTTTTGTCCATGGGTGCTAATTAGTTATTTAATGTTTTTTAATTATTAAAAAAAAAAAAAAAAAAAAAAACAGCGCCACAAAATTAGACATAAAATTCATTCCGAAGGGTTCAACTAACTCTGCGGAGACGGCTGCGAAGACCAAAGAACGAGAGTTTCAAGCCTCGTCCTTCGTGCCTCGGAGCCCATATTTCTCCCATTCTGCCCCGGCAACGGTGTGAAGCAGCAGAAACAAACAGCTGAAGTTAATTAATATTCCTCTTTGTCCTTTTCAGACCTTTTTTAAAGCCGTGCTATCTTTGTTACAATTTATTTTTCATTTGACCATAAGATTAAAATAGTAAATAAAAAATAACAAGACATACTATACCTTGGGACTTTCATAATGCTATGGGAAAACTGAAAAATACCGCGAGCGAAAGAAGCCTCTTCTAAAAAACCTCGTTCTTTATCTTTACTTTAATAGATACGTCTCTGGAGCCATCGATCAATCAATCTGCCAGTTTGTAATCAACACATTCTGCAATGGTTCTTCAATTCTTGCCCATCGTGGCTGTTGAGGCCCTTTTCGCTCCAGCCAGCAGCAGATGAGCTCTTTCCTCGCCAATTCGCTTCTCTCCAAAGCCCAAGCAAGGCATTGGAAACGTGAAGTTCCATGCATTTGATTGGTCATTTGTAATGCACGTGGCCTTTCAGAGCTCTGAGGCGCCATGAATGAACAGGCGTTGAACTCGTATGAACCGCTGGCGAGCAAAAGCGGAGGGCTACTGGCCTCCTAAGTTAATCCGTAGGACTGCTACAGAGAGAGAGACCGCTCGCGCCTGGGCCACTCATCTTGGGCTCCGAAAGAAAAGAGAATGAATTTGGATATTCAGTCATGAGGGAAACGAAATTTTCATTTGGTTGCAGTAGTTTTAGTTTTAGAATTTAAACATAAATAAATAGATAAGAAAATATTTTGAAACAACTTTCCAATAAGCTGCTGCTAAATTGCTAAATTCCTGGAACTCCGAACGGAGGGAGCGAATGAATGAATGGCGGCGAATGCTCATCTCAGGCTGCCAAGGCCTTCAGCGCAAAGGCAAAAGGCGCACTTCTGCGCTCATATAACCTGCTTGCTTGCTCCTCTGCCCTTGAAAAGATAGATCCGTGGTCCAAATGGAAAGACTTTCACGCTTCCATTGAGGAGTAAACGAATGAAAGGTAAATAAATAAACAAGTAGATGCATTTATTTAAAAATAGAAATAAAATACAAACATCTGTTTTATTCTAATTTTATTTATTTAAGTTGAGTAAATTGATAATCATAATCATAATAATAGCAATCAAAGAGAAGAGAAAAGGTGGCAGTTATAAGAAACCCAACCAATGGAGAGAGGGAGGGCCCGTGCCTCGCTTCGTGCCGGTGAGTTCAAGTCATGAGCCAGCACAGATTCGAGAGAAAGCCGCCAGAGCAACGTGGGCTCCACAGACTTTAGAAGCGTAATGTTGGTCTGTCTGTCTGTTCGTCTGTTCCGCGTGTTTTGAAGCGACTTGCGAGCCGCAATAGATTGACTCGAGGCAGAAGCCATAGCTCGCAGTGCCATCAGTTCTCACTTTCTGCTCTGGTATCTTTGTACCATCGTAATCAGATTCGCGCAGCACCTAGTAACTACTAGCTAGTAGCTAGTAGCTAGTAGCTACCACACATAAGTAGGAAAGCGCTTCGTGATCACAGACGACCGTCCGAAAAGAGAGGCGTCCGAAAATGCCGCGCCGAAGTTTAATTGCAATTAAAGACGAGCAGAATTTAGGACTGCGGAACGCAAATTGCGAAAGTCCCAGGTAAGTACCCGCTCGTGAGGAGGGTAATACATGAACGTAAAGAACCATAGCAGGAACAGCGCCGGCCCTTGTTCAACGCGAGCACCGCCGACGATCGAGCGCCACCGCAGGGGCAAGCCTTACTGGGGTCGGGAAAGAAGACAGAGACCTCTTTGGACCTAGCCTGAACCCCCCCTGACGCTGGGGACCTGCCTGCGCTGCGCCTGGATCTGCCGATACGCAGCGTGGCTCTTTCTCTAAATTCTGAAGTCCGCCGCCATGGCAGGTGCTCTGACGCTCTGGATGCTGTGGCAGCGCGTGGTGGCAGTGAAGCAGCAGGCTGTTGCTGTTGCCAGCGCTAGCACTGGCCAGGATTCCAAGCGTCGTCGCCGCAAGTAAGGGTGTCCGAGAGCAGGATGCGCTCGCTCGAACTGGCTCGAGCTTGTTTCTTCACGGCACGTATTTCCAAACGACGAGGCTTCAAAGAATACGCCAAAAGGAGAGATAACATCTATTCATGAATCCTGAAAGCCTATGCTCTCGACCCTTTAGAGTGTATGTATCTCGTTATCGCACAGAACTCCCTGCCGGCTATCCTCGACTTCGTACGCCTTCTTGCCCTTGAGCCTTGAAGCTTGTGTCAAGCAAGCACTGAGGGCATCTCCAAAAAAAGGGAACGAAGAACCCGTGGTATTTCGGACACGCAGGGATTTCGGACACGATGTATTTTATCCTCTGCATATGTTAAAAAGGGTTGCGCAGGTGTCCTAAATGGCACGCACCAGAATAAAATACACGCTTGCAGACATCTTTCAAGCAAACAGGAATAACTTTTTTTTAAAAAAATATTTTTAATGAAAATGTTTGAAAAATGTTTGAAGAAATAAAACTATCATGTTATCATATGATAACAAAATACCGTGCCTTTAAAAGGATTCTAAATGTGGCTAGTATTCGTGAAATGCAGGAATCGATTGGAGAGCTGAGAAGAAGCACGTGTTGAGTACCTACACAGAGCGTTTTAGGCAGTCTTGACAGCGATGAATCTCATGAATGTCGTCCTAAATCCACCCCTGTCAAAGAAAAAGAGCGACGGAGCTCGTTTCTCCAGTACCTACCTTGTACCTGCTTACTTACTTACTTGCTTACCTGAATATCTCCTTTCGTAAGCTTTTCCTGCAATAAGATATTGATAATTCTTATTCCTCTACCTCTTTATGGATACATAGCTACTTGCTACGCTGTTGCGTCCCGTCGAGCGAGCAGCAAATCGATTCCTTTTAATTTAAAAGTAATTAAAAAAAATTGAAAAACCTTTCAAAACTGAAAAACCAAAGTGGTTTTATTTTAAATTTAATCAAAAGAGAGGCCTGATCTCGCTCAAACTTAATTTTCCATCGCAGCAGCTGTTTTGCTTTGTTTGCTTTCCTTCTGAGCGTAAGTAAAGTACGCCTCGCTTGCGAAGAAGCAGTTCTGACCGTTCTAACTGCAATCGGCATCATCTCTCATCTCCTCCTCCTTCACAGACAGAACGGAACGAAATGAAAAGAAGCGAAAGGAAATGAAATGAAATGAAATGAAAAAAAGAAATGAAAAGAAAACTCGAAGATAGAAGAGAGCAAAGGCAGAAGGAAGAAAAGAAGGAAAGAAGGGAGGGAGGGAGGAAGAAGGGGCCGCAACGTCCATGGAGAGCGCGACGAAGCCCGCCCTGAGCCGGCCAGGACAGGCGGCGGAGGAGGCGAGCGGGGCGGCTCCGGGCGCGGAAGAAGGGTCCGCAGGCCCCAGGTCTGCAGGTCTCCATCGTCTTTCCATATCCATCTCTCCATGCATATGTGTACCCATATAATATCCATATCCATCCTACATCATTCATTCATTCATTCATTCATTCACTCATTCATTCATTCTTTCATTCTTTCATTCTTTCATTCTTTCATTCTTTCATTCTTTCATTCTTTCATTCATGTATATACATACGTACGTACGTATAAACAATATCATGTACTATGTATATATATAAATTCATGTAACACATATACAGGTGTATGTATGTACATGTATGAATGAAGGAATGAATGTATGTATCGATTGGCTGAGAAGGCGCGATAGAGGAGAGCTCCGTTTGGTTCGATGATTGAGGAAAAGCAGAAGGATTTCGATAGTGGGGATGAATGAAATAAAAAAGATGAATAAGATGAATAAGATGAATGAAATGAATGGAGACGAACGGAGACGCATGGAATGAAAGAAGGAGTGAATGAATGAATGAATGAATGAATGAATGAATGAATGAATGAATGAATGAATGGGTGGAGAACGAGAGAGAAAGTTTGTACCTAGCGCTACCTATGACCATTATTTCAAGACATTGCGGTATCTGATTGGAAACGTTTAAGGTAGCTTTGAGAAGAAAAGGAATCACGTTTTCCATCTTTCGCTCGCTCACTCGCTAACTAAGCATGGCCGCATGATGTAAGTACAGCTAATATGTGTCCACTGCCTCGAAAGAAGGGAAGTTCTAGGTCTTTGAAAAAATAGAAAATGAAAGAAGGGATATGAAGGGAAGGAAGTAAAAGCAACTGTCACTCAGGTTGGCCTGCTTTTTGTAGCAAGTGGAGGTTTTTACTTTATTTTGTTCGGGTAGTTTGAAGTTGTATATTTATATGATTTAAAAAGTGTTATATAAAGTCGCCTCTAAAAGGGTAAAAAACATTTCATTCTTATATTTTATATAAATGAAGAAAAGCTAAAAGGCTGAGGACCTGTACTTCTGTTATCTCGAGAAAAGAGGTATTGGATGAGGGGCGAAGCCTCGATTGTCGACTGGACGGAGCGGATGGAGTTTGGAGAGACGCGTAAGGCGCTGCAAATAAGCACCCGAATCAACGAGTTCCTGTCAGGTTTGAAGGGTAGAAAGAAGAACAGTGTTTGGTCCGGTCTGGTCTGGAGAACCTAACCAGTTATAACTTCTTTTAATAATAATTTATTATTATTATTATTATTATTATTATTATTATTATTATTATTATTATTATTATTATTATTATTATTATTATTATTATTATTATTATTATTATTATTATTATTATTATTATTATTATTATTATTATTATTATTATTATTATTATTATTATTATTATTATTATTATTATTATTATTATTATTATTATTATTATTATTATTATTATTATTATTATTATTATTATTATTATTATTATTATTATTATTATTATTATTATTATTATTATTATTATTATTATTATTATTATTATTATTATTATTATTATTATTATTATTATTATTATTATTATTATTATTATTATTATTATTATTATTATTATTATTATTATTAAAAGGTCTCGTCATATTCTCCGCACTTTCATT
Organism: Schizochytrium sp. TIO01; assembly: GCA_004764695.1. Taxonomy (NCBI): domain Eukaryota; class Bigyra; order Thraustochytrida; family Thraustochytriidae; genus Schizochytrium; species Schizochytrium sp. TIO01. The sequence goes on along the minus strand of SMSO01000034.1, from coordinate 539,696 downwards.
TTTAATAAAATATAACTTTTCAGTGTTTAACTTAAATGCTTGAGCTTGGTTCATTCTTTTCTTTGTCAATAATTAGAGAGAGGAATTTAACTTTGAAATGAAAAGGGAAATAGCTCTGGGTACTAAAGAGCTCGTGGTAGGTAGGTGTTGTTATTATTATTCTATAGTGGTCAGGATGGAAGAAGTGTTATTTGCAAAACTAAAACTTGAAATTTACTCTCTTTTGGGTAATTTGAAACAAGACAAAAAAAAAAAAGGGGGGAAAAAAGGGATAAATGAAAAGATTGAATAGGAAAAGCCAAGCGAAGAAATGATGGAATGATTTTGATGATACCAACCAAAGCAGACGAGACGGCAAACCCGAAACAGGAGTGAGGGTGTGGAAGATCCAGAAAAGCTACGGGTGGCTAGCATCAGCTTGAGGCATGATGGGCCCCGAAAAGATGTTTCTGAGTGCTGCGGTGGTCGTTGGAGCCCTCCTCCAGGCATGCTCAGCTGGGTATGTGGAGCCCATGCAGCATGTAATTGCGACCATGAACTCAACAGTCCTCCCTGCTGGAGTCTCGGATTTGACGGCCACCGTCGTGGGATCCAAGGTATTTCTCTTTGGTGGCTGCTTGGCCCAGACTGAGACCGATGGTACTTGTACATCGGTGTCAAAGAAGGCGTACATGTTTGACCCGGAACCTGTCTTTGCCAGCCGGGATCTTGTTGAACTCGAAGACGCACCCAACGCCCGCTACCGCCACATGGCTGGCATGATTGGGGACAAGATCTTCATCATTGGTGGATCCGATGGTACTGGCACTAACACTAGCCAACAGGCTTACACAGAAATCGATATTTATGACACTACCACGGGCTCCTGGAGTACTTCTGCCGATGTGGCCTTAACCGAAGGTATCACAGACGGCACCGCCTTCACCATCAACGATGTAATCTACGTGGTCGGTGGCTGGACTGCCTCTTGGGCCGACTTTAACAACACCATCAGCATTACCGAAACAAATCTTACCTATTTGAATGTTAGTTTGAACGTGCAGCGTGGTGATGTTCAGTCTGTCATTCTTAGCGGTGAGGGATACGTTATTGGCGGCTACGGTGATGGTGATGGTGACAATGACTCTGAACACCTTAACACTGTTGAGCGCTTCGACCCCACTAACAACACCTGGTACCTTGAGGCTGATGATCTTTCTACCACCCGTGGTGACTCCACCATCAGCATTCTTAACGACCGCGTGTACACATTTGGTGGCCAGAGCACCAAGATGAACCACGGTAACGATAACCTCACATACGGCATTGCCAGTATTGAGGTTTTGTACTCTGGAGACTGGCGCTACGCTGGTGAGCTTGGTGATGACCGCTTTCGCGCGGCTTCCGCTACGATTGATGACACTGTGTACATCTTCGGTGGTGCCACTGTGAATGAGGGCACAACAAGCGAAATTAGTTTGCTCAGCAGTATCGTTACCTTCACCGAAACCTCCAGCCTTTACAGCCTTCCGACTGTCGTGCTTCAAGGCAGTGGTACTACTAACCCATCTACCTTTTTCTGGCACGTCTTTGACCTCTTCCACTCCGGAACCCGTATTCCTGTCAAAATGACGTACCGTGCCATCGGCAGTGGTGACGGCCAGTCCGAAATGATGGGTAACGAAGCTTCTGGATACCTCCCTTACACACAATTTGGATCTGGCGATATCCCCTTCAGCGCTGACGACTACGCAAGCATTACTGAGCACCACGTTATTGCCCAGATCCCCTTTGCCTTCGGTGCTGTCTCAGTTTATGTCAACATCCCTGAACTTCGTGCCGATTCCTCTCGTAGCCTTGTTATCACTGCGTGTAACCTTGCCAAGATTTACAACGGTGACATCACCAACTGGAATGAGCTCGCTAGCGCTAGCACCGAGAACAGCTGGCTTTCCAGTGTGGACCAAACTATCTTGCCTGTTCACCGTGATACCGGATCAAGCTCCACCTCTGGATTTACGACATACCTTAACGATGAGTGCAGTGATGAATGGAGCTCTGATCTCGTTGGTAAGCTCATTGACTGGCCATGCTCTGCTGCTGGCACTTGCACTTCCGATTCTGGATCTGGTGGCATTCAGGAGTACCTTGAAGCCAACGAATACTCTATTGGTTACCTCTCCGTCAGTCATGGCTACCCCGATGAGCTCTCTGAGATCACCCTCGTGAACAAGAACGGCGATCTTGTGCAGTCTTCCACGGCTGGAATCCAAAAGGCAGCCTCGGCCTACTCCGCCTGGCCTTCTAACATCACCTCCGACTACTCTGACGTGTCCCTTATTAACACCGATGGCTCGGATGCCTTCCCCATTGTCCTTGTCTCTTACCTCTACGTTCGCCAGGACCTGACCAGCCTTGGCTCTTCGGCTGCATTGCTCAAGGCATTCTTGCAGTATGTCCTCAACGAGGATATGGGCCAGGAGCTGATGACTGACTATAGCTTTGTTCCCCTCACCGATGACCTCCGCACAATGTGCTTGGACGGTGTCGACAACCTCCTTGAGATGCCTGCTGATGTAACCGAGTTTGTGTTCGAGTCTGACACCACTCTCGTGTACACCGGAGCTGGTGCTTATGTGATTAGTGAGAAGCGCGAGGTGATCACCCAGACTGCTCTTGAGGACATGGACGATGACATTACCGACCTCGAGGACCGTGTCTCTACCCTTGAGGACACTGCCTCTGCTGACCAGATTGACACCCTCAACACCACCATCCAGGCTCTGGTAGCTCGTGTAGCTTCCCTCGAATCTGGCTCCTCTTCCGCTGCTGAGTCAGACGATGACGATGAACATGTCCACAAGGAGATTGACCAGGCTATGGCTATCGCCACTGCTGCCATCGTTATCTCGGTCATTGAACTTGTCCTTCTTCTGATCCTGGGCTACATGTTGTACAAGATCCACACGGCTGTAAGCCAAGCCAAGCGTATTGGAAACGGTGGACGCCCTTCTCACGCTGGAAGCTCTCTTGAGCTCTCTCAGGCCTCCTCTGATAGCGCTTCGGCTGCTGTCCGTGTCGTCTAAAAGTGGCACAATCACAAACGTACTACTAGCACCTCCAAACTATTGCAACAATCAATTAGCGCTTCCTTGAACAATTTCTCTCTTACTAGTTTACATTTAATTCTCTGTTAGAAAGAACTGTCTGTCCTTAACCCTTCTTCTCATATAAAAAGAAATGGTCCATGAAAAAGTTTTGAAATCTTGATGCAACACCTAGAACTGGTTGCTATACACTATACACTATATCGATTCTTTCCTTATATACATCCTGACAATTGCGATAGGCAAGATACGAAAAATTATTAGATCACGCAGGATAGCGTTATTAACAGGGCTCTTAATTAACAAGATAAATCTGCAGACAATACACTTTGTCTTGATGTAAGGATAGAAAATCGATTCAACTACAAAGTTCTGTTGATCAAAACATTATTATACTGAACTTGTGCGGTCTGTTGTACAAGGCAGTTATTGCTGTTAATTCCAGACTCAGATTTACATTAAATGCTGGGCAGGCGGTAAGACGTTCCATCTCGGCTTAAACTAGATTTACAGGTTTTAGAACAATCGGCATCAGAGTTTACTTGCATTTTGCCAGCCGCCTGCGGACGCAATAAAAGTAATCCGTAGGCAAGTATTGAACATGAGGTCTTGTGATTACCTGATGAAAAAAGCGAGACCAGCCTCGTCTAGTTGCGACAGCATTCCATGAGCGAAGTTGACATGAAAACATCAATGGAGCTTCAAATGAAAAGGATCAGAGGCGGCTGTTTCAAGGCCAAACAAGCTCAGCTAGGCTTCCTTTTAAATCTCTTGATGGCATGTCAAGACATAGATCTATTGACACCGCTCTTGCTACTACCCAGGAGAGAAATTGCCCGGTAGAAAGGAACAGCCCCTCTCGATTATGGAGTAAGGTACTCTAAAGCAACTTATTATTTTAAAGCTACGAAGAACGCATCAAACGATAGGAAAAAAGTTGACCCGAACCGGAGAAGAAGGAAGTGACATTTATTTAGATCCAAATCCAAGCATGCCCCAATGCTCGCCTTGAGGCCTTCGCTGGAATATCGCTATCTATCTCAATTCAAAGCGAACTGCATCCTCACAAACTTGTTGCAACAGAGAATCCCTCGTCTCGAATGTCGGTATCAGAAATATATACGTGTTTGAAGAAATCATGTGCCAAGTGACACTTCTCCTTCACAAGGCGAGAAAGATGCCTGGAAGTGAGACGTCCACATATAACTGGATACCTCAGAAAAAGCTACATCTTGTACCACTCCCTATAGAGGGTTGTAGTTGAGTCTATATAGAAATAGCTCTTCAATACTTTCAAACTTTACGATGTAGCAACAGTAACTTTGTATTCTTTTTTCATTTTACCTCAAGCTTACCTCTGTGCACGGCAGGGCAGGTACTGAAGCTTTTAGTCTATATTATACTTTCTACTACACTGTGACTGCACAGACAGTTCATTTTTTAAATTTAAAATCTTATTTTGGCTGGGGAACTGGATCCCGTCCTGGTTGAGTGTTTTTTTTCCTTGAGAACCTTTCCCAAATCCTTCGCGTACTTAAAAATAAAGACAAGGAAAAGACCTCCTTCCATTCAAGCCACATGATGTATAAGCTGGAATATTATTTTGGCCGGGGACACGCTTACTGCTCCGGTTCGGTATCTCTTTTTCTTGAGCACTTGGCCTCTTTTTTGCTAAGACATAATTGAAGAATAGTGAACCACTTCTTGTGCAACAATGAGAGTCCACTGTTTGACTTTGCACCAGTACATTCGACAAACTCCTGAAATTAATTCCCGAATCTGTGGCACGGAATTGTTGGAGAACTTGGCGTGAATTGCGTCATCTTTCTCTTCTCTTCTTGCTGAAAGAAGCTCAAGGTCCAGCTTATGGCACGCCTTTGTTAAAGCCTTTGCGGGTCTTAAGTATTTCTTCTAATTGAGAGAATGTTATGGGGGAAGTGGATTGCATAATAACCTGTCGAAGACTGTAGTCATTTTGGGGAATGTAGGGGATTTGGAAGAATGGATGGCACGAGTGCAAATCTAAGAAGCCAACCAAAGACTTTGGTTATGCTTCATGTGCTGACGATCATGGACTGGTTGAGATACGCATACTAATAGGTACGGCGATGCGATGCGAAAGGATGTGTAAGTCTGGTTTTGTATTTCAATTTTTACAGTTGTTCGGGAGGTAGCTACTTCTTCAGCAAATGTCGTATGCTAGGGCCCGAAGCTCTGTTAGAGAAATTGCTTTCGCGTTTTGTATGAGAAATTAAATCGCACGACTGTCAATGTCTTTAGAACAACAGAAAACTTTGAAGCTATCTGTGCAAGGTGAGCCTTGGTTTCCAAGCCACGCGTCATAGCACACAGTCAGTTCACAGGAAATTTTTGGGGGAATTTTAACAGAATGTGCAATAATTGAAATGGTTTGCATATAGGGACAACAGATATTTATAAGTAAGAACTAAACGGATTTATTTTTCATTCATTTTTACCAATCATTTTTTTCAATTTAATTTAATTTAATTAATTTAAAGTTATAATCTTGAAAAAGAAATGACCTGTGCGCTAAGCACAGTGCACACTTGCCACAAGATTGGCCTTGAGTTCGTTGAAAAATTCCTAAACCAGGCCAGACTCCACCTTTTCATGCCAACCCTTTGAGGCCACTAAGTTACAGATGCTAGGATTAATTTCTGAGGCCATGATCACAGGTCAATCCTTGAGGCCCACAATCTAGACCCCAAAACTATCATCGCTCTGTATAACCAGTGAACAGTCAATAAATATGGTAGGACCATATTCATACATGGATTTGCGACATCCAGAGCACAGGATGTTGCAAATAGCCCAGGCCTGACCAACACCCGAATGCGTTTTGAATGGCTAAGGCAATAGACCAAGCGGATCAGTCCAGACCCTGCAGGAACAAGTGGCCACGACCCTTAAAAACTATCCAGCTTTATCCAAACAGTGTTTTAAAATAGCAGAGGCCAGCGCGGCGCTGCTAACGACACCTAAGCTATGGAGCTTCCCCTAGTACTCCAAAGGACGCTTCATTTTGTTTTAAAAGCACAAACGCACTTTCGTGATTTTGTAACCTGGTCAACTTTGGTGATAAACAGCAATGATCACAAGGCCTGAAAGTGTTTTGAAGTAAAGTCAGCTAGTGCTGAAAAGTAATGCTTCAAGAGTGAAAGATTGAATTGAGTATAAACCACTTCACTCGAATGACTACATATTCATCGAGTGTTGGCGGCCAAGCAATACCGAAACTAAGGGAAGAACCTCTTCTTGCATTGACCTTTCATTGAATGCAAACTAGTCTACCCTCCTGAAGCAACTGTTGCTTACAACTGCTCGGCAGCACAAGACCTTGTCAGCCTTTGCGAAGCAACCTGATCCGGAGGTAGTTTTCAGCGGAAATCTACTTTTTCAGAACGCCGTGCTTGTAGCTGCTGCTGGCAGCATAGGATAAAAACAATGGGGCTTGTCCGACTCGTGTACATGTCCCATCTCAAAATCACGATGGATTACTACAACCACACCGATGAATTCGTTGAACGTATTTGCAGACACGCAGAGATGAGAAACAAAGAAAAAAACATCTCTGGGGCGTTGATGTTTCATCATGATACGCACGAGGTCATCCAAGTTTTAGAAGGGGAGGAGACCACAGTGAAGAAATTGATGGAATTTATCAAGAAGGATCCTCGTCACCGGCACATTCAAATACTGGATGTCACTAATATCACGGACCGCGACTTCAAAGGGTGGCATATGATGCGCGGAGGCCGCTCAGCTTGGAGACACGTACGCCAATACTTTGATGAATTCAATCATCTGCAGTTGCTCCAATCTTTCGACATCGCTTTTGGGCCCGAGTGTGCGATTCCTTAAGGAGGCAGTTTCAAAGTTAGCATTCAAATAATATGAAAGGAACGCAGTCTGCGGATTTTAAAAATCGAGATTCTGTACAATGGAAAGTCAGTACATACGCTTGTTTCAAGAGAATAAAGCAGCATAATTGTTGTCATAAAAGATTGGGTTACGGTTACGGTTTAATCGGTCTATTTTAAAAGTAAAATGAGCATAAGAAGAATTTTAAAATTTGATTTGTCAGTCTGCCTAAATTCAGAAGCGCTTCAACTCTTAGCTCTGCAAAGGAAAATAAGTAAGATTACAATAGACAGATCACAGGATCACAGATAAATGGTAAGAGTTCTTCACTATTAATTTTCCTGATCTACTCTCATTCAGGTCGAGGGCGACTAAAGAAAAGCTCCCCAAAATCCATCTGAGATAAATCATGTGCGCTGGAGACTGCTCCTTCATCCTCATCATCCTCATCAAAAAACATATCGTGCTCATCCTCCTCGTCGTCGTCGTCATCTCCGTCCTCATCTAAATCATCCTCATCCTCATCGTCGTCGTCGTCATCTTCGTCGTCATCCTCATCTTCCTCGTCGTCGTCGTCATCGTCTTCAACAAGATCTGGGTCCTCATCTTCAAACTCGTCTCCATCAGCAATTTTGCTCCTGCCGACCTCGTACAAGCGGCAAGAACGGTCCCATTCCTCGCTGTTAATGCTTCGGTCTGTTAGAACAGCAAGTTTGCGACCCATGTCGTCCAATGCAAGATCGACAATCCGGTGTGGAAGCAAATCTTGCGTGGTAATATTAGAATAGTCAGACGCATCTGTAACCGTAAAAATTGAAGCTTGACGATCATCAGTTCGATCAGGGTAGTAGCTGTAAGCTACCGAGCTCGCCTTGTCAAAAATAACATCAGCTCCACCAAACGCTTGGCAGGTGAGGAAAAGTTTGAAAGTTCGCATATCCCACACAGCTGCGTCAATTGCAACATGGGTGCCGTCCGGTCGAAAAGTAGCCCGCCCATTCTGCGAGAGCTTGTCAAACTTGTGGATGTGACGACGAGCTCGTACATCCCACAAAAGACCATCGTGTAGAACCAAATTGCTATCATGCGGAGCGAAGCATGCCCGATGACGGGCGTAACGGCTCGAAAGCGTAGGATGCGACAATTTAGTAACAAGGCGTCCAGTCTCCAAATCGTAAACAATAGCAGCACTGTCAGGTCTTTCAATGTCATCAATGGTAGCAACTACAGAAACACATGCTTGGTCCATTTCAACATTGACAATTTCATCATGCTCCCATAGTGGAGAAAGTTCGTCATCATCACTATTTTGGTTCCGGAGGTGATAAGTATACATTCGTTCCTCATCGTCAGAATAAGCCTCAACTACAGAGGCTGGAAATTTGGAAACAATCGCCGCACCAGACTCTGCCAGAGTTAAGACACGATCACCAGCCACATGGATACTTTTAATGCTAGCAGTTTGTTCGTCGCCGTGCGTGTGAACGTTCCACTTGGCAAACGTACGGCAGGTATGTGTGTTTCGCATTACCAAATCTCCGCCACTTGTCCCGAAGAGCATATCTTCGTAACCCGCTCTCACAGGTTGCAGGAACGCCACGCACGTATAGGCTTGCTGAAGTTCCGCCTGCAGCAGCTCGGGAGGCATGACCTCTTCGTCATTTCTCGTAATATTACGAAAGGTTTGAACCCACTTGGATCTTCCATGGACATATCGTGTATTTTGCGCCATGAAGCCAGAATTGCCATGCGCCCCAATGGTCTCTCGTTTCAGAAGTCGCTGCATGACATTGATTGGGGCGCCTGTCGTTCGCTTCTTGTCCGCAGAGCATTCGTGACGCTCCCCAAGGAGCGACATAGGAGGAATTATGGTTACAGGTTCCAAGCACTTACGGTGCTGTTCACGTAGGTAGTCTTGAACAATACGTTCTAAGGCTGTGCTATTGCCAGAGTTAGAATGCAGTACTTTGCTAACCTGGTGTCGCCCAAGAGTAGCCTCGATTTTAGCTGGAGTAGCCGCAGGGTTACCTAGCTTGCGGCGCTTTTGCGGTGTTCGCTCGTCGACAAATCCAAAACGGCGCTTCTTGCCAACTATAGCGATGTCTTCGACACTTTTCGCGTCTTTGTCTCCAGTCAAGTATTTTGTAGGCCACAGGAACCGAGTTGACGCACCCTTGGAGTGTTGACCTTCGCCATACCGTGTCTTGACTTCTGTACCGAGGACATCGGCTGCATGGCTGAAGCCATTCTCGCGTAAATGACCTTCGATAAGACCCAAAAGTTCTCGTGAGTTGAATGAAATCTGCGTTCGCTCTACAATAGAGTTTCGCAGTAGTCGTTTATTGGTGGCATCTGCTACATCTCCAATGTCAGTACCTGAGATGTGTTCGATAAGTTTAAGTGCTTCGCGTTTCAATCGCTTATGGATTCTCTTGTTCTCTACTAAGACGGGTTCCGTACGTGCGATTTTGGTCAGAGCTTGCGTCAGGTTAAGAGTTTCCAAGACTTGCGCAACATGATGATCCTTGGCAAGGCCCTGAAGAACTAAACACGCCAAATAGCGAATCTGATCAGCATATTTTGGTGTTTCATCGTACCTGAGCAAGGACAACAACGCCATGAGCGCATTGTTATCACGCGCTAGCCGCCTCACTGGCTTTTGTGCACGATCATCACCGTAGGTTGGTGTACAGCAATTACAGAGAACTTCAAGTCCAGCAACAATCAGTTCAGCTTCACGATCCTCCAGAGTGCCCATGGCGTCTAAAAGCACCGAAATTCCTAAAATATTCTCCTCCTCTCCATCGGCGTGACCATCGTTATTAATAACAGCAGCGATTGGCATTTGGCTAGGTAAACTTGCTTCACAAACCATCTTGTATGTGCTTGGGACCAAGGTCACAATGCGAAGAATTTGTAAAGCCTTTACAGCAGGAGCAAGGTACCCATTTCGCACTACATCGAGTAGGAGCAGCAAACCATCCTTTCGGTTTGCTTGAGATACCGTAGCGCCATGAGCCGAGCTTGGCTGCGAGGTTGCCGATGATTCTTCGTGTGTTGCCTGCGGGTGAAGCTGATGCTGGGATTGCTCAGCGAGTGTTGGCTTATTAATCACCTTTAATTGCTCCTGCGAATGGCCCTCATTATGCTCCTCGGTGGACTGTTGCTCCTGAGTATTTGTAGACCTGTTTGGAAGAACATAGTGAAGTAAAGTCTCCACGGGCGCCCAGGTGGATCGAGAGAGCAAACGAAGGACAGCATCAAAGTTTGTTTGAAGAAATGTCATATCATTGCCGTGAGCAACATCATCGATTTCCACAGGTTTGTCCTCCGGAAGATTGCGCGCGCGATGGAAACCGCCACTCGTGGCACTCCCAAAGCTACTTCGTGAATCAATACTGTTACTTCGTGGCCGAACATGTTGAGTCTGCTGTGATGGCTGCTGTTGCTGTTGGTTCTGCTGCTGCTCAAAACGGGCGAGGTGGGCAGCAATGGCAACATGAACTCTGAAGTATGACTCAAGAACTCCAATTGCACTAGTGAGAGTTTCCTCATGTTCTTTAAAAAATTCCTCACTTTCGAAGACAGCAGATATGGCATCCAGTACCTTGTAGAGGCCCTGCAAACGGTCAAAAATGCGCAAATTAGCAGGACATTTCAGCGCCTCACGGAAGTAACCCAAGGCAGAGTCGTTAACGCCATCTTGAGTGCTATTGATTTGTTGCAGCATAAAGGTGTTGAGATCCTCAATGAGAGGCTTCTGGGTTTGGCAAATTTTGCCAATTGACGTTTCGGCAAGGCCCGCGAAGCAGTCTGTAGTCATGGGAAAAAGGAACTCCGGCAGGGAAGTTTCCTGTGCAAGTCGAAAGAGGACTGAAACCCCACCAACATCAACTAATTCATTCGCAAATTTACGGAACTTCACCAAAACAGTCAACAATTCGATTACCCCCCACCGCAAAGCCGCATCCTCGCAGTCAATCTTGAGTAATCTAAGCAGCATGTCGACACCATTCTCCTGCAGTACTGGTCGGATGACTGAGGCATTAATTTCGGCAAGATGTGCGTATAGACGACATGCATTCAGAATTTCTGAATTTTGCGCGCTAAATTTGCGAATCTCTGCACAGCTGCGCTCCGACACGCGGTGTCCTCGAAGCTTACGAGTGCCATGTTCATAGGCATCAATAAGTTCCGTGCGAAGCCTCTTGAGCAGCACACGGGGAAAGCTTACCGACATACCGCGGTCTGCGTGTGTTTCAACAATGTAATCCGCAATATACTCAGCTGGAACACGTTCCACGTTTACATGTGCTGCTAGCAGTGCAGTGGCCCGAGATCGCAACAGGCGAGCCTCAGAAGGTCGTTCCTTCCACCATCTCAGCACCTGCTTTGCCATTTCGTCGTCCACACGAGCTGATGGTCGCAGTGACGCTCGTCGGCGCCTTCTCACTGTAGGAGTCAAGGAGGAATTAGCAGCGCTCGAGCTGCTCGAAGAAGGCCCTGCAACCGTGGAGATAAAAGCGTCCCCGTACGCGTAAGCTAGTAGCTCTTGGTACGAGATGATGCTCTCGAGCAGGAAGACTTCATAGTAGTAGCCGTCATCCGTGGTTGCGTGGTAAAATGCCACCAGAAGGCGCATGGCGGCGAGTTTGACGCCAAGGTTTGGCCTCAAACTTGAGCTTTCCCATGAGAGACATGAGGTCAAGATAGAGGTCCATTCGTCATGATCAATGAGAACGCGAATCGCCTGCCCAATCGGGAACTCCTCGCGGTCGGTCAAGGGCGAGTGTCCCTTCTCCTCAAGGAACTCAGCGTCTAAACGCTCCAAGGCATCGGCGATCTTATCAATCTTGCCGATTGCAGCCTGCACGTTTGCGTCGTTCACGGCGAGCCTCGAGGCCAGGTCATGAGGACCCAGGTTCTTGAGGGTTTGCACACAGGACTCAATCATGTGCTCAAGAGAAGCACTCTCGTCCTCCTCGGAGACATGTGCCGTGGGAGCGCCGCCACCGGCGGGGACTCCCTCCGCGCTCATCGTAGCCACGTCTCGGCGATCAACGGCTTAGAATTCGACTTTTGTTACACTTCGCGCTCAATCTTGGTGACCATTGATCGAAATCGTGCTCGATGACCATAGACGAATTACGTGTATTAATACACATTAATTATATGCCGCAATTTATCAACAGACAAAGCGCATTATGAATTTTATTCCCTTAATATTCTGGGGTGGGCTTGTAATAGAAATATATCAAGTTGAAGCACGCTCTCGGATTTTCGGATGGTTTTGATATGTAAAGTACCTACGTACCTTATTTTGTTTATTAAACAACACATTTTAGAGATCTTGCAGGAAAGGTTGGTTTGTAGATGGCCTATGAGGTGAGAATCATGTATTCAGTTTCAGGCACCTTTTGCGAGTTCTAAAACTCTCGGTCTTCAACTCAACATTGGAGAGTGTCATTGGAACTTACGTGCATTGAAGCAGGTGCTGCACTTTGTAAGTGGAAGTACTTCTTCATCTATCGTGGTCTTGGATGATTCTCCAAGGTCATGAACAAAAGTTGCAGTCAGTGCAGCCACGGGAGGGCGCAATAGTTCGCATATGGAAACTACCTAATATGTATAATATATGGGCACACTATCATAAACTTCACCAGAACTTTCGAGAAAAATCTATGTTACATCTAGTGAAGAAGCGTCTAGTGAAGTGGTGAGTACGGTTAGCAACGCGCTGATCAAATGATGCTGTACAAATTTCTGACTGATCTCAGATGACGAAGTGTACTCAATAATATCTTACTATCTTGACTAGAAAGGATGAGGCAGCTGTTTAAGCATTGGAGCGAATGGTAATCATTTTTGGGATGATGCATATTTTCGTGTGAATATACCGAAAACCATTTCAAGAATAAAGAGGGATGAAGTAGATCATAATGGCTAGGTTGTGTCTCCAATTTCAATAGGTAGAGACAAGGGAGTAGTAGGACGAATTCCTTAAACTCCAATCGTACATTTTGTTATTTTTTACAAAGGAAGAATCAACAGGGCAGGATATCAGACGAAAAAGGCTTCGTCAAATTCTTCATTAGAGATTAGAATTCGCTGCAGCTCAAGGCGCGACACAAAAGCTGCAGTTTTGTTGCTGTCCTGACTGCGAAATGTAGCCTGTACTAGGTGATGTGCAGGGTTGAAAATGAACTCAATGAGAAATACAGCACCTTGACTCTGAGCAAATGCAAACATGCGCACACCTGGTCCTGTTTCAAAGTCTTGCTCATCGGAGTATACCATATGAAAGCCACGCTGAGTGAGGTGCACGTCCATTTCTTGGACAGAGGGAACATAGTTGATTTCGCGCTCAAACGATCCAGATTCCACCATGGAGTCCCATCGTAACACGAATTCTTCTACAGACATGACTGCAAATCTGTCAAGAAAGCCATCAGAGATTGTAAGGTCAATGTCTTGCTCTCCATGGACAGTTGTGTCTTGTGCTAAAGCAGTATTGGGTGCTTTGGTACCGGCTGCGTATTGAGAGGTCCGCGGCACAACCTCTGAGGTGGAAAATGTGTAAAGTTGAGTGGGATCAAAGCCTTGTGCTGGCCTCTTTTGTTTCTTAGCCGCAGCTTTTGCATCTAGATATGCACGCATCGCACGATCTTGATAAGCATTCCAATCTCTACGCAATTTACGGAAATCGAGGATGGTATAGACAAGTCCGAAAATACATAAGAAGCAACCAAAAAAATAAATAGACTTTTCGCCTGCCTCCATACCATGCCCACTTTGATACGGAAGGGCACCAAAGTCAACCCAAAGTGCAAATAACAACCATAGTGTTAACACCCACTCGATAGCTCGTAAGATGAAATAGAAACGAAGAACGCTCTCACGGAGTAAGTTGCGTGTAAACCACGCTCGAAGTCCCCAGCAACCTGCTATAAGACCCACCGATGCCTTTCCATATAATAAGTTTGTCACATGTGCACCGGCCATTGCGGATCGCATTGGTGAAGACATTACATAATTGTAATCCGCACGAAAAGCGATGAGAAAAAATATACAACTAGTAGTCAAGGTTATGGTAACACCATTCATAAGGCGGCTCTTGACAACCTGCATCGGCTTTTGTTTAATTTTTTTTGCATATAAAACCTCTCTAACCCATTTCTCGAATTCCATTTTCTCGTGAAGGCGCATCTTTGCGCCTTCTTCGTAGCCCATACCGTCTTGATCTGAGTTCTCCTTTTTCTTCTTGGATTTCCGAAGGGTCCATCGTTCACCTTTAATTTGATGGTCATCATTTACCTTTCTCGTTTTACCTGCTACATCTTCTTCGTCATCCGCATCATCGCCATCTGCGTCTTCAATTTCAACATCAAGTTCCCCATCACTGGATGCTCCACCTTCGTTGTGCTTCATTGGTTCAACTTTTCTCCATCTTGAAGGATTCGAGGTTGTTTTGCTTAATTCATCTAGTTCCTCCTCATCTGAAGAATTCTCTTCCTCTGATGTGAAGCCACCATTATCGTTTAGTCTACCATCATAGGCCTTTTTTAGCTTGTCAAGTGCTCTGCTACTCTTTTTGCGCACTTGGCGCGCGAGTTTTTCTACCTGCATCCGATTCGTCTTCTCAACCTGTGTTACTTTTCAGTGTATTGCTACTTAGATAAAAAACCAGCAGGAGCAACTTATGAGAAAACAATAGCGAATCAAACAATCCTCAAAAAACTAGAAGAATTTCACTTCTTCTTCTTCTTCTTCTTCTTCTTCTTCTTCTTCTTCTTCTTCTTCTTCTTCTTCTCCTCCTCCTCCTCCTTCTTCTTGTACTCTGTCTTCTCTTGTTCTAGCTCCCTGCCCTTTGCGTATGCGCAACTGTGTATTCGATAGATCAGTCTTACGAGAAAATAACCTGAGCACAGCGCAAGCAAAAAGGCAGCAAGAGTTGCCCGAGGCAAAAATTCGCCCCTCGTTCGAGTAACTCAAGCACACCACACAGCAACAGCAAGTGGAGGAAGCCAGGCCTCCTTCTTCACAGCCAACCAATCAACGCTTCCACCCAAATCCAGCAGTCTCTTCAGCGCATTCGCAGCCAAACAAATTGCCGCCAAAGTCTCCTCCAATTCTCAAATTACTCATCCAACACATTCGCATTAAGCTCCTAACGTTCTCCAAAACCCGATTCCATCTTGAAATCCATACTATGTCAAGGCCTCGCACACGCTCATTCACCTTCATTCCATAACTTCGCTCATTTGATTCTCCTAAGCCTCACTACTCTTAACATAGCAGTCGGTGTTGCCTGTGGTCTCCAAGTCCACCCAATTGCGAACTAGCCGTTGAGTGCGCAAATCGCACGGAGATGTGAACAACCCATTTTGGTGCAGCCGGATGGATGGCGGCGCGAGCCCGGCAGCCACCCAATCTAAAAATCGATCTTGAAGAGCAGTTCGTGATCTCCGACTTGGGCGGAGGTCCTCTCGAAGCTTAACGAGCTCGAGCACGCCGACGGTAAGAGTGTTCGGGCATCGTTTTTCCGCCCGAAGGCTCGCCTGTCGTAGAGTACGTTTGTGACTCGCGACATCGGCATTCTTGGGATCATCGATCTCGAAGACCACTAAAGCAAATAAACTCTTCACAGCAATATGTTTCCTCGTGGAGGCTCGCTCAAATTGACTCCTGCAGCCAAGAAGGTGCAGGAGAAGAAGTCAAAGAGCGATGACACTTCCCTTTTCAAGGTTGCCCGGGCCGAAACAAAGCCTCGGAAACAGAAAAAACGCCCTGCCACCGACAAAGCACTCCTCGAGAGCGACCCAGTTTTTAGGCGCCTTGCAAAAGTACGCCGTGAAGATGACTCAGAAATGGTTGACGATACCACCATGGAGCGACCCAAGAGTTCCCACCGTCTGACTCTGAAGGGTCTGCGCACTGGTACACTTATGCTCGCTATCGTCATTGAAGTAACTGAAACTATTGCCACTCTTTCTTTGCCAAGCAACCTGACCGGAGTTCTCCACATTTCAAATTTCTCCGATCAGCATGCCAACAGCGACGAAGGTGTCGTCATGGACTTCACCCAAGGCCTTCTGTCTGTAGGTGACCTCGTCACCTGTGGTGTGATTGACATTGCAGAGAACGATGGCAAAGCAAACACGATCGTGGTCTCTACGGCCTCATCTATTGTCAACAACAAGCTGGCTCTTCAGAGCTTGACTTCTGGAATGTTTGTCCAATGCTCTGTTCAAAGCATTGAGGACCATGGTTATCAAATTGATGTTGGCAGTAGTAAGGTTGCGAGCGGATTTCTTCGTTTTGCTGATGCCAATGACTCTATTGACGAGCCTAGCCTCAAAGTTGGCCAGATTATCAAACTTAAAATCAAGAGCGTTGCTTCTGGTAAGGGCCGTGTTGTGCTCCAGCTTGCCGTGAGCTCCGACGAGCAGCTTACTGCTAAAAAAAATCAAATTCACCATGGCATCGAGTTCGATGGGCTCCAACCTGGCATGGCTGTCAAATGCAAGATTAGTGCATACCTTCGCGATGGCATGTTCGTCTTTTTCATGGACTCCTTCTATGGTACAATTGACTTTCTTCACGGCAAGTCCCCCGAAATTGAATATGGCGAAAAGGTAGGCTCCGTCGCCTCTCGCAAGATGTTTCTGAATGCTCGCATTCTTTTCGTTGACTACCACGAAAAGCGTATTGCACTTTCCTGTGCTCCACACATTCTCACGCGTGGTCCTGAGAACAAAACGAAGGATGCCCTTATTTGCAAAGAGCGTCTTGGCCACGTGATCAAGAACAATGTTGTTAAAAAAGTGGATTCTTTCACTGGTGTACTTCTTGAGACACCAAACGAGGAGTTTGCTTTTGCATGGAAATCTCGTTACAACCGTGAGGAGACTTCCAGCGGCAAGGAGATTGTGCAGCTCGACCAGCGTTTTCGTGTGGGTGATAAGACCCCGTGTAAGGTCCTTTCTTATGCTGCTATTGATGGAGTAATGAACGTTAGTGTCTCAACTTCAGTAATTGAGGCAAGTATTCTCATCCACGAGCAACTCAAGGAGGGCATGCATGTAACCGGTAAAATTTTCAAGGTTGGTGACTTTGGTGTCCTCATCTCCCTCAGCGATAATGTTCGTGGTATTGTTCCCTCGGCTCAGTTGTCGGAAGTCTTCATCAGTGACCCGACCAAGCGCTTCAAGGTTGGTCAGTCGGTCTCAGCTCGTGTTCTTGCACTTAACTTTGATGACATGACAAAGCCTAAGGTCGTACTCACTCTTAAACGTACCCTTGTTGGCTCTGACCTTCCTATTCTCTCAACTCAGGAGGATGCAAAGCCAGGTACTGTGGCGCACGGCTTTGTGACAAAGGTTGATCCTGTTCGTGGAATCTATGTCAGCTTCTTTGGATCTCTCTTTGGTGTCGTTTCCTTGCATGATCTTGCAATTCTGGGTGTTCAAAACCCGGCTGAGGCTTACCCGGTACGTTTAATATTATAGCGTTGTTTTCAACCCGTGCTTTATGTGGCAATGATGAGTGTAATGGTTTTAAAGAGAAAGGAATGTCTCATGGGTGAAGGTTGGTTGATTTCTGTACGAAATCATGTGTTTCCACATTATCCTGTCAGGATGTGCATTAAGTCTCAAAGACGCAGGTCTGTTACGAATGTGGTAGAATAAATTCATGGCGCTGTGCGCGGGTTTAGTTTGGTCTCGTTCTGAAATCAATACTGAGCCCACATGTGTACAGGGTTTCGGGTAACTCTTGAGAGTCGAAACACGAGACTTTCCATTTGGAATATTTTTACTTGTGGATCGTAGAAGAGGTACCCAAATTTAATTAGGGGGTATTCATCTCCCGATCAGAGATGTCTCACATGAAAATTGGGGTTGAACACAACTATGTGGTATTTTTTGGATTTGGTTAACTGACGTGTTTTATTCTTCATACGGTTTATACATAATATTACAGGTTGGCAAGGTTGTCAAGGTCAAGGTTCTTAACAACAAGGGCAAGTGCTTGAAGCTTTCGTTCAGGACCCTAGCTGACAGCTCTGCAGATTCTGAATCTCTAAAGGTTGGCGAGATTGTTTCAGGCAAAGTGTCTAGCTTGAGTAAGGCAGAGGCATTTGTTCGTGTTGCTGTCGAGAGCAAGGAATCTTCCACCCCGAAGAAGTCTAAGAAGCGTCAGCACGTCACTGCGTCTCTGCCAATGAGTCAGCTGACTGACTCTATTGATGCTGATACCCAGAAGCTCCTTCTCAAGAGTCTTCACTCAAACAACAACCTCGAAAATCTTTTGGTTCTTAAGCGGGAGAGTGATGGTGCGACCGTGCTCACCAGAAAACCTGCATTGTTGCTTGCGCACCGCCGTGGGTGGCTTCCTGCCAATATTGATGCTGTGCAACCTGGCATGTTCCTTATTGGCTATGTTCAAAACATCACTTCTATCGGTGTGTTTGTGAACTTTCTTGGCTCTTTTGTGGGATTTGTACCCAAGGCCAATGTTGCTGATGACTTTGTCAAGGATGCTAATGAGTATGTGAAACTTGGCCAGACTTTGTGCTGTTCCGTCGTTAACGTTGACGAGGAACGTGGTCGCGTTATTCTCTCGATGAAGGAATCTGTCGTGGAATACCCCACAGATCTTTTGATGCTTTCGTTGAATGAAAGTGCTTCTGAGAAAGCAATTGTCCACGCAAACAGTTCAGTGTCCGCTAAGAAAGTTGGCGAAGTTGTCGAAGCTACAGTTTCTGCTGTAAGCAGTTTTGGTGTGGACCTTAAATTTGCCTCTGGCGAGAAGGCATTTGCCATGAACGAACATGTCTCTAGCAAATCGGCTATTCAAGTCGGTGACAAGGTTGACTGCCGTGTGCTTGATGCTGATCTTGAAAAAGACAGGTACGATGTCTCTATGCGTTCGGAGCTCATTGAGCCTATCACCAAGGGTGATACCAAGAGCGCCCAGTCCAAGCTCGTCAAGTCATTCCAAGGAGGTAACTCTCTCAGCGCTACTGTTCAGTTAATTCAGGACAACGGCCGGTATGCGATTTTGTCTCTCTCTGATGTTGGTGCTCAACTTGTTAAGGCACCTCTTCGTGGCTTCTTGCATAAACGGCTGACAGACTTGCCTGCTGGTCTCCTCATGGACTCGTCTTGCCGCGTGCGTCTTACCTCGACTGTTCAGGATGACGCCCCCGGTCTTGCTGCTGGTCGTATATTCTGTGAGACCGTTTCCGGCCGGGCACGCAGCCGCTCGCGCGCTTCAAGTATCGACGAAGGTAGCCTTCGTGGGTCCAAGGTGACTTTGAAGAAGGGTGCTCTGGTTCAAGGCAAGGTGAGCAACATCAACGGTCAATGGATGAACATTATCCTTCTGAATGTGCAAGTTCCATCAGATTCTTCCGACTCTGGAAAGCGTCTTATGGGATCTGTGCACATGACCAATGCTTTGGGTCGTTCTGCAATCCAGGATGCAGCTGCTGCTCGCCAAAGCGCTTTCCATGACTACAGTGTTGGGGATTTTGTTGAAGCCGTTGTTTTGTCATACGAGAACATGACTGATTCTAAGGGAGCTGATGTTCTGAAGGTCAGCCTCTCTCTTGCTGCAGAACAAGATGGTGTTGATGGATCAAGTGATATTTCTATTGAATCTGTCAAACCTGATGAGGTCTACCCCTGCTATGTCAACAAGATCAATGAAGATGGTGTTTTGGTAAGCATTTCAAACCGAGTTCGTGGTTACATTTACAGTACCCAGCTCTCTAAGGATGTTGAGTTCTTGGATGCTATCTTTAACGATGATGAGCAGGAGGCGGACAAGGTCTTGAAGCCTGCTACCGTCTTGATGGCGAAGGTAATTGATGTCGATGCTGAGAAGCGTCGTATTCACATGACTGCAATCTTCTAAGCGTAAGCGAAAACAGACCAAATCTACCAGTTTTCTTTGTTTCTGAAAAAGTTAAACTGCGTTTTCCAAACTCACAATAAACTCAAAAATGAACCCTTGACACCAAACGAAAACCTTCTGGATAGTCCATTTTGTTGTGACTTTACAGACCCACCACGCAACAACTACCGAAACTCCTAGAACGTAGTATATACTAAACCTTTATCGTGCTAATTCCTGCTACTTTGATAAGAATACATTGCAACTACTTTTTTTTTCTTTCTATACAATTTTTGATGTACTTGGTTTTACTCATTCTATCTTTTGTGAGGTTATTATATTATCTCCAGCGCCTTGTCTTGGTTTTCTTGCAAGGTACAAGAAAGCGGGACTAAGTAGACCTGCAAGTATGTAACCTGCGATGGTGCGATGTTCATGTGGGATTTTGCAAATGCTGACCTTGAGCTTTTCATCCTCGACGACAATAATGGCAAACCCTGGGTCAGGTCGCATGCGCCAAGAAAAGGTTGGCAGAGTTACTTCAAAAGTTTCCTTATCAACTCGTCTTGCACACTGTGCATGTGTATGGCCACTTAATACAAGCAACGGCTTCACAGTTGACAGGAGATATTCGGTTGTAGATTTGGACAAAACATCTTTCCCAGCCTCAAGATTGTCAAAGGGTCCCACATACGTCACATGGGCACTTTCACGTACTCTGGTAGGGCCACAATCGGCATCATTCTCACGATAAAGCGGGACATGTAGTAAAAGGATTCGTGCTAGTAAATCATAAGCGGGGCTTTGTTGCTCTTTGAAGCGAAGCGAGTTCAGTGTAGCCTCAAGTTTCTCGCAGATTACTTTGTGCTTTCGTTGCAAATTGTAGCATGCCTCTAGACCTATGCCATTCAATGTAACAAGTTCAAGAGGGCCGGCAATCTGGACTTCATTTGTGCTTCCAAAAGACTTTTCAAATCGTGAAAGCATAGGCGGAGTGATCAAGTTGGCAGAATGCGCATCGTGATTGCCCATGATGCCCATGAGCAAGTTGTCTGCAGGTAATGCTCCGCGAAATCTTGCAACATATTTATTCCACAGCTGCTGGGTGGTGTGCACATATCCTTCATCAAGGTGGTCGCCGAGGACAGCAATGTTGTGTGGATTAACCCAGAATTTCGCACTTGCAAATGACTTTCCAATTTGTCGATCTGTCCACCACCGGTCAATACTCGTGCGTCTTTTCTCACCTAAGATGTGAACGTCAGAGATTACTAGAAGACGGTGTGGACTATGCTGTGGTGTTGAGGGACTCGAGACCAAGTCAATTGTTAACACCTCCTCGCATCCCCAGAGCCCCACCCATGCGAAAGCAAGGAATTCTGCAAATCCTACGCCAAGCAAAGAGCATAACAAACCCACGAGAGCGAGTCTCAGAGAGGGAGCCTCGACCATAAGTCTTTTGGCCCAATTGATATATCTTTAAGACGAAACAAAGGATGACCAAGCTATAGCTATCGACCTTTTTCCAAGGAACGCCTCTGCATATAGATATATGGAAATATAGAAAAAGGAGCTGTCTCAAGGCACAAACCCTGCGTTGCCAAACTTTGATAGATTCAAGCCAACCCCTTTCAAGAATCGTCGTTTCATGCGAAACTTGAGCTAAGCAGGATACATTCAAGAGGCAGCAAGAAGCTCTACGACGTCCAGCTGTCTCACTGATGCTGTTTTCGAAACAACTGCGTTGTTGCTTGAGTTTCGTAGCGACGTAAGATTCAGCGCCGGCGTGACACAGAAGGAGATTGAAGAGGAAAGGTGGCACTCAACGAGAGGGGTAGAATAGCTGATCCATTGCTCACAATTCTTGTTTTGACGTCACAGTGCCTTTTTCCACGATATGAAGTTATTCTATTATTACCAGGTACCTATGGATAGGTACTAGTACTTCTTTGTTTTATTGAGGTCTGTTGTTTTAGATACCACTTCGACGTGCTTCGTAAGGTGGCAAGTTTGACCAGCAAAACTGCTCTGCGGAGTCCATTGGTTCGTGTCGTTGGTTGTCACCGTTTTGGTGGTCTCGTGAGCCTTACTTGTTTCTGAAGGGAATAAGTTTGTTTGATATTGCGGCTATTCTAGTGTGTCTTGACTGACCATGGCGTCCCAGCAACTCGCCAACGCCGTGACGGACCTTGAGCGCGCTCTTGGCGACCTAGAGGCAGCGCACCGTGCAAAAGGTAAGCCAGTTGAAAGAGATTGAGAAAACGTTGAATCTCTGTGAAAAGTTACATGGGTCAGGGATGGTTTTAAGACTGACTTGATGAATTTCATCCAAAATAGATCTCCAGAGGTGTCGCCAACTTATGCGCAATGTGAATCAAAGTGCTGGCTTAGCGAAGCAAACTGTAGGTTGAGGCATGTAGGCAAGCAATAGTATACTTTGCCAAATTAGGGGGATCGGGGCTGCTTGCAACAAGAGGGTCTGACGTGGCTTTTCGAGCTATAATGAATATTCTTTCATGTGCTTTGGGAAACAACAGTTGCGGCGTAACGAGGTGGCTTTAAATAGTAATCAAAGCGCAGATCCAAATGCCCTTCACGCACAGTGTGAGAAAGCTCGGGAGAAAATTGAAAATGTGCAAGCTCGAGCAATGAGCGTCAAGGCCGACCTGGAGCGTCAGGAACTTTTTGGTGCTTCTAGAGGTTTAGATGAGGGTTCCTTCGGCGCTGCTGCTGCAAGCAGGTCTTCTGGGCAGACCGAGCATAATATTTTGCAGGCTTCTATGAAAAGTGTCACAAATTCAGCAGGGATGCTCCAAGATGTAAGTTTAAAATGACGCCTATTTCATTTACTAGTTACTGGGTCATTTTGACTTGTCAAGTCCTTTTGAAAATACGTTATCAATGAGGCTAATTGTACTAACTGTTTCACCTCATCAACGTTTTCTATGGCCAATTATTCTTAACGCAACAGACGCAACGATCTTTGCACGATACGGAGGAAATAGGAATTAGTACACTAAATGAATTAGATGGGCAACGTGAGACGCTCTTGCGCGCCACCGACAAAGTCAACGACACCAACTCTGCGGCAGGGCAAGCAAAGAGGGCGTTGCGTCGCATGGCTCGCCGCACATGCTACAACAGGGTCCTCTTGTGGTCCATCATTGTTTTGCTGGTTATACTTATCATCATCTTTATCTTCTTAAAGTTCATCAAATAGACTAGTAGTAAAATTCATCAGGACTAAACCTGGAATCTCGATCGATCTATCCTTTCCTCCTAATTTTTAGCATCCCGTAATACAATTAAGTATGTGATACAATACACGAATAGAAATGCTACAGAGACAATAATACCACGACAGAAGTAGTGGGCATAAGGAGACTCCAGTGCCGAGGTGGCGCGATCCCATGCATGTAATTCTTATCTTCAAAGTGATTCTTTGGTTGATATTCTTGGTTCAAACTTAAGAAGAGTCGTTCTGCCACAAGAATGACACTAGCCCTTTTCAATTGGGTGCTTGCGACCGCAGTGAAGTAGGTTGACAACAATTGAAACTTAATGACTCTCGTGATCATCATCTCTCATCAGTTGAATATCGTCATTCTTTTGCTCGACTTTGTTAGCAAGCTCGTCTAAAAGGCTGTTGAAGCGTTCTCGATCCTTGTCAATAGAACCCTCTTCGTCATAAACATCTTTCACGGATGAAGAAGACTTTAAAGTCGATTTCTTGATTTGGGATTCAATAGACTCATTCCCTGGAGATTTATCCTTGCTATCTACTGCACTTTCGTGGGCATTTTCATTGGGTTCATACGGCTCCACAGGATTCTCTTCTTCCGAGATTTCCTCTTGATCTTCATCGTCTGGTTCGTAAGATTTTGCGGCTGTTTCCTCTTGAGTTTCTGCTTCGTCAGTTGTTTGGTCAGGTTTAATCAGATCTCTTTCTTCCGTTTCATCATCTGGTTCATAGGATTTTGCAGCAGTCTCTTCTTGGGTTTCAGCTTCTTTAGGCTCTGTGACACCCTCCCTCCTAGGCTTGTCTGGTTTATTAGACTTTGTAGCTATTTCTGCGGGGTTTTGTTTCAGTTGCTCTGTGGCAGACTTGCCATCTGCGCTGTTTGTGCTCAAGTTTTTATCTTCTGCAGGTTCATCGTAGAACCTAAGCACACTATCCTTTGAGGTTCTTGGGAGGGGGGCGCTCGTGAGCTGTTCAGACGCACTACCTTTGTTCCGCTGTTGAACTTGCTGCTGATATTGTTTCTGGCTCTTTGTACTGTTATTATTCAAGGTCAATTTAGTTGCTGCAGTTTGGGAAGCACTCTTTGTCTTCCTTGTGCTGTCACTTTCAGCAGAGCCGGATGCATTTTGTTGCTTAGCGTTCGATTGTAGTTGTGATGTATTCTCCGACAAGGGTTCTCCTCGCAAACGCCCCTGTTTGCGAAGTTTTAATTTTGCCTCCTCGAGGAGGTTGTTGATGTCGTCCAAGTTTGAGTCGACTGGGTCATTGTCCGCACGAGAGGTTAACTTCTTTGAATTGTTTGATTTCAGTTTGCCTGTTTTGTCCAGAGTAGCTCCTGCGTTCGAATCGCTTGAGACATGTGTTGAGCTATCAAATCCTACAGTTGTGTTTTTAGAAGTTGTACTAGGCTGGCCACTAACCTGTTTCACCAAAACCTTGAACTTCGATGGAGTCTGAGAGGCTGCTTTTGTTGCCACCGTGGATTGCGAATTCTCATTCACTCGTGAGGAGGGGGGCACTGTAGGCATCCTCGTAGGGGTCGAGGTCGGTCTCCGCGTGGGATAATGCGTAGGGTTATGAGTGGGCTTCCGTGTCGGTGTTCGTGTAGGTTTTGCGGTGGGTTTATGTGTAGGTTTCCGTGTCGGGTTTAACGTGGGATTTGGCGTTGGAAAGAATGTTGGAGCCTGCGTGGGTCTCTGCGTTGGCTCTGCTGTAGACCACCAAGATGAGATTGAGAGCCATGACGATTCCGAATGTGCCTTTGCATTCGCTTTGACATTTTCGTTGATGTCGCCTTGCACGTTCGCCTTGACCTGACCCAGAATGCCTTCTTCGGAGGTTGCCACAAAGGTAATCAATAGGAAGGCGAGAAGAGCACCCAATCGCCGCCGGTTCGTCGAGAATTGTCGCAGTCGCTCTGAGCGAGCAACCAGCTCGGACCGTGAGCGCCCCCGAGTTGCACTCGGTCTCCTCATGATGTCGGAATCGCTCAGAACCGATTTCTTAATAAGCCGTGGACCAAACCTTTGGCTGAGCCACTTTCAAGACCCCCGTCACTCCGTGTTTGCCGCGAACGAGCCTTATTGCTCAGCTCTTCGGACGGCGACGAAGGCCATTGCAATTGCAGTTTCCTTAATACTGTCCAATCTCGTTGTCTCTTTTTGGTTGTTGATCATGATATGACATCTAAAAACAAACTAAACAGTTTTTTTTCTATAATTTCTCCGTCGAGGTGGTTTTCGATGTGTCTTCTTTCCTCTGATCAACGGCGGTGCACTTGATATCCAACTAGAACCCGAGGGTTCTCTAAAAGGGACCTCGAGGTTTCGAGTGATCCCAGCTCGACACTCAGCACCTCTGCCTGGCCAGAACGACGAATATCAACCACGCAAAACGAATTATGGACTTTAAAAAAAGTATTTATTCCCTAGTCGGTTCTATGTGACGCATTATTTTTTCTTTTCATCCCTTATTCCATTCTTGCCCTGAGTTATTTCCAAGCGCCATTTCCGCACGATGCTCCAAAGCCTGAAGCAGCCTCTTGCCTGCACTCTAAGCTACGCGTTCATCTGATCTCAGTGTCCTTAGCCCGGCAGTCTCAGCATCTGATCTCAGTGCAATTGGTTTTTAGTCAAGTTTTCAGGAACTATGAATACTATGGTGGCCGGCTACCGGGACTGAAACTAGCCCCACCTACTCTAAACTGTAGGAGTGGAGGCCACGATGTTGGTCAAGAAGGGGACCTAAATTGATTGACTCCGAAGAGCTCTTCAAAGGCGGATGGCGGCGCCAGGTTTCGACTGGTTTCACCAACTACTTTCGCCCAACTTGAAGACCATGTGCGCAACTTGAGGACTGTGTTCGTGGAGGATGCCCTGAGTTTCACGCCGGTGCGACGTTGAGGTACGTGTGCATTCATGGCGAGATTGGGTCATCGCGGGTATCAGCAACGCACACACCTGGTGAGGTGTCGTGGCGCCCAAAGTTTGCCAGAGTCACTCCGCGCCAGCAGTGCCAAGTGGCCAAAGTGACAGCTTAGCAGCGCATCGTGATTGTGGCTGCTTCAAAGATCTGCGAAGAACAGCAGATAAGTGCAAACCGACTAGCCGATCACTGGCCAATTTGGTAGTGTGGCGGAACCGATAGCTCGTTCCCAACATCGAGAAAAGAACTCGAGGAGCTTACAGCTGAGTGGCCAATGCATGGTTTCAGAGGCGAATGGGTTTCGCAGGTACCGAAGTATGTAGTGGGTTTCGTCGACCAGCCTTAAATGATTGTGCAACTCCAAACGCAATCGAGCAGAATATCATAGTTGATGGTGCGTAATGAGGGAGTGATTGATTTGGCTTGAGGCCATATCCAAGCTACCTCTGACTAGAGAGGGGTTATAGATGGTGGTGGTATGAGTAGATAATGAACGATATGCCGTTTGAGAGCGAGCCGCGACTACTAGCTTATAGATACTTGTGAGCGATATGGCAGACTGCTCCGAATAGGGTTATGCTTCTCCAGCACGTGAGTGTGGTTTCGGCTCGTAACACTGCAGAGGCATAAGCCAAGATTTGATCGGTTTTCTACGCCATAAACGCGGAAATAAGCTCAGAGGAAGACTTTGGAGTACTCGTGTGGAGCAGCCGCCAAGATCTACTTGGTAGCGCTGCCTTGCTATTTCTGCGATAGATTTCTGCGATAGTGGTGTTTATTTTCTGTACTTTTCAACCCTTGCTCAGCTAAGGAACGGAGATTTAGGCGAGGTTGCGCTCCACGCGATCTCCTTCAGCATTTAGTGCGAGCTTCATAAATGTTCATAAATCAGGTTAAATAAATAAAGGTTGTCGGCTCTAAAAGGTTGGCGATCGGGCGAAGATAACATTGGTTTTATGTTTGAGTTTTCTTGTTTGAGAGCTGGAAATACTGCGCGAGAGGGTGCTGGCGTTTGCGCTGCGGGACTTCGCATACCCAAGCTGCTTACATCGCTGAGGAAGGCATCTTTGCAACGTACAACTCCATCTACTGTTTCTGAGCTTGCAGAATGAGAATACTGCTCTTAAACTAGGTCTTTTCAGGCACACTAGTCATAGCACGGACCCAATGGTTGATCTTTGGCGCAGTTTCTGTAGTTCAGGAGCTCGAATCTCGTCTTGCAGAATCACTTCTTTGAACAATCGTCAGGCATATACACGCTCCTAAAAGCCTCGAAAACATTTATGAAAGCCTATAACATACCCAGATACTTCAAGCAAGTCTCTGGGAAACCCTCCTTAAAAACAATACCATCTTCTGATTGATTCGCTTACATCATGCAAAGGCTTAGCGCAAATGGTTTGGCTAGCGCCAAAGATAGTTATGACTGCAAGCGCAGCGTTTCCCGCGCGTGTATGCCACCCATGGAAGTTAGTTTGCAGTAGACTAAATCGCTTCCCACAGTTTTTATTTTTTATTTTTTTAAATAAATAATTTTTACATAATATGGGAAAGTGTCTGACTTTTGAGACTAGACTTTGAACGGTCTAGTTCGATAGTACTCTAGTTTGATATTAAAGACTCAGAGGCGGGAGCTCAGTGCCATCAATCAAGACGGCACGGGATAACGACTACATCTTTCCGATGAGATCGAGGACGTTGCGAAAAGTTTGTAGACAATACTTTCCACCTGACGCAGTTCCAGGATACGCCTTGCGTTTCTGGGCGTGACCGTCTTGGCCAAGGTTTGGACTGATGCTCTTGAAACTATGATAAAAAAGGGCTGCACACTCGCCATTAGCTCTTGCAAAGGATTCTGTAAAGGCTTTAAAGTAGCATCCTGAGCACGTGTCCACTATCGAGGTGGCGTTTCATACATCGAAATTGAGTTTAAGCATGCATTAGCAATCAATCCCGTTGAGGTCGAATTGCTTGAGAGATGTGCTCGTTCCAAAGCCTGACCAAGTCTGACCACATTTTTCAGCTCTTGTCTACTCTTATATACTCTTAAACCAAATAAACTTGTCAACGTGGACATTTTCAGACATGTCTGCGTTTGTTGGATTAGGAAAACGGCAAGTAAGGCTTCGACATGGGTGATTCTGGGTTGGCTGGAGATCCTTGAGGGTAGTTTTTGAAGCTGCCACACAGTGCCAGTCGATAGCTTACCAGTGACACAGAGACAGTGGCGACGTCTCTGACGGGGTCTCTGAACTCTTGCAATCTTCTGCGCAAATGCAGTTCTTCTGATACTGAGAGGATCTGGTAGTCGACAAGGCAAAAGCAATCACAACCTAAGGGAGCACATTTGGTCAAACTTATCCAAATTGAATTGTAAATTCAGGGGGAAGCTAAAGCAAAACCTCCTCGGCGAATGGAGACGCCGCATCGTGCTTGATAAAATACAAGCTCGAAACTCTTTGATGCCATGTGAGGAAATGTGTATAGGGGCTGGTCGGAAGCAAGTGGTATCCTGAACCTGCCGGTAGCTGCATGTGTAATTCTTCAAAACTCGTAGATTACGATACCTGGTACATACAAAATTCCCAAGATAAAATCTGGTACTTTTCTCGCTTTTCCTGATCCATAGGACCCTCAGACAGCCGGTCTGGGCGCGCTTTTTGGCTCCGATGAGGACGTTTGGATATATCTGTCGTGCAAACTTACAAACCTGCTACATACTCATTATTGTAACAAGGACTTGCTGCGTGTGGTCCAAAGCCTGGAATAAAAGTATTCCTTGAACTCATCAACGATCCATCGCAAACAGTAGATTCGGAGAACTTTACAGAAGATAAGGCAAGTGCCTGAAGCATTGATCAAGATGTTTGGACATACCGCTTAACAGAACAACTCCTCTAGCCACAAGAAAGGTAGGTACTACCACCTACTTACTTCTCTGGGTATTAGTAGTAAAGCAAAACAACAAATGTTTTAAAATTAAAAATAAGTATATATAACCATCATAAACTATTCAAGTTGGAAGGATCCTATAATTTTTTTAATTTTTTCTTTACAACGATGTTGCAATTTGGATCGCTATCGGAGTTCTTGCAAATTGCATTTGCGAAGACGTCGCTGATCCTCGCTCAGAAAGACTTGAGCTAAAACATTTCGATGTTGGTAACTGACCTCCGCATGAGTTGGAGCACCGACTGACTCCTGTTCAGAACGCCGGAAAGAATAAGTTGCAGAAATAGGAAGTGCGTGGCTTGCTTGGCTCGCTTGGCAAGCAATTTTTTTTAGAGGTTTCCTCGCTAGTTCCTTTTCTTCCTTCAGATTGGTCTCTCGCTAAAGCGCACTTTTGTTTCCTCGAGCGAACTTGAACAACTCTGATAAAACCAGTTTATAATGAAGAAGGAGCGGCAGGAAAGTTGGCCCACGAAACAAACGCATCTTAGCGACTTAAGGAAACTCAAGCATCCAAAGTGCACAGGCTCTATCTACACTTTTTATTGGCGAAGAGCAGTATGTTGACATCTGGAAATACCTCAGAATGCTCTCGAATACGCAGTTTTGGTTGCCAGCGACGCAGTTCTGCGCGGTGAGCTTCCTCATGAAAGCCTCTCTGAACAGTATGCACAAAAGTCGACTTCGATAGAGTCCAGAGAGAAGAATGTTAGAACTGAAGAGAATCAGGCCCACTGGCAATCTTTGGAGGTATCGAGCTTTAGAAGCTGGATGTTTAGTCCTGAAGATAAATTCTGTCGTTTCCAAACAAAGTAAAAAAGAAATTTACAAAACAGCATCAATTTCCGACACGAGATACACTATATATATATATATTACTTTTTCGAAATTGTAAACAATTATTAAATTCGAAATCGAAGAAAGACATTGATTGTCTCAGCAAAACCCAAACTCTTGGGCGCGATTGTTATTCCGTAAAATCGAGGCTTCGAGTCGGAGGTTCATATCATTAGTGCAAACAAGATAAAAACCTAAAACCCTTCATATACTCATTTTGCACAAAGATGATTCAAGATCACCAACGAAACAACGAGCAAATCCATGATGGGCACATTCAACCCACTCGCTCTACATCGCGTGAACCCCCCGAATCCTTTACGTTTGACAATGAGGACAATAAAAATATGGCTCCTAACGACGACGGCTCTATGAATGGTGATTCTGATATCGAAAAGCCAGATTCTCTGGATCGTCACGATGCTCCGTGTCTGGAAACATTCACATTTGGATGGTGGAGACAGTTTTCAATCATGCAGAAAATTGGCCTCATCCTTGGCCCGCTATCAGCGATTATAATGGCAAATGTTGAAATATCGGATGAGAACCCCAAAGCAAATGAAGCTTTGGCCATGACGTTGTTCATTGTGATTTACTGGTGCTTTGAGGTCGTGCCTATTTCTGTAACCTCTATGATGCCACTAATCCTTTATCCTTTGGCGTCTGTAGCTCGTTGTCGCGACCTCGCTGCATTGTATTACAACCACATTTCGTTTCTATTCCTCGGCGCATTCATTGTGGTGCTTGCAGTTGAAGATGCCATGGCGCATAAACGCTTTGCATTGTGGGCCCTGAAATTTTGTGGAACACGTCCTGCGATTGTACTCCTCGGTTTCATGCTTATCACCGGTGTAATTTCTATGTTTGCTAGCAATACATCCACCACCATTCTGATGGTTCCTGTGGTGAAAGGATTTCTGGAGGGACGCACTGACACCGCCGATGGCAAACGTTTTGAAAAAGCAGCTCTCATTGGAGTTGCATTTGCTGCTAGCACCGGCGGGACAGCCACTATCATTGGTACGATTCCGAACCTGGTATTTTCCTTGCTTTATAGTGGAGCTTTCCCGACTGCACCTGCGCTTACTTTTCAAAACTGGATTGCGTTTGCCTTCCCGCTCGCCTTTATTGTGCTGATCATTGCTTGGATTTCAGTTTATGTGGTCTTTCTAAGGGGTATCGACCTCAACCTTAATGCAGAAGCGCTTGCTCGCGAGCGCCGAGCATTAGGACCAGTTACACGAGATGAACTCGTGCTGGGTGTGGTTCTTTCCTGTATGGTTCTTTTGTGGATTGCTCGTCCATATATTCTCGATCCGTATCTCGGATATTGCGTCCAGGATGAGACGCTAAGCCCTGAGGCTGTATGTACTGCAATTACTGGATATGTATGGAACAGCTACGTGGATGATAGCACAATTGCTGTTATTGGTGCAGTAGTTCTGTACTTTATTCCATCATCGTCACGTCAAGGTCGCATGTTACTGGATGAAAGCGCTTTCAAGCGCCTGCCTTGGGGCGTTTTGCTCCTCATGGGCGCAGGTTTCGCTATCGCTAGCTCGGTGTCTTCAAGCGGGCTCTCTTTGGAAATCTCTTCTCTCATCACTAGTGTTGCCAGTCTATCGCCTGTTGTTCTGGTGACCGTCGTGACAATCATTGTCAGTTTCATCACCGAATTGATTAGCAACACTGCTTCTATCACGCTGTTTGGTCCTATTTTGCTTGAGCTTGCTGTTCAACAGGAAATCAACCCTTTGCTGCTGGGACTTCCTGCAACCGTCGCAGCCTCATTTGCATTTTTGCTGCCGACCGCTACACCTCCATCTACGATTGCGTTTGCAGCTTGTGAGGATATGACCTTTTTCGATATGTTCAAGGGGGGTATCCTCGTGAAAATTGCATCTATTGCATTGACCATCCCGTTTACATTTTTAACAGGACGTGTATTCGGAGATCTTAACGAATTCCCAGAATGGGCTTCCTCCGCAGCGCTGGACGCAAGCTGAGCGAATGGGTTTACCTCGATCTGTTCGGTGCTAAACTGCAATACACTTGGATGTCTCTGTTCTTAAGTTACCTCATGAATTCATATTCTAAAACTTCTATAAATTAGTATCTTCGGTGATCTTTGTAAATCTACAAGAATCGTCTAAATAAACAGCACGCCACAAAAAATGAATTGTGAATGTCCCTTAACATTCGTGCACATTTCATTAGGACGAATAGAATCACGAACTATTAACAAGCACGGCTATATATATATATATATATACATAGAAAGAGAGAGGTCGGGCTACTCTGCAAGACTTTGGGGAAGTAAACGTCCCCATTTCCAAATCTACATATTTGCATTCCCAAGGCTCACCAGAGTGGCTTCAAATCGTTTGTGTTTGAGTTCTTCTCTCAAAAGGTCAAGTATGACCACATCCACGCCCTGTCCTATGAAACCATCTATTTTTTTGGATCAGCTTGTTGAAAGAATTTCTTGCCATCCTTCTAAGTTGCCAGCTGCAAACACAAACGATCAGATATATCCACGAAGGCATTTGGCCCCTGTTTGATCGACCCAGGCTCGTTCGAGGAAATGTCGAAACCTAAACTTGCTAGAGGTTCCGAGACACGTCCCAGCGATTCCATAGAGAAGCGCCACGCGCGAGAGGCCTGGTCTTCGCCTAGACTACCAGACCCAATTATGTTAGCATCTATTGGCCAAGAAGTGCAAAGATATCGCCAGAGCTCTTGCTACTTCGCAAAGGCGTAATTCCTAGTTGTTAGACCGCTCGCTGTCCACTATCTTTGAAAAGCCTCTTACTTCTCCATTGGACGCATGCATGGATGCGAGATGTTTCCGATCGATCTGATAATTCGGTTCGAAGAGCTCGCTCAGCAAGCTACCTTCGTTGAGGAGGCGGATCTCGACTGCGATTCACAAGTCCAAGTTTCTCCATGTTGCTGGGACGGCGTCCGAGCACGTGTGTTCTTCGGTGAACGAATTGATTGATCTTGCTTGATCTTGCTCTCGAGACGAGACTTGCTTTGCTGCCTCTGGTGAAAGGTGAAAAATATGGCTAAGGAGGGCAGCAGGCCAATTTGAGACGGCCGTCGTGGCATTCCATCGGCAGCAGTGGAAAATGCTCTACGAACGGGCTCACGTGAACGAGCACGCAAGCACCGCGAGCAATGCGAGCACTTCCTGATTGCTGTTTCCAGATCAGATCAGATTCAAGTGGACTTCGACGTCCACTTCCTTTCTTGTCCTTTTATCTTCATTTTCAGTACTACTTAGTTTCATATTCGATTTTTATTTTAGACTTAGTAAGAAAATAATGATCACAATACCTTTAAAAAAGACGAGAAAAAGAGAAGACGATATTGGCGATCGCTTTGATTGGATACAATAAGGACAACAACGACTAACACCGTCAACAAAAAACAACTTGATCCTCCATTTTTCACAGATCACGAGATGACGGGAAAGAACGCGTATCCTACCTTGATTTTGTCTTCTTTTGCAAGAATGCAAATCAATAAAGAAGATTTAAGCTCTTGACTAAGATGAAAGAGCAGTCAGTCTGTGAAAGTAGAGTCAAGTTGCCAATCATTCACTTACGAAGGACAATACTTTGCTTCGGGACAGCATCATTTCGAAGTACGTTTCCCGCAAAAAGTCGGTGGCCAGGCTGTTTGAGCGGTTCTAGATAGTGGTGTCTCAGATCTGAATCTCCCTGGGACTACGTATCCTACAAGCAAGAAAACCAAACAAAAATGAAGAGCGGTCTATGAATGGCTTCTGTGTTTCAAGTTCATCGTTATTTTTAAAAGTTATTTTCTAAAATTAATTAAAGTTATATATATTTTGTTAAATCTAAAGTTTTTTCTTTTTCTTTTTCAGTGTGAGTAAGAAAGAAAAGGCAAAGTAAATAAAAAACAAAATTAATCATGTGCAGAGAGAGAGAGAGAGAGTGAGGAGGAGTTCCAAGGTGAAAGTAACATGTACCATCTTTTCTTTCAGAACCTCAAATTAAACAACCTGGTTGCAAGTTCCCTTGTTTCAGAGAACGTGCTCTTTGGGGCTAAAACCACGTTGCAGGGTCCAAGCGCAGGCACACCAAGGTAGTAGAAAGAGGCCCTCCAAGATGAAGGGCACTGACAGTAAACATCTTCGACGAATAGACGCCTTTCTAGGCTTCCAGTCCATGAACAAAATGAATTAACCAGCCAAGTAAAATCAACAGTCAGTCATCCAAACCATACTTTTTTTAAGAAGTTGATGGTAACGAAAAGAACCTGCGAATTGTCACTCTTCGTAGGTACCTCGTCTTCCTTTTAAGCATTTTAAGATCGTGCAGTGGAGTACCTCGATACTAGCTCATAGCTAAGTATTATCATAACTTTAAAAGCGTTTTACTTTCATTAAATCATTTACTTGCAAAATTAACTTTTGACTAGTTAGACATAAGTGAAAGGTTTTCATTTTCATTTTCGACATTTGCATCCATAACGCCCGTTTCTGATTGATTTTAAATCTATAGGTATTACATGAGGTGAGGATGTCGAAAAGAATTGGGAAATAAACCTTAAACCTTCAGGACATAGGCAAAACATTCTTAGTAGTTTACCAATTCCGGTCTGTAAGAACCTATCTCAGCAGTGCCAGAGCGCAGTGGCCTCGAGAATAGCACCACCTGATAGCTCTAATGAACGAAGAGTGCCTGTGAATCGATGCCGCTGCTGGCAGCCAAGTCGGAACCATCTGTGTGTTTTCCCCGTTCGCAGTGAGCGTGAGTTTTGCTGGTGGTTTCACGTCCTTGGCAAACTGACTTGCGGAGCCGAGGCACGGTTGATCGCGCAGCGACCCCTTTTTGTACTTCTTATCACCATGGTTTTGAGGAAATCGAGCGGGGCCATGCAAGTGGTGCAGCTAGCTCCTGGTTTTGGGGAAGAGAGCGATAGCATCGTGCGACGTGAGGCAAATTTAGTGATGATCTTGTGTGCAACGCACTCAATCTGACTATCAGTGAATGTTTCCATAACCCAGGCATGAGCTCTATCGAAACTCAAACAAGCGAGTTTGTATTGATAGTTAGTTACCATTCATTTTTAATGGAAGCCCCTTCACTCGCGCTTTGCTAAGACCGCTATTCTCGTTTCAAGAGTGCTTGGTAACACGGAGAGGCTGCCATTATGAGGGAGACGGAATGCAAAGAATCTGAAGCTGAAGAATGTTGAGAATGTTGAGAATGTTGAGAATGTTGAGAATGTTGAGATTGTTGAGATTAGACTTTCTTGACAGCGTGATTGAAAATTGTACAAGCTCTGTTGAGATCCTCTATGTGACCATACATAAGCTGTGGTGCCAGCTGGTAACGTCGTGGTCCACGGGAAACCCGCTTGCAGGGGCGATTCGTCTTCCCTTTTGCGCAGTTTTGCCCGCACGAAACATCCACACTGTTGGCCACGCGTGTCTTTCGCTTCCGCCAACTCCGCCCCCTCCAAGCCTCTGGCCCCTCGATTCACGAGATGCTCAGTCGCTCGTAAAATTATTCGCAAAGCGCTGTTCCGTCCTCTCGCTTTGCAGAATTCCGCACCCAGATATTGATCGCGAGTTCCTGGCGAGAACCCTGTACAAATCTCGCCAGAACACGCCATTCCCGCCATCCATTTTGAGGCATGCCTGGCTGGACATTCATTCTCCACACCTTCAAAGTCTTCGCCAATCATCCGCTCCCAAGAGCGCTTTCTCGCTGCCGGAGAGTGACACTGCAAAGAGTAACCCTGAACTTCGCTTTGCAGTGCCTTCAGCCCCTGCGGATGGATGGATGTCCTATGCTGCATTCTCTCGTCTTCTCTCGTTCTTTGCTGCTGCCTTCTCCAAGACCTCGCTTGCTTGCTTAGGGAGTCAAGACGGTCTCGCGTTCTTCACGTTCTCCTGTTCCAATCCCCATGCATTACGTTCCATGTGTTCTCGCCGCTGTCGCTGAGAATTCCCACGCTGCTTGCGCGTCTTCTCACGCAGGCAGAAAGAAAAGAAAACTAGAACAGAAAAGGATTGACTCGGGAAAAGAAGGAAATCGGGATACATTATATTATATGTGTATGGTGTATGTATGTATGTATGTATGTATGAATGTATGGCTCATCAGCACAGAAAGGGGCCTGAAGCAAGCAAGCAAGCAAGTAAACCCCCGCTGCCTTGGTTGATCTTGGCTGGGCCTGTAAACCTCCCTCGTCGACAGGATCATAGAAGTAGCGACGGCAAAAGCTGAAACAAATGGCAGAAGCAGAGCTGCTCTCACTCGACCCAGCCCACCCCTTCCTGGAATGGAATGAAATGCGATGCAATGCAATGCAATGCAATGCTTTCTGGTTCTTGCCACTCTTTGGTGTTGAATTTTTATTTGTATTTTAAAATTAGTCTCATTCTTATTTTAATAACCATGTAACTATAACAACTCAATTCTGAAAAATTAAACAAATACAGGATTGTAAAGTAAACTTGAACGAACAATAGCAATAATGATTAGATTAGAGATTCGAGGACTTTCGTGTGTTGCACAATAGGTACGTACCTTTCTTTCGAATCGTCATCATCATAGTACCTAGTTAGTACTTGCAGCAGAGAAACTCACAGCAATCGTTGTAATTATTTTCCTGTGGCGGATAGTAAAACACACGCAAATAAATGCATGCCGCCATTTCCATCCTCTCTGGGTTGTAAATGAATATGAACTCCATATCATACTTCGAACAAGCTCGAGACGATGCTTGGTACAGAGAGAGGGCTCTGTAAAATGTAAATGGCCATCTCTTCTTTGTAAGTCAGAGGTCTTCAAGCCCATGCATTACCCAGACGTTCAAGTTTCGGATGGCCGCGAGTCCATTTCAAGTTGTCTTTCTTTCTCTCAAAACCCAAAAGAAAAAAAATGAAGAAAAAAAAAAGAAAGAAAGAAAGAAAGAAAGAAAGAAAGAAAGAAAGAAAGAAAGAAGGAAAGCGAGCATTTCCTTTGATTGATGTTTATTATGTATTGGTTGAAAGGCAATGCGTGTTCAGAGCTCGCGAAACCGCTGCTCTTGAATAGAGAGAGATTGAGCCAACATCATTTGCTCAGGCCTCGCGAATCGCTCATCCGAAGCCTTTGATCGCGGATAAGCGGAGCCGTGCGAGGGAAGATGCGCTTGACGCCCAGGCTGGGACCGAGAGACAGCGCGGCGCAAGCCAAACCCAGCCTCTGCCAACGCTCGTCCCGGACGAGGAAGAGAGAGCGAGAGCGTGAGAGTTAAATTTACAGGCGCCAACTCTTCTTCTGTGTCCTCTTGCTGTTATTTTATTTAGTCCTCTTTTTTCTAGCTACAGGTAAAACAAATTATTAAAAGATAAATTTAAAAAACAAATCTTTAGAGTACTACTATTTTCAAAACTAAAAAGCGCTTCAGTTTTTTTTGTTTTTGTAAATAAATCAATAAATGAATAATCATGACAGCAATGACAGTAATGAGTAGGTGTCACGATGCTGGAAAAACCAAAAAAAGACAGGAAACTACTGAAGCCATGCTAACGCGTATGAAGAGCTGGGCGGAAGGTTGCCGAAGCTAGCAACTGCGCATGTCCACGAGGCAGCAGAAGCTACAGCTTTCCTGCTGCCCTCACCGCAGCACGAAGAAGCTCTTGCTGGCTGCTTTCTACTCTGCTCTGGCAGCTTTCGCGGATGCTTCTTTGACGGGGTCCTCTATGTTGCTTCGTGTCAGTTCTAGCGCACAACTGTGGGGTGTTTATTTGGAACATGGATAGAGAAAAGAAAGAGAGGATACCTACGTAGGCGCCGAAAAGGGGAGACTCTGGCTGCTGCTATCAATCATCCATCAAACACGCAGAATAAACTATGTGGTTTCTGCTGCTGCATGGTTGGCTCTGCTAGGGCCGGCCAGAAGGAGGTCCTTGCGAGTAGTAATTGTGGAGGACGGAGTTTTGGTTGTTATCGTCCACGATTTTCTGCATTTCTGATCTCGTGTCATGTTGAGATGTGTGTTGTATAAATATATATATATTGTTTTTTATTGTTTTATATTTTGTTCTGTCAGGAAAGTTGAGTAAGTTAATTTATATTTGAATAGTAATTTTTAGAAATGCATCAGTCACTTTTTTCCTTTCAAAAGACGGCAGTGGTATCACCAGAACACTATCCAGCTGCTGAGCAGGAAGACTGATTCGAGCCGAGCCGAGTCACGACGAGCCGAGTCGGCGATAGGCAGAGCTTAGAGGGGGAAACATTTCACGAGCTGAGAGCGAATTGGTTGGTCGGCTGCGGACTTGATCCACTTGTCCACTTGTCCACTTTGGTTGTAGTTGCTCTGCCTTCTCAGAGAATGTGTACAGAACACTTTCGATTCAATGAGAAAAGAAAATATCGATAAAGAACATTCTATTTTATTCTTTAGTATCAGTCAGAGAGAGAGAGAGACTGCACTTTTCTTTTCAATTCGAATGATTGTGGTTTACGTTAATTAGCATACATTCTAGTTATGGATAAGCATAAGAATGGGAAAAGCGGAGTCCTAGAAATAAATCGCCACGGTATGTCGAAGTGTTAGTGGGGAGATGGCCGTAGGTTGTGTGGTTGACATTCTCAGAGAGAAACATAACTCGCCTTCATTCATACGTCCACGAGCTTAGTGCATGAATAGGTGCCTTTAATTACAGGACATCAATGCTTAAAAGATTGATCATTACAATGCTGCTTCGAAGCTGCGACATACAACCAAAAGACTCATGACCTTGAACGATTAAAAAATAAATAAAAATAAAATATATATGTATGTATTCATTTAATAATTTCGAGTGTAAAACAAAGACTAAAAGTCCTACTTTATTAGAGAAAAAAAGAAAGGAAAAGGAAAAGAAAAAGTTCTCGCACGAGTTTGTGAAAACTCTTATTCTTATACTTGGGCTAGCAGGTAGAAAAGCGGCGGCCACCCTCTCAAAAAGTCTGAAAGAATTAAAGTGACTCTCTCGTCCTCCTCCTTATCACTCTCTATCTACGCGTCAGCAACGATGACGTCGATAAAACGAAGTTAAAGTGAGACTTATTCTAATTTTTCATTTGAAAAAGAGGTGTAAAGCCGCAGATGCACTCTGATAAGGAAATGAAAAAGGGTTGTGAGCTCCCACTTCGATTCCTCTTCTTCACTGTGACTAGCTTCATTACAGTCTTGTTCAACAAGATACCATACTCGATGTAGGGGAGTTCCGAAAGATGCGGCTGATATATGTTTTCGCTGGATAATGGTTGCGGTGTCAGCGGCTCAAGAGCCGAAGCTTTTGCGCGTGTGTGGCTCGGCAGCACAATCTTGAACCTGTCGCAGTTCTTCAGCACCAGGAGATCTTTTGCAGTACCTACTTCATTTCCACTTCATCTTATATTTTGTTTTAGTTTATAAGATAAACAGATTTGAAGCCGATATTTTCGATATTTTTATTTTATTTAAATTTAATCAAAAATTTCAAATATATATATTATATAAATGAATACGCGCGCTTTGAAGTTTCAAGAAACTATTTTTATTTATTTATTTATTTGTAAATTAAAAAGAAGGACAAATGGTTTATGAAATGATAAAGGACACCTCCATGGAACTAAAACCAATAAATATAAATCAATAAAACAATAAAAAGCCTTCCTCGAAGAAATAGTACACAGGATGAACTAACTAACTACGAAGTGCTGCTCCCTTCACAAACATTTCGCTGCCATTGATCTTAAATTGTTGATTTCGGAGGACTTCTTCGATTTACAAAGATGGTCGCCACAAACAAAGGCCTTGCAAATGTAAGCGACTCGTGCCAAGCCGTGAGGTCCTTTTAGTGCGTGCTTCTTTCTTTTCCATTGCTAAGATTGCAAGCAGTGGTTCTTTGTTTCCTTTCTCAGAAAGTTCTCCCTCTCTTGCTTACTACTATTTAATGATTATTACAAGTGCGGACGGTGCCCCATGCAAATAGAATCTTAGCATCTTCGGTGGAGACATAGCAAAAGCTGATGATGGCTCAAGTTTGAGGCTGTTCAAGTTCGTGGTGGCGAGCTTGATTGTCCGAGGCGGGGCTTAAGCTCGTGTCTAGTTCGGAGACAAGCCACACAGACTTGAGACAAGTGCTTGAACAAAAGTCTAAGGGGTGGAAAGGTTATAAGAACATTGTTCAATGCCTTTTTGGAGGAGATTGGAGCAGGATTCAGAGCAACTGGTGCAGCTGGTCGACACATATAGAGTCTATGAACGAAGTCAAGGTACTTTAGCAAGCTGGGTACAATCGTGCGCAGTTTTGGTCGCACGCGAAGATGACGATGCCGCAGTTGCAAAGGCTTAGAAACGAAGCCAGAATTAAGAATGACTGCATTTGCAGCATTTTTGATATACATGGTTCTTAGGTAAGTGTAACAGTGTAAGCACTGACACCCCGACTGGGACTGCTTACGGAAGGAGTGCAAGTTGTAAGGAAAATGAGACATTTGCATTTGTTTTATTTCCCGGCTCAACTTTACATTATGGTCAACTTTATATTTTGTGAAAAGTCGAAGAGCTGAAGAAGAAGGTTGCTTCTGGAGTCTCGAGGAAGAGGTTTTCTGCTCAGGGTTCGAGGATTCCTGCTTTTGTTGAAATGGATAAGGGCAGAAATGTAAGAACATTAGTGCTATTGCAAGGACCTTTCTGTTCAATTCATGGAAATGAAAAGTTGGATTCACATCTTGCAAAGTGTAGGCCATAGAGAATTGACCGCTAATTAATACTGTGCAGAAACTTTGATTGTCAATGGAAATCCCACTATAAAGACTGGCTATTTGCATACTCCAATTTGTTTGCTTCCAATGCAGGGATTTGCTCGCAATCAACCTGCCATATCTATGGAGGACAACGATTTACTACCAACACATTAAATCGTGCTCTACAGCTTGATCTCTTGAGTCCCTCATTGCTCTAGCTGTAGAAAGCCGTCGATTTTTTGTCGCAGATGGGTTCAAGTTGAACTAATTTGAATAACCTTGACCTAGTAAATGTGTAGCCGATATTTTCGAAAATCCGATTGCTATTTCTCTTATTTTCCGGGAACTTTTTTCAAAAGGCTTTCTGCTCGTGTTGCGTATTCAACTTAAGGATGACTGTGATCGTAGAGAATATTGGCTCAGTGCTGAGGAGGAGAATGCGGAGAAGAAGGAAGTTGCTGCGCTTCTCTTCACCTTGGCATTAAAAGATAAGGAAGAATTGCCATATCAATTCCAATTTCTTCGTCAACTTTTTTTTACTATTTCTTTCTCCCTATTGGCAGGCAAGTTGAGTTTTGATGACTTCGGAAATACAATTATGATGATAACTTTTGTTCATTAAAAACATTAATTTTAATTTTATTTTTTAAAATAAATTAAAAAAAACATCTTCAAAAAGCTGTTCTTCTTCCTCACCTGTCATAAAATAGAATACAAACTTGAAATATATACAAGTAAGATCACGATTAAGCTATCGCCCCTGGACTTGGAAATAATCTTGGAAACAGTCTTCAAGGCGAGGCAGCACCGTAAGGGCTCCGTACCATTATTTCTAATACTGCTACTGGAGATGGCGGCATTTTGAAAATCCTGCGAAACTTCGTTGTTACTGTGCTTCCTACTGCATCATCTAAGGGCAGCATACGTACGTTGCCGTCAACTGCCACAACCTGAACCTCACGAATGCAGGCAAAAACTTGGTGGCGGCTGGC
Organism: Schizochytrium sp. TIO01; assembly: GCA_004764695.1. NCBI lineage: Eukaryota > Bigyra > Thraustochytrida > Thraustochytriidae > Schizochytrium > Schizochytrium sp. TIO01. Next base: position 498,136 of record SMSO01000034.1, on the reverse strand, counting down.
TGGAGAAAGGCCACGGCGGTCGCTCGCAGAGAAACCCACCAGGCTGCTATAGACGATGAGGATGTCGCTTGCAATTGAGCTGCCGGAGTACAACAGAAGCGAGTAAGCGCGGCCAAAAGAAATAATCTCAAGGACTCACTGATCAAGGCTGACTTTATGAAAATCTACAGAAAGACGTCATGTAGGAATATGTTAAGAGCTAATAATAAATCTAATGCTCATCATATCGTCTTCTTTAGAAAGTACAGGTTTGCCCTCCTTCATTACTACCTACGAATCTGCTGTTTAGCATGATGATGTTGAGATCTCAAAATTATCGCTTATACATTGCCACTAACTTGCTTCTGTTTATGCGATGAATGGCTGGTTTAGGTGTGGCCCGATCCTGCCTTTTCATAGTCGCTGGTCGTCGTAAGCGTTCTCTTGACGTTTCAAAGAGCCCGATTCGTGAACCTGAGCAGATGTTTTATCAAATGTGCGCTATCTCGAGCAACGAACGGCACCTGCAATTCTGTCATTCTGTCATTCTGTCATTCTGCTGGAGGGCTCAATTTCGCTGCTTCAACACAGCGGAGCCGCCATGAAGCAAGAAACCCAAAGGCGACGAGCCGTATCTTGAAGACTAAGCGCAGCCATTCGACAGAAGCTTGCTGCTCGGACGTCCACGGCGCGCGCTGCTTTGAACGACCTGCTTCAGGGAGCGTACCTGATGATCAATCCGAGCATGCGCCTTTAAGCAGAGGTGCTCTGCAAGCGCCTGCTTCAGACAGAATTCTACTGTTTCAAAGACACAGAGAGTCGAGAAAAGCACGTTCTCCCGCGTAAAGCCAAAGCATCAAAGTGAGTGGGTATTTGTCATCAACAGAGCAGGGCCAAGGCGTCGAGGCAAAGCTGTGCGCGGATGGATCGAGGCGTCCTTGGGAAGAAACTGCTCGAATGTGCCTGTTTCTTTGTTTGTTTGTTTCTTTCTGTGTGGTGCTCGTTTCTCGCAGCCACTGAGAATTTGCGATTTGCACTTTTCACTTTTCGTACAAAAGAAAACTGCATCGCATTAGTTTCTTTCTTTCTTTCTCGCGCACTTCTCTTCTTCCTCCTTTCCTTTTAAGCTGTTGGCTTTTTATAGACTAAACCTGTAAGTGCGCAATTCATTGTTGTGTTGTGTTGTGTTGCCTCGACATTCGTTCTTTGGCTGGAAACGAGGAGAAGAAGACGGAGAAGATTGGGACTCTGTTGACCAAAGGCACTTTGCGCAAGCGAGCGAGACCTCTGAGTCGGAATCGGCCGGAGCCAGTGGGTTGGTTAGCGAGGGCTCATCGCAATTGGCTGTTTTCTTTCTTGCGTGGAAGCTTTGTTGCGAATATCGCTGCCAGCTCTAGGACTGCTGAGTGGAAGGAAGTAAGTCGCACTTACGGCACGCATAAGAAAGCAAACAGACAATGCACGCAACTGAAATGAATGGCATACTTTTCTATTTTTACTTTTACTTTGAACTTTTCAAATAGAAAAGTCTACTCCTTGATAGAAAAACCTTAATATTCTGCTTTCAACATAATATATTTTATTCTAAAATTTAAAACTTCTTTGGTATGCATAGAAGAGGTTGCTTCTCTTTTCTTTCTTCCTTGTTTTGAAATTGTAAAATTGTAAAAGTAAACACCATTTTTTCGAAACATTTTGACAAGGAGGCGCGGGGTAAAGAAAGGGCTTGCTTGCCGCAGCTTGATTGCAGACGCGATAGTTTTACATAATCGGTCATGATGCCGCATTCATTTGACTTTAGAATGGAAAAAGTTTCCAAAACCAGCTTGGAGAAAGAATGAAGTTGCTATATTCCCTCCGCGCGTGCGTTATAATCTTTAAAATGTGTTTTTTTAAAGAAAAAAATAATAAATATAATCATGAATAAGATCTGTGATTTATTCGAGTAGGAAGCGAGTCGAGTCGAGCTGGCAAGAAAGTTCAAAGGGACAAGAACACGCGCCTGCTCCAAACCAAGCACGAGTACGATTTCTCTTAAGCCATCTGACTCTTGAATTGACTGAAATGAAATGGTGTTTGCTGCATGCATACAGAAACTATTTTCGTGACTATATGTTGATCCTTATTCACATTTATCCCATGATCTTTCTCTTCTTCATTTTTACGACTGAGCTAAGGCTGGCGCCTACGTATATAAACACTCTCTAATAGCTTTTCAATTTTAATTAAAATTTAACCCAAAAGACTTTTTCAATAATTATAATAAAATGCGACTAAAATATTTTCTACAGCATATAATTTAAAAATAAATTTAAAATAAACTGATGATGAATAAGGAAAATCAAAAGAAAAACAAGAGACAGAGAGAAAGAGAAAGAGAAAGAGAGGAAGTCTAGAGGGAAGAAGGGTGTAGAGGGAAGCAGTGAAAAGGTCCATACTAGGTATATTGTTTAGTACCTGCGCAAGTCCCGAGAGGAAAAAGGGCGCGATCCCTGGATTTCTGTAATAGTCTTGCAGTTTCTCATAATGTAGATGCCTGGATTTGGGCTGCGCTGCAAAACAAGCAAATCCCAAACTCCGATTGGAGGAATCCAATCAACCAATCTATCAATCAACCAAACCAACAACGGTAGCCGCTTTGCACGGACTCCGTTGGCAAAACCGAAATCATCAAGGTTTCATTTATATAATCAAAGTCCAAGATGCTGCCGCACAACAACAACAACACCAGCGGCCTTGAGCCTGTCAGTGATGGACATGTGGAGCCCATGACTTCCTCCCCATCATCTGCACCTGCTGTGCCGGAGTCTTTCAACTTTCAGGACGGCGAACGTCCCCAAGCTGGTTCTGATGGCAACATCGATGTTGAGAAGCCTGAGGTTCTAGAGCGCGTCGATGCCCCATGCCTCGAGGTCTTCCCTTTCGGCTGGTGGAGGCAATTCGGCCTTGTCCAGAAGATTGGCCTCGTGCTCGGCCCTCTTGCTGCCATTATTATGGCCAACATCGAGATCTCCGAGGAGAACCCCAAGGCCAACGAGGCTCTTGCAATGACGCTCTTCATCGTCATTTACTGGTGTTGTGAAGTCGTACCCATCGCCGTCACTTCACTCCTCCCTCTCATCCTCTACCCGTTGGCCTCCGTGTCCCGTGGCCGCACTCTTGCTGCCCTGTACTACAACCACATTTCCTTCCTCTTTCTTGGTGCCTTCGTCGTTGTTCTTGCCGTCGAAGATGCCATGGCACACAAACGCTTTGCTCTCTGGGCTCTCAAGTTCTGCGGTACTCGCCCTCCTCTTGTGCTGCTCGGCTTTATGCTCATCACTGGCGTCATTTCCATGTTTGCCAGTAACACCTCCACAACTATTCTTATGGTCCCCGTCGTCAAGGGTTTCCTTGAAGGCCGCAACTCTGGCCCTGACGGCAAGCGTTTTGAGAAGGCTTCTCTTCTCGGCGTCGCTTTTGCTGCCACCACTGGAGGTACCGCCACTATCATCGGCACAGTCCCCAACCTCGTCTTCTCTTTGCTTTACAGCGGTACTTTCCCGTCTGCACCTGCATTGACTTTCCAGAACTGGCTTGCCTTCGCATTTCCCCTCACTTTCGTGGTCATGATCATTGCTTGGCTCTCGATCTGGTTCATCTTTATGCGTGGTCTCAAGCTCGACCTCAACCCGGCCAATCTTGCCCGCGAGCGTGCCAGCCTTGGACCTGTCACTCGTGACGAAATTGTTCTCGGAATTGTGCTCTTCATCATGGTCATGTTGTGGATTGTGCGCCCTTACGCCATTGACCCTTTCTTGGGCTACTGCTCTGACGATACTTACACCCGCGAGGTCTCCTGCGAGGACAACGACGGCGTATGGTACGGCTACATCGATGACGGCACCATTGCTGTTCTTGGCGCTGTTTCCCTCTACTTTATCCCGTCTTCTAGCAAGTCTGGCCGCATGCTTCTCGATGAGAGTGCCTTCAAGCGTCTTCCCTGGGGTGTTCTTCTCCTCATGGGTGCCGGTTTCGCGATCGCCAGCTCTGTGTCATCCAGCGGCCTCTCCCTCGAGATCTCCAGCCTCATCTCCAGCGCTGCATCTCTCTCCCCGGCTGTTCTCGTCCTTGTCGTCACTGTCATTGTCAGTCTGATCACCGAGCTCATCAGTAACACTGCCTCCATCACGCTCTTTGGCCCTATCCTTCTCGAGCTTGCAGTACAGCAGCAGATCAACCCTCTTCTCCTTGGTCTTCCGGCAACTGTTGCGGCTTCCTTCGCATACCTCTTGCCGACTGCCACACCGCCTTCCACCATCGCTTTTGCTGCTTGCGAAGGCATGACCTTTTACGACATGTTCAAGGGTGGTATCATTGTCAAGATCGCTTCGATCGCTCTTACCATCCCTTTCGTATTTGGCACTGGCCGTGTATTCGGAGACCTTAGCGAGTTCCCCGAGTGGGCCGCCACCTCCGCTCTCAACACGAACTAGACGTTGCTGTGAATCTCAAACTTTTAGAATTTCAGTAGGAGAACCTTACATTCTGCCTCGTTCAAACTTTTACAACACGTCTGCATTCACTATAATATCGTGTACCTACCAACCTTTCGTTTATCTTATGCAACCAACGCAGCGTTCTCTCTAGCGTGTCTCGAAATTAAATCTTTTATCGCGTAAGAGACCGACGCTCATGTGGTATTTATCCCGATTTAACTCTCATTTCCCCTTCTATTATAAATCATGCTCTTTACTTTAATTACGTCCACTTTCGAATCTGTTTCTACAGATCATCATCATACTTTCAGTGTCCATCTGCTTCACTTTCCGTGCCAGCTTTTCTTCATCCGCGTCATCACCTGCGAGCAACGTGCAGCGCTTGCTATCGCTGTAAGCCCTGGCGTGGTCTTACAGACGAGATGGTTCAAGTCCATGTTTTGACCATGCCCACATTCGAGTTTTGCTGTTCAACTCAATCATATGATTTGCCAAAGGACCATTCTCTTCGTTTTACAGTGCGTCATCTGCGCAAATGTCGCAAAACTGCAGTCTCTACACTCCCCAGTACGAGTTTGCTGGCGCAATCGCCCCTACCACTAGCAATATCACTATAATGATATGAAGCAAGACGGCCAATGGGTGGTCTAAAGGCAATGGGATAATTCCTTTCCTCTGTTTGCGATGACGCGTCATCAGTGTCTCGTAGCAGATCAGCTCTGGTAGCGTAAGACGCGTCCCACGTATAACTTCTTCAACCATGATCTCTGCTGTCTTGCCTTTATGGGTTTTAGGAAGTCCTTTTACAAATAACTAGTAGGCCTCTCAAAGCACAGATTCCAATTCCATGCAGTTGCACGTGCAACTGCACTAATAAACTGCATTTAGATGCAATTTATCTGCTAATTTGCACTAGGCAGCAGAAAAGCTGGCACGGAAAACCGTCACCTGCGCTGGATACCCTGCTTACCCAGAAGAAGATGAATCAACAATCAACTCCCGTTTGCGACCCTCAAACCTGCACCCTTACTTGTTCTTGGGAGAGAATTCTCTCACGTTATCTGTTCAAAGCAGTTTGTATGAATTGGTTTATTTACATTCCAGCAAGACGTCGTACACATTAGCCTTGAGAAATAGTCTCGTGCTGCCAGGTTTTCGAGGAGGCACGCCTTCTTCGCAGCCCCAAGTTCGAGCAACGTGCGTGCATCTGCGCACCAAGGAAGGCATGGGCGTCCCCCACCAGCCATCACATCAACGCGAATAGGCTGCCGTGGAATTAAATGGACACAGCTTCGCCATTGCTTTCGAGGACGCGTACGCCCTGCTTCCAGTAGCGCGGCGACGCTAGCTGGGACTCGGTTCTGCCTCGTTTTTCAATACGATGGTGTGCACGAATGGGCCAAAAGGCCTCATTAACAGCCTGGTTGGTTGGCCCGTCGCTAAAATGCCATCACCACCATGAAGTCTTCGTTGAGTCTCATGACACAGAGCTGCTAGTCGCGAAGAGTTAATTTGCTGCCATGACGACAAAGGGCGACTAAGCGCTAATAAGCGATTGAATGGATATCGCACGCCGGTTGTGATGTCTTCTGTTTTCTTTTTATGTTTAGCTCTTCGTTCTTTTTCTTTCCCCTCTTTTTTTGTTTGTTTGTTTGTATGTTTGTTTGTTTGTTTCGCTTGAAGTTGCATGCATCAATTTTGAACAAACCTCAATGTTGATCACTCTGATATTGTTCGATGATGTTTCGCAGCATTGTGATGTCCCAAGTTCAAACAGTAGAAAGCAAAGTAGAAGCTCTCTCTGAAACAGAGGGCATTATTTCCAAAAATTGCATCACAGAGTTGATAAGGACTCTCTGAACAGTCGTAGTAATGCTAATTGCTTTAGTTTATTTTTATTTTTTATTATTTTTTTATAAAGCAGTCGTACAGTGCGAACTACTCCTCGAAGCAGTTCCCATCTCCTAGTGCAACCTTGTGAACAAAGCATGGTGCTGTGTACAACATTTGCTTTCAAGACACCAACTTCAGGATTCTTCGAGGCTCGACCCGGATGAATAGTCTGATCTTGCCAGACTGCCTTGATCTCTACAGTAGACTAGAGAGATAGTATGACAATGGTTTTACATTTATATTTTTCAACCTAAGTAGCAAATCTCTCAGAATGACAAGATGAGAGTCTCAACACAAGATAGTGAGCTTCGCCTCGAATGAGCTCTAGAGACTCACATACCCTGTGGCTCTTGCAGTAGCAGGCAATACTGCTTAAGCTAACTTTCCCAGCTGGGCTGCAGCCGTGTAGACTCCAATCGTGTTTCCTGGCTTGTGGAAAGGGAGTTCGCCCGCCATCAGTCATCAGTCATCAGTGCTTAGGTTCTTCAAGCCTGCGGCAAGGAGAGAGACCTGGAGCCTTCTCTCCAGAAAGAAGGCTCGAGGTTAAGCAACGTGATCAACTCAGAGCATTTGTAAAATTACCCAGGAAAAGGTACTCAATATCGAACGGTTGGGGACTGTCTTGAAAAGCAGAAGCTATCTTTGGGCTCACTATGGCGTCCGCTGAGCGGTATAAAGTTGCGATTCTAGGCGGAGGCGTCGTAGGAACCTCAACGGCTTATTTCCTGGCATCCAAAGGTCTTGGAGAAGGAGTTGTTGTTATTGAAGGCACGCGAATCGCAGCTGGTGCCTCGGGCAAAGCAGGCGGCTTTTTAGCCCGAGGCTGGGGTCAGCCTGGTGTAACACAGGAACTCCACGAAAAAGGATTTGATTTACACGAGAAACTTGCCAAAGATCTCTCTCTCGAATCTTATCGCAAGCTCCCAACGCTAGAGGTCGATGTGCTCAAGAAAGGAAAGGGGAAGAAAGCTATTAATGCCGCTACTACACCAGCAGCGAAAAAGCCCAAGACCGGCGACGAAAAAGATGGAGAGCACGTTGAGACTGTCCTGCTGAACCCGAGCACAACAAAGACGGCTATGATGGATGAAGGAACCGCGCAGGTGACTCCTCCAGAGCTCATGTCGAAGCTTTGGGCCAAAGCAGAGTCAGGAGGCGTTACATTGGTCGTGGATAAAGTCTCAGGACTCAGCCGTCTTGAACGAGGCGGATACTCGATCAAACTCAGTGAACAAGACACAACGATTGAGGCTGATAAAGTGGTACTAGCGATGGGGCCATGGACTTCAATAGCAGAAGATTGGGAGGCTCTAGACAAGATCAATATTCCGGTCACAGGATCCGCAGCGAGTAGCATGGTCGTGCATGCAGATCCCAGCAAAAAGAAGATCGCAGCAACTGCATGTTTTTGCGAAACAGATCCCTTTGGAAATCATCTCGAGTTGTTCCCTCGACCAGACAACTCAGTTTATGTCTCTGGATTTGACGATAGCGAACCACTTGGGAAGAATATACTGCGTGACATGGGCCCTGACGAAGTCAAGTCCAACGAGAAACGCGTCGAACGCGGCAAGCAATCGTTTGCGTATGTGACTTCAGGGCTTACAGACGGCGATGAACGCGTGGTGTTGCAATGCTGCATGCCGCCCTCCTCGCAAGATGGCGTACCAATGATTGGTTTGCTAGAGCACGACCGCAAAGACCTTTTCATTGGAGCGGGTCACAGCGTTTGGGGTATTTTATGGGGTCCAATTACAGGAAAGGTTCTTGCAGATCTTGTTCAAGACGGAACTACAGACCTAGATCTAAGACCATTTGACCCGCTAAGGTTTAGTCGCCGCTCGCACCGTGCTGCTCGTAGATAAATATACCTTTAAGCAATTACAATATCTGCCTGGCTTTACCACCCAGTCCTTATTTTCCCTAAGACTTAATTGCAAATAGTAAGCAAGCGAGCCAAGACATATGCCTGACATGGCTGCGCCATAAGAATTCCTAGTTTTTTTGCCAAATGTCTAACTTGATAACTTGAAAGTATTCTCAAGTTCAGAAATCTTAAATCGAAAATTTCATGGTTAACCAAATGTCCCAGGGAATGGTAGAGACTCATATCCAATTATGTTTTGCTAATAAAGAATTTATTGTTTACCTCTTTCTTACCAACTTGGCCGCCACTTGATTCAGCTACTCTAGAGAACAGTTGTAAGAATTTGCTGGTGGCCACGCGGCATTTCAGAGCGGTGCAAAATTTGATTTCATTTCATCAAACTGTTGTGGCAGTTTGACGAGTTTCAAGTATGAAATGCGACCTCAAGAATGGGGGACGCAGTAGTGTGAGCCTGGCACAACCCGTACTTGGACTACTTTAACACCCCGAAGTGCCAAAACTCTGGAGGCAGCTTTGTTTCATTATTAGCTTGAATGTTTCTAAAACTTCCAAAGTTAAACAATCAATTATCTTCAAATATAATTCTAGCATTATACAGTCAACGTCTGCATTGGTAAACATTCCATGTTGTGTATCGAAAGGGGATGTGGATGTTCACACGGTTGTTGTGTGTGGTTTTTATCAATGTTTGCTTCAAATTAAGGCCAGTATTTTGTAAGTCACATACTCTACAAAAAAGGCTAGTTGCAGGCTAAAAAGCCAGCAGAAGTCTTGATTTTGGCCCTATCTAAATTCCCACTTTAGATTCTCCAGTCCAATTTTGATCATCAAATACATAGCACGCTTTGTTTCATGTACTATATTAAAGCACGGGATATATGTTAATCCTTTTCCAAATTGCGTGTTTTAAGAAATGGAAAGAAGAAGAATATTCACTATTTTAGATCAAGAAGAATTTGATCTTAAAGGAGGGAAGCTTTCGCGAGAGGAGAGTATTTCATCCAGTCACCGAATCGAAGAGCCGAGACCATTGAACGCAAGTCTAGCTTTTGTGTAAAGAAGACTTGACATGGTATTTATAAAATTTTAAGACAGTGAATATTTTTGTAGGATTGTAAAAGTTGGAAACTTCTATCATGGCCAAATTTGTATTCCTAGTAACATCACATGCATATTAACAGTAAAATAAATTTTCATCCACTGGCTCCGTTGAACATTATGAATCACTCGTTTTATTTCGTGATGTTTGCACGACACTTAATAAAAATTGAACAATACTAAATTGTGCTTCTCAATGATCTACACTAAAGAATCGGGAAGAAACTTAATGCTCTGTTCTTAATTTTTTTTAAATTCATTTTCATGATGTTGTCGTATGACTTAAAATTGTAGTAGGAAAATGCCTAAACTGTATCTTACTGGGACAATTATCATTTGCCTTGGTAGCAGAATAAGGGAAACCATATACACGCACTGATGATATGACGTCACTTTGCCTATGCCCTAAAACGTGGCACAGATTCAAATGATGCCAATAATTAAACTTGATTATTATTGTTAATAAGAAGACCAAATCATTATTTTCTAAAGAATTGTCGACTCCTTTTGAATTCAATTTGTTGCTTCTACTACCCACCAGTTTTGAAAAGATCAATGAACTTTTTTAAACCTTTCCAGGTTTACCGAACTTTACCTTTGTACTAACTAATTTTATGTTTCGAAATTAGTAATTACCATTTTCATTAGTTTTCCTTTAGAGCCGAAATGCCGAAAGCACTCTCCTTATCGATTACAGTAAGCGTTCTAAACTATTCGAAGACCAGCAGAGTGTGCAGCACTTGGTTGGCAGGGAGCAGTTCGTTTTTCAGAACAGCTTATGTTTAACAGTAGCCATTGATCAAGAAGTTCCCTTCGCCCCTGTTCTACCCTCTATTATACCGATATTCCTAACATTAAAATAGCCTCTGAAAGCCGCACGAGCTGTATAAGTCAAAATTAGCCTGGCCGTCGCGAAATATGAAGCTGTTATTCTGATGGCGAGGTGAAAAGCTCGTAAATTCCATCTCGGAGCTCACCTTCTGCGGTTGCAAGCGGTGCGTAAGACCTTGCTTGCGCGTAAGCTTGTCTCGCTCAGTCTCGGGTGCAGAAGAAGTCTTAGTGCTTGCGTGAAGCGCATTCGACTGTACAAAACTCGCTAGACAAGCTTGAGGCTTCGACGAAATCACGAGCATAAGTGGTTGCCCTTAGCCGGCAGATTAGCTGGTGTCGAATAGAGAATGAAAAAATGGCCGCTCTTGTATATTACAGAGGTTGATTGCGGTCGTTGCAGAATGCATCTGCGGCAGCGACGTCGAAGTGGAAACAAGGTCCGAGCAAAACAACGTGGAATCATCGACGCCAAGAGGGAGGGAGGGTGACGATCACGATCGCAACGATGGATCGACGATGATGATAACAACGAAGACACAGAGCCGTCCACCTGCCGAAGAAATTTCGAGCAGTTGCAAACCGTCGAGGCGTACTACCAAAACTGCAGTTTCGAGGCTGCCACGTACCTCCTCGTCGGCACCGTTTCATGCGCGCGGCTTTGAAATGATTTACACATATAAGCACTTCTCTCTCCAAGTTGCCAAGGTCATAACTTTCATCTCAGAATTTGCCAAAGTAACAATAAGAAAGACTTTTTGATTAAAATCATGATGCTCAAGAAACTTGAGCGACTGAAGACAAGCCAGTTGATCACATGTGCTGCAGAGGCGGAGATCAACCAAGCCCCTCACTTTTGCAGTTGCAGTCCTAGATCTTGCCAGACAAAGGCGTGTTCAAATCAGCGGATGACAATCATGCCACGGCGTCGCCAAGCTCTTGAACTTGCTCGAAGACAGCACAGCTTGAAGATGCCCGCATAAGTTTTTGGTAGGTCAGATTATCTGCATCTGCGCCGGTCGTTTTAGTCAAAGAGTGCGATAAATTTTAGCGCCCAATCAGGTGTTACTCGCATATGTAGTTAGTTACCTACTAGTAGGCGCTGTTAGTTTATTATGATCGCACATTTCCTTTCAAAAGCTCTGGGAATACTCAGGTATCACGGCATCATCCTCGCGTGTCTGCGGATCTTTGGTGCGGTTCTACGGCGTTGAGGCTGGAGTTTTCAAAACCTGGGTTAGGCCAGGCTTAAGATGACAGCAGCATACCTTGAAAGGAGAAAGGCTTTCGAAGGCTTTGGCGAAGCGGCACTTTTATTTTCTCATGTTCCACTCAATCCATTGATTATTTTTTTTCTTAGATTGTGATTATCTCTATAATAAATTGATGGGAAGCGAGGCGCTTGCAAGTTCAAGAAACAGGGGAAACACTCACGCGCAGTTTCTCCAGCTCCAAAAGTGGGTGAGGATACCACCTCCTCATGCAAGGATAAGCAGTATCCCGGTTCAGGTTCTTGCCTTCACCTGGATCTTGTCTTGTCAAGCTTGCGCAACCTGCCGAAGATTAGAAAGGCCAGAATGTCTGACTTGGTTTATTCATTTTTAATTTTTTTTTGTAATTTTTTGTAACAACCTCTCGGATTCAATTTTTAAAAACAACTTTCTCTGAAACCTTTTCCTAATCTTTTGCTTTTTACTTTTTACTATGACAATTAAAAACAAAATGATTAGGACGATAAATCACTATTTAAAGCAGAAAATAAAATAAAATATATAAATTGCAACCTTTGCTTTCTGTTATAATAACAATTCTATAAACGAATAATGGGAACAAACAATAAAACAATTCAAGCAGAGGCTTGGAAAGTATTTTTATGAAAAAGAAAACTCTATTTTTAAAAGCTTTTTTTTTTAAATTTTAAATATATACATTTCTGATTATAAATGATATTTTTAAATTATTAAATTGATATAACTAAAGTTACTCTTGTGAGACCCTAAACACCTGTCCCCCAAGGTTTCTCCATTCATCCCAATTCTAACTTGATTTTTAAAATACATAGGAGCAGGTAAATACTCGGTTAGCCGAAAGAAAAACAGAAAGAAATCAAAAGCTTTGCATAAACAGACAAGCTCACCGGCCGCTGGCATGATTGTGTGCGAGGCTTCGACTGTAGCTGACGTGATGTCTCGATGTCTGGCCTCGACTATGGGCCCTGAATCATCGTGAGTGACAGCCTTCACATCACATCATTGTCTCCTTGCACGGCTTGAGCTCGTCGTTTGCGGAAGCAGAATGTGGTAAAGCATTTGCGCAGTTGCCCGCAGTGTGGGAGTGAGAATTGCAAGCTGGGAAGATGCGCATGTAGTCGAAAAGGGAGGCTGCGAAGTAGCTGTCTTGCTAGCCAACTTCTAATGGCTTCACATCATAGTATCACAACAGGTGTATCATAACAGGTGTATCATAATAGGAGCCAGAGGGACCTCTTAAATCAATTCGTCTTTTCGCTTGAGTGAAAACTAAAGTGAATTGTAATCCTTATATGAATATTGTGTGAACTAGGAGACGAAAAAGGAAAACAAAAGAAAAACGCTTATTTCTGTCGAAGCAGGCACATTCTCCGTATATAGAATACTCATGAACAATCGTTTGCTTTTAATGTGAACCTTCGCTTGAAGTTCAACTGGAGGTAAATATTGCGTATTAGTTGAATAGCTGGATGGTGAAAAAGGGAGAAATAGCAAGCGACTGTGCACTACATAACATTAGTGAAAATTATAAATTTATTTGGTGTCTATAGCCATCTACGGAGTGCGTATGCGTCAGGAAGTGAAGCTTGATTATCGTGCTCAGCTCAACGTAGCATGAGAAAACAATGATTGAACTTTAAAACTAGCTACTGGGTGCCTACCTACCTATCTACCAACCTAGTCTTTGTATTGATAACCAATAATAAAAAAGAGCTTTTACTATTGTCAAAAATAAACAGAAGCCATCAAAGTTCATGTCCTCCTGCACGTTCCTTTTTCTTCAATAGTAGTAGTGGTCTTCTTCTTGAGAAATCACTCTGAAAACTACTGAGGCCTGGAGGAGAACTGCCAGGTCGAGTGAAAAGTAGCTGCTTTATAAGCTTTGATAAACCAGCACCTACTACTCCTCCACAAGGTTTGGCTTCTTCTGTGGTTTCCTCTGTATGCCACCATCACATCTTGCAACTTAATTAAAGACTTAATTAAAGACTCCGTTGGGTCGAGTATCTTATAAACTCCTATTGTTTAGCATAATTAAATTGCCGCCTTTCCAAATCCGCATAACTCTTCTCTAAAGAAGGCTCTGCGCGTTGGCAAAAGTCTGCGCTGTTGATCTCTAGTAAATATGATAATGGCTAGTCCACTCAGGTTTCTGTCGATGAAGGCTTTGTCGAGCCTATCAACTTCCTTTGGCGGCTTTAAAGCATCGCCAATACGCCCTCAAATGCAGCAAAGAACTGCTTTAAAAACGTCAAGACACGATTAATCTAGGATATCTTACAACGAAAGTTGTCGATAACTCAGCCCATAAGAACGAAACCCCGCGATGTGAAAAGCGGCAGGTTCTAAGCCCATTTCGAAAAGCTAATATCGAGACCAATTTCTGAAATCGCGGCGACTTGAAAGCAGCGAGAGTCAATCGTGGTCGAGGTCAAAGCGTTCAGACCTGCGCAGTTTCGTGACTTCGCAAAGTGTGAGGTGGGCATTCGTACGGAAGGCCACGATCTCGACGCAGAGCCAGTTTTAGAAACAGCAGCCGCCTCGAGTGAAGCGCCAATCGACGCTGTAAGCGATTTGAGTGGACTCGAGCAAAGACAAAGACTCGCTTGAACAGCTTCTTCTTCGTGGAGAAGGGGATCGATTTGAGAAAACCAAGATTGATTGAAGCAAAATATGGTCCCTTCCAAATAATATACATATGATGAAAACTTTTTGCGTGCTTGTCTGCGTTTGAAAGAATATATTCTCCTACTTTTTTTTATAAACTTTTTTAAAATTTAAAATTTACTTTTTAGAGTTAATTGGAATCTTATATTAAGTTTTTTTGATTTTTAAAGTTTTGGACAATGATTTTAATTAATTTAAAAATGATTTCAATTTCGGTCAAGGGGTGCGGTGAAAACCTTAATTTATTTATTTAAAAAGTGTAAAACCGTTTTTTGGTGATCTAAAAATAAGGAAGAAAAAGAAACGGGGAAAACTAATTCAGGATAAGAATAAGAGTGAGAATGAAAAAGAATAGAATAATAAAACGGGGACAGGTAAAACAATGCGTTTTCAGATGAGCAAAACACTTTTTCACTGAAATGGACTTTTAAATGACCTTTCTCCTCTTTAAATTGGACGGCCCAATTAATCATGGCGAAGAGGAGTGGATTGATGAAGCTTGGGAATTCAAGCTAGGCAGGTACTAGGTACAATCAGGTCGAGGTCTCAGAGGTTGACATCATGAGTCTTCGTGCCGTATCGCCAAAAGCAAGCTAACGGAAGGCGCTTCATCTTGATCAGTAGGAGCCGTGTGCTTCCTTTCCAAGACAGGCGAATTAGCTAGCACCACCGTTGAGACACGTGTGTGAATGCATGAATTAAGTCGAAGATAGGCCGCTTCCGCAAGAAGGCGACTGGCAAAGTCGTCACTGGCGATTCCAAAGCCTTGAGCACTGGTGAAAATAAACGGCCGTCGATCGAAAGGATGATAATCATCGGCTGCGCTCCGAACTCAACTCGCCTGAATCCCAATGAAGATCAGAATGAACAGCAATTGAACCTGCACATTCCACAAGACGAAGAATACTACTAAGTACAGCATAAAGACCAGCATTGAAAGAAGCTCTCGATGCAGCGCATCGCCTGCGCCCCTGGAGATGTTAAAGAGAATCATACAGGCTAAGCGAAATGGGCAGCGCCTCAGTTCTCGCCGTCGATACCAAGCTCAACTCTGGAGCAGAGCGGGAGCAAAGTCCGCCGTAAGCCCGCCGAGCACTTGATCCATATTACGTTTATACGCATGGGAGCATTGTTTTGAAAGTGGACCCGACTGTTCGCAAATACTCATGACTCGTGGATGCCCTAAAACCTTTAAAGTAGAAACAAAAAGAATATATGAAGGCTTGAAGGAATGAGTGCATCGAATGAGAATGTCACAGAGCGAAGCTTTCCGAGTTTGTAAATAAAAGAAATGGTCGCAATAGTAAACTTTGCTGTAGGAGTGCTGATAAGACCTGAGACGTGAAGGCTGTCGCTGCATCTGCACTTAGAACTGTGAATTGCTTGCTTTGCGAATCTGCATAGCACGCATGATAGTAGTATCTTCGCCTCACTCACTCACTCACTCTCTGGCGCTTGTAGATAGAAGTAAAAGTGGTTATTAAAGGCGTCAATTCACACCGTGGCCTATTTTGATTGAATACTAGAAGGCCATGGCAGCGAACGCAGTCGACTTTTCTTCCGAAGCTGGCAATTGATAAGGAGCTTCTAGTATTTATACCTTTCCGGGCTTTCTTTAAAATCTATTGAAGGCCCAGGTAAGCGACCTGGTCACATCTAAAGCATGGTTAGTTTAAAGAAAAAGGTGTATTATACGGCCTTGCCGTGCGCACCATAGAATGGAATGTTATATCTGAGTTTTCACATCCTTTAAGAATAGTCTCATATAAACTTATTCAAGTGATATTGCACCTCGCACTGTCAGTGTAAATTATATGTCCTACTACTGATCTTAGCTCTTACTAGCCGACTAACTCGGTTTTTTTTAAGCATCGTAAATTCTGAGCAGGGCAAAACCACCGTTTCTCTGGTTTTTATAAAGATGTAAACTGAAATTCGTTAAATGCATTTCTTTAATTTTGAATCATGAATGATGAAAGCTATGCACATTTGCCTGCTCAATATTTTTAAGAATTCTGTGAAAAAGAGGGGTTCTTAATTTCTTCAGCGTCTTGAATGGTTTATCTTATGCCGTGTCATGCCTACCCCATGCTATCTATTTGATACATTCATACTCACCGAAGGGCGTCTTGCAATTCAAGCCATCGTCAGTTTTGTCTGATTCTATTTTTCTTTTCTTTTTTAAGATGTTGATTGCTGTTTTTGATCCAATTGAGAAGAAACAGTCAGTTCACCTACTATCTAGAACACCCTTACTATGGTTTGGTTGATTGTGTAGGATTTGACGCATTATAAGAGTCCCACAAGGAGCTGGTGTGAAGCCTTCTGGGACTATTGGAAAAGAGCTCATGGTAGCAATAAAGATCTCTATTCCAAATAATAGGAGTCTGCTAGGTGTAGCAATTAGAAAATGTCATACAATTCCAAAAGAGACCACATTTCTGTCAGTCGACACGGAGTCTTGGGACTTTATGAACTTCCTGCCTCCGCAGCTTGTTACGTGTGTTTAGATATAGGTCGTATGGAGCTGACATTATCACCTGGAGACACGAAGGATAACCAAACAACCGAGATATTAAATACCAAAGACCAACTTGTTTCACATTTCTTGTGGCTTTTCTAGTTTTAAGTTTTCATTATTACTTTTCTTTTCTTTTCCTTTTTTCGATCTCACATTCACTAATAGTAAAAATATATTTGAAAAAAAAAATAGAGTGAGAAAACAGTTTATTTGATTTTTTAATCAAAAGCTTGTGAACGTTTAATTAAGACATAGCTGTCCACGCAAGCACAGGAGCATTTCCCTCAACATGCGTTTCGACAGTTTAGCGCGTACGCTCCTAATTAATGAAGCCCGAACCCTTCTTTAGATAGTTCTGACGCGATATATATATATATATATATATAATATTTAAAAAAAAATTCAAAAGGAAATTTAATATTATATCACATTTTAAAATAAGACATGCATGCCTACGGTAGACGCGGGGGTGTCAACTATCCAATGCTTAGGTCCGTGTGTGGAAAAGCGTGTGAAGCAGCGGCGATCTCAACTCAGAATGTCACTTCGCAGAGTCCAACCTTTATGGGTCGACCTAGACACATCTCGCTACTGGCAACTACCAAACTGATCAATTTAGCAAAACAAGCGCATCCAAATCAAAGCCACAAACCATATCCAAACCGGACCGAAAAAAGTGGGCACAGGGTATCTTGACGATCCGCAATGCTCCGAAGACATAAACATCTTTCACAGACGGACAAATAGAAAGCACACGAAAGCCATGAGTAGTATCTCCTTAAACTGCCGCCGTAGCATAAATACTTTTTCATCAGTCTCGTTCATTCAATTACTCAGAAGAAGAAGAAGAAAAATAAAAATACTTTCCCCCAGAAATATACTGTTTTCTTTTGAACATGAACCCTATTGTTTCCATTAGATGTCCATACCAGATGGGAGACACGCGTATGTCACGTGGCAGAGTCTCGCTCCCGCAGCGAAGAAAAGGTATAAAAGAAGCAAAGTATAGATTGAGGGCATAGAGGGAAGGAGAGCCTGTGTCGGAGGAGAGTTCAAAGTACCAAGTTCCACTGGACCGTCCTCTAAATAACCCACAGTCAGCCAGTGGAGGAAGTGCGGGCAACACTTTTGGTAGCTTGCTGAGCTTGTCCAAGAACATGGGCATTCGCCAGCAAGTTTGCGCGCGCCGGAGAAAGGGAGATTTATCATCGAGTATTATGCTGCTACCTCAGACGAAATATAGGATGTCTTCAATGCCACTCAACTCTCCCTTTAGACGCAAATTAAAATAGAGCTATGAAGACAAGACTCAACATTTCGTCAATCGTAATATCTAATTTGTTTGAGCAAGTTATGAATAAAGACCATCGACACAACGCCAGAAGAAGCAGCGGTGTAGCACGTGCTCTGGCTAAAAGATCAACTTGTAGTTAAATTAACATTGCAAATTAGAAAGCGCAGGCACGCGCGAGAGGAATAGAGCAATCAATTCAAAGCAGCATTCAACGGCAGCCGTGAAGCCGTCGCGTCGGTCTCCAGGAGGCCCAATGGCAAAGCTTAGGCTGGCTGTTTGCAGATATATCCGAGCAGCCTCGGCTTCTCCAAGACCAGCTTTGGCACCCTCGGATGGCCTTCCGAAGCTGGGCTCTGCGATAGTCCTGCCTTTCATTGACATGGGACACAGAAATAGAGACCACCATAGATAGATTACTTAGCGCCTGGCTAGAGGTTACTACTATGAGGGAGGAGGAAGAAGCGGAAGCGTTATGTATTCTCTTTCCGGCGGCTCACTAATAATGTTTACGAACACAACCTTTTCGAAGATATGGAGGTTTCCAGCACATTGTGGAAACCTGTTCCTTAATTGAACAAGCCACGAAAGAAGCATGAGGCCCTGCGTTGCAAGCTCCTGACGCAGCGGCAGCGGCGCCAAGGCCAGAGCCGGCGCGAGGCCAGGGCTCAAGAGGGCCGGGTTTCTTTTCAATTGAAAATGAAAAAATACCAATGAAAATAAACTGCAAAATGGGGCAAAATTGAACAAAATTGAAAAGAAGAAAAAGAAGAAAAAAAAAAAAAGGATAAGGTTGAAAAGAAAATGGAAAAGTGCGGATGGGGTGTAAATTGGATCGCTCCGAATTGGATGAATGATCTTTGAAAATAAAGTTGAGATTGCAATTGAGATTGAGATTGAGATTGAGAGTTATGAATCGAGGCCGAGCTTGAGATAGGTTTGATGCCTTTGCCGCGGCGTTGAAGACGTGCGCGAGAAGGAGAATAGGGCCTCTACTCCCACTGGCTGCGTGCGTGCACCGACGGTGGGGTGGACAGGCAGCCAGCTCGGAGCTTAGGCGGAGCGCTTTTGAAACGGGCAACCGTTCGAAGAACAACAGAAACCAACTCTAGAAACTGAAGCAAGAAAGCACGAGCGTGTAAAAGAGGATGGATAAAACAATTCTTTCTCTGGAGAAGCAGTGCGATCTCGAAGTGATGGCCATTGAGCGAGACATGCACGAGGAGCTTCGATCTCATTCGAGGCTTGCTTTGATTTCAGGAATTAAGTAAAGGATGATGGTGCAAGCGAAGCGAATCTGCGACAGAGCACTTTCGCGTGCGCCAGATAGAGGCAAATCGCAGCTTGGAAATGAAAACACGTTCGCTGGTTGGTACAAAACAGCGAACGTACTGAAAGAAAGGCGAAAAGGCCAACTTCATACAAGAGATATCCAATTTATTCTTTCCTTGCGCTTGAAACCATAAAAATAGTTAAAACAATAAAAATAGAAAAAATAAGTGACAATCGGCTTGAAAAAAACTGATGGTGAGAAGACCCTGACTTCTGCTGCTGCTTCCTAAGTAAGGCCCATACCTGCAGGCGAAAGAAGCTCTGTGGCAAGCCACTTGAAGCCAGCCAACCAGCTAATGAAGACTCCTTCTCAACAATTATTCGTCCAGAGCTACCTCAGAGTTCACCAGAGCAGGCAAGAAAGTTTGAAGCCCTTTCTGCAAACAAAGCACATGAGTAAGTACCGACTCCGTCCAGTGTGGGAGGGGGCACTCTGACCAAAGGCAGGGTTTGTTGCACTATCATAGTTAGCACTCCCTTAGCGCCCAGAGGGGTAGGAGAGAAGTTTATTGGGAGAGAAAGAGAGAGGGCGAAAGAAATCATGAATCGATCGACCTTTGCGATGGAACGAGGACGAGAAAGAGAAAGAGAAAGGGCGTGGAATTGCAGAGGGTATAAGAGAGGAGAGGGCAAAGGGAAATGGAATTCTTGTGAGAGGAGGCACTGCCAAACGGCATGTGTTGGCCTCGTGCTTTTGCACAGTGTTTTTGCAGTGCTTTCGCAGTGTTTCTGCGATATGTTTTGATGGTGTTTTTTAGCTGGTTTTGTTTGTTTTGTTTTAGGTAGTGTGAAAGAGGAAAGTGCGCCTTACAAAGAAGCGGTCCTCTCTGGCACAGCACCTCTAAAGGCCTCTGGAAGAGCAGCGAAGGCAGCAGCATTGGACGAGCGAAAGCAAACCCGAAACTGATCCTTCAGCAAGCCCAGACAACGACAAGAGCAGCAGCGGACTCGAGGCAGAAGCGAAAGCATCTGCTTAAGACTGCGAGAGAAGAGCCCGCGTTTGGGGCCCTTGGTTTGGTAGACAGCCTGCCTGAGCCTTGCCCGCTGGTTGGAGGCCGAAGCAGAACTCGTGCGACAATTTGACCAAGATGCTGCAGCATGATCAGGCCAAGGAAACGGGCCACACGGATGTCCACGTGATGCCCACTTCGTCGAGCGAGATCCCGGAATCTTTCACGTTTCAAGACTCGCCCTCGCAGCGTGAGAGCAGCGGCCACCACGGCAGCGTTGACGAGGATGTCTTTGGAAACTCGGACATTGAAAAGCCGGAGGGACCGGTGCGCCCGCCTGATGCGCCTTGCTGGGAAACCTTCACCCATGGCTGGTGGAAGCAGTTCACGATGTCACAGAAAATTGGCCTCGTGCTTGGCCCCTTGCTCGCGATCATCATGGCCTTCATTGAAATTTCCGATGAGAACCCGGACGCCAACGAAGCCCTGGGTGTCACTCTCTTCATTGTTTGCTACTGGATCTTCGAAGTTGTACCTGTTCCTGTGACTTCACTCATGCCCCTGCTCCTTTACCCGCTTGCAGGTGTCGCTCGCGGGCGCACCCTCGCTGCCGTCTACTACAACCACGTATCGTTCCTCTTCCTCGGTGCCTTCCTGGTTGTCATTGCCGTTGAAGATGCCATGGCCCACAAGCGCTTCGCTCTCTGGGCACTCAAGTTCTGCGGCACAAAGCCCCGCGTAGTGCTTCTTGGCTTCATGGTCATCACTGGCTTTATCTCGATGTTTGCCAGCAACACCTCAACCACCATTCTCATGCTTCCTGTTATCAAGGGCTTCCTTGAGGGTCGCACGGAGAACTATGATGGCCAGCGCTTCGAAAAAGCTTCGCTCCTCGGCATTGCCTTTGCTGCCACCACTGGTGGAACTGCCACCCTCATCGGTACCATCCCTAACCTCGTCTTTTCTCTACTCTACAGTGGCACATTCCCGGCTGCTCCTGCATTGACCTTTCAAAAGTGGATGGCCTTTGCAATGCCGCTAGCCTTTATCATGCTCTTTGTTTCCTGGGGTGTCATTTGCCTCATCTTTCTTCGTGGTGTTAATATTGACCTTAACCCGGAGGGTCTTGCTCGCGAACGCCGCTCTCTTGGTGTCATGACCCGTGATGAGGTTGTTATTGGCATCGTCCTCGTTATCATGGTAATGCTCTGGGTCATTCGCCCCTACGCCATTGACCCGTTTCTTGGCCGCTGCCCGAGTGACACCTCGCTCACCACCGAGGCTGCATGCGAGGCTGTCGACGGATACACTTGGCAAGGTTTTGTTGATGACGGCACTATTGCTGTTTTTGGTGGCATCGCTCTCTTCTTCCTCCCGTCCTCCTCTAAGCCCGGCCAGATGCTTCTCAACGAAGGTGCATTCAAGCGTCTTCCTTGGGGTGTCATTCTTCTCATGGGTGCTGGTTTCGCTATTGCCAGCGCTGTCTCTACAAGTGGACTGTCCTCGGAGATCTCTTCCCTCATTGTCAGCATGGCCGATCTCTCTCCAGTTGTGCTTGTTACCATCGTTACCATCATTGTCAGTATTATCACTGAACTCATTAGTAACACTGCTGCTATCACTCTCTTTGGGCCGATTCTTCTTGAGCTTGCTGTGCAACAAGAAATCAATCCGCTTCTTCTCGGCCTCCCGGCAACTGTTGCTGCCTCCCTCGCATATGTGCTTCCGACTGCCACCCCCCCTTCGGCCATTGCTTTCGCAACTGGCAAAATTACTTTCGCGGATATGGCCAAGGCTGGTGTCTTTGTCAAGATTGTTGGCATTGTGCTTACCATTCCTTTTGTCTTCCTTACCGGTCAGGTCTTTGGTGACCTCAACGAGTTCCCTGAATGGGCTCGTGCATCCTCGCTCGAGGCTAACTAAATACTGCTGCATTGGCCAAACCTGTCTTTGACAACCCCAAAAAGTAAGGGACGTCGCATGAATACATGTAAAATGCACCCGCTTAACTTGCATCCCTGTGCAATTTCACATTATGTTTGTTCAGGTTGGTACCCTCGCTTCTGTATTCAGCTTACCTGATTGAGTACATAGCTCTGTTAGGTTTTGGACAAGAGCAATCCTATTTCTATTTGTTTATTTACTCTCCGCTTCTTCATCTTTTAATATCAATATCTATTTCTTTTTCCAATTGGACTATTCTAATATCTCGCAGTATCTAACTACCTTCTACCCTGGTTGAAATAACTCCCTGTTCTGCCCATATTATCAAGAGTTTCAATTGTCTTCAGAAGTACTCACTTATTCATGCAATTAGATATGGAGAATGTCAGTGAAACTGTAAAGTTAATACTTTCTTTCTCGAAATTCTGCAAAGACCCAAGGAATTTCCATGTCTAATTACTACTCTTCTTTTGCTTCAAATCGCTGCCTCGAGTATTGAAGACTTAACCGAATACAGAATTACAAACTTTAAACTCCTACCCTCAATACATCGAAAGCTTGGGAGAAAAGTTGACTGAAAATCCTCGAAATGAATTGCCTATTGAACAAGTATGCAACAAAGCATGCCTCTCGTCTAATATTTGGTTCAAGGGTTGTCAACATACAAGTTGCATATCACAGAATGTACGGTCATCAGAAGATTTATGCACTAACCCGATGATATTCCTTTTTTAATATGATAAGCTACTAGTTGGGAAAAGGGGAAGGATTTTGAAAAATAGCAGTCGGTGTATTAGTGACTGCAAAGCATTGTACAAACCTTCATGTTAGAAGTTGGGGAGCGGGTTCACATAATCTAAAACTTTTGTTTCAGGCGTTCAGCACTCGAAAGCATGCTAGAAATGTGCATCATAAGCGCATCATCGTTCGGTTTGCCAGACTCCTTTAGAATCTTGTGAATTGCCATATAGTACTCCAAACCTTCGCTGAGTGCTCGAAATGCACCACGCTCGTCACCCTTACTCTCGGCAAAACGTGCGCGAATGCGGAGCTCATCACCGTAGGTACCAGGATTGAAGTAGCCTGTCTTGGCCATTTGCATAATGATATTGACACGGCCTTGATACCTTTCTCTGGGGCGCAAAGCATACTTTTTACCATCGGACCATGCTCCTGTGCAAAACAGTGGTTCAAGTGCAGACATTCGAACAAGATAGGTTTGCATACGGTCACAAATTACGCCACGATTGTCTCGGGGTCCACCTTTGGGTGTAAACTCAAGGACCTTGCAAAATGCCTCCAGCGCTATGATGTAATATTCATATGCCTTGTCAAAACGTTTAGCCTGGTCTTCCTCAACAGCCATCTTAGCAGCCTCAATTGCCTGACGCTTGAACTCTTGAGCCTTACTTTCAGCACCCTGTCCGACTCGGCGAATGTGTTCTCGACCTTCCATGTCTTGTGTGGCTGCAGCCTGCTGCATGCGAAGTTGTTTCTCGCGTTCTGACCTCAAATGCTCAGCTCGGCGAATGCTTTCCTCCTCCGCACTTGCGCGACGTTGCTCTTCACGGCGGCGAGATTCGAGTGCCTGCTGAGCCAACTGAGGAGATGGAGGTGCAGGCTCTGAACTACGGCGCTGCGACTCTTGATTTTGTTGTTGTTGTTGCTGCTGCTGCTGCTGCTGCTGCTGCTGCTGTTGCTGCTCGCGCCGCACACGCTCATTGACCTGATTTTGCAGTGCAAGTGCAGCCGCAGCCTGCTGAGGACTTGGAGGACTTGAAGGTGACGGCGATGGCGTAGATGCGCCTGAGCGCTGATAGGCACCTAGATCAATTGGAGGAGGCATCTGCAACTCTTCCTCTGGAATAGTCTCGGCAATAGGAACATGCTGGGAGGACTCTGCGTTCGCGTTGAAACTATCTGTGCTACTTCCATTGGTCTCTTGAGCGTTTTCATCGTGAAGGCGAACGCTGGCGACCCTTCGCTGCAATTCTTCAAATTTGGACGCAAGATCATCGTATGAAACGCTTGGAACTTCAGCTCTGATTTCCGGAGGCGTTTCCTTGGCAAGATCGGGGTCAGCCCCAGAGGCAATGCCACCTGCAGGTACAGGTGACCCCGGTGCAGAATTAGGCGAAGGCAGAGAACTCTTCACTGGAGGAGATGCCGGTGGAGACGGTGCTCCCGGACTATTTCCAGAATCAGGTTCTCCTGAGGTCATATCCTGAGTTGTTCGTAAATTTTTGAGGCGCCATGCTAATTCTGCTTCACCAGGAGACGGAGGGGGCGGCACAGAACTCGTAGTGGCAGAATTGTCTTTCGCAAATGTGGGCTTTGCTGACTCCGTCTCAGCTTGTGCATTGGGTGCCTGAGAGTTACTTTGAGCGGACACGTCAGGAAGCTTTGAAATATCTACTTCATCAACGTCAAATGAGTTAGTTGGGGCTGACGAGGTCCCCATCCCGTTGGCACTGTCTTCGTCATCGTAAGAGAGCATACGGGCATACTCCTCCTCAGACACGACGTAGCTGACAGGAATTATGCCTCGCTTGGAACCATCTTCAGTCTCTGCAAACCACCACTCCTCGCGTTTCTCCAGAGTTCGAAGCCGCGTGCCCTCCTCCACATCCAGCTCGTCATCATTTTCGGCTGTGAAATTGTACGCAGCAACAACAATACCACTATTGTCTGAGGCCATTTTACAGCTCGAAGGTCTCCAGCTCCTGTCCAGAAAATTAGCAAGGCCGAAGAGAATATAAGTGACGCAGGTCTTGGTCGCTGCCTTCAGTGCAGGCAAAGTCTGCGCAAAAGTTCGATATGATCGATATTGCTGCTCTGCTGCAAAGATCGCAAACTTAGATAACTCAAACTGAGGCTTAGAAGAGCAGAGGTAATCGTACGCAAGCTCGGCGCTGGGATACCAGCGGAGACAAAGACTGGCGAGCAAGTGCAGGTGCCGATTCTCCAGGTCTCTGCAGATTGGATGAAGGGGATTTGCTATGACAAAGATCTTCTTTCCTTTCCGACGGACATCTTTCTTCTCCTTCTTCTTATTCTTTAATGAACTTTGTTTTCTAAATATCCACACATATATACATATTTTTCGCAACTGTACTTTAGGAAGTACATTATTACTTATACCTTGTTTAAAACCCTTTTTATATCGCTTCTTATATTCACTGGCTCTTTTGGAGCCCTTTCTGCCTCTTTTCAAATTGTTTATTTGTATTATAGCGTATGTGTCATGTTCCGTTCGTTGTTAAAGATACATCTGGTCTGGTAAGTACCTGCACTGTCCATGGAGTCTTGGCAAACCAATCAGTTGATGGCGGATAAATAGTAATGCAGGACAATTCATATCCATGCATAGACCTGTAATTGGCTGAGGTGTAATCAGAACCAGCAAGTGGAGCTGAGCTTAAACTCGGGTTTAGGTTGACATTGACTTTGACGTTGACGTTGAGGTTAAGGTTGAGGTTGGTGAACCTACAAGATGACGGCATCCTTATCGCAGGGCGTGGTGCGATGCCTGCACCTTGCGGCACCAGAGACAGGGCCGACACTGAAGGTACTCACGGCAGCTCTTGCAGCGAATGTGCCTGAGAAGGCATTCATGAGGCCAAAGTCATTCGATAATTTACACCCGTCGTCGCTTCATAAATATGGAGCAGGACGTCACGGAGATGTGAACTCAAGCGACCGGGCGTGGAAATTGCAACAGGATGGCTGGCACGGAGCAGATCCAGAGCGCGTGGCAGAGTTGCTCAAACTTGGTGCAGCTTATAAGCACGTTCTCAATAATGCAAAAGTAGCTGTGCTCAAGAGGCTGACATGGGATGACAAGGATGAAGAAATCGAAGAAGGGTGTTATCTGCGAGTGTTTGTTACCCCGCGCAGGTATTGGCAACGGCTTGTCGACAAGGACCTTCGCCTCGTAGAACAAAACTTTGTTGTAATCAACAAGCCACGAAACATTCCGTCCGTATCCCGCGTAGATAACTTGTATGAAAATGTTCAGTCACTTGCAGAGGGTATGCTTGAGCCTAGCCAACTGTGGCCTGTTCAGCGGTTAGACGAACCAACGCAGGGCCTCATCCTCTTTGCGAGAAACTTAGAGTTTTGCAAGGTTTTCAACGGCCTCATCCAGCAGAAAGGTGAAGGCGTTGAAAAATGCTACTCTTTCATTGCTGAGGCTTCATTTGCATCACGTAAGACTTCTGCAACCTTCGAGTCTTATACGGAAATCAACGAGGTGCAAGAAAACTCAACATCGGCACCAGCAGCGCCTGCATCAACAGAAACAGCAACACCTGTAGACCAAAGCCAAGAGATAGCCCCCCCCCTTCCAGCGCCAGGTACAGTGCTCACCCATTACATGGACCTTCGAAGTGGCGGTTCGAAATCTGTAGCGGACACCTGCACGACAGGTGGTTGTGACAAGGAGGCATCACTTGTAGTGCTCGATCACCAACCCGTGCCGGGTCACCCTTCAAGGCGCTTTGTACGTATTCAACTGCTCACAGGTCGCACTCATCAAATTCGGGCCCAATTTGCGCACATTGGATGGCCCTTAGCTGGCGATTGCATGTACCATGCAGACTTGCCTGCGCCAGCCGACCTTGACTTTCTTCTCAAATGCTACCGCCTCGCGTTTGAGTATGATGGCCGACGCATAGCAGTAGACCTTGAACCAACTTTCACAGATAAGGAGATCATAGATATTCCACCCCCACCACCAGCGAAGGCGAAGCCAGAGCAATATCAGCACGACCCTAGTCCAGTACCGCAGCCTTCGGAAAGCTCTGAGTAGGTTGTTAGAGAGAACTCAGACACAGCAGCACAACTAAACTTTACTAACAGATTCGCCAAGAAAATCTCAAAGATTGTGGAAACAAAATGATATTGTTAATTATTTATTGCTATTGACAGTTTTACAACCCCGCTAATGAATAGTTTTTTTTCTCTTTCGAAGTTGACATTTGAAACATAAAGTTCTGGCCCAAATGAGGGCTACATACCTTTAACTTAATTTAGTCTTGATAATGCGTAGTTAAATCATCAAAGTTTTCAACTTGCAAATATTTGTTGAGTGCAGAGCAACGCGGAGAGTGCAACTTTTTCTTACGGAGTAACTACAGGAAGAGGGCATCATATCAAGGATTGATTTATTCAATTGATCACATAAATTTGTTTTTTGATGGTTACATCTAAGCATTAACTTCATGAGGAAAGGTGCGCAGAGAACATTTCATTAACAACCAGCATTCGTTCGGGATTGTTTGGTTTCTTAATATATTAATTGGAGCGAGGTGTATATACGAAATGGATGCATGGCAAAGTACAGCAAGAAATGAAATAGGTCGTCTTTCGAAGGTAGACATTTTAAAAACAGTTGAGGTAACCACTCGGCTTTTGTTGTGCGCCAGAGCCCAACAAAACCGTCATCAGCATCAGTTTGTTTGTTTTCCCAGCAATGGGGAAAACAAAGTAGGCAAAATAAGAGAGAAACAAAAGGAGAGGTAGGGTGCAAATCACACTAGCGAAACAAGGCATTTCTCCTTATTGCCAGGCAGGACGCCGAGCTGGGACACGACGCGCAGTACGTACACTCGACTTTGTGGTCCGAGCTGGCGTTTGCAGCACACGGGAAGCCGTTCCCAGCGTCGATGCGGCACGAGCCTTTGACGCCACAGTCGAAGTGTTTGCAAGACGAGTGGTCACAGGAGTGCGGCTAGCGGCACGAGGCGCCTTCTCTGGAGTAGAAGAAGGTTGTGAGTTCTCGCTGTCTGAGTCCAAGCGCTGACGAGCTATCTTGCGATCCGAGGGAGGGATAACCAACGGGGTATTCTTCCACGAGACCTGTTTCTTTGACTGATCTTTCGACAGAGAGTAGCTTCCACCGTAACGACTCGGCTCTGGCGAGCTCACGTCAAATTGTACATTCTCTGCGGAACGCCGACGCTCTCGAAGAGCGTTTGCCTCATAATCATTTGATTGTGGGGAGCGCAATGGAGATGGAGACGGCGATGCAGTTGATCGCGAATTTAGTCTGCCCGATGAACCTCCCAAGCGGTGTGACGAGGAAGTCGTCGCACGAGCACTCTGAGAAGACCCGACAGAGGACATAGAAGATGAGGTGGACATAGCAGCACCAGCAATTGAACTGCGCAATTGCTGTTTGAGGTTTGCAATCTCCATTTTTGCAGCATGCAGCTCGGTCTCAAGTTTTGACTTGCTGTCGGTGTCCTCTGACTTTTGTTCCATGAGCTTCTCGCGCAAAGCCTGGATTTCCTTACTGTCATTTTCCTTGAGGTTGCTCATACGGTCCTCGAGACGCTTCGACAATTTTTCGGCATCCTTGGCCGCTTGAGCGCGAATTGACTCCTGTTCAATGTGTGCCTCTTCGAGCTTTTTGTTCAACATCTTGATCTTGAGTTCGAGCTGATGCACTCGATCCTGGGCCTGCTTCATAGCCGCACGCTGCTTCGATGACTCGCCGGTACGCTCCTTCTTCTTGGCCTTGCCAAGCTCGCAATGCCGCACGCGCGCCGCAAAATTCAAGGAGCAAGTTGATTCTTGTGCGTTGAAAGTTGTAGGGCTCACTTGCAAGATCATCAAAGCCTTGTTGTCCTTGCCAAGAGAATCCTGGAGTAAGGTGGTCAACTTGGAGTTACGGAACGGTACATGCGCTGCCTTGGACTCCAAAGCGGAAATAACGTCACCGAGACAGCTCAAACTCTTGTTAATAGCCTGAGCCTCCTTCAGCTGAGCACCTTGGGCGCCGGATTTTCCAACGCGCTCAGAACCAGCCAAATCAACAAGAACGAGCTTACCAAACGTGCTACGGCCAGTGTCATCATTTGCGCCGTGGACGGAAACAATCACAACAGAGTGCGAACGCGAACTTGCCATATTCATTTTCGTGTGAGCAGAACTGCGGTTACGCGCACCAAGCTCCATAACTTCGATAACTTCCTCTACGTTCTTTACTTCAATCTCAACACAACCAGGCATGTGTACACCATCGCGGTCGTTCGATCGGATTTCAAGGTATGCCGGGCCATTCTTATCTTCCCCACCCTCTGTGTAAACATCAGCGTGCGATGCAAGCAAATCAATAACTTTCTCGCAGTAGATCTCCACGTTTTGCACCTTGAAACGGTAGCTTGCGCCACCTGCACGACGCTGAGCATAGCATTGGAAGAGCTCTTCAAGAGCCAAATAGTTGATACCCCGGTTTTCCTCGTCACCACTCATGGTGTAAGTCTTGCCGGAGCCCGTCTGGCCATAAGCAAAAATACAAGAGTGGTATCCGTCCATTACAGACTCAACAAGAGGCTGCACCTCATCAAAAACGCTGTGTTGCGAAGAGGTAGGACCAAAGACGCGGTCGAACTCATACTCATGAGCCTTCGTAGAGACTGTGCCGGCGGCGGATGTCGTGCTAGTGGTAATGGCCAGACGCTCATCATCGATTGACTCAACAGCAACATTAGACTCTTCTTTCTCAAGATCGCTAGAGAGCACTGGACGAATACGGCACATCACGCGGATGTTGCCCTTGAGGTTGTGCACCATATTAAGCAGCTTCTTGCGACGACGCTCCTCCCTGCCAAATCGGGCTTGTGAGTGCTTGCGGTCCTGATCGCATTCGTTGACACGAGCTTGCAAGACTTTGGCCATGGCTGCAAAGTTGGTGGCAGAGCTGCTAAACGCGCTACGGAAATCATTGCTGAGGTCCGCAAATTCAAACTTCATAGCAGAAAGCTTCTCCCGGAGGTCGTTCACGGCCTTTCCATGAGCCTCCTTCTCCATCTGAAGCTCCTTTTGTAAGGCTAGTACATGGTCCTTAGTTTTGCGCAGAATGTCCTTCGTTCTGCTTAGCTCAGCCTTGGCGTCTTGGCCGCTCATGTTGCTTGTTTCCGGCTTTGACAGGTCCAGAGAGTTCAATTTATGGCAGAGGTTCTCTACCTCGGAGGACGACTTGGTCTCTGTGACTACATCACTGGGTTCAACCTTTGCTCCTTGGCCAGCTTCGTCATCTTCCTCGCCTTCATCACCTTCTTCGATGGTTTCCTCAATTGCAATACGTTGCGACTCCGCAACCGCCTGAGCAGCCTCCTTCTGAACCTTCTCGGTTGCTTCATTGACGTCATCCCAAGTATCTTTCAAGGCCGTCATTTCCTCGTGAAGCTCTGTTAACGCCGGGTGTTCTTTAGTTGAGATTTCGCACGATGACCAAGCTCCGACGCAAGCTCTGATTTGGGCCTCCATAAGTCTGAAGTGCGTCAACATCACACGGTTTCTGTCTTGAAGCTTCTCGCACTCAAGCTGGTAGCTATGTTTGCTTCTCTGGAGGCTTGCCACCGTTTCTTGAAGATCTTCTACGGTCTCAATCAGCTCCTGGTTACCGGCCTCAAGTTGTCTACATTTGTCTTTATATGTGCTTGCCATGCGCTCTTGCACTCGAGCTAGAGATGCTTGAGTATTGAGCGTATTGATGGATACCCGCCGTCCTGCACGTTTCGATGAAGAACCGCCGCTGCGATTACTTTGAGCAGAGCCTGGGATCGAATCCACCGTTGGAGTTCGGGGCGGTGTCGACACATCTGATCCAAGGAGGTCGAGGACGCCTCGAGATTGGGGTCGAATCATCGGTGAACCGTCTTTATTTTGAGCGTCCACAGGCCTCACAAGCCTTTGGTTGGAGTTCACGAGCTTGTGCCGTTTCGTAGTCTGTGTTGGGCTACTGTAGTGCTCGTTAAGAAGGGCGCGGTCCATCTCGAGCAGCTTGATACGGAGCTCTTGTAGACAGTTCACAACGCAGATAGAGCTCAAACTCGAAGGCTGCAAGAGATCCTGAGCACTAAAAAGAGAGCTTTCAGGAAGACCAAGGCGAACGGCCTCCCGGCGAAAGTTCTGGAGGTTGGTCTTGGTACGCTCCTCTGTGGTGATGGCCTGTGACCTGGAGATACTCACAAGCTTGCAAAGCACAGAACCGTCGTTGAGAGCGCCGAGTAGGTCCTGGGGCCGCTCTACGGATATGTTGGAGTGCCAGTTGTCGCCGAGCTTAAAGTTCATGAACTCCATCACCATGCAGAACCTCTCTAGCAGAACACGATTCTGAAAGGCCTTGCCATCGTCCTGCGTTGGCGTGCCAAAGAAATCCGCCATGATGGGTAGCTGACGTCGAGCTTACTTCCTGTGCCCGAGGTCTGCTCCAATGAAGGTTTGCTGGCTTAAGATATGCCGTCGCAGAACAAAGGATTGAGTTTAAGCAGCAAGTGTCAATACCTCCCAAACTGCGGAGTGAGCTCTGCAACGAAACCGCAAGGGCTAGAACCAAATGAAGTTACCACTTACAATCGAATGACCTTAACCCTTTGGATGTCTGAATATCGAGATGTCTAGATGCAGGTTTGTGGTCTCCAAAAGCACACGCGTGAACTTAAAAGAAGTTACTTCGTTTCCTTCCTCCCCAGCGCGTGAAACAAACTCGATCCGAATTAAGGCCGCTCTTGAAGAACTTTTAGCCTCGAAACGCGTTTGAGTTCCCGAGAGTTTCAGGTCCTCGCTTCCGAGTGGTTTCTTAAGCTAATCTCAGCAGCTTTCAAGGAGCAACAGTTTTGGTCTCTAAAGGCGTTATGCAATGTACTGCAGATCTTACGCAATCCGACCAGCAGAACCCACTTCTATGTGGTGCCAAGATCAAAAGCTTCGCTCAAGACTCGCGTCTCGGCTTTGCAAGCCCCGTGAGGCTCGCGATCGCGGCCAAGAAAACCCGAGGGTGCCGCGTAGGCAACCTGAAGCAGTATTGGTCTCCATGCCACTTCTGTTTCATGCGGCGGTTTTTCTCGCCGGGTTTTCCCGACCCCACCAATGGGGTCATTTTGTACAAATCTATTTACCCGAAACATAAACTTTCACTGATTTCCTCTGTTTTTCGGATAAACAATACTCCTATACTACCTTTTTCAGGATTTGAAAAATGGGGACTAGTGCCACTCAAAGCATAACGCTAGGAGTCTTGAGAACTGGTCAAGTCTTATTTTTACATAGCCAATACCAGTAGCACTGCATTCTCTTGAGGAATTGAAGAATTGGACGAACTATGGTGTCATGGACCTGTGCAGGTGATGTAGAATTCGATGAAACTCTGAGGGTTTCACTTCCTCGGTGCAAGGTGCCAGCGTTGAGGTTTATTCGCCGCGAGAGCCTAGGAAACGCCAGGCAGCCGGTTTAGCAGACCGGGCACCCACATTTGTTTGACACCTTTCTAATTGGGTACCGTAGAGGCATCTAAATAAGCTCATATCGTTTCACCAGGGAACGTGGTTTGGATACCGAAAAGGTGTCTAAATAAACGAAACGCTCGAAGCCTTGGGGAAGGCGGAGAAACGAAATCATTGAAACTGGTTCTTCGAGCGATTGCCATTGTTCGGATGAAGGTCGATGCCGTCTAGGGCAGAACAATCGAGATCGAGCATATGGAGGCCCTTCGCTGAGTGCAGGATGAAAACTCAGGAGGCTAGAAATGGGTAACCTGGTGGAAATCAGTTTTACAATTTTAAGGTCCTAAGTGCTCGTTCTCTCTTAAAAAATTGCACAACCAGCAAGTTGAAGTCGACCTTGAACATTGAACAGCTCAGCCCAGCCCAGCAAAGCTCAGCTCAGCTCGGCGTGGAAAGTTTGCCAATAGGATGAAGAGGTCATCAGACTCGTACGAGACAGTTTTCCTTTCCCCACGCGGTTTTATATGCTGCAAATCATCTTTTGGCAATCAACGACATGTGATGTAATGCGCTTAAATGTAAAGAAATGCGTAACTGTCTCTGGCCAGAGACGGCCATCCATGACTCATGCCGCCTCGAAGATGTTCGAAGATGCTCGCTCTGATAGATGGTATCGGTTGGAGTGAAAGTGAAGACTGCTAAAACTGCGAGGCCTCGACAGCAGTCAATGCGGTGGGAAAAGGTCTACGCTAAACGAGAGGACAGCATGAGTGACCGGCTACAATATATATATTGAAGTTCCCAACGAGGGCTTTTCTGAGGAGGGAATGTAACGTGGAGTTTCCGTCTCTTGAGATTATTGGATCGAAGTCCTTCCCTACGATCGCCACGGTCCAATAAGTTAATAAAAGCCCAAGTTCACTCTTCCCGCATCTTCTTCAGAAATATTCGAACGATTCGTTCTGCAGACATCTTTCAGGACACTTGCAAAGGTAGATAGGTAAGAGGCCTCTGCAAATTGGTTTGGGTGGCTTTGCTAGGTTCCCCAAAAAATGGTGCCGTCGAAGTCTCAAGAAAACTTTAGGAAACGGACCATTTCCATTAAGCGATAACATGTCTAAAGTGCAAAGTCGCATCTCAACAGCCTGCGCTGTCCCCTGAGTTTCTATTGAGTGTTATTTTACACGCATTTGCCAGTGCACGAGGTAAACTAAACATCTTCAATGGCATCTTAGTTTACATGCATTGGCAAATGCAGCAAGTGTGCAAAAAGAACTAATTATGTGCAATACCCTGCCCTATCCACTTCATTTTCCATGAAATAGCTCATCGTTGTACTTGTCCAAAGCAGTTTAGAAGCTAAAGTATTTACTGCCTTGGTGGAGGCCGGTAGCTCCAACCTGACCTTGAAGTTGTGCAATGCAGAATTCGTATCCGCTGGGTGCCACGCAAAGACCAAAAGTGAAGTAATCCACCGCAAATTACCCTACGGACTCGTATCATCAAAGCCGCGTCAGAAGGTCTCTTTACCTGCGCAAGCCTTGAGTTTGCATTGGTACTCTCGCCCTGGAACCCTGGTTCCATGAGATGCTCGTGTTTCGTGGGTATTTACTTCCCATCTGCTTTGGGCACGAGATTGCATTTGACATTACATTTGCAGTACGGTATTATCATATTACAATAAGAATAGTATGAGCTGACTTGAAATGAATAATAAAATAATATGAAATGAAAAATTGACCCAAGTTTTCTTGAGATCCTCAACACGAAGTCCAGAACCTCGACGGCCCGTTCTGCGCTGGCCCGAGATCTGCACGGGCCGTTATTTCCGCATCTCGAGGCTTAAGCCCTCGACACTTACGACGTCGTCGCTCAGGTTTGATTCTGTCTAGCGTCTCCGTCAACAAATCTGAAGATGGACTCGGAATTGGCAGAAATGACCTTGGAGAAGAGCTCCAGCGAGGATTCATGGCTCTCTGAAGCTGGAAGCGTTGCCGCTATGGGTGGCGTTTCGATGCTTTTGATGTCTTTCATGGCTCGGAAGCTTGGGCTTCTTGACCCAACACCAAGTGATCTTGCGTGGATGTTTGCAATGATGACCCTCAACCTCGGGTCCCTGGTGGCGTACGCAGTGGAGATGGCCTCTGGCAAGGAAAATTATGACGACCTTCCCGAAGGAGTTGCTATCTCTTTAGTCTTGGCTGTGATTACGTGGTTCGTGTGTCTTGGAGACGAACTCGTGCTGCCAGGCGACAACTTTCTGAAAGACCAGCTCGAAAATGATGAGGTCCAGCAATCCGTGGAGGTCGATAGCGATGAGGCCTCCAACACCACCACAAGGCCTCGCAGACAAATTGGCTTTGAGGAGGAGCTCGTTCGTAACCACAAGGACTGCGGTGATAAATGCAGGACCGTGCGAGCTGCTATTGATAGGGCTAACATTCTATTCGCGACAAACAAACTTTGCGCAACGAGAATTGTACACGACGACGGATCATATGGCCCGTACGTGAGCCGTACTTACGGGGAATTTCTTGCAGACGTTGCTGTTTGCGAGAAGAAACTTGGCGGCCGCAGGAAGCTTGCACGGATTGGGCTTTTTGCCAAGAACTGTGAAGAATATGCACTCGCCATGTTTGCTGCACTACACTCAGGTATTGTTGTCGTGCCTCTGTACGCCACCCTCGGATCTCAGGCGATTCGCCATATCGTCAAACATGCGGAGCTTACAACAGTCTGCGTGAGCGAAGAGAATCTTGAGATGGTTCTCCGTTTGAAGGCCACGGCCAGTGCTGAGCCGGACAATGAATCGTCCCGGTGTGAAAGCTTGGAACGCGTCTACGTCTTCAAGGACCGGACCATCCCTGAACTTTCGCCAGATCACGTTCACCGCGGTCCGCGCAATTTCATGGGTATTGAAATTTTGCCCTTTGAAGTTCTTCTTCGTGAGGGCGGGGACAGTGATGAGGAAGATAAGCAGTCTGAGGCACAAGTGAGCGGCGGGGAGAAAAAGGTCCCTAGAGCAGATAGTTTTGTCCAGGAACATGTTGACGAAGACGACATGGCCTTCATTATGTATACCTCGGGCACTACAGGAGACCCTAAGGGTGTGATGTTGACCCATGGAGGTATGATTGCATGTGCAGCAGCGCTCTGCACGACTGTTGTCGTCAATGAGGATGATGTCCATCTGTCATACCTGCCCCTTGCCCATGCATTTGAGATTGCAGTAGTACTTGCCGGCATTATGAGAGGTGGATCTGTTGGTTTTTACCATGGTAACGTGAAGGAACTTATTGATGATGCTGTGGCTTTGCGCCCGACACTTTTCATTGGAGTTCCCCGAGTCTTTCAGCGGGTACAGCAAGTGATCCTTCAAAAGTTCCAGCTTAAACCTGCCCTCATCAGGCGCATCTGCTACCATGCTCTTCGGCAACAGATTATGAACACGCGGGAGGGCAACCGCAATTGGATCTGGGACATGCTTGTATTTAATCAGGTTAAGGCCGCGCTTGGTGGACGTGTGCGGCTGATGTGCTCTGGCTCAGCTCCTCTCGCTCCTTCGGTGATGGAATTTGTTCGTGTTTGCTTCAATGTTCCTCTTGTAGAAGGCTATGGTCTCACCGAAACACATGGTGTCTGCAGCGCCATGTACGGTGGAGTTGGTGGCAAATTTGACCTAAATGTCGGTCATGTCGGACCTCCTCTTCCTTGCTCAGAAATCAAGCTCGAAAGTGTTCCAGAGCTTGGCTATACTATCGATGACGAGGCTGGACCTCGCGGAGAAGTCTTGGTGCGGGGCCCTAATATTTTCAAAGGCTATTACAAGAACGAAGAGCTAACGAAGGAAGTCAAGATTGATGGCTGGTTTCACACAGGAGACATCGGGCGAGTTAACCCGAACGGCACTCTGACCATTATCGATCGTAAGAAGAACATGTTTAAGTTAAGTCAAGGCGAATACGTTGCAGCAGAAAAACTGGAAATTTTACTTCAGTCAGTTCCAGTTGTAGGCCAAATTTTTGTCTACGGCAACTCCTACGAATCTGTTCTAGTTGCAATCGTCGTACCTGACCCACAGGAGCTCCTACCGCGTCTTAAACGCGGTGCAGTGCCCGAGATTCCCGTGTCGGCACTACCGGTACTATCTCCCAAACTTGATCTGTGGCTGGAGCCTTACCACAAGCTCTGCACCGACCCTACCTACGGGCCTCTCATTAATCAGTACATTTTGCAAGAAATCACCACGGTCTGCCAGATCCAAGAGCTTGCTAAATTCGAGTATCCTCGCGCAATTTATGTCGAGTCCAAGCTTAACCACCTTCTCCAAGGTTTCAGCGAGGCTAATGACATGCTCACCCCTACTTTCAAGACAAAGCGTGCGAACATCTACAAAGCCTACAAAGACATCATCGACGGCATGTACCACGACCTCAAGAAGAATCGTTAAGAGCCCTCCCGAACACCTGCAGGTCGAGCGCTTCCATACTACTACATAAAAAAAATAAATAATAATGCGTCATTATAAACATTGTGCTCATTCGCGTAACGCCCAATTTTTAGAGAGAATTAGTCTCGAGTGTCGGACATTTTATTCAGATAGTAGTACCCTGACAGTGCATTTGCCATGCACTGCACCATATTCTGTATCCGCGAGCACTCACCGCGACGCGAAAGTTCAACGCCATACACTTAAACACCGAAGGTCCAAGGCCTCACGCTTAACTGCAACCTTCACATAGGTACCCCTACCTACCTATCTACCCAGCGCAGCAGATGTCAATCAGTCAATCAATCAATCGTCAAAGGCCAAAGGGGAAGGAAGCACACAGGTTTTTCAACCCCACCTATTTAGGCAAATAAACTCTCGCTAGTCCTTGCCAACTTCATCTTCAGCCACGGGTGTGGTGCCAATCTTTGAGTGGGATCTACGCCCTCGCTCTCGAAGTCAGATGCATACCACTGAGCTTGCTGATCGCGATTCCTGAATTCTTTCAAGTTGGCTCGTATCACTAAAAGCCCGAGTTCAGGGAGACCTGAGTCTGGTATGAGAACTCCCCCCCCCCTGGGCCAGATCCCGTTGGCCTCCTAGGG
The DNA here is from genome assembly GCA_004764695.1 of Schizochytrium sp. TIO01. Lineage (NCBI taxonomy): Eukaryota > Bigyra > Thraustochytrida > Thraustochytriidae > Schizochytrium > Schizochytrium sp. TIO01. The sequence goes on along the minus strand of SMSO01000034.1, from coordinate 460,691 downwards.
GTTGATAGGATGGGAGGAGTAGGGGCGGTTTCTTGTTTCGCATCGATGCGATGAAGGATGAAATCTGCGCTGGCGAACCCAAAAATTGTGGGTGGCTTGAAGCTGCGTACTTCCCGGGATACAAACCCAGAATTAGTTTTGGCTGGATGAATTGGGAGCATTGCTGGGATATCGAAGAGTTTTGTGATTGCAGAAAGTTGCGGGACAGTGGTGAGAGCGTCTGTTTACGATGGGAGGCTATGTATCCAAGTTGCGGCAGGCACTGAAGTGGTATATGGCGTTTGCCATGTGTCATTCGCTTGTGAAGGTCCTGCTAGCTGTGTGGAGGACCAAATGGATGATGAGCACGCTAAAGCACCTTCCAGGTGCTGAATTGGATCTCAAGGTAGAAAAGTATCGCGCGAATATGTCTCGGCTGCATGATTTCAAGACGGAATTTCACAGGCAGTATCCTGGGGCAAAACTTATTCGCACTCATGGCCCAGACCCTGAGCTGATGGTCCTAGAACCCATGTTCATCAAGCATTTCCTAAAGACAGAGTTTGATCGTAATACGAAACCAAGTCGTGATGAGGATGGTCTTTTTGACAATCTAGGTGAATGGCTTGGTGAAGAAGGGATTTTCGTGATTCGCCATGGTACTAAAGTTCTACCGCAAGACCATGCCATCTGGTATACCCAGCGTAAAACTGCCTCAAAGCTTTTCACGCGGGGAAATTTTCAAGAGCTCATGTGGCAGGCATTCGCGAAAAAGCTTGATATTCTTGTCGAAGTTATCGATAACGCTGCAACATCAAACAAACCGATCGACATCCAGGAAAAGTTCTTTTCCTTCACATTCGATTCTATTCAGAAAATTTTCTTCGACCGGGAGGTTGACTCGGTATCAGGGAAAATGGATCCTTACGCCAGTGCCTTCGATGCAGCTCACCGGGAAATGATGCAATTCACAATCCGCACGCTACCATTGTATTTACTCACTAAGCATGTACTACCTTTTCCGTTTGGGCGCCTTTTCCCGAATTCGCGACATTCTGGGTTTCTTTGGCCACTATACCGCATGACGAACCCTTACTATCAAGCATTTCGTTGCAATGTGGACTATCTCCACGAAGAGACGGACAAATACGTTGCAGCTGCCAGAGCGTCGACGCCAGACATACTAGAATCGCGTCAAGATTTGTTGGCCTACTTTCTTAAAGCTGAAGCAAACGGAGGACAGCGTATTCCTGACCACCGTTTACGTGACATTATTCTAAACTTTATCATTGCTGGTCGAGATACAACTGCCTGCACTCTTTCCTGGATGTTTTTCTACTTGGCCACCAATCCGGAGGTTCAAGAAAAAGCCGCATCTGAAGTTCGGGAAGTGTTTGGCTGTCGTATTCCACGTCTTGAAGAGCTTACGCCTGATAATGCACCATACCTACATGGAGTTTTGTACGAAACGCTCCGCCTTGCACCACCTGTTCCAGAGGATAGTAAAATTGTCACTCAAGAAATGGTTTTTCCAGATGGCACGCACGTGCTTCCAGGCGTACGCCTGGGATACATGCCATACTCAATGGGGAGAGATCCTTTGACTTACGAAGATCCAGAAGCGTTCCGACCAGAACGCTGGGTTCCATTTGAACCTTTTGCGCAAGATCCAGACTTTCAATATAAATTCCCTGTTTTTCAAAGTGGTAATAGAGTTTGCCTCGGGGCGAGCATGGCGCAATTTGAAGCCAAAATGGTTGCTGCAACACTACTGGGAAAATTTTCATTTGAGCTTGCTCCAGACGAGAAGAAAGATAATTACCACTATGCTTTCATGTTAACCATGAGTGTATGCAATAATCGCGAACAAACAAGCCACCAAGTTAATCTTAGTTTCAAACGTCGGGTCAATCTCAACATCCAGTGATATCCAAGTTTTTGGGACAGAAGTCCACTCATAAATTTTTATTTTATAGATTTTATCATTGAGTTCAAATTGCTCTTAACAGCAGGAGAACTATGGAAATCAGTTGTTGATTCTCATAAGTCAAGAACCATATTGGCTTTGAAAATCTTTCGGGGACTTTGCCTTTTTTTCTTCTTCTTTCTTCATAACATATTTCATATCTTCAATTTTCTCAAACATCTTCAGAGGTGATCATTGAGATGCTCTTGCTCCAAAGTGGCTGATGATTCTGTGTGGAATGTCTTTGATAAGTTGACTTTGAGAAAACTCCCGAGGCTGCTCCGATATGGCCAATACTTCATCCAGTTTTCTCCGTAGTCTGTATCCGCCTCCTGGAATTTGGTACTCATGATGAGCTCGAACCTGGTAGATCTTTTGGGTGGGGAGAAGTAGTGCCGAAAGATGTTTTCCGTACACGCAGCCTGTGTCTAAACCTGTAGCAAATCTTTCCTGCTGGAGACCGCGATAGGCATCGTGGCCAAAAACAACGTGGGGTGTGGTGTAGGGCCCATGCTCGCCTCTCTCTTTGGCACCCCACAACTTCGCCCAAGGACTATATTCATCATTCTTGAACGTTGCATCGTAGTTGTCCGGATTAATGCCACGAATATGAGTATATGCATACAGATTTTCTTTCAGGGAGCTTCTCAAAGCAGGATCAGGTCCTGAGTGCACAATGCGTACATTGTACTCCTCTAAGGTCAGTGTAAAGGGTAGATTGCGAAGCCACCTAATGTCATCGTGTTCGAGATTTTCAGCAAGCTCATAATGTTCTGTGCCAGCCTTGTTAGGGCCCGAATCGTGGATAATGTAATATTCATGGTTGCCACAGACAGCATAAGCATTCTCTCTACGAGCGAATTGCACAACTTCTGTGGACTTTGGGCCCTTGGCACAAAGATCGCCAACAAAAATGAGAATATCTCCTTTGGAATATCCAGAATGCTCTAGAAGTTCATTGAGCTCATCCATACAACCATGGACATCACCAACAATGATTATCTTTTTACCTCTTGTCTCGCTAGCTAGTAATGTCTTGTGGATGTCTCTTGGCAAGTATCTGTCGATAAGCGGGATATCCCTTTCCTTCCGCGGGTAATTTCTAGTGTATCCACGACGAGGATAGCAAGCCATCGTAGGCTTGAGTAGCCAAAGCCAATTTGCTGGCTAACCAACGGTACAAACCCAACGACCTTGGGGTTTGGGGTTTGGTGTTTGAAGATCGCTTAAATGTCTTCGCTGCAGATAGGTTATTGGGACAATCTCTTGTGATAGCAAATTTTATAAGACAGAAGAAGATTGCGCACCAACACGTTACTAACCTTTCTACTCGTATACCCGTGAGTAATAATATTAAGAAGAAGCCTTATCTTGGAATAAAACCTCCAGCCTTGCTTACTTTACTCACTTTTTATGATGTTAAGCCATGGTGTGCAATATATTGTTTCGGAACAAATCACAAATAAGGAGCAACTTGAAGTCTCGACTCGAAATTGCGTACCTTCAAGTATGCTTATTTAATCAACAAAAACTAAAAATACTGAAAAAAAATTCTTTTTTTATGTTAATTTTCGAGAGCACCAAATTTTAAAGAACGACTTACAGTCTGAAGAACTCGCAGCATCTGCAATGCGAAATACTCCACAAGCAACTAGAGCTTAATAATAGGGTATAGGTCTTCTGTTGTTCAGGTGATCTAAAAGTTGTGGAACGTTTTCGCTCGAGTCTGAGATTATGTGAGCGGGGCACAGCTTTTGAGACTCTAAATTATGTTCTAAAATATCACTCTCTCGCAAGTAATGGCAGCGCTAATCTACTATCTGCTTTAATTCTCGGGATTTAGGTTTATTGTTTTCTCGTAATTTCTTTTATTGTATGGAGTGACTTTCACTGAAAAACTTGAACATTGTGCACTAAGAATGGATCTAGAAATAAATAGGTAAGGAAGGGTACCTACTACTAGCACCTCAAAAAAAATAAAAATAAAAATAAAAACAATTGTGCGAATAAAATCTGGAAAGATTATTTAACGGAGGTTAAAGTAAACCCCAGTGGAACCAATAATTAGCTAATCCATTCTTAAACCCTATGTGAAACTAATTGTCATCTATTTTAGACTCTTAAACCCCAGGGGAACAAAAATTAACTAATCCATTCTTAAACCCCAGTAGGAACTAAAAATCAGCTAATCGAGTTTTAAACACCAGTCGGTACGAGGGTTAAAAATTTTTTATCTGTCTACAACTCCTTAACTTAAAAACTAAGTTAATAAGTTATTATAATACTCCCAATCAAACAAACTTTGAAGATTTTTATTCATTTATTTATCTATCCATCTCGAAGAAGGTAGGGAATATCAGTTACTAGATTTAGTCAGTATGTTTCGAAGTTCCCTACACTCCGCTTCCCTAGACTTCTCGAAGTCATCTGAACTCATAGTATCAGCACGCTCGGATAAGGCAAAGTCGATGAACATAGGTTCTCCTGTTTCTTTGTGACGAAGAATATTGTTCTTGCTCAAATCGCCGTGTAAAACACCATGGTCGTGGATTTTGACTAGAGACTCAACGGCCTTGTCCACGAACTCGCTACTGAAAGTTGCCTCACTCGAAACATTTTCACCTGAATAGACAGTGCCAAGAGCGTATAGAAAACCCTCCCTAAAGTAACCAATATCGACAAACTCCGGGATGCATTCGCCCTGTAGCGAGGCAAGTTCCCTGTAGATTGAAGCTTCATGTTTAAGTTCAGGTATCTTCTCTTGCTCCTTAAACGTGTCCAACATCTTCAACACGGTGTCCACTTCGCCTGACTTCAGCGGCATCCGAGCACGCACCACTTGACCTGTGGACCCAGGTACTAGATGCTCCCGATCGTGTAGATCAATGAAGTATAATGGCTCTCCATCTGAAGTCAGGTGTAAACCGATGAAGCTATCGTCCGGTGGAGAATTATAAGTTTCATGTTTATTTTTTTTGTGGTCATTTTTCGCATTGCAAGCCTCTGGTAGCTTTGTGTGACCTTGACAAAGACCACCTTTATGACCGTCTGGACAGGGTATAAGCAAACCATCTATACCGCTACCTTCGAATTCGGGTACCGCACCATCGTAGGCAATCATAATACTGAGTGCAAGAAACTGTAGTACGCTGACCTGACCCTGGTCTATATTCCCCTCGGTGTTTTCTGAAATTGGCTCAGAGGTCAGCAAATTTCCTGAACAGTCTCTGTAAAACCCAAACGTCTGCTTATAGTTGGTGTATATGCCAACAAAGACACCGTTTCGTAGCATGTAATTGTACAACTGGCGAACAATTGAGTCTTTTGTATGCCGCTGCGACTGACAAGCTTCATCTTGACATCCTGCGTCACAATAGTGCTCAGCGAGATCGTCGAATTGATAACCAAGACCTTTGAATTCGCCAACAATCACTGGTACCTCTTCAGCATCTGGATCGTGATTACGACAAAGTATACCAAAGTCTGCATTGCCTACAATATGTCTCGTGTTACCGATAAGAAGAACGATATCCTTGGGGAGATCAGGACTCTCTTCCTCTTTTAAGGTTTGTTCAACTATACTGAACATGTCACTGAATGGTGCGGTAATCGACGCCTCGGCACCTAATCTACGAGTTTTTAGAATTTTCATCATTTTCTCCACGTTGTGGGTTGTATGGGTCATTCCGAGGCGCCCAATGTAATGCTTTGCCTTGCAATAGCTCACGAATGAACTTATAGGCAATTTACGTACTTTCACAGGTGTTGCATAGTAGTTCTTCATGTTAGAAAGATCTGTTGGATTGGACTGGCCTGGATCGGTTTGAGCCAAGACTGGACATTTCGTGCTTAAGGCATCGATAACAGGAGCGGGGGATATTTTTTCGTTCATACCGTCCAGCAGCTCTTTATTAATCTTTAGAAGTTTGCTCCTTTCATCAAAAACTTCACCCCGATGTCTACTTTCGTTATCTATCGTATTCAGGATTTGCCGTACGAAAGTTTCTTGCTCATAGATATCTTTAAAGATTCGCATCGCCGACTTGAATTGCCGCTTTTCGTTACCTTTTAGCTGTTGAACATGCCGATTAACCTCTTCGTCTGACACATCATCACCAAGGGTTGATACATGCGCTCTAATAAAAACAGCATCTTCTTCTGACACTTGGCTGCTAAACGAGTCTTTTAATTCAACAATTTGGCCCTCACGGACAAACATTTGATTGTAAAGCTTATCCAGTCGCGCATCTGACTTATTTAGCTTTTCGGATGCCTCCGCGATCTTTGTTTTATTCTCATCGATGGTTCTCAAAGCCAGCTCTTGAAAAGGTTCCACAGGTCTAAATTGGGCACTAGGATCGTTGGGGGAACTGATCATCCCCCTCGCGGCTTGTCTCAAAGTAGTTGTAAATCTACGCATTTTGCCAGCGCGTTTCGGGTCTGCCGTGAAGCTAAACCTTCGGATTGGTATAATATAACTAATTCATAGATAGATGAATACTTTAAAATATAGTACCGGGTTAATGTATCATAGGCGAAAATAGTTAGGACGGTTTACTAGGAGGCCTGGTAGCACTCTCATAGGCGAAAATAGTTGGGATGGCTTTGTTATGAGTTTGGTAAGACGAAAATAAGTAAGATCTTTCGTTTGTGTAGGTATATATGATCAAATTCGTGATCAACGCAGGTACTAATTAATAGACAGGTCTGTAAAAAACCTTGAGGGGGCGGGCCACCAGTTTGAGTTTCTTTAGTTAATGTAAGTGTAGTTGAAACCATTGATTCTATTTTTTAAATAATTATTTACATTCTTAAAATTAAAATTAAAATTAAAATTAAAAAGATATATTTTACCAATTGTTACTCTGTCTCGAAAATACAGCCTAATTCCAAGAAAACAGAAAGTTGATTTCAAACTCCCTATTCCTAACACGCCGAGCGGATTCTGAATATTTCTGAGAAATCACATACTCAGTTGCCTCGCGTAGCATCATCTGCTCAATTTGATCACTAAGGTCTTCTGACGCTGATACCATTTCCACATAAACAGAAAATGCGTTCTTCTCACGAAGGAAGGTACGGTTTGTATAGTTTTCCCGGAGAATGAGATATTCATTAATTAGTTTCTTCAACTTGTCACTTCTTCTATAATCACCAAGTTCCTTGATATCTTTTCGCAACTCCGCTGTGCTATATTCTTCAGTTTCGTGATCCATGATAACATTATTTCCATTCCCCTGGATCCCAATTTCAAGCAGTCCCTTATCGATGTATAACTGCGTCATCTTTTGACAGAAAATGATACATTCTTGTGGATTTGTGCGATCGATCTTTAAATACTCTCTGTTAAGAGCTAGTGTCCGATCACTGATTGACTGCCGCGTGATCACTGAATGTTGTTTGATTTCCTTGCAATGATATCCACAAGATTCTTGGACTGCGCCATGGAGTGTGCATATAACTGTCTCTATGGATGGACCACACATCGCGTCCTTTTCATTCGCTCCTCGCCTCTCGCCCTCGGTTGGCAAGTTAAACCGCACGCGCTTCGCACGTCTCTTATCCTGCATCCTTGCACTACACTCCCTCGTCGCGTGTCTCCCGTTCCGCTGAAGCTGGTCGTTGATAGGGGTTTACCACTTAAAATAACCAAGGGCGAGTAAGTTAAATAAACAAGTATACAGTAATAGGATGAATGTAGCACTAACTGCGCCTAGCTTTTCGTTGATTAGATGCAGGGCTAAAACCTCTATAGCAATCATAATTACTATACAAATAAAACAACCATTGTCATGTTTTATTTCGTAAATAAATCTGTCTGGTGTTGAAGTAAGAACTTTCGTGATAGGTTCTAAAAACGTTCTCATTGAAAGATACCACTAGAGATATAAGTATTTATCCTTAGTCATGTATATGTATAAAAAAACTATCTCTGTACCGCACACAGTAAGTAATATGATGGGCTTCCATAATAAAGTCCTACTTGCATTTTTACTCTTTATTAAAAATTCTGAAGCATTCTATAATGTAAGCACATATCCTAGCACTCTGCCAGATAACACTAGTGATGCAACTTATATTGAAGGGGTTACTAAAGAATCAGCTTGTTTAAACCTATGTGTCATGGCACAAGATTGTGAAGCGGTAGGATATTCATCAGTTCTTAGAAGCTGTATTGTATTCCCCACCTTCAAAGCTGTCACGCTGATTGAAAATGTATCCTATGATGTCTTCACGATTGAATATCAATATGATACGGATGTAGATGACACTGCCACTTTGGTTAAAGCAATGCATTCATTAGATTACACGTACACTGTGCAAGGTCAAGGCACTTTTAACAATGTGAAACTTTTTGTGTGTGTCGTAAGTATATTAAGCGGGCTATTTTACAGTGTTCTATCATATCATATGGCAGATCTTTTCATAAAGGGTGATAAGAGAAGAATTATAATCCCTAGTAATGTTTAACCACATTCACAACTTCGTTATTCTAATTATTCTTATTTCGAACACATCAGGCACACCAGTGAAATCCAGTTCGTGGAACTGCTCGTCATCAGATCAGGTGTCTGAAGTAAATTCTGCATATGGTAATGTTTTGGACTGTATATTTGATGTAAACATCACACTAGATGAATCTAATTGGACTGAAACATGCCAGTATGGACTTGTTGATACAGATGCACTTAAGTCGAGGGTCATTCCCTCTGCTACATATTACACATGCGATAGCGGCTACACCACTCAAGTATCAGCCTGTGTAACTGGCGCGGAGGCATATGAAGCATGTGTTGAACAATGCTTGGAACTCGAGGATTTCAAATGTAGGTCCGTACGCATAAAAAACGGTTTATACTGATGTGTTGTACACGTGCAATCTCATGAGATGTTACATAGGCGAAACTATAACATTTGATGAAAACAGCACTTATGCGGAACGTTTACCCCGTGCTTCATTGGAGACTACAAATACGAATAACCTTGTACGTTCCATCTGGCTGATTGAACCCCATCTTTGCTACGGTATATTTCCAACGTATCCACCAACCGTTGAATATAATACAAACGATGAATATTTTTCAGGCTTCCAGGAACCCATCATAAACATGACACTTTCAAATGAAAATGTAGTCCAGAGTTTTAGTAGAATATCCTTGGACGAATGTGCTCAACTATGTAATTCTTACACTGTGTTTGTATGTGCAGAGTTTGTTTATCGTGCTGTGTTAGGTAGCGTGGCATACTGTGATATCCACGACGCATATGCGCTTCGCTTTCAAGAAGAGGATGATCACGCTGCAATTTACATAGCTAAAGTACTTTATGGTAGTGCAGAAATAGTAAATGACGCATCAAGTACGTTCTTATCAACAAGCGCAGTCGAGTCCCCGTATTATAATACAATCAAGCATGAGAATATCACCCGCGTCATTAAAATGGCGGAAAGAAGTATGCTCAGTAGTACATTCCTCATGAATGCTATTTTAACAACACTTCTTCTTACTTTGTCTATGTTTCATTGGCAATTTGTAGACGTTATTATTCCCAGGGTTGAATATTCACAAATCCCACAGATGGAGTGAACAAGTAAAACTATATAACTAACACACATATGAAATTTGAACAGAAATTATTAGATAGATAGAAGCATGTCAGTAAACATGCGTAAAAAGAGTAACTCAACGTCTAGTCATTTTGTCACAAGTGTTCTTCGATTATGGTGTGTCCTAATCAATCCGCTCTTGATGATTAGTCTTGTATTAGTCGCCATGTACATTTCTGTTCAGGAGACAGGAGTATGTATTCCACTCAACCATAGTACATCAGTGGAGGTGGAGTTCACAAGTGAAAAAATTGTATGCGATTCATTGTCTAGTTCTTCATCGACAACATCGAGTTCCACCTCAAGTAATTCCGATGCCTATGCAAATATAATTGAGGAGGTTACTTCTAGTCCAACGGCAGATAGCAACGATCCCCAATCTACAAATGCACCTACTCTAAACCCGACACCATATCCTACCGTCGCTGGAGCTCCAACTACATCAGGACCCACAACTGCGCCAACCGCACGCACAGCCAGTGATGTAGAGGTGATTACGGGCTCTAGTTATACAAGCGGAAAAGGCCCCTATCTTGCATCCGGTAATCTTGTTATTCAATTAGACACTGATGGCACATTCGGTCTTTACTACGAACCCCTTGGTCTAAGTAAATCTTCTGATATCCAGACTTGCACATTGATCAATGTCGATAGCGATGAAGAAATCACAAGGGAATGTTCAATCGATACTGATGGTCAAGTTATCACAGTACAAGTGGGTACCAATATAACTACATTATATTCTTATTCGAGGTGGGATCTTTACGCTGATAACACCTTTGTTGTATCAAATCTTCAATTTGGAGTGGTTTTTGTTTGCGCTGGCGAAGAGTCGAGTACACTGCCTATAGAACATGACCTTGCAGCAGCACCACGGAAGACACAAACTGCCTGTGCTTTAGCCAAGGGAAGTACTACCAATCGGCCTGTGAATCATACGATATTTTGGTACTCAGCCGCAGACCATAAACTTCTACAGACCATGGCAGTGTGCGAAACATAAGTAAGAGGGTCTTCAATCCTAAATATCGATAAGTGTCAAGGCGGTTTAATTCTGTTTACGTGAGACCACTGTCAAGCAAGGGACTGTGCGAGCTTTGACATTCCAGTATTGAGTGCCTTACCAAAGTGTCGAGACAGTTCTTGTACGTAACCTCTGGCTGGCTTAAGAAAGTTGATTCGAATGAGAATTCATGATGTGGGGGGCAATACCCTGATGAGTACAGATGGCCATGGCGCACTTGAACGCAGCATCCCACTAGCCCACTTGACTTTGATAAATTCCTAGTTAGCCTTCTTGCCAGGCTCCTGGTGGGTTTTGTGGGCCTTGACCTCAACAAGCTCGCGCCCGGGAAGGATGAGTGCTGTAAGTGCTCCTCCATAAACGCACCCTGTATCCAAGCCCGTCGCAAATTCAGTCTGCTGAAGTTTACGAACAGCGTCGTGACCAAAGACAACATGTTGCGGACCTTTCCACAGTTCGACCCAGGGCTTGCCTTCTGTGGGTTTGCTCGTGGCAACACCCTCGTCGTTAATGTTTCGCATGTGCAGCATATCAGCAAGGCTGTTGTCTTGAAGCGGGATATCCGGTTTGATTCCAGCGTGAACGATGGTAGTGTCATACTCTTCAATATGAAGAGTGAGCGGTAGAGCTTTGAGCCATTCGAGGTCGTCCTGCGAAAAAATTTCTTTGGCTAGTTTGGTATGCTCTCGCTCAGGATAGAGACCATCGTTAATGCGAAGAACAACGTAATGGTCGTGATTTCCACGCACGCCAAGAGCATTCTCCTTTCTAGCTCTACGCACGGTTTCGAGGGATTTTGGTCCCTTGGCGCAGAGGTCGCCAACAAAGATCAAGATATCCTCGTCGGGTGTGAATTTAACCTTGGCAAGGAGTTCATCAAGCTCATCTGCACACCCGTGCACGTCGCCGACAATCACGAGGCGTTTGCCTTCTGTGGCGCTCAGGGGCAGAGTCTTGTGTGCATCCTGGAGAGATTCATAAGTAGGGATAAGCTCACGCAGCGAAGGAGGGCCTTCTGAAGGCTTGCTTGTGGCGTCTGAAGTTTTGGAGCTCAGAGACCGGTCTCCAAGGCCGAACCAACTCCACCAGGACTGCTCTTGGGCAGCAGCAGCGCTGCTCTCGCCACTCAGAGTCGCACCCATGATCCTCAATGACGCAGGTTTAGTGCAGTGTCGAGGCCTTGCAAGGCCAAGAGATGTTCCGTGAGAATTAGTTGAGAACGATCGGAGCAGCACAGAGCGAGATCGAGACAGGCTCTGGACAGCGAGCATTATGAGATTGGGTTTGGTCATTCGTAGTCTGGTCACTCTTAAGAGGCTAGATATGTACTATTAATGGTGGTACTTTTTTCTTTGTTTTTTTTGTCCAATTTTCGTTCTAGTACCAGTACCAGCGATTGCGAAGCTTAGAGTGGTGCATAGAAATTGAACAGCCACGAAGGCCTGGGCGAGCTCAGGCTACTTTCTATACCACAAGAAAGGGTACTATGTAAAGTCATAGTTGAGGGATCGATTTCCTATGATTTGATGCGTTCAATTGCAAAGTCATTGTTATGGCCTTGTGCAGGTGATTTTGCATGCGGCAGTATTATATTTATAACAAGAGCTCACACAGCGCACAGTGTTTAAGTGCCTAGTGCTATAAATGTGAGAAAGACCATGAGACTAAAATTTCTTTAAATAAAAGTCACTCGTTTGGAAAGAGGTATGTTTTTGCCAGAAACTTACCGCAAAGTACTCGTGACAAAGAGATTTGGGATGGTGAAACGCTGCGTAGGTTGGCATAACATAAGCGGCCTGGTGACCTCTTTGAAGAGTTAGAAAAAGCAAACAGAATGAGATTGTATTTTTAGGTTGTGAATTTTATTCATTGCCACAAGAGGCTGGTTTTATTTGGTATGTTTAGTCGATCTCAAGACACTCGACAGCACGGCCGGAATAGTAGCGCACGTCAACATCGGGGTCATCAGTCAAACGGTCAAGCACTTCCTTGGCACGCTCCATGAGCTCGGGCTGGTCCAGTCCCCCGCTGGCGTGGATAAGCTGCAGAGTCTTGGCCACATTAAATCGAACATTCGGTACAGGGTCATCTGCCATCTTGAATACGACGCCAAGGAGTTTATCTTGTAGAAGGCTTTGCTTGCCAGTTTTAGCCACCACCTCAATCGCGCGAAGAGCAGTAAGCCTGCACAAGTAGCTCTTATTCGAGTTAAGCTCCATAATTCTCGGTACGATATTCTTTCGTGCCCACTCCTCCCCAAAGATATCCGTGAGCTTCTCTAAATTCTTCGCTGCTGCCAGTCGCACCGCAAAGATGTTATCCGATAGCCAGCTCAGGCACAATTCCGACAGCGACTCCTCAAAAAACTTGACTCCCAGCTGTTCTGCGAGAAGTGGAATATGCTCAATGATCGCCAGCCTGATGCGCCACGTGTTATCCTCCGCAAGCTTGACAATTGCCGGCATGAGTGACTGCGATAGCAGGTCAATGCCAATCACCTGGTTCAATGAGCTTAGTGTCGAAATGATATTCAACCGTACCTCAGGGTTATTATCCTTGAGAAGCAACAGGTATAGCGGCAGAAAGTTGTCGATTGTCGAGTCCCTTCCTACTAGCGGCGCAAGGCCCATAACCACGAGTGCAAGTGACGATCTCACATGGTCGTTCGGATCCTTAGCAAGTTTATCCACTGACGGCAGAAGCATATCCACCACCATGTTATCCGGGAGGCACTTTGCAACTGCTGTAACTTGGCTTGCAGCGGCAGTTCTGACTTCTGCCTCTGCATCTTCAAGAAGCTTTACAAATGCAGGTGCAAGCTCGTGTTCTGTGACCTCCGGGCCCATGGCGCTTGCGACGTTGGGGAATTGGTCTGCGACCGACCATCTCACGCGCCAAGACTTGTCGGAGGCAAGCTTAAGAACCGCTGGCAGAATCTTTTCTTCGACGTCGGCTTGATCGAGGATTTTAGCAAATGCCACAGCATTGCTCACCGCAAGCAGTCTCACGGAATCTTGGTCTTCGCTCGCAAGCTGAGCGAAGAGCGGCAGCAGTTCTGATGCCAAGAAGTCGGGTTCAACCTGTTCAGCGAAGCTCCCGAGGTTGCTTGCGGCGGCTCGACGCACCATAGGGGTGTCGTCACGACAAAGCTGTCCATACATGCCTCGGAACTCAGCCTTGGTTGCGGTGGACACGCGAGGATACGCCACAGCGAAAAGGTAGCACGAAGAAAGTCTCGACGTGAACCAATCGCGCTGTGCGAGGCGTCGCAACATCGTTACAAAATGAGCGTTGAGAGAGCTTTGATCCATGGCCTCTGCGAGCCCTTGAAGACTCTTGATTGCAGCCTCGCGAACTGTAGGCTCCTCAACGGTCGCGAGAGCTTCCAGAGGCGGCAAAAGAACATGAAGATGAGCTTCGCCGCCGACGAAGGAGCCAAAGTCACCGAGCTGCTGGGCCATCACAAGAAGGACCTCGTCTTCATCATCAATACTTTCGTTGAGGAAGGGTAGCAGCTCGTTGCGTGTACGCTCAGGGCCCAAGGCCTCGGCAATTACGGAAAGCTTGTTCATAGAGTTGAGGCGATATTGCATATCCTCGTGCTTGAGCTCATCGATGAGCGTAGCAACGGAGTACAAGCTGCCGTCATCGTCGGCGGGGCCGGCATCTCCTTCCACGTGCATGGGGCTAGTGGCGGCAGAGGCCATTTCAGGGTGTAGGTTCCGCTGGGTAGAGACGAGACGAAGAGATTTACGGGATCTGCGTAGTATCTAAATGTGCAGATCTATGAAATGTGAATATCTAAACGTAGGCCTACAGAGATTTGGTCGTGGGATTCGATTCTCTAGATTGTACTCCTCTATTCAGATAGGGGAGAGCGGTGCTGTTGGCTGCTCCTCAAATTCGTCGTCGCAAACTAACTCGGACTCAGAAGAGTTTTGTTTGCTTGCTATTTTGTATATAGTTGGAGTGGTCTATCCGTGCTTGAAGCAAGGTCACCGGGTCAGCTTCGGACTCGCACAGCAGAAGACTGAATCGAGTGAGCGAGCGAGCAAACAGGCCAGCTAGCAAACAATCGAAGTTGAAGATCAACGAACGAACCAACGAACGAGTGCGTGAAAAGAAAGAGTGAACAACCGAATCAACGGGTGCAGCAGATGAGTGAGACCTACTTGCTTGCCAGCCCGACTTACTGGCCGCCTGGTTGGAAGGCAAGTAGCTCAGCAAGGAGCGATCGGCCAACGGGCGAGCGGCGCTGCGGTCGAAAAGCCACTCCGCGAGCGACGGTGATTGATTGTTGTTGTTGTTGTTGTTGTTGTTGTCGCTGTTATTGATCGCTCGTTGGCTCCTTCACATTCTCTTGATTATCCTCTATAAAAATAATTTTATAGTATCTCTAACCCATTGTCTTACAGTTTCTATTAGTCAGGACTTTAGAACTGTGTCTCAAAATATGCAGTTTGTGCTCCTTTTCTGATTGTTATTCTTCTCCATCCCAACTTCGTAGTGCCGCTCTGATCTGTTCGCAAGCACGTGACCTTGGGAGATGTCAAGAATTTACATTTGCAGTCAACTGTACTATTGAATCTATTTTCATCGTGGACTGAAGGACCTTATTCTGCTTCAAATGCTGACGCAGAGGGACTCTTGCCCGATTTTTTTACTTCTGGAGAAGCTAAATATGTACAGTTTCATCATCTGCCTCTGCATTCATCGGCGAATGGTTGATACAGAGTACGAACCTTTGGGCGATTTTGATTCTTGAGGAGGAGCCAGAATTATAGCCCTGCAAAACAAGCTCTTGAAACAAGAAGAAATGATGCTGTAAAAGGAGCTTTCTATAAATAAGAATAAACGAACGTTATGCTAAAGGCGGCAATGGGCAAAAGACTAGCAATCATAAGAAACACAGGGAAAGTGTTAGGAAGTGGGATGACCCGGTTAGGTTAGGTTAGGTTAGGTTAGGTTTGGCACCTAGGTTTAGAAAGGAGGGTGTGCACACTCTTTGCAAATGAAGGTGCGCGGTGCGGCCGAAACTTACTTTGTACGCAATAGGATGAGGAGTTATAAAATAGTGAAACTATCAAGCAGACTGGCTGTCGGCGTCCACTTCGCGACGTAAGACATGCAAGATCTGAAGAAGCGTGACGATAAAGCATTGCATTCAACTCAAATATCAAGGAGGAGTCCCGGGAAGTATCGTGGTCATCAAGGGTGTGTGCTATGACAGTGTGTTCTTTCATTTTAGAAATAAGAATGCAACTTTGAAGTCAAGTTGGCATTGAAGGAAGATCATTAAGAAGTGATTGTTATGGCTTGGGTGGTAGACCACCCAAGCTAAAATGTTTAACTTTTTACCTTTGCCTGGTGAGAGAGTAGTATGCTTGAAGCTGAGTATGGGTACTGATTAAATATCTTACTTTATCTGTAAGGATGTAATGAGGCCCGAGTCCCTTCAATTTTTGGACTTGAAAGATCATAAATTATAATCTTCCAACCTTTTACTTGTTCAATACCACTCTTGCTTTGGCACTTCAACAAATACTCGATAACACAATCACTTACCGTACTCAATTTGCCTCTTGATGTATCTTTTGCATTCTCCTACGTGTCTTGAACAAGGGTTTTCCACATGCCGACTGCCAATAAGTTTTCTTGTTAACATGCCTCAGAACTATTCAAATCCTTCTTCGTGACTACTTTCGTTGAGCAACTAGCTTCAGTCTATTTGAGCAGACTTATTCTGGGACTAGAAAACAGGCTTAGGTATTATTTAACCTAGCATATAGGCTCTGTATTTTTAAAAGGGATCGAGAGTGTCAGTTATGCAGATATGAAAGTTGGATTGTAACTATATGCAATTGATCGAAACAGGAGCTACAATGAGGTCTACCGTTTGTTTCACCACCGTGCACAAGCTCTGTATGATCTAACAAAAATAACGAAGAGATTGGCAATGCTGGCAGGTCACAAACCACAAGTACAAAGACTGCAGTGCTGTCGCATGAAGTTTTTTATACTTTTGATCTGCACCAAAACATGCTTAAAATTGCTGATACTAAAGTTGCGACTGTGATTACCAACATAATAGTTCATACCGACAGAAGCGCATGACCCTAATTATACCTCAAACATGCGACCATTCATATCATCTTGAAAAGATGGAGAATTCAAAACATCTTCGTTTATTGTAACTTTGTTGAGAGTGCCAGGAGTCTTCCGCAAACCATTTTTAAGGTTTGGGCGTACCGCACGATAGGGCTGCTACCAAAGTACCTTTGACTAGTAGAGAGAGCGTTGTACATTTAACTTTTTTTGAGAGTCAAATCTAAAATATTCCATAAGACAATTAGTTTGAAAATAAACCCTCTGTCTAGTAACACTTTGTAACATCCTCGACCTTTCGAGGGAACAAAGCCAAGTTCAGAAATACGTCATTGCTGCCAAACTAGCGTCGCCCTTTAGTTTATACAATTTCCAAAGGCGTTAATTGTCCTAGTACAACGACCTTAGTTCTACGATCCCTCAAGAGAAGCCTCTGACAAAGACCATGTCAGTAGTGGCGAGCATTCTTTGGAATTTTCCCTTTGTATCACTAGAGTTAATACCTAAAGTGGTACGCGTGCAGGGCATCCTCCTCCACTTAACAACGAACTAACTCTAATTGTGTTTTACCACAATGCAGGTCGATGTGGGCTTGCACGAGGACTCCGTTCGTCGTTTAGTTGCTGCCCGCTACCCGGCTGGCTTTGCCAAGGTGTATGTATATATATATATATATATATACCAGCTCGTAGTCGATTTGCCACCGCCGCACAAAGTGGATTCTGGATGGGATCGCGACTCTTATCAAATGACTTAGGGACTTAGCCATAAATAGTCCAAGTGCAAGGTGTGGATGGTGTGATAGTGTCATTGCTTTGCTTCTGGTGAAAGCATACATCAAAAGCAACGACGGTCACCACAGATCTCCGGGTAAAAGCGGCCTGCTCAGCGCAAGCTTCACGTCATTGTTGCATACTGCAGAAGGCAAGAAAAGAAATGCATCAATGCTATATTCATTCGAGCAGTCGATGATTGGGGGAAATTGGAGTTGATGTGGTACGGTAGCGCATCTTGCCTCGGGACCTCAAAGACCATAATCCCTTTTGACGCGTGGGCCCATTGCGGAAGATTTGGGTGTCTGTCTTTCTTGCTGCTCTTCCATTCATTCATTCCCTCACCTATCCATATGTCTGTCTCATCATTCTCCAATATGAAAGAAAGAAAGAACGAAAGAAAAAATGAAAGAAATACTTTTACTCTTTGCTCTTTTACTCTAATAGTTGATAGCACTGGTTAGAGAAAAGAAAGCCATTTTTCAAAGTGATTCTTCCGTAGCGATTCTCCATTACCAGAATTTCTGCAGTGAGTATTTAGTTCTGCCACGCACTTCCCAACTCGAACCGGCCTCGACGCCCTGATTGGCGACTGATTTCCGCAAACCTTCCATACGGTGCCCGTTCCAGAGAGACTTCTTCGCTCGAGCAAGATTGATTATGAAAGCAGGGCCATGTTACTCTGTACTGCGTTGCGATTGCCGACTTTATGCAATACATTGTGATGCTATTTATTTTCTTTAATTCATTTATATATAGCACGTACCGCTAGTCGGGCGTGCGCTCCATCCCTGGCACGTGCATATTCCAAGACCTTTCCCAGACCCCTGTCAAATAGAAGTACGCACGTTCCCTCGTGTCGCTCAGCGTACTACAATAAACTAACAATGCTCTGAAGAAGCAAGTGCCATCGCTCGTTGCATCAGCTGGGCGTACACGATTATGGAATTCCAACTAACAGGCAATAAATTTGCATACTATGGACGGAGGCCAAATAGACATTAATCCAGAAAATAACAACAATGTAAAGAGGTTTGAGACACTTGCCTCTGTGCACTCCCGTTTATATGCGTATCTTTATATGGGCTGGGTGAACGAGCGAGCGAGTGTATAAATGAGTTCATAGGTCAAAGTCCAAAGTCAATTTGAAGGTATTAACTTATTATTGAAACTAATAAAAAGCAGGAAAGCTATATATCCCTATACGATTATACATAATCGCTACTGCGAATTGAAGAGTAAGAACAAGTCGATCCGCCATTCTCTATCAAAAACATTGAGCGAGTTTCAAACAAGCGCAGAACCTGACAATCGAAATTGCTATTTTCTTTGATTTATAAGGTGAGGAAGTGAAAATAAAACTTTGACTAGATAATTATTTTTCATTTTCAGACCACGACAGTATATTCTTTTAATATGCTATAAGTTATTCAAAGTTATGCATTTTTTAATATGATTTTTTTTTCTTTTAGAGTGAGAAAAGGAGAGATCCATCTACTACTTTACTACAAGGCGAGGAACTTAATTTGCAATCCAGTAGGTTCTAGTAGTGGAGACCTTACTTGCCATGATTTGAGCAAAGGGCCTATTATTTCTACCAATATTTTGTTTCAACAACTTGAGCATAATCTGCAGTTATTCTTGCTTGATCTGCCTCCAGGTTTTCTTCTTGATGACCTACTAGGTAGGCAGAAAACATAAAAAGTGCCATGGACAGTGTGATTTCTTTTCACTTTCTTTTCTTTTCTTTTTTTAAAGACAATAGTACTTCTACTACTCAAATAGTTACGATAAGATAGATTTGTTTCAAATGATATTTTATTTAAATCCATTGATGCCGATTATGTATTATCCGCGCCACCCCATCGGCTTGGTGAAGAAAGAGATTGTGCGTGCACAAGACAATCTCGAGCGAGCAAAACCCGTTCATAAGACACGCGCTGCTGGGCCAGTACTACCTGGGTGGCTGGGTGCAAGCTTACTTTCCTGAGCTTGCGAAGACAAAGGTGGAGAAAGTCTTGAAGAGAGCTTGGCTTAGTTTGGTTTAGGGCGAGCGCTTTGAGCCTTCAGACTCATTGTGCACGCGCTGGGCAAGTAGAATAATTGCGCTTTATTCTTTAAGAACGAAGGAGCACACGCCAGGTTTTGCTTGGCATTGCCTCGTTCACAACTAGTTGTGTGGACCTTGGGAGAATGGCAAGCATGCAGGATCTTGCGAATGAAGCTGCTCAGCTTTCAGCAGCAGGCAAATTTGGTGATGCGATTGACAAGTACGACAAGATCATTGATATGAACGACACCATCGCTGAGGTCTTCCTCAACAGAGGCGTGGCAATGTTTAACGCTGGGGATGTAGAGGGTGCTGCAGACTCGTTCCAACGCGCAGCTGACCTGAAGCCTGAGCTCACGGTAGCTTACTCGAACCTTGGCAATGCTCTCAAGCAACTTGACAGAAACACGGATGCTGCCGCAGCCTACCGTAAGGCCCTGGACAAGGATGGTAAGAACACGAAGATCTGGACAAGCTATGTACATGTGCTCAATGCCGCTGGAAACTTCCAGGACGCGCTGCAAGCTGCTGCGGATGGTCTCAAGGCGATCGGCAGCTCCCACACGCCGCTTCACAACGAGCGCATCTTCTCATTCTTGAATCTTGGCCACGTTATCGACGCTCTGCCCGATGTGGAGGCGATCCTCAAGGCTACTCCAATGGAAACTCTCCCGATAGAGCAGCGTGAGCTATATGGTATGGTGCTCGCTCAAAAGGGCTCACAGCTCATGTCAGACGGCAAGTTTAATGAGGCTGAAAAGTACTTAAAGCGCGCTTGCGATGGTGACGATGCTCCACAGAACTTGTTCCCGTATGGTGTATGCCTCATTCAGGTTGAGAAAGAAGACGAGGCCATTAGCGTCTTGAAGCAGGCGATGGAGCAAGATGACAAAAACTGGCGCATTCCTGTTTCACTCGGCACAGTGTACTTACGTCAGAAGGATTTTGCCTCTGCTGTTGAGTATCTCGAGAGGTCGATGGAGCTAGATGACCAGCCCCGCAATGACCCGATGGTGAACTTCAACTACGCTGTTGCACTCATGAACCTCGGTCGTGATGCTGAGGCCAAGGCACCTCTTGAGCTTGTGGTCAGTGCCGAGCCAGAGAACCATGTGGCTCTTGGCCTCTTGGGTACCATTCTTATTCATGAGCGCGACTTTGACCAGGCTGCTGAGGTGCTTGAGCGGGCTGCAAAATTGGACCCTGCACAAAAGGACTCTTCAATTCACTACAATCTTGGATACGCTCGCCTTATGCAGGATAAACCCGAAGAGGCTCTTCGCAGCTTTCAGCGTGCACAGGAGATCAATCCCAGTAGTGAACAGGCTAAAGCTGCTGTGGAATCACTGCGAACTGTCGTAAACGAGAAAGTTCCTGAGAGGACAAGTCTTCGCAAGAGCCTCTTCCGTCGCAGCAGCAGTCGTAAGAGCCAAAGCCGCAGTGGTGCCAGCGGTGAACCCAGCATGGACGAGCTCCTGCGCGTGGCCCAGTCTCGCTCCGCGAGCCCATATCTATCAGAGGATGAAATGCGTAAGAAGGCCGAACGTGCCAAGACTCCTCTCGAGCGTATTCAGGCACTTCTTGGACCCGAGAAACCTGAATATCTGCGTCGTCGTTCCATGGAGGGAATTCGTGCCGGATACGTCGTCGCTCTTGCCGAGGTTTACGACGAAATGACCCTCGAAAACATCCGCAAGTAATATGCTGATTTTTCCTCTTTTCTCGGCAATTTATTTCAAACGAAAACCTAGGACAAGCTACTTTTATATATTTTCCTTTAAGGAAAGCAATTATGTGGCACTAAATTGTTCTTCTACTGTCAAGAGCGTTGCTTTGGACGTCTCTAGCTATTTTGCACATCACCCACGTAATACTGTATGACGAGCTATAACATCTCGTTACTCCTCTATGTTCCCCTCATTTCGAAAATAAATATCTTTCTCATAAAATTCACCAACTTCTTTGTTTTTCTTTGGTATTCACAAAGAGAAATATAAAACGAAAAGATCATCAAAGAAATAAAAATCATTTTTGAATATACATACATAGGACGCACAACTATAACATGAATTAAATCATGTTAGATAGAGGCAAGCTAAATTGTACTCCTTAAGTAGAATGTTAAATATGTGCCGATTACGTACATTAAAAGTTGTGACATGACATCCTGAACATTCTCCTACTAAAATAGAGTAAACTTCGAGAGAAATGATTTACCCTACAAAAGCGACCGCCATATGAGATATCAAAGGAGGCGAAACCCTATATCAATAAGTAAAAATCCAATATCAAGTCCGAGCTTTGACAAATCTTGCGGTGAAACATTTTCAGAGCCACTACAACCAGAAAAAGTTTGCGAGAGCAGATACATACTCATGAACGTTTTGTATATAGACAAGAAAGGTTTTGTTTGGACCCAACGACCAGTTATTCGCTCGGTTAACACAAGGACTGCTACCAAGCAACACTCCATGCCCAGCCCATAAAAAGCTGTTGTCGTACTAAAAGTCGGCTCGATGGCAGATGATTTAAGCAAAATGAAGCGGACAAGAATACTCACGGCATGTTTAGGTAATACTTCCCAATACCACTTGTAATGTAGCTCGGAGATGCGCTGCTCCCGAAGAATCTTCCACCGTGGATCAGAATCCCATCGAACAAGGCAATTGAGCATGTGCTCACCATCACCACAAGTTTCCATTGCATATCCTAAAGGCTGGATCTGGTCAGCGTGCGAACGTCGCCCAGCAATCGCGAATCCATCATGAAGGCCGCTAGGGACCAAAAGATCGCCGCATTCAACAGGCCCCATACATTTGACAGGGACTTGCCCTAGGAAACCGCATAGAACACCCCGGAGTTGCTTCCTCCGAGACTCTGGCACCCCTGCAGCTATCGATGGCGATGTACTAACCACTAAAAGCGGGCCGTAACCTGAAGTGCTCTTACTCACGCGCTGCTGAGGCGACCGTAACTGCACGACATCTCCTGGGCCAACCTTGTCATGTTGATCCATCAATTCGAACCATTCTGCATAATCTGCCATCTTCGGTGAGGTAGTTAAGAGGCCATGGATACCTTGCATAGCACGAAGACTCCCCTGTGTGCTGATAGACGCTGTATGGGCATTGCCTGCCACTACCGACTTTCCTCTTACGTGTAGGGCGCTGTAAATATTTACAAACCCATCAGCTTCGCTTATTAGCTCCATTCCACGGGGTTTTGTGAAGGGGAGTTCTTCATACCGTTGAAGAAACTTTGACTCTGTGAAACTTGAGTCAGATCCATAGCTTCCACCATGGGATATTAACGTGGCATCAACATTTTCTTGGGGTGAAGCTTGACTATCTTGCACGGCCTTACCACAGACTTTGTTATTCTCAACGATTTCCTTTATTTCTGGTAAAACTGGCGACATGTATTGTGGGACACAGACACGAACAGGTATCTTAGGCACATGCTTTGCTGAATGAGAATTCTGCCACATAAATACTAATGATGGCGCGCCGTGTGAAACTGCGGAGCGGCACTTCGCACCTTTAACTGTGTCTTGCAAGTTGCTCCTGTTCACTAGCGAGAACCATCGGCCAGTGAAACCATGCTTTTCACCCAAAGTTCCTGATATGCGAACACCACGGTTCATTGCCCTTGCCACAACACCTGAATGGCCGCCTGTACGTGGAGACCACCAGACTTTACCACTTGCAAAGCTCTGGTATTTGACGCTCACAAGTTCTGGCTCTTCTATCATCTTGTTCTCTTGCTCTTCAATTGCAGGGACGACGTAAAAGCACGCAACATCCTTTGGTACAGGGGAGGCTGCCATACGGACAGGTATCTCTTTGTGAAAGTTTCCTTCCAAAGCAGCCATGATCAGCTCAAATGCTTGCTCGAAGGGGTTGCTCGCAAATCGTTGTTGGCACTCGGCATCGCTTCTGAGAGGGATGTCTCCCTTGTGTCCATTGGACTCCTGCCAGCTTGATGAAGCTGACTGAGGTACGTTGATATCCTCCGTGAACTCAAGTAATTCTCCATTTCCTTCAAAGATATCATCAAAGATGCAGTCGTCTAGAAACCTCTCTTCGCCAAAATGATCATTCCTTCGGGTATTTTCCAAATTTGGTGCCGACGACGAAGCCGCTGAAGGCGACGCAGGCAAGTTGGACGAACTTGAGGAAGTGCTAGTTGCTCTAAGCCTCAATAACTGCTCGCCAGATGGTCTTTTGGACTGTGTATACTTGTACATCCAAGCTTTTTCGGCTCCCTGGTCCCCTACAGCGACGGCGCTGAGATCTTCCATGGCCACGAATAAATGTGTTGCGAAGTCTCTCTTTCCTGAACGTCTTCGTCGAATCGCGAGTCACAGTCCGAGGAGGAGCACGCGTGGCTTCCCTCCTCGCAGTGAAGTTATCGCTGGCACAGGCGTGGACGTAGACGCTGCGGACTCGAAGCAAGATGATGTGCCGAGACCAGAGGCTGGTACTTCGTGCAAAGGTGAGTGAGCATGGTAATTCTCACAACATCAACAACAACAACAACAACAACAACAAGAAGTTAACTAATGACTCCCTTTTACTATCGAGACACTATGGCAATCCAATTGGAAGTGCAATGCGAGAAAACTAAGTTTAGCAAGCGCATCATGTGAAGCACACATCTTCGCAGCTAGCCAGTCACCTCCCTGCCGCCGACCCACGTACAAGAATCTTGAAAGGTATGAGTGACATAAGCGACAACCCAAAACCATCGACGACGAGGCAGAAATAAATAAATTGGTGAATGCTTGATTTGCAGGTTCCTTGGGAGTTCTGTAAGAGTTCTGTAAACTGGACACTGTGTGTGAGCGAGGGAGAGTGCGGTTTAGCGAATGGCGATGATGGTGGTCATGTACCTCTTGTTCACGCTGCGATCACGAGACCAATCGATAACATCTTAAGTTTGCGGCGCCAGGTGTACAAACTGATGTTTCTTACTTAGCTTAGAGATTTATACATTTATCTATAAATCTATACCTCGAAGAACCTGGAACTGCCAAAATCAGACTAACTTATATCTACGAGCAGACTTGTGGCTTTAGCTTTGACGTTAACGCAGATGCCAAGCGGTGCCATAGACTGGTTTAATCCAACTACTGTGCTGGCTATCAAGCAGCACATTTTAGGAGGATATAGCGTGTTCTCAAAATGTATGTGTTGTGTAGCTACTAAGGAAGAGAGTTGATTAGACTGAAAAGAAGATCAACACAAGCAACCACCTTAAAAGAACAGATATCCACCTTAAAAGAACATCTATTTCGAAAACCCTTGGGTTGCTTCTATTAACGAATAGCAGTTCAAAAACATCATAACACACTACTCCCCAATTTCAAAGCTGCAGTAAATCCACAAGAGACTCTCGTCAATACGCGCATTCACCAAATGCACAAGTCTTCTATGTAGGCGCCTATGGTCTTGCTCAGCTAAAGCGTAAGGTTATCTTGACTACCTTTGTCCAAAATCCAGTTTGACTCCTTGCGCTCTCAGAAAAAATTGACTCAACGGACCTTTTAAAGGAAAGTAAATACAGGATATTTAGTCTCGTCAAAGCTAGCATTGAGAATTCTCAGCGCAAAGTACTGAATGAATGCGACAAATCTGCAACGATCAAGCGCTGTGCTACTCTAGTGCTTGAAAGCAAGCCTTGCGTTCCAAAGGCGCTCGCTCAGCATCACGCAGAGTTCTTGTGAGGTCTTTCTTCTTCTGACAAGGGAAGAATCTGAATTTAAAGCAGAGGGACATCAATCAGTGTGGCAAGTTTGCTCAAAGCAGAGACTGTAGCACGATGCTCACGGCAAAGAAAATCGAGGAAATTTGTGAGAGCACCACGGAGGTGATGTAAGTGCTTATTAGATTAGCAATCTCTTCAGATTTAAAAGAAGCCAGCAGCACTGAAGTTGACGTATATGACAAATACGGACACTGAAGAACAGTCACCAAAGCGTATTGTAGTGTTGATTTGGAATGATTTTCAAGAGTGAACAGCACCAACTGACTTGTCTCACGGCTTGTTAACATTTATTTAACATCACACAGGATGAACAATTCTGGTTTTGGTTCCTCCTTCAGAAGCAACGCTTCTCGTTTCGGTTCCTTCGGACACAACGCTTCACGTTTCGGTTCCTTCGGACGAAACGCTTCTGGTTTTGGTTCCTCCTTCTCCTTCTTCGATGGACAATATATGAACGCTCTTGCTGATGCGCTGAAGAGATGCAACAATCTGAAAACGCTAGAGTACGTTTCACAGCCAGCACGCTTTCTCGCGCTTTAGTAGCAGTAGAGAACGATAACAACTTGAAGACGCTTTCACGCACTTCGCAGCTTTATCAGCGTTGAGAGTATCACATTATGCCAAAACAAGACTAATCAACCTAGCAAATACCTAGGACCTAGGTGTCGTGGCGACATAGTGTTCTGTGGTGGTACAAGAATGATTGAGACTAACAACACCTGGCTGACGTTTTCATTTCTAAACCACAAACAACACAGTCTCTCCTCTAACGACATTGACGCTGAGAGCACCAAGGCCCTTGCTGAGGCACTGAAGAGCTGTACCAATTTGACAACACTAGAGTACGTTTCATCGCCAGCACGTTTTCTCGCATTTTAGTAGCAGTGGAGATCGATAACAACTTGAAGAAGCTTTCACGCACTTCGCAGCTGTATCAGGGTGGAGAGTATCATAAAATGCCACAACATATCCAACTAAGCGTGCAAAAACCTAGGACCTAGGTGTGGTGGCAACATAGTGTTCTGTGGTGGTACAAGAATGATTGAGACTAACAACACCTGGCTGACGTTTTTATTTCTAAACCACAAACAACACAGTCTCTCCTCTAATAGAATTGATGATGAGGGCACCAAGGCCCTTGCTGAGGCGCTGAAGCACTGCACCAATCTGACAACACTAGAGTACGTTTCATCGCCAGCACATTTTCTCGCGTTTTAGTAGCAGTGGAGATCGATAACAACTTGAAGACGCTTTCACGCACTTCGCAGCTTTATCAGCGTTGAGAGTATCACATTATGCCAAAACAAGACTAATCAACCTAGCAAATACCTAGGACCTAGGTGTCGTGGCGACATAGTGTTCTGTGGTGGTACAAGAATGATTGAGACTAACAACACCTGGCTGACGTTTTCATTTCTAAACCACAAACAACACAGTCTCTCCTCTAACGACATTGACGCTGAGAGCACCAAGGCCCTTGCTGAGGCACTGAAGAGCTGTACCAATTTGACAACACTAGAGTACGTTTCATCGCCAGCACGTTTGCTCGCGTTTTAGTAGCAGTGGAGAACGGTAACAACTTGAAGAAGCTTTCACGCACTTCGCAGCTTTATCAGGGTGGAGAGTATCACATTATGCCAAAACAAGACTAATCAACCTAGCAAATATCTAGGACCTAGGTGTCGTGGCGACATCGTGTTCTGTGGTGGTACAAGAATGATTGAGACTAACAACGCCTGGCTGACGTTTTCATTTCAAACCACAAACAACACAGTCTCTCCTCTAATAGCATTGACGTTGAGGGCACCAAGGCCCTTGCTGAGGCGCTGAAGAACTGCACCAATCTGACAACACTAGAGTACGTTTCATCGCCAGCACGTTTGCACGCGTTTTAGTAGCAGTGGAGATCGATAACAACTTGAAGAAGCTTTCACGCACTTCGCAGCTGTATCAGGGTGGAGAGTATCATAAAATGCCACAACATATCCAACTAAGCGTGCAAAAACCTAGGACCTAGGTGTCGTGGCGACATCGTGTTCTGTGGTGGTACAAGAATGATTGAGACTAACAACGCCTGGCTGACGTTTTCATTTCAAACCACAAACAACACAGTCTCTCCTCTAATAGAGTTGATGATGAGGGCACCAAGGCCCTTGCTGAGGCACTGAAGCACTGCACCAATCTGACAACACTAGAGTACGTTTCATCGCCAGCACGTTTGCTCGCGTTTTAGTAGCAGTGGAGATCGATAACAACTTGAAGAAGCTTTCACGCACTTCGCAGCTGTATCAGGGTGGAGAGTATCATAAAATGCCACAACATATCCAACTAAGCGTGCAAATACCTAGGACGTAGGTGTGGTGGCGACATCGTGTTCTGTGGTGGTACAAGAATGATTGAGACTAACAACACCTGGCTGACGTTTTCATTTCTAAACCACAAACAACACAGTCTCTCCTCTAATAGAATTGGCGTTGAGGGCACCAAGGCCCTTGCTGAGGCGCTGAAGAACTGCACCAATCTGACAACACTAGAGTACGTTCATAAGCATCAGAAGCAATGGGAGTGGACTCAACACTCTCAAAAGGGTGTCGCATTCATCTTACCTATCTTGTATTCCCACTATACTAGATCAAAATGCACACCTAGATTTAAAATAAGCCGGCAGGACCGAAGTTGACGTATATGACAAATACGGACACTGAAGAACAGTCAGCAAAGCGTATTCAAGTGTTGATTTGAGTGATCTACACGAATGAACAGCACCAACTGACTTGTCTCACGGTTCTTTGACATTTATTTTACATCACACAGACTCAAACATTCTGGTACTTTATTTGGCTACTGTGGACTAGATATGAAAGCTCTTGCTGAGGCGCTGAAGAGCTGCACCAATCTGACAACACTAGAGTACGTTTCATCGCCAGCACGTTTGCTCGCGTTTTAGTAGCAGTGGAGATCGATAACAACTTGAAGAAGCTTTCACGCACTTCGCAGCTTTATCAGGGTGGAGAGTATCATAAAATGCCAAAATAAATCTAATTCAGCTTGCAAATATCTAGGACCTAGGTGTCGTGGCGACATCGTGTTCTGTGGTGGTACAAGAATGATTGAGACTAACAACGCCTGGCTGACGTTTTCATTTCAAACCACAAACAACACAGTCTCTCCTCTAATAGAGTTGATGATGAGGGCGCCAAGGCCCTTGCAAAAGGGCTAAAGAGATGCAAAAATCTGAAAATACTACAGTACGTTTCGTTGGCAGAAAGGTTTTCATTCTGAGAGAATGAAAGAAGGAAATCGGAAATCTTTTGAAAGCGCTTTTATAAAAAAGCATTGTCATTATCATATATCTGACCAATTTGTGCAACTATTTAACGTGTAATGGTCACTCACAGCTTTGATGGAAACAACGTCGGCTTTGCGGGTGCTTCGTCCCTTGCCAAGACACTGCACCAAACGTGTCCTTCTGTTCAAATCTGGTAAGTTCGAGTCCATCTGTGAGCGCTTCTTTTTTCAACAGAGGATTACCTGTGTTTCTCTGATCCTCGGTGAAGTTCTGAGGTTAACCACATTCTCATGCGCTGATTTGATTCTAACAGATGCTCTGCTAATTTGATTAACGTGGCGCAGGTGTGATTTAAGTGACACCCAAAACAGTCGCAGATTGGCATTTACCTGTTTTATTCAAAAACATTTATTAACACCTGAAGAATTGTTTGCAAAGGTGTGCCTTTTTGGAGAGGACATCAATTCCCCAGACGTAGATTTCCAAGGCTGGTTAGACGGGCTTGTTATAGATATAGAGAGAGAAACGTACATTTTCCCATCAGGAGACAGAGGAAATACAAACGTTCCAGACACGGTGAGCTCTTCCCAGAGAGTAGCTGCGTTCAGTGGTTTTTCATTCCAAAAAATGAAGGAGAGAGTCAACATAAACTTCATCGATACGGTAGGACAAACTTTCCACAGGAAATCATCGCCAAGTCTCTGTTCGTTTGGAGTAGCTACGTACATTTTCCCATCAGGAGACAGAGGAAATACAAACGTTCCAGACACGGTGAGCTCTTCCCAGAGAGTAGCTGCGTCCAGTGGTTTTTCATTCCAAGAAATCAAGGAGAGAGTCAACATAAACTTCGTCGATACG
This sequence comes from Schizochytrium sp. TIO01, assembly GCA_004764695.1. Classification (NCBI taxonomy): domain Eukaryota; class Bigyra; order Thraustochytrida; family Thraustochytriidae; genus Schizochytrium; species Schizochytrium sp. TIO01. The sequence continues at coordinate 431,275 of SMSO01000034.1, read as the reverse complement.
GTGCCAGCATCTCAGGGACCCGCGTTTACGTTTGGGAGAAGGCGGCAGAGCAATCGAAGAGAGATGAAGAGCACTCATGCCAGGGAGCCAGCGTCTCCGAAATTAGGACTACAGCAAGGCGCCAATGCAAGCTTCTTTGATGTGATGCAACTCGCCGAGGAGATTGCAGGTTTTCGTAATAGCCTTGATAAGAGGAGAGAAAGCGCCAGGGTTGCTTTGCTGGAGGAGTTCATAGGACCGGCAGTTCAAAACTACTTTGGGCAAGTTAAATTGCGACAAGTTTCTGGTAACATGAGGAGATGTAAAGAAAGCTTGCAGAACTTGCAAGATCAAATTAGGGAAAGTACTCAGGTTGACTTGTCCGGTCTCATCGAGGCTCGGGACGCAGAAAGAGAACTCCTACGAGAACTTCTAGAAGACGTTCATCCCTGGATTCGTGAGGGCAGCGATGGAGATGGTGAGAATGCGGTACGCGAATTCAAAGCGAAACTTGCAAGTTCGATAGGGTACTTCAATTTCGGTAATGTGTCAGCTACTCAAAATGCAGCTGCAGATGATTTCAAACACTGCCAAGAACTTGCTGCTCGGACGGATAAGTGCATTCAAGAATACAAGCTGAAGTTGAGCGGGGAAGGTGGAACAGCTGAGCAACGAAGCAAACAAGCGGTTGAAAACGTCATAGAGCGGGTATCTCAGTTAGGGCTTGACAACGCATTCCGCGTTGCCCTCAGGACGCCCGAAAAGGCCACAGAACTGCAGCATGAGCTGTTGGAGCTTCGAAAGGCTCTTCGAGATGAGCTAAAAGTCCTGAAAGAAGATGCAGTTGCAGCTGAGGCATTGGAGATACTGTGGGCCATCAACTCAATACTCTGTCGTGTTGAAAACTTAGATGGAAATACCACAAATTTTGAACCGGGCAGTATCATTTCGCGAGAAGAATTCGATGCGATGTACGTCTCCATCCGTTTGGGTTCAATCAAACCGAACTTATCAACAATTGAGAAAATTGAGAAGGCACTTGCTGCTTCACGAAAGGCAATGAATATTTTAAAAAGAGCCAAACATGACCTTGAAGAAGAGGAAACAGAGGATGGTCGAGTATACTTTAGAGATCGAATCGCGAAACAAGAGGAAATCCTATCCAAAGGGACACCTATTGAGCTGAGTAAAGTGTATCGTCATAAGCTTGCGGAAATTCTGCAACACGCACAAGAACACTACCCAGAGCTACTGAAGGACGAAGACTGGTTAGAAAGGCTACATGTAAGTACAGAGGGTGTTTTCGAAGTGGCTTGCTCAGATCTTTGGTTGGCGAATGTCGAAATCACAGACTTCCAGCCTGTTGGGGAGCCTCTTGCTTCTAGAGGCGGTAAGACGGTACAAAAGGTTCTTGATGATAATGGCAACGCCCTAGTTATAAAGCAATTTCAGCTCGAGCATTCAGGTCAGTCCGAGAAATTCTATAAACAAGTTGCAAATCTAGGGCACGTGATTTCCCAACACGTAATACATATTCGGGGTGCTTTCATCGACATGACACCTGGAGTCCCACCGCGTGGCTGCATCGTTATGCCTTTCTACGAGCAAGGTGACTTAGCGCGTTGGATTCAAGATTATCCTGACGAAGGCAAAGCATCTCGTGATCGTCTTGCGACAGGCCTACTTCTAGGCGTAGCAGATTTACACGACCATGGGGTTGTGCACTGCGACATCAAACCAGAGAACATCTTCCTCACACGCAACGGAACACCATTGATTGGTGATTTTGACGGCATTAAAGTTGCAAATCGAACAGTAACTTACACGTCTCTTCAAGCAACGCCTCGGTATATTGCCCCCGAGTTACAGGATGGGCCCGTAGATAAATTCGAAACCAGCAATGGATATGTACTCTGTGGGTGTAGTCTTAGATGACCTGTATCCCACTGAGCGAAGCACTGCGATGCAGACACTGATTGACAGTCTCACAGCAACGGCCCCTGGTCAGCGTCCAAGCGCTCGACAGGCACTTCGGCATAGTGCATTCGGAGTTGCTGAGATTCCTGTGGAGAGCTGTCTTGTGTGTATGGAGGAAAAACCGCTTATCGAGAGTACGAGTTGTGAGAAGGGAGACTTCCTTTGTAAAGACTGTATCGAACGCGCAGTAGAAGCTGGCGCAAAACCGCAAGCACATGTAATCATCGCCGCAGATGGAACGATGGCATGCATGAAACCTGGATGTGATGGGGAAAATCTCAGTGCAAGAGGTTGCTCGGCTTGCGCCAAACGCTCTGAATAATCTTTTGTTGATTGTGAAAATGAAGACTGAGATTGCAGTTGCAACTCAAGCTGAGCAAGAGATTGAGAAACGCGTAGCGGAGCTTCTTAAGGCGGATGGTTTGGCCCGTGACATAAAACAGCACCTGCAGCACATTCAGGAAAAGATTTTGAATATATGCTGCCCAAACTGCGGCACTTGCTTCGGGCTCTTTGATGGTTGTTGTGCTGTGGCATGCAGTAGAGATTCATGCAATAATCACTTTTGTGCATGGTGTCTTGAGTATAGTAGCACGGATAGCGAAGCTTGTCATCGTCATGTGAGGAAATGCCAAAAGAATCTTGCACAAGGAAGAGTTTTCCCTAATTCATTCGAACAGGTTCAACACGCGTGGCAACTCTTGCGTGCCGAGCGTCTACGTAGTTACTGGAGTACAAACATTCATGACCGAATTCTTCGAAGTGCTTTGCTGGAGCAGCTTGCGCCTTTGTTAACATCCGACATTGTCGGCGCTGGATTCAAATTAGATTAACTCAAGAAAAGCTTAGATATTCCATTCTCTGATCCTGACGTCTTTTTTCCACGCCATTAGCAATTCCGCCTTCTTTTTTATGTTCTTCATGGAATGTGTAGAAATAATCAAATAGAATTCCCGTTTTGCAGTTGGTTTGTTTAGAGATTCTCATAGAGTTCTGAACTAGGCACGAGAAAACATTAACCTTGGCCAAGAATCAATTTCTCGAACGCATGTATGTGCCCACCCCAAGAAAAAGAGATATGGCATTGACAACCCCACATAAACTAATGTTTAATTGTTTTTCATCTTACTCGCCAATCATAAGCAGAAAGCTTAGTAAAGGAATATAAGCGAGTTGAGTAGGTCGTTTGCTCTCTTCTGCTGCTTCCATAGTAGCTCTTCAAACGGTTGCTCAGGCTTCAGACTGAGGCCGTGTATGCCTACATCTCTTCGTGCCAATCGCCCTTAGCATTTTGCAATTCTTGAGGGCTTTGAGATGGCCTTCATGTTCAAGGCTTACTTTTCCACAAGTAGGGGTGCGTACTCTGGCATTTTGCGATGCAATACTCTGACAGGAGCTCTTAGGTACGTGTGCGTCTTCCCAGTTGTGCGAGCAGACGTGTTTCCTGAGGACTGCTCTGACTTTGTCGCGGGTGCTGCTCAGAGTGCAACCTGTAAGGTAAAAACTGTCAGGTCCCCGCAAGCGCCTCTTCTGAGCTTTCGCGGCGTCCGAGATCGAAGTGCACGCGCTGTCCTTGCAGTAAAACCAAGGTGCATGCTAACTTGAAACAAAGCGACAGCGTCCATGGGCGTCGTAGTTGTCATAGTTGTTGTGGTTGGCGTGCTTGTAGTGACAGCGCTATTACTTGCGTGGGGTTTCCAAGATTGGATTCTTTATATGCCGCGCGTGCCAGGGGCTATTTATAACAGAGATCCGAATGAAAACCAAGAGCGGAGTCTGAGGTCCCCAAAATTTTACAATTGGGAGTATGATGAAGTCTTCATCGATACTGCGACGCCAGGCGTGAGGCTTCATGCATGGATCATATACAAGCTGAGTGATGGTTTGGAGCCAAGGAACCTGCCCACTGTGCTCTTTATGCATGGTAATGCTGGCAATATTGGACACCGACTACCGTTTGCGGAGGTGGTCATGCTCTATTCGGAAAGTAACATCATGCTAGTTGATTACAGAGGATTCGGACTTAGCACCGGTTCACCAAGTGAGGAAGGGCTTATTGAGGATGCTCAGTGCGCTCTTGAGTATTTACGGAAATGCCCAGACATAGATCCAGATCGCATCTTCTTGCATGGACGTTCATTGGGAGGTGCAGTTTGCATCGGGGTCGCAAATAGACTGGCTGCGCTTGGGCCCGCAACAACAGTAGGGTTCAGAGGCCTAATTCTTGAAAACACGTTTCTCTCAGTAAGACAGCTAGTCAAAGATCGTGTGCAAGAAATTGTCAATACTGAAAGTGAAGACATTCGAGATATGTGTGACAAAATTGTAGATACCTTTGTTTGGCTTGATTGGGACAGCGCATCGCGCATTACTGCTTTGCCTGAGGGCCTCGACGTACTGTTTATCTCCGGTAGCCTGGATGAGATCATTCCTTGTGACCACATGACAAAGTTGTATGCTCTTGCAGGACCCAATGTTTCAAAGTCAATGCTTCGTGTTCCTCTGGGTGATCATAACTTTTCTTGGGGAAGACTAGAGTACTCTCGTGGCTTGCATTCCTTCTTGTATGATGTTTGTGCGACATGAATCCTCAACTTATACTGAGGTAAATATAACGTACGAGTATATGGTGTCTATTACATTCAAACAATGATCAACGACCATGTAATGTGAGTGGAACTACCGTGACTAAGCTTTAGCACAAAACAACTTTGGAAATGCAAATTGAAATGAATTCTTTAGTTTCTTTACTTTTGAAAAAAATGATATTAAAAAGTTCTGTTATACTTTCGCCATCATGGTCGGGACACGTGATGCATCCTGCTGTACTGCTGCACGAGCAATTGGTGTAGGGTCTTCTGGTCGCAGAATAGTCATGTGCATTCCTGCGGCAGCAAACGATGCCGCAAAAGGACCCAAGAAGAAGATCCAGTAGGAAGAAACCCAGACAGACTGACACGTTGCAGAAGTATGAGCACAATATTCATAGGGCAAGGTTAGTTTAATGCTTATGCAATATTTTGTAGGCGTCAGTAACTAATAACTTACGTTTCCAGCAAAGGAATTTACAACAGCTGGGCCAAAGGTTCGAGCTGGGTTGATTCCACAACCAGTCAATGGGATAAGTACCACGTGAGCTAAGAAAACAGCAAAACCAATTGCAAGAGGAGCCAATGCAGGTTTTCCTTGAGTTAAGCTTTCTGGGTGTAGAACAGTGCTGAGTACAACAATGCAAAGTACTAAGGTCCCCATAAACTCTAGAATGAAACCATTTCCATCGTTGAGGGTTTTGTTCAAGCCGTTTGCGCCAAGGTCAAACGGAGGATTGCCAACAACGCGATCAATTTCATCAGTCTCACGGCCATATGACATGTTGCTTGTGCATGCCCAGACCAAGAGAGAACCAAAAATTGCTCCTGCAAATTGGGCGACGCAGTAAGCGGCACAGCGAATCGGAGAGCACTCGCCTACCAGTGTCAGGCAAAGCGTGACCGCGGGACTAAAGACGTATTCCATATTGTCAAAACCCAAAGATTTAAAGTTAGCCCTCTACTATGTGAAAGTTTGCCTTAAATTAGAAACTTACTTGATGTGACCGCCAGATATGTGGCCAAATGAATACACAAGCACGAGAATACCCATGCCAAAAGCAAAAGCAATCGGCAGGATTCGTGAAACCTGAAAAGATGAGCCAATTTGCTTTCAAGTTAGTTATCCGTACGGAATTCCTTTGGTCTGATGCTCGATTCCCTTTTGCAGGTTTTCAAATGCGATCTTGAAAGCTATCTGTCTACGTACCGTGGCTGCATCGGGGGCTGAGCTTAGTGCCAGAAATTCACCTGTAGATACGGCGGCACCAGTGCCAATCCAAATAAAAAGGATCATGGCAATAAATTCAACTGCGACATCCTTGCAGAACCGCTCATTCACCTCTTCACGCTTCATGACCACTAACAGCACTTAATCGCGCTGCGTAACAATACCACTATCTCCCTTTGATAGAATGAAACGTGGTTTGTTCGACTTGAACCAATCCTGATTTGCTGAACAAACAGATGATTACAATAGCAATCAACTGAGTATTAGCAGCAAAGCACAATACTGCCTTTTAACACGTCCGATCCTTTTTTCATCACCGCGGTATCGCAGATGAACCTTATTTTCGAGTTGAGACACAGAAACAATAGCAAAAATTCGAACACACGCCTTACGAGCATACTAGCAGCTCTTTGCCATACTTGGCAGACTCAACATCTATCTCCTAGCACTTTCTAATGTCTGTAAGCGAATGCACTTCTTTCTCCGCGTGAAGTCCTGTTTTGCGGCGCGGAGTTGACCTTTCTAAGATCCGTTACATGGATACTTGAGTATCAAATACAATAAAGAGTAACTATCAACTTGACTTAAGTGAGGGAGAGGGGCATATCTGTCTCGCATCTACACACAGTAGTCAGCACGTTCACTATTGTCTCGACACGGACAGGAATAGGGACTTGATTGTTATTTCCCACAAACAATTTGTGCTCATTGGATCTTACGCAATGTTGTTAAGTATCCTCTAATGGGCCCTAGTATCCGTTTTTCTGGAAGTGATGTCCTTTTCCCTTTCTCGACAGATGAATCCCAAGGCATTGATGCGTTTGTGGAAGCTTCCTATCCGAAACTAACTTAGGTTGGCAGAAAAATGGCACCAGCAAGGTACTGCGCCGATTTTGGCAGTTAAAGAGCTTCCTACTTTTCGTTGGTTCGTTTTTGGAAATAGCTAGAGTAATATAATATGATAGTACGCGCGTCTTTCAACAAGCGAAATAGTAGGACATGCATGAAGACATGCACATGCTTTCACTTCTTATCATGCTCGAATTATTGAAAGTCTTACGTTGCTTGCTGAGTAGCAGAGCTTCGTTAAACCAAAGGAGATCCCAGACAAGAATATTGTTCTACTTGGCTCGTACCTTCGAGTTGGCAAGACATGAAGAACACAATTAGCAACACCAATAGTGGAGAGAGCCTGTTTCGGCGAATAAATATCAGGTAATCTAAATCATGAGCAGAAAAAAAAAAATCTAAAAAAAACTAAGGCAGCTTTAGAGGACGGCTTCTTGAAGTTCAGTCTGGACGATATCGAATTGAAACTACCTATCTACCAGGTTATGTTTAATATTTTCGTTCACGTTTTGCTCAGGTGGACGGTTCTAATTATGAGGAAAAGAACTCAGGAAAAGCAATGTCAAGACCCTCTGAGAAAGAAGTCAGAGTAATACTAAGATCCTTAGCAATCTTGGAGGAATCCATACCAGTGTCGAGCGGACTTTTAACACCACGGTCAAAAGAGGCTGCAGAGGACTCAACAATAAAGCCTGCGTCCTGATTGTTGTGCTTACATATTTGCTGGGCCATTTCGAAACGAGAGAGCCTGTCGGGCCCGCCAAAATTGTAGACATGTGCAACTCCCTGAAACGCTTCTTCCGCAGGTTTTCCTGCTTTACGCGCTTGCCCGAGACGATTCAATAAAACTTTAGCTACAGTGGCAAAGTCTCCAATATAGATGGGCGAGCGAAACTCATCAGTGAAGAAGTCGGTGGGTTCCCGAGCTAAGAGACGACTATTAACAAAGTCCGTAAAGAATGTACATTTCTCGTTCTCAGGAGCGCGGCCATAGATCATGCTTGACCGCAAACACGTGTGCGCTGGCCAATTCTCCTCAAGATAGGTTTCAGAATCCACCTTTGATTGTCCATACATGTTGACAGCATTTGTTGGGGAAGACTCGGTATACAATTCGCTGGTGGCACCGTCATAAACCAGGTCTGTGGATATGTGCATGATGAAGGTGTCACGAAGGTTCGCTTCTTTTAGAGCCTCTACTAGCTTGGACGGTACATTCACAGCACGTGCCATCTCTGGCTCATCCTCGCACAATTTGGGGCGGGCAATGGCTGCCGTGTTGATGACAAAGTCAGGCTTGGTCTCCTGAATACACTGCAAAAGCCCTTCCCCAGTGCCCAGGTCAACCTTAAACCCCTTAACTCCCTCGCAACCAGTAGCCTTCAATTCATCGTTCATTCTCCAACCACCGTTGGCGTCATCGCTTGCTCCAAATTCCTTTTCTGCGCTGCCAATATCTGCTGAGTTGTACGTATAGCCGACACGCAGGGAAACGGGCCGAGTTTCGACGCCATCTTGATGTACAAGTTGTCGCACGAGGAAAGCTCCAAGCTGCCCAGCGCCGCCAGTCACTAGAACATTCAACGTAGACATTTGTGCTAAAGTTCACGCCGAGCTTCTCCTTCGTGACCTCGATCAGGTCTGCAGTTCTGCCAGCGTCAAATCTTCAAGAGCATCCAAAGTAGTCAACTATGGCGCCATGTAGCACCGAAGTATATTTAGGCGCAAAAGGGCGCCGCAATTGTATGCGTCAAGGCTTGGCGAATGCCGTCTGTAAATATAAACTTCTATTACTGCTGCAGTTCTGGCACGAGCAGCATCTACGGACCGTGCCTCGAGACGATGTTACGCGTGGTTAGCTCTCGTGCAACCTTGATGGGTTCTGCGTCTCAGGTTGCTGGTTTTTCTGCACCTATGGCACCCTGGACCTCAAGATCTGCCTCTATGATGACCACGAACTTGCTTAGGCAGAGAATGGGTGCTTTAGGGCATGCCGAGGGCGCTCACATGCGCTCCAGATCGCAGATGTGCAAAAGACAAATGTGCTCCAAGCCGCCTACGTCTTTTGCTTCGAAATCTGAGGCTAAGAAAGCTGCTGAGGCTGCCAAGGCTAATGGCGGAGCGACTGCAGAAGCCCCTAAAAAGCAGACATTTGCAGACATGATGCGGCGCCACGGACCCGTGTTTCTCGTGACATGGGGTGCGGCTTGGGCTCTCTCTGGACTTGCCGTGTACACCGCAATTGAGATCAATGGGCCCCAAACTGCAATCGAACTTGCGCAGAAGATCCATCTTGACAAGGTCATTTCGCTTGACAAGATGAGCCCGACCATGGGCAATGTCGCACTTGCGCTTGGCTTGAACGAGGCCCTCGAGCTTATCCGTTTTCCCCTTGTGGCTGCCATCACGCCCTCTATTACGAAGCTGGTCGAGGGTCGATCTGGTGCTGGCTCTATGCAGCGCAAACCGGGTAAATTTACTACTCTCATGAAGGAGCACGGTGCCTTCTTCCTGGTCTACTGGACAGGTTTCTGGGCCATCACTGGTGTGGGCTGCTACGCCGCGATTTCTGCCCTTGGATCTGACGCTGCTTTCAAAGCAATTCGCGCGGTAGGCCTGGACAACATTATTCCACTCGATAGTCTTGATCCTTCTATGGGCAACTTGGCTGTTGCTGTCGCCATCAACGAAGGTCTGGAGATTGTGCGTCTTCCCTTTATCATTGCCACTCTCCCGTGGCTCAAGCGTGTTCTCAAGCGGAAGTAAGGGCCCGAATTTCTTGTGTTCTGGTCTCTTATTTCTGAACTCTCTGTTCCACTCTCAATTAATTTGTTGCTCCCTATACGCTAATCCATTCCTCCCACTCACAATAATCCGCATCTGTTAAAGAAAGTCCCAGTTGCTTTGTGGGAAATAGAGAGCTAGTTTTAAAATTATCATCTGAATTTTATAAAGTTTGGCTACATTTGGCTTCTTTCTCCTTTTCTTCCAACACACAGCAGCGGCAACTAGTTTGCCTTCTCGGGACTATCAAGAGCTCTTATAAACTTTAAAAAAAGCACAAAGTAAAAGCGGATAAACAATATAGCTGTAATAGAAAGATGAAAGGCGTTTTACAGACTCGTTCCACCTATAATGATTATTCACAATCTCATGTATGATGATTAATGTGTTTCTGATTTCTCCTAAAAACTCAAATAATGTGAATTTGATCCGGGATCGATTTTGAGCTGAATGGGCCACAACATTTCGCGCACCATAACGGAGTGCTCTTGCTGGTAGACAGAGCGTAAAGATTCATAGTCCACTCCTTCGCAGTCGAGATGATAACGTTCCCCACTGACGATGTCAAATGCATCTATGGAGAGTTCTCCAGAGCGTTCTAACAATGATGCCTTTATGGCAAGTGAGCGTCCACTCTTTTTGATTGATAAACGTATACTCAGAGGTATTTCTTGTTCCTGCTCTACTTCAGGTTGATGTATAAAGGTGGTATATGCGTAGTCTACCTGCGGCTCTTGGTCCTTTTCCTCTTCAACATTTTCGGTTGTTAATGTAACTACTGCTACTTCCTGTTCTTCGGGGTAGGGCCCTTCATATATATATTGCTCTCCAGGTATATCTTCAGCTTGTGAAGGTAAGGATGTCTGTGAAGGTAGATGAGTGGCTAGGGGCTCCTCGTGCTGTCCTTGCGAATCAGCCTTGCTTCTGGCAGAATCCCTCGAAGAGGAGGGAAACACTGTAGTTTGATAATGACTTTCTGCAACACTGGACCATTCGGTCTGAGGTTTCATAGGGTCTGTCTGAACGTGTCTCTCCACAAGGTTGGCAGTTGGTTGCTCTGGCCCAAGAGCTCGGGCAGCCTGTATAGCGGAACCTGCGGCAACCTCGTGACTAGCGCGAGGCGCCTGTGCGAGTGAACCAGAGGTTTCATGACGTGGTGAGTAGTCAGACTTGCGTACAAATATATACTCGTCTCGTTGAGGAGACAACGCAAAAAGGTACTCCGCAAGAAATAAGTACGGGTCTGTCGGTCGAACAATTCCGAGACGTGTGAGGCCCTCCGTCAGTGCCGGCACGACATTCTATTCCGCAGTAAGAATTTATTTACGATGGTTAGTTTTCTAAACGCTGTGCTCACCTTGATTTTGATAACCACTAGCACTTGTCAAGTGCAAAGTATCACAACCATCTTGATGCGCGACAATGACGAGCAACTAGGCTTCTGCTGTTGCTCTTGTTACTATTCTTTTTGAAACGTCAACTTACTGCTGACAAGTACGCTTTCGTCCCAGTTCGCAAAGGCGTGGCGAGACGCTCCATATTGCAGAACTCTGGAGCTTCTAATCTGTTCCCTCTTCACCCAGCTCGGCCAAGATGGCCAGCTGCCACCAAGGAGTTTGCGTCTGCTATTGCTACTTGCGCTTCCAAACAGTACCTCGCATTGGTCTTTTCGTGTCTCGCCTGAACCTGCAAGCCCATTTTCACGGCGCGGAGTCCATGCTCGCACAGAACTGGCACCAAGGTAGTCCATTTCGTATCACCAAGTATAATAAATCATTTAGGCTACGACTGGTGTGTACTCGACTATTGTGTACTAATTAGTCTTACTATATAGTACTAGTATTCTAACCTACTTGCCTTCACTCTCACTAGTCAAGGCATTCCTGTCAATCCTTTGACTTAGAGAAAACTCAAGTCAAAATATTACCTCTGTTTAGACATTTGCTTCTGCTTTGAGTTCAAGGAATGCTCGAGAAGGAGGAGGGTGCTAAGTTGAAGCCAGGACCCTAGAGAGGTCAGAAAATAGAGGTAAAATAGAGGCTGTATGAATACTGAATACAGCTCGATTGCTTTGAGACAGTTTCTAAATATCCATGAAGATCCCTGGCTCACGATCGTTTCGTATCTAGGTTCAAATTGATTCATTTGGCACAAAGCCTTTCTACTTTATAACTACTTTATGACATCCCCATAATTTTGACTCTACGATGCACCGGCTGATCCAATTAGCTGAAGGCGATGAATGTGAGCATTGCAAGAACTTCTTTATGAACTTGAGCCATATAAAAATCCGATTTACGACACGAACTCGAAGACCAAAGAGCACGTTGATTAAATTTCCTTGGAGTGGATGAACGACATCAGTACTTAACGCCCGGTGATGGTAATATCGGTACTCACCGTCGTTTTACCGCTGTCTCCCTCGACTGAAAACAATGGTGTTGACTCCATTCATTAAAAGCCTCATGATGAGCACACCGGCAGTCGCCATCATTTGAGCATTATCTCTCAATTAAAACCAACGAAGTTTCCTCCATAATCCCAGTTCCAGCATCGATTGTAAAATAAGCCCGGTTTTCCGCACAGACACAGACACACACACACACACAGACACACACTTAATAACAATAACCCAAAACGCTTTGCCACGCTTCCTCTGCGCTATACCCCACTTGCGGCTCCTATACTCTATTTGTTCCCTGTATACTCCACTTTGCGCTTCTTATACTCTACTTGCGCCTTGGCCTCTTCCTCCCCAGCAAATGAACGGCTGAGCGCTCTCCATGCAAGTAGGCCCTCCTAGGCCTCCGCGGTAGGACTCCCTAGCGCTCCGCCAGACGAACATCGCAATTCCATCGTTCGTTCCCCTCTCGAAGAGGTCCGTCGCTGACGTGTCCAATCGCACGGATTGCTCCAAAGCAGCCAAGCAAGAGGCGGCCATGGCAAGCTAGGCACCTGCGTCCTTGGTCCCACAACGACACCGCGCGGCGGGAGGAAATGACACACCAAAGCGTCAATTGGGTAATGCCAGTAATAACAGAGAAATAACGATGGCGATGATGATATAAACAAACAAAGAGAGAGAGAGATTAAGAGCTCTCTCTCTATTGATTTAGCGATTGACTGGAAACAAGAAGAGCGCAGAGTGCCCCGGCAGACCCCGAAACCGCGAGCCCCCGCCGCGTGGTTTCTCGATCAGCAGGGCTGCGAAGCAGAAGGAGGAGGAGGAGAAGAAGGAGGGAAACCCGAGGGACTTGAGATCGGATCCGGGAAGGTCGAGCAAGTTGGAGAAGTAGAAGGCAAGCAAGATGGCCGACATGGACGCGCTCTTCAAGAGCCGCAAGAAGAAGGGCAAGAAGGCGGCACGCAACTTCGGCGGCATGCTCGAGGCTGCGCAGAAGGACGAGTCCTCGTTCGAGCCTGCGACCCAGGTGTACCAGAAGACTGATGAAGACGGACGCGTCGTCGTCGTGGAGGAGTACGTGAGCAGACCGGCGGCCTCTGCCGCCGCGGGCGCCAAGAAGGTCGGCGGCCTGACGGCAGCGGTCAATGCATCCAAGGGCCTCTCTCTCGCGGGCGAGAATGCAGAGCTTGTAAGCGGCGAATGGGTGGACGAGAAGGCCTCGAAGCCTCAATCCTCGCTGTTGGCAAGCTCAAGCCGCGGTGTTGCTGACATGGACGGCCTGACCAGCTCTATGCCGGTCGTGACCAAGTCCTACGCGGACCTCCAGGCAGAGGAGCAGAACAAGAAGCTTTTCCACAGGGCACGGATGCAAGTTCGCCAAGAAGTTGCTGAGAAAGACTCCGACAGCACTGCTGCCAAGCCCGAAGATGATAAACCCAAGGTCTTTAGGCCTCGGGCGCTCATGGAGGCCCGCGGCAAGCGCGAAGGCGTCCACGCCCTTAAGGAGCTCGACAACGAGGCTGTTTTCCCGTCTCTTGGTGGAAACAGTGGAAGCAAGTCTAATACTAAGGCTGGCGCAGCCAAGACCGCTTGGGGTGTCGTCGAGGAGTCTGTTATAGCTGACATCCTTTACAAACAGTCCGAAGGAGAATACCTCGGTGAGGACTTCATCGCTGCTGACAGCTTTGAAGGCCCCAAAAGCGGATACTCGTTCAAGATTGGAGATAGCGGTCTTGGATATTACTGGGAGTGCAAGCCAGTTGGACAAGATGATGCCGATGAGGGCGAAAACGCTGAGATTTCAGCTGCCGAGGAGAAGGGAGCACAAACCGAGGAGACGGCTGAGGACAAGACCGAGGAACAGAATGCTGTTGCCGAGACCGCAGAGGATGAGGATGCGGAGACTGCAGAGGGTGCAGATGACAAGGATTTGAGCCCCGAGGAGATTGCCGCAAGGGAGGAGAAAGAACGCAAGAGACGTGAGAAGAAGAAGCTCAAGGAGCAGCAGAAGGCAGAGTGGGAGAGACAGCATGCGCTAGCCCTCGAAAGGGAACGAGAGGAGCAGGAGAAGGCCGAAGCTGCCCCTGCTGCTGGTGCTGGTGTTGAGGATGCCGCCGCACCTGCTGCCGCACCTGCTGCCGCTGCAACGGAAGGCACCGAGGCACCGCCTGAAGACCGCTTCAGCGGACTCAAGAAGAAGAAGAAGAAGAAGGCAGCCAAGGAGTAAGCTACTAGGCTAGCGAATTGACATAAAGAAAAACCAATAGGGAAGAAGGGGAAAGGGCTTTGAAACCAATAGCGATGGAATAGTTTTATTCGCAGGTTTATGCATTTTATTCTGCTCAGAAGCAAAGTTCGCTTGCTCGCTTGCTTTCTTTCAGTCTGCATCTTCATCTGCTGTGAGCCAGGTCCCTTTGGACTTCTTCTTAATACATACACTATCCTAAGCCCGCTGGAAGAGAACCCCACCTTAGGTACCTTCATCTATTTTCCATCTATCCAACCATCCAGCTAGCCACGATCTAGACTCTAAACGACTACCATCACCATAATCACAATAATATTTTCGACAACCACGACGTCGATAAAAGCGTTATCGTCGGAAACATTATACTCATTTTGCATGCCGTACTACAATCAATCACCATAAAAAACACATCTTTTTAGAATTGACTGCTTTCTTTGTTCCAGTTTTGGATGACTGGATGACTAATATTCCTAAACCCTTCAATCACCGGCTTATTGCTTTCACTGATTCTTTTTCAATATGCATCTGTTCAGCTTTTGCTTGACTGTCTTACTATGACAATTGGCTAAGTATGTATACATTTATTTTGGACTTGCACAGACATGTATTTCCTAGTTGAATCTTAGAAAATAGTTGAATTTCTTCCGATCCTTGCGGCAAGATTTTTCATCAAGTCACGCGAGCAGCTCTACTGTAAGTAGGTTTCTTGTCTTTGACACAAGGACTCGCATTTATGAATTAGCTTGAATCTGTTGGATGGTCCTAGTAGCAAGTGAAATATAGATATTGTAATTTAAAAAAAGGAAGTAGTGGACTTTACTCCACCGATTTCATTTTCTCTAGAGCTTGAAGCGTAGTCACTTCCCCAAGCTTTTATAAGTCAGCGAGCGAACTCATGATCAGACTAATCTCAAGGCTCAGCCAAATCAGCATCTCTAGGCTTGTCATAGTATGCTTATTAGCTTTATTATTGATCATGTAATTCAAGCACAGTTACTCAAAAAGGAGTATTTGTCAAGCTATGTAAAATGCAAACTTTTGTTGGAAAGCTGACATCAAGGAACGCAGTATGTTGTTAAACCTTTGCTGGCTGTTTTATATTGTTAATATGGGAATTTACATTTTGCTGTCCTTGAGCACCTCTTCTTCAGGTTCGCCTTCAGCGGCCTCGTCAGGCAGGGGGCCCTTGATGTACTTTACGGAGACCGAGTTGACGCAGTGGCGCTCATTTGTAGGCGTTAGACCTTCGCCATGGAAAACGTGACCAAGGTGTCCGCCGCACTTTCCGCACATGATCTCTACGCGCTTCATGCCATGGGAAGTATCAACCTCAACCACAATGGAGTCCTTGATACACTTATCAAAAGCAGGCCATCCACAGCCTGAGTTAAACTTTGCTGACGCAGTGTAAAGTGGGTTTTTGCATGCACGGCATGCAAAATATCCTTCTTTTGCCTCTGGATAAAACTTGTCGTACTCACCCGTGAAAGCGCGCTCGGTGCCTTTTTGCCTCAGCACGTGGAACTCCTGAGGATTGAGCTCCTTGCGCCAGTCCTCGTCTGACTTTTGCACTTCGAAGCCACCACTTTCACGCGAAGAATCTGTCATCATCAACCTTGTCTGCGCGAACTTGACTGGTATCTTTGCGCGCTTTGTATGCGCTGCACTACTTCGAGCCTCCGGCCTGAAGCTTAAGATCGATGGCGGCGAAGGTGCCAAAGTCAACTTTCGAAACACCGCCTTAGTTGTACCGGGGCTGCGGAGCGAACTTGAGAAGTTTCTGCAGGCACCAATCTGGGCACCTGTAGACCAGCCAGCGAGGGTTAACAGTCTGCACGAACCGGAGCGGAGTGCCATGGCGGCGTAAAAGTAATTCGACGCTTCCACGGCTAAATTGACTTTATTTGTGCGAGAATATTTTGTTTTTGTTTTTGGCCGGTTTTTTTAGAAAAAATAAAAGGAGCAAAACATGATGATTGACGTGTAGAATGATCTGGGGCGATTAGCGACTGAGGTAATAGAGAAAAGGTATGTTTACCTGCATTAGTCGGTGTCTATATAGAGTTCAATATTTTGAACCAAATTGGTTTCCCGCCGTCGCCATTCTGCGTCGTCAGATAGAATTCAACACATCCTATATCGAAACAAAACTCACTTAATGCTGAAGTCGGCAGGATCAGAAGGACGCACTAACAACTGCATCAGCTGCATCAAATTTTGCGACCGTATAAAATGATGTTGGTGATTAGTATACCAAGATGCTGTAACAAATTAAATCTTTTCCAACCTAGAGCAAGAACAACTGGCAGGGTACTCTCTAGGTTTAGTGTTGTGCATCCGCATTTCTTCACTTGTGATGTGATCGTGAAGATAACCATATTTCCTATGCACGTCTCATACATGGAAAAGTAAGACAGCATGGTTTCAAAGTATAAACTACAGCTACGCAATATACCAGAAAAGTATTGCTTGGCATGATTGTTGATGTATAACACCATTTTATTAGAAATGTCTGATAAAGCTTGAGCATGCTAATAATTTTCTTCTATTATTAAAACGAAACAGCAAAAGAAAAACATGTACTCCCAAGAAAGAGAAACTAGGCCCCAGCGATCTCCCAATGAGTTGCTGCACTCTTATTGAGAGCTCATTGAAGGAATACAAGAGAGGTTTGATGCTTTAGACGAGGTAACGCATTATGCACTTTCGGTCTACTCATCATAAGCACAGTTATCCTTTACCAAACTTGCTACCGGAGTTTCACCTCGAAATGGAATAACAGTGGCCAATGAAGTCACATTAGACACTGTGCTGGGGTCAATGTTGTTAGCAAAACACATTGAATTCAAGAGTGAATTTAAAAATCCATATGAAAATCTAATCTCTTGTAAACCGATAAGCATGACCCAAGCACGCTGCGGGTCGTTGAAAACTACAGCTTCGATATCCTTCTTAATGAAAACTCTATGTTGAAGCAAATCATCAGCATTGTATGAAAATTCGGATTTGATCACTCCAGCGTCTGACTTGTGTGGTCTAAATTCAAGAATGGTGACCAAATTTTCACTTACTACAGCAAACCCAAAAGGGTCATTGATAGTCATCAGGTTAGTCACGGGGGAGTTAGTACCACTCTCTTCATTAACAGTAGTATACGTATCCTTAGATGTATCGTGCGGTGGATAGCCAAACAATTCAGGATTCATGTAGACTTTCGTACCCTCGATCTCGCAGATTTGAGCATATGCACGTGCTCTGTCTTGGGCTAGAACTTTCTTTCTTTTTTCTGATTGTTCACAATATCTACGAATGTATTCTGTCCAGCAGAGGCACCAGATAATAAACGCAATGCATCCTCCCAAAAGCACCCATTGCCACGGGTCGCTACTATCTCCAAGCTGAAGTTCTCTGTGGGTATATTCAGAGTCCCAGAGACCACGAGCTGCATTCATCACGTCTGAAGATAGTCTCTCTTTCCGTTGGGATTCATAAAGGATTAATGCAGCTTTCTTGTATTTTTGTAATGAGTAGTTGTTTTGCTTGCATTTTCTCCCAGGCAAAAGACTTTGAGGAGTTCCCTCCTACGAGAACGTTCATTTAAATAAAATATTAGGACATAGATACTAAGATTTGTAAAGAAGCTGGCTGATATAAAAAATGAACTTTGAACTTTGGCATGGATGAGACTCCACTTTCGGGCAGTGTTTCTCTTTGACGATTTCGCCGACGCCCTTGTCCCTAAGCTTACCATATTTACCAAAAAACTTTCGTTACCTACTAGAAATACTATTATTTAAAACTTGAACAGGGACGACAGAAACTGTGCATTTCTACACTTCACTTTTCTGACTGGTCCTAACACAGCATAATATGCAAAAGTGTAATTTTGAAAGACAAAAAGGAAATAGAAAGAGTGAGAAACAGCAATAATCGCTTACTTCAGCAAACAACCATGATAAAGAACTCAGATAGTACTAGAATACCTATTAAACCTATTAGTAAGAAATACCGCTGGCCGAAGAGAGATCGTCTTGCCACCACTGCATATTCTTCGCCTCGAAGCTGACGACTTGAATCCATAGTGTACGGAAGCAGCACATATTTTCTTAGAGATAATCAACTCATGTCGCTGGAGTTTTAGATTTGCTACAATTAGTTTTGAAATCATCAAGCTTTCATGCTTTCTACAGGAAATAGGTACTAGCGTTACTAAGATACTCCTCCCATTTACTAATTTCTCTAATATCGACCATTCTTCGCAATAATGCCCAGTTGGTTGCTCAAGTTTCTACTCATGTAAAAGGATTCGAAGGAAGAACCTCTGATTTGTGAGAGCTCACTAGTCCATCAAGAGCGCGCTGCATCCAGAGCAAGTATATTTATATTTCGCACGTCTTAACTCTCAGTAGTTCGCGACTCTGTTTTCTCTCTCGACTGCAATAGACTCCTGGGCAAGTAGGCTTCTTCATCATGAATGTATTGTATTTACTTTGCTCTACAATGCAAAGCAAGGAACCTGATTTTGCCGCACGCGCCTTCGAAACCAGCGCGTGCACATCTGTGCGCGCCTTCCTTCAGTTTTTATTTAGCTGGCACAGTAAACGCGAGGTAGCATCGTCTGCAGAGAAAACGACTACTTGTACATATAGACAGACCGGGCGCTTCTTCTTAATTTGATTCATGTAATCTGAAAGATTGACTTCCTATCCGCTCGATTGCACTGAGGATTTCGGTATCGCGCTTCTACTACTGGTTATGTCCTGCTTGTGCATAAGCGTATGAGCGTTTCAGTTTTCCAGCACGAGCATGCTTCCAAAGTTGCTTCAGAACTGCAAAGTTCCAAGCACATTGTTACCGTAGCCCGAACATACTTTGAAGATTGTGATGACATCATGGACTTCTTCAGTTTGAATGCGATGCCGCATTTGCGTTAGCCAGATTCTACTCCTATCGATGTTGGATTTGGGCACAAAGCTTCTCTCGTCGAGACAGAGCGTATCAGATATTTAAGTTTCATCTGTAACATTATTTGTGATTATTTCAGGATGATCATTTGTTTAGTGAATGAGAAAAACCATATCCTGTCCCTGAATAATAGACATTTGTTCCTTTATACAATTTGTTTTATTTTAAAGTGACAAGTTGCAAATAGAATATAGACTAAATAGAAAAGAAGTAGAAGAATTCCCACCCTCTTTGAAAAAAAAAAAAATGTTAATGAAAGTCCACGTTTGTTTCTAAATTAATTTTGGTTCTTCTTTGGGGAGGGGCCTGTTCCGCAACACTGCTGAGAGTGCGCACCAGCACGATTCATAGCAATGGCGTGATAGATGAAGGAAGCATTAGCAATGGAATTTTCTGATTCAATACCTGGAAAACTCTATTATGCTCTCCACTGTAATTGCCTGACTACATGCTACGCAGGTAGACAAGATTTAGTTTACCGAGGGCTTCTTGCTGTTCGTAATGAATTAAAATTGCGCGTACCCACATAAAAGACCTCGTACATTCCTGCTCCTGCACTGCTTAGAGATACTAAGGAGAATATGTGTGCATTTGGTTCGTGTGTCCATGTGCAGAAAGAGGGATTACTATACCAGATGGAGTAATCTGAAACAGGAAATGAAATCATGAGCCCTGGATAAGGAACGTAGTGGCAGCCTCAAAAAATTTCTAAAAAAGGAATACTTGACTATAGATGCTTCAAATTATATGCTTCAAATTATATGTCCTAGGTCACTTTAAAAAGACTTAGTACTGTGGAGAGAACGAGTGACTGTTTTGGGTTAAGGCTTTACCCAAGCTGTAATAGATGTTGATAGTGCAATGGAGATTCAATATGAGCTCATTTCCAATTTTAGAATTGTTTATATTCAAATATAGAAATATATAATATAATAGGAATCGAAAGGGATCGTCCAATGAGCATTCGTTCCCCATTCTTGTGAAGTACGAAAATAAAAATTACACTAAAATATGTCAAAGTATATCCATCTCGCAAGCAGACCGCCATACACTGTCGAGCAAAATGAGCGTGAAGAATAAATCATTTTCCGGAAACCTTTCGGGGGTCTCGGCACTTCCACCATTCTATAAATGCAAGTGTAGCCTCACACCGCCATTTCAAGTTAGACTAAAGCCTAGCTGGTTTCGATTGTTCGTTCACCTCTTATATAGGAGACTTCGGAAGAAACTCAAGTAGAATATTCATGCATTTGTCCACTACCAATTGGAAGTTTATGAAAAAAGTCTCTAACTGGTGAAAGCGCACACTCTACTACCTCTAGCATAAGTGATTTTAGTTAGGAAATAAACATCTACAGTCACCCTACTGGGGAAACCACTCGCACTAGTTAGAGGTACTGAGTTAAAACTTTTTAACTTGGGTTAAAAACTCCAGTCAAAACAATCACTCAATCCTGGTGGGAAGCCAAATCCCTCTATCACTCTCCTGAATCTAACCACACATCTGTAGAGGTCTTCATCGGACTTGTGGAATGTAATGAAGGAGAATAAAGTCTGTATGCTACTACTTATGCAACTTTTAAACCTGAAATGAGCATGATTTTAAAAAGAACTACAAGTATAGGAGGGAGGCAACAGCTCACGAAAGAGGGATGTTAAATTCTTGATAACACGTGTTCGTAATAAAAAGAATTACCTTTAGCTATTTTAATGAGGTAAGCTTCTGTGATGTATATTGCGAATTGCGGAACTTCAAGTCTTAAGTGTGAAATAGTACAGATGTTGAGAGAAGGGTAGTTGACTCGTATCGATACTTCTAGGCAACTTTTGGTAATGAAGAAACTGGAAGCTGGAAACTTGAATCTTAATTTTTATGAGCAATTTAAGTTAGGAAACAGCAACAGCAGTAGATGCTTGTTATGGCTTTGATTTGGGGCCAAGTTAATATGTATGTCTAAAGGACTACCCTCTGACTGGTGGATGCGAGTGGTGGTATAAAGTAAGATAAATTACAGCAACTGACTACTGGTAGCTGTGTACAGTTAAATCTTGAAAAGAGAAGATTTTTTTTTTTGGTTTCGCAGTGCTTAGTTGTAGTAAGACACAGTTGAATTCTTATTTAAAAAAAAAAAAAAAAAAACTAGAAAAAAAACTTAGTAAAATATAAAGAAGAATTTGGAAATAAAGTAGTACTACGTAGGTATGATTTTCCTACTTTAAAACTTTATGCTAGATCGTATTTATTTAAAAAAAACAACAAAAAACTCTAAGAAGTTTTTTTCAGAATGTATATTTATTTTATTCTATTTTAAAATTAAAACTCTACCATATAGCAGTAAATGCATTTCAAATAAAGAAATCATTATTATTAAAAATAAAATAAATAATAATAATAATAATAATCTCTGAGTCGCTGCTTTAACTTTATCACACTTAACCAATCCTCGCGCGTGTACCAAGAATTATGAATCCGAGCTGGAATAATTATTATAGTATGCACTTTGCGTACCATCCTAGTGCGATTGGTGCGCAATTTCAGTAGGCCGGTAGCTGCGATCTTGATAGTCCGCAGGACCCGAAGTGACACACGCACACCCCAATGGCAGTGCGAGTTGCACCTTCTGAGAATGAAAACTTGTTGCAAAAGAGGAAGTCGCATATGCATGAAGTCAAGTACCTTCTCTTGAGTAGATGGCTTGTGCATGCTCGAGGGTGTATTTACAGATAGTCCATATGGTCTTCGTAGATAAACATTAACTAACTAGTGCTAATTAGATGAGCACGTATGAGTGACCGTTTTAGCTTGAGTTTTTACCCAAGCTAAAATATTTTAACTTGTTATCCCTGGCCTGACTAGTCTCTATACTCACCAAGCAGCCAGTTCGCTCTTCCTACCTTTTGAAATTTCTTGATAGATCTGATGTTAGCTGTTCGCAAGAATACATGTAGCCTATACTAGGTTTGTATTCCATTCAAGTATGACGCTTTCTACTTCAAATCAATATTCTTGCAATCGTGTTGTATATGTATATGTATTAAATTTAAAATTTAAAATATTTTAATTAAAGGAAATCAGTACAAAATTATGAGAAAAACTAAGTATGTCGTAGGATAAGGGTATAGTACAAAACCTCTGTTCTACACTTTTTTAATTTAGCTCTTCAAAGAAGCAACAAAAGATCAGCGCAAACTGTAGGGCATCCCGGCAAACCCAAATCTCAATTCAACCAAGAGCGAATACCAAGGAAAATCTGAGTCAAATTCATTCTCTATGGATACAAGTCCTCACCTCAGAGGCTCTGTATATGCAGTAGCCGAAAGACGATACCTGCAGGATTTAATTCCAACTGTCCCTATAGTTGTAGGTGTACTTCAAGGCGTGATTCTATTTGTTCTTATTTGTTTCTACTGCCAGCGGCATACGGAAAACAGGCGAAGGGTTGACATGCAAGCCAAAGCAAATGCTTATGCCCAGACCTGTGCGGTGCAGGGTACCAAAGTTTACATGAATCCTGAGCTCTTCGGTTACCCGCCGTACAATTCACCTGAAGATACTTACATTGTTCAAAGAGATACTAGAACTTCGAGTAGTAAACAGGTTAAGTCTGTCAAAGACCCTATCGGATTTGCTGTAGTTAGCGAAACAGTAGTTACTGTATTTCAATATATAGTGGAAACCCCTAATGCCAAACCGAGCGAAAAAGTCTTCTCTTACACCGTCGATGATCTAGTTCAACACAGGGTGTTCATCATAAAAGACAATAGTATGCCTGAAGACATTTTTGCTCGCGAAAAGAAACCTAGGTGGAACATGGTTTTTGGGCAATACAAACTCAGACGTACATACGGATTTTTGAGTGCACTTCTGAATGCAATGTGCGCTGTCAACAACCTCGACCCCGCAACACTATCTGGAACAGCCCCGTCGGCCACTGTTGTTCCATTTCAAGGTGAATTGCCAATTGCAAGAGTTGTAGAAGATGACTTCAGCTACGATAAATAGTATGGGAACGTGCAGAATGTAGCCTTTCATTTAAATGAAAGGACAAACTAGGATTAGTGGGTGACGAAGCATGCTATCCTAATGAAGTGAGTCCTTTGCAGTAAGATCAAGTCTGTTGTGCTCCCCTAATTAGAGTGTGAGGCTAGATGTTCATCGCCAGGTTAGAATGCTATGAGCTTGAGTATCAAGTTCTTCTCGAAGTGATATCATGCATTCCAAGATCCTTGCTTGCATCTTCCCAGTCAAGCTCTGGATGATCAGGGTTTAACTTTCAGCAATTAAACTTATTCAAAGCGATGAAAAGCTCGATGAAGAACATGATCTAATAACGCAACGTTGTAGTTACTGATCTATTTCAGAAGTAAGCTAACTTATAATGTAAGAGGGTAAATTATCTGCTTCTGAAAGATGGAACCCAGTCACAGTGTTTGCAGCATTATGATAAAAGGCGAAGTGTAAAAAATTGCATCGTACTATTCCATCGACAATGACGAAACATGCCGTCGTTCTTGTTTAGATTTTAACTGCAAGATGTAGTTTGTTGTAGTATACCGTGTTGCGGGTTTTGGTTGGTGGAATATAAATTAAATTTTAAAATTTGTTTTCTGCCGCATACTCTGCTGATAAGGCTTTCTGCGAGCATCCTTATCATATGTTCTTGGTAACAAAGTTGAAAGACCTTCTTTGCATTTAGTTTGTTATTGATCCAAGACTCTATTTCAAGACTTTAAAATAGTGTTGTGTAGTTTATTTCAAATTAGAGACAATGCTAGTAGAAGATTTTGAGTTTCAAACCTATGTTCACGTAACTACGACGTCTTTGTTATATCTTTTTACAAATACCGAAGCGTGTTTTTTTAAAAAATAAATTTAAGGTACTGAGATTCCAATATTAGCATTAAAGAAATATATAAAGTGAAGAACAAATAAACAGTAAATATAATAAAAGAGTAGTACATAATCTTGCCAGTGTGACTGACTGATGTGGCTTAGTTTCTTAAAGATGCTCGAGGCAATCTTATTTCCTGCACATGTCATTTAATTCCTTTCACCTAGATGAAGAGTGGGAAATACTCTCAACCACCTCGAAGGAGTAATTAACGCTTTTACCGTGAACATTACGGCGAACCAGGGGTAGCCTAAAGGCTTCCCTCGAATAACTACCACTATCGTAGAATTTCACAGTATGCAAAATCCTTCTAAAATAGGCTAAGTTTTTAGAATTCTTATAAGATGCGAATTTCGAACTGAAAAGTCAATTCCCCAAAACCTGACAGTCGTAGGATATTGAAGAACAAAATAGATGAAAAAGCTCTGTCTGTTGCAAGAAAACTACCAAATAGATGTGATGACTAGAACCTCTCATTCGGAAAAGGAAGTCTCTACTGATAATAATATATAGTAGGACAGGATATCCATATCAACATGTTTATGGTCACTTTTAATTCTGCAATGTTACGAAGCAATAAACTCCAGAGATATTTCGTTTGAGAGACGCTTGTAGTCGTTTTTAAAGCATATACATGTAATGTACTTTTTACGTTTTGTTAGAATCAAAACATTAAAGGAACATAGGTACCAGAGAGACAAAAACGACTAATGGCTTCATCTAGTACGAGTTCTTCTGAGACAGACAGCCGTTTTTGGATGAAAAGAAGTCAACATGCAAATTAAAATAACGACAATTCGATTTGTTTTTGAAGTTCTACACGAGTTTTTCAGTCTTATTCTTTGCAACATAACCACCGAGACCTAGAACAAGGAGACCGGCAAGAATATAAACGCTACTATGGGACGACTCGCTTTTTTGCCCAAAAGAAGAATCTGCTGACTCTGAAGGTTTAATTCCACTAACATCTTGTAACTGGGATTTTTCATCCCCGCCCTCAAGTTTGGACGCTTTAATCCCAGACATCAGTGCTTCAGCATTTGAAAGCTCTTTCAGAAGAGCACGGAAGCCATGCAGAATTTCGTTGCCGATAGGTTTGATTTCGGAGCATTTCTCCACGAACTTGCCTCGAAGCTCTACGACATACGTAAATGGAATTTTTGCTTCTTGAAATGCCCACGAACTCGAAATGCCTGATCCCGAGGCTGAAGATGCTGGGCGAGGACGCCACTCGTATCTTCCGTCTGCAGGGGTTTTTGTGTTGATTGCATCAATGATGACTTGACCAGTATCAAAAACATAGTCAGGAGCCTTGCCAGCTCGCGAAAAAGGCTCAAGAATTGCACCAATACAGCAATGAACGTCAAAAAACGCAATGATCTTCTTTTTGTGTTTCTTGTGATAGTCGCGAAGCGCCCGAGTTTCTGGCTCAGAAAACCCACCTGTGCCTTGGTAAATATCGCTCTCTGTAAGATTGATAGATTTACTCTTTTTATCTGTACCCCAAATGGCCGGTGAAGAACCGAAGTTACGATTGAGATCAACGCCAAGCGTAAGGTCCGGGTTCACGCGACGGTTCTTGCGCCAATACCGTGCTTCAACTTCATCTTCTTGAATTCCGCTTTTGGTCCACTTCTTTTTTATTTGCTTTTCCCCTGACCAAGTATATACGTAGCCGTCTGGATTAATCACTGGGATGGAAAATACACTCACATCAGTAACATCAGCCCTGATAATAGAGATCAGCACGGACGTCGTGCTGGTCCATTCACGTGCATGTAACGAACCTGTGATTAACACTGCACGCTCTTTCTTCTTGGTTCTTCCAGAGGCTTTGGCTTCTTCTAAAGCCTCAGGGTTACGAATTTCCACAGCCAAAATTGGCCTTCCCTCGACACTAAATCCGATCTCTACCACCTCACAAACCGACCCAATAGAGCCAATTTCTTTGCGCAACTGACACAATCGGTTACGAATGAACTTCTCCAACTCATCGTAATTTCTAAATCTCGCAAAGAAGTCGTCATTCTTGGGATCAGAACATCCCGAAGGAGGCATGACCTGGCCAGCTTTAAGCTTTGAAATCTCCCGCTCTGTGTACCCATACGCACGAGCCAAGTCAACCTCCTTTCGAGGAGCTCGTTTCGCCTCAACTAAATTTTGCGAAATTAGCACCACGACCGCAAAGATTGCAATCAGCAGCGCCCAAGACACTTCAGCCATGCGGGGTCTTCTGCGCAAAGACTTTCGACACACTCTCGTCCGTGTCGCGTCGCCATCACAAAGGTCTCCCTCGAGGCCTCTCCGGAGGAGCCGATGTTGCGGCAAGCGTACACTGAGATTAAGCGATGCTGTCATATCTGCCCCCCTCGACCTGGAAAAGATTCTCGAGCAAACCAAATCAAAGCCGGTGTGCTGCCAGCGGCCCAGGCCCCGCTTGCGGCGAGGAAGCCCCGATCTCGCGGCTTGGGGTTCTGGGGAGACAATGATCTACGATCACTGATGGCTATTCATGCATTTTACTCTCTTTATATTAGGCAGAGAATTACTTTATGGTCATACGATTAACTTAAAGAGTTTGCAGAACTTGCAATTCCTATGGTGACAAAGCAGCCCAATTGCAGGTTGAAACTAACTCACCCACGCCTGAAAGACAAATTCTTAGATCACGGCCTTGGACATGTAACGCAAAAGGACTCCGCTGTCACGTGGATCTCAGAGTCGGCTACACGTATGTGTTTTGGGGGTGTATTTGTTTGTGAACCTTGATGTTCCGGGCTCTGGATGGCACCACATTCATGGTGTTATGGTTTTGAGGTGCAATCATCTCGGCAAAGAACCTGTTCACTTACGCAAGAGGAGAAGCTCGCTTTGTGAATGGGCGTTTGGCAGGAGCAAACGACACATCATTCGGGCTGTCTTGATTTTGATGTTGATCCGGCCCGTTCACTTGTTGAGGTTGCGAATTCAGGCAACACTAAACTACAAGCTTGCCCGGGCCTTCTGAAGTTGGCCCGCTACCAATTTCTTTGCAGTCCTGGATACGCACGCTGGGGATCACTGATCTGGCATCGAAACTCTCCTCTTGCTTGGCGGAGGGCACCATGGCGTAGAAAATGAATTGCTTTGAGTCGCGGGTTGGTCTTTTAATTGGGCCTTAGTCCCACTTTGTGAAATGCAAGTTCTGCGAATTTTATACGTCAATTCCAAGAGTTGAAAACCATTGAAAATTTTAGATGAAATTTCTTTTCTCATCCTTATTAGGGATTGAGAAAGGAAAGAACCCGTTATAGCTGCACTCCGCAAGACCATATAGCTGCACCAGAAGGCTTTCTCGAGCTCACGCGGATATGCAGGACACCGGCTCTGGTAACGACACACTGTACCGCGCTGCTCTAGCCTCACTGATCTCCAGGGCTCGCGGTCAACAGCAGAAACTGGCTGATGCAGACTCAAACGTGGGATCAGAGCAACCACAACGACCCAACGCAAAACTGAAGCGGCGACGTCGTGACCAAGCCAAGATACGCGGCACACAGTCAAAAAGAGGCTTTCACGTACCCATCGAACTGGTGGATCGGGCACGGATGGACTTGCTCGTAAATAAAGATTCGAGAATTTTCGTTCGAGGACTCTTGTTGGACGCAAGGTTGGATGTAGACCATGTACCTCCACCAAAAGGAGCCGTGGAGCTTTTTATTGCAGATAAGTTACGCATGATCCAGGCACAATCAGCTCATCGTCGCAACAAGCAACGCGAGGACCAAGGGGAATTCAACCGGGCTTCGGATGGTCTTCAGTTGCTTGGCGAAATTCTCGCCGAAAGAAAAGGAGTGGAAACCTTCGTTTCGCATAATTCGTCCCCTAGGTCACCGGGCCCACGAATGATGCCAAGTGAGGGTATGCTGCAACTCATCCGATCAGAAGCTGCTCTTGCTGATGCCGAACGGATTCTCCATAACTACTCTGTAACCTGACGAGAGAGATTAAAGGCGATGATCTTATCTATATTCAGTCACAAAATTGAATAAAATATGACTAGCAGTTGAACGATGGTCCCGTTTTTGCTGTTCTCTAGTAGCACAAAACAATGTCTACTATCATGCGATTTTGGCTGGCCAAATCACGACTTAATTGACCTAGTTTTGTTCATTTCATGTACCCAAATGGCCTCGACCTAGCCTCGTCTCGCCTCACAATTGAGCTTTCACTTCAGCAACGAAGAAAGATTCATTGTAGATGCCCAACTTTCACTGCGAAGGCATGGCATTTCCTTCTCCAGAATTCCACCTAAGACCACCACTTTGACAATGGAAAGAAATGAAGGTAAAACTAATTTGTAAAAAATGAAAAATGAGAAGTAGAACTACCTAGGTAGTCCCTAGTACCTACAATGCTACAAGTAAAAAAAGAAAAAAGTTGTATAATGATGAATCCTTGAAGCGGAACTTGAGCTTTCCCAAACGAGACACTGGAAAGCGCTCTCCAAACCCATTGGTTCTCTGTCAGAATGTCTACCCAAACATCAGATCATCATAAGTCTAGAGTTCTGCGTGCCCAAAATGTGAATCAAATACCAAAACCTGCTCAAAGATCGGCTTCACCTCCGTCGTCCCAAGATGCTGCGAGAAGGGCCACAGCTACCAAGGTGGCAACTCTCCTTCGGAGGCTTGCGGCATACCAAGCTGCCCTTGTAACGTCTCAACAACTTGCAACACAACAAGCACAAGAAGACCTCTCCTACATGATTACGGATACGCAGTCGCAGGACCTTGCAGAAGTAGTCGCAATGAATGAGCAAGTGTGTAATGAATTCCTGTACCTAGTCCAGGCTAGGGGAGACGATTCCAAATCTCGTCCGCAAGATTTCGAAACCTCGAGTACAAATGACAAGGCAAACGTACTGAATGGGAGAGCACCTTGGCAGTGGCAGGATCTAGCCCAAGTTTCTGTTGAACTCCTTCGAGTGCTTAACACTATCCTGCAAACTGTATGGACCGATCAAGACCCAAAACAGCGTTTCAAAGCAGACTGGGGAGAAAAACGAGATTCTGCATCAAGAGTCTATCATACCAAAGAATCGACAAATCATAAGTCTAACCGGAAGTCCGTAATGAGAGCGAAGCGGAGCACACGAGATTCTGGATGTGCCAAAACTCATGACACCGACTCTGATGATGGAGAGGGGGGCAACCACGATAAGACACAACAGAAGCATATGGCACAAGAAAACTCAGCTTTAGCAATGCTTGCGAGTACAGCTGTTGCAACTGCGCTTGTTGGGTATGGTTCATACCAATCGGTTCAAGCTCACCAACAGGGGCAGGAGTATAATGAATTTGCTGACAGTGTACATGTGACACAAACAGGCGATGGGATTCGTGTCAATGGGGACTATACGTGGATAAATGCAACCAATACAGGGAAACTGGCTGCCAGTGATGCAGCCGAAATTGTAAAGGCACTCAAAGCCGAAGGAGTCAATGTCGAGGGCCACCTTGCACGCACATCCACCCAAGTTTTTCGTATATCCAAGGAGATGGAGTTTACTTTAAACAATATCGCTGGGTGTCTTGAGGTTATGAAACGAGAAAGCCAGAGCAAAATGTATTCCGCTGCATCTCTAGCCGGGGCAGGGGTAATCTCTCTTGCTCAGCTCTATGTACTGAGAACCTCCATGCGAAACGTGCTAAGAACCTTTGCTTTGAGTGGTGGCGTTTCTGCTCTTTTATTAGGTGTATATGCTGCCCGCTTTCGTCAAGCTCGTATACGATCTTTGAGGACAGCTGCCCAAGTTCGAGCCTTTTTGCTTCGCCTTAAAGTTATGCAAGAAAACATTCCAACCGTTCGACAGGAGGTCATTCGCGCCTCGCAATCATTCCGAAACTCAAATTTCTTTCCCTCCTAAAAAAAATGTACCTTTGCACATTGTTGAGTTGTACTCATTCTGATACCCCAATAATGAAAGCAGCTCTGATATTCATACCTGCACGCCTACACGAACAAACTTTGAGGCTACATGGTCTGTCTATTTTGCAAATTGTATGTTGCAGAAGCGTTGTACAGGTACAGCTTGTAAAAGTTCATGATAGTAGTGATACCTAGGTTACTACTTAAAACATATCAAAGGTACACTCTCATCAGTTTTAATTTTCATTAAAAAATCTTTCTGAAGAGCGCATACTTAGCGCTTCACTGCTGGTCTTTAAGGGAGGAAAACCTCTACGGAACAATATCTCCAACAATATATGAAGGGAGCGTTTTATACAGAGTTACATTGTTAATTCTAGTTTAAACTAGTCTCTAGCAATGGATTACAGTCAAATATAACTGTCAAAAGAACAGCCTGATGTACTCTGTAGCTTAAAGTCAAATATCCATGGGAATACATGATGAAATAAACTCTTTAATACACCTTAATTGAAACGAATCCCGACGAAATGAGAGCTGTTCTCCGCTAAAGCATCATCAAAGATTCGGCCATTTGTGCGACGTAAATACAGTGTCCACACGAGACGTTTTGTGTAGACTTAAGTGGCAAGGAAGACAGGTGTAAGGCTTTGGGGTGGTTGAGAGCTTTGCTGGTCGACAAATGATGAAACATCCAACCCTGGCTACCCAACAACCATTCTCCATCCGACGACGAAGGCGAAGAAGAGCAGCATGATGACATGCGATCCACTCAGGAGACTGTTTCACCGTCTTAGTCGCAGTCATCCTCACCGAAAGATGTCATCGCCGATGACATAACGGCTACGATGATGCCAGGACGGTGATGTTAAGATGAATTTTGTTTTAAACTGTCCCTGAAGTGACCAATTTGGCTGGAGATTTCTGCGAGATAGGTCTTGATAAGATGTGGAGTAAATAAGGTTTCCTCTGCTGTAGTGACTGTTTTTTTCAGAAGAACACGTTTGGTATCCTTCTCGGTCACGTTAACGTCATCATCGAACACATCAAGAACTGTGATAGGGTCATGTACATGCATGAACTCTGTGTATGATATTTTTTCACCGTTGGATTGGGGTGGCAAGTAAACGGGGGAACCCAGAGTGATAATATGCAGCTTTTGAGCTATTTGTTGAAGACAAGAAACTGATGGAGCATCCTTGAGAAGAGCGTGGGCACACCAACCCCCGTGACTATGGCATACCAAAGTGATTCGCTCAACAGATGCTTCACCCCATTGTTGGATTTGCAAACGTAGAGGCTTGATACGGAGTTTAGCTTCCTTGTGGAGAAACTTCTTCACCTGCTTCATGCACTGATTGATCCTAGCGAATGCAATTTTACCATGTTTTAGCAAAATGGCGAATAACCAAACAAGTACCAAAACAACAGTAGAAATCCCGAACCGCTTACATTGCTTCTTAAGCTCCTTGTAAATATCTTTCATCATTTGGAAGAGAGAATCGAACTGGGATTTCTGACATGTAGTGTTGTCAAAGTGATGAACATCTTCAACGGGGACCTCGAAAATGTCTGCTAAACCGTTCCGGATTTCAGAAATCTCGCTAGGGGGTCCCGACACTCCGTTCACAAACAACACTTTGTGCGTCATGATCTGACCTTCTCCCTGAACCAGCTCGGATATGGCGTTCGACACAGTGCTCTGTGCGCGGTTGGTCTGCGTGCGTGCGTGCGTGCTTTGCCTATTTGCCTGCGCGATGTCGATCGTTTCCTTGTTTGGAAATTGTGGGACA
Organism: Schizochytrium sp. TIO01; assembly: GCA_004764695.1. Taxonomy (NCBI): domain Eukaryota; class Bigyra; order Thraustochytrida; family Thraustochytriidae; genus Schizochytrium; species Schizochytrium sp. TIO01. Next base: position 399,655 of record SMSO01000034.1, on the reverse strand, counting down.
ACCTACTTAGGCCCCGACAGTTGCCTCTTCCCTTACGATACTATGTTGGTAGTTAGCCCTGGTTACTCTAGTACTTTTCAAAAGTACTACGTCTTAAATTGGAAAGTGTACTAAAAGGCTATTTCTGGACAAAGTCACGTCGGGTAAACGTTTATTTCCGACAGAGTATTTGAGGACTTCTTACGCCCCGAAAAAAAATTCGCCTACTTAAGTCATTGATCAATTCAACAGTCTAGCTCTGTCCGGGATGAAGCTCGTTTAGTTTATTTACCCTCCCTAACCTCACCTGTCCATATGCTATCATGTTCTCATGATTCTCCGATTGATAGTTGAGTTTAGGACATTCTTAGTGGTGGTTAGGTAAACAGAGACACATGGTCGTTAGGTTCTCTGTTCTAGCAGACAATTAATACTGATAAACATCAATACTCGGGTGGAGGAACCCCACAATCTGAAGCGCGTTTTTGTTTTAGATACAAGTTTAATACTGAGTAATCATATAGACGCGGAAGTAGGAGGTCTTAGACAAACCGGACAGTCTAAGAAAAAGTAGAAAGTCTTATTTATTGCGTTGGAGTAGCTAAATGTCTGGTAAGCTTGGCATCTAGGAATCGACGGGTTCACCTGGTGCGACCTGAACGAGAATAGACGAGGCGGAGTCATCACTTTCTTGAAGCTGGAAAGGCCAGTAAAAGCACAGTTCTGTGTGGCATAGGTTGGGTGAGTCGCCAACATTCTGAAAGCGGCTCTTGTGGAGGAGGTACTTGCGGTTCTCTTTAACGGTAAGGTTTGGGTACGTATAAGTCATTTCAGGGTTTTTGTATACATATTAACTCCTTATTAGGGAACTTGGAAGAACAGGATAAATGGTTTATAATTTATGGTACTAGTACATATCTATGGGACAGAGAGAGCGCTATATAATTAGAAGGTAGAGTCAGAGTCAGAGTCACTGGACAACGTGAGAGAGCTGTTGTTATTCTCTTGAAGGCTTGAAGTTTGCCTAGCCCCAAGCTTAATAGTGAATGCAGCTATAATCTATTCGTAGGAGTTTGCATCTTCAATTTTAGAGAAGTTGACAGTATCTTGTAAAACATCTTCAAAACTTAACATTTGCAGGTGTAAGTATGTCGCTGCAATGCCTGTCATCAGTAACTTGACCATCGAATGAGATGCGCAACTGGGGGGCAGAAGAGAGCTCAAATTTCCTAGTAGGCTCACGGATGTCTCCTCCAGAGAAGAGACCATCAATCATTGCCATCACGTAGATTCCACAATTATAAGAGTTCTCTTGCTCGCCATCAACAAATTCAAATTTCCACTCACCCAGGTCAGTTTGGATGTGCAGAACTTCATCAAGCAACCTTTGATAATCCTCGAAACAAGCATGACCCAGAAGAGTTTTTCATTGGATCAAACGCAAGTATACGTCTTTGCACAAAATCCACAGTCATGAGATACCAATCCGAATCTTTTAAAATCGGGAAAAGGACAAGCTTTACGCCATGAAGAAATTGATCTCACGATGAGCAATTAGACGTAGTATTCCAAAAGCTATAGCCACATTGTGCATTAGTCAGCACCTTCAGGCCACCTGTACCCAACTTTTCAAATTACCCGTATCAAATTTTTTTCAAGCCTGTGCAGAGCTGGATATTTGCGAAACCTCTTTCAATGCATTCCACTATAAATTTTCCTTTTCGTAATCTGTAATCTGTAATGTTTTGGTGTCTGTCCTCGCTTCGTTCACCTCCTCAAATTCGTGTTCAGGCTCCTCGTCTAGATCTCTTTCAATCCCAATTTGGTCAAGGAAACACTCCAATATACTTAATTCTTCAGCATTTGGATCGACGGTTTCATTTCGAGAACGTTTTGAACCTGCGCCGCGAGCTTGGCTATTAATTACCTTGGTCTTGATTATCTCTTCTACAGTCTTTCTCACTTTGAAGAAATTTGGGCTTGGAGCTTTTACAGTTCAACTCCTCCAATCCAACTCGCATGAGTGACTCGACATCTAGTTTTACTAGCAATATATTAAAAGACTAGATAGCGAACTTTCAGCTCAGTGGAGTGTGAGAGAGCTAAATCACAGTGACGTAAGAGGCATAGAAAGCTTTTCTTAGACAGAAAATGAAATTCAAAAACCTTGAAATGAAATTCAACTTTTTAACTTTTCTCTCTAAACCCGACTGAGACTTTTAGTTACTGTGTTACATAGAGGCAGAAGTAATTTTATGAGCACTAAAAATAAAATTACCAATTTTTAATCAAAAAATCATGAGGCACACATGGCATGTGTCCCCTCCACAGAATCCATACAAATTTTTTCCGGGATTTGCTTGGCGAATAAATTACATAGCAACTTTTTGTATGCCGTGCCACTCCTGTTCTTTTTCTGTTCTTTTCCCCCTTCCCTGTACAAAAAACACCCCCCTGACGGGGATCTATGCAAAATTTACCTCTTTAACATGAAGAGTTCTTTCGTTATGTATGACGTGAGAGTACGAAATGGGCGAAGAGAACTTATCTGGATATGCTGCCTGAAGTATGAAAGTCGCGACGTCGAACTTTGTTTCGATGTCCTGTCTGATGTGAGGGGATGAGTTCTCCTTAAAGGAAAGAATTCTGTCCAAGGCGCGAGCTTGATATCTGGTGACGTCAGGAATGGTCCAAAACTTAGTACTTCGGATGGGCGATTCGTAGGGATCTTCGAGGTATCGCAGGAGGTCTTTATTGGTAAGTACAATAAACTGTGTGAAAAAGAAGAGGTTAGTAATGTAAAGTATAAGTTGGTTTCCTTTTTGCTTGGTATCCAGAGTTACAACATAATGTGTTTCGTATTCGTATAGGTCGAATTATTTGCACGTTCGGGACTGTGTTCGGTCGGAAGTGGCAGGTAATGTATAGACCAGTTGGATAGTTGAGTTAGACTACATTCACGGAACGAACAAAATTGAATACTGAAACGAGAAATCAACAATCTTTCTTTTGAATGATACTGTAGCTGTGTATTGGGACTATGTCGCTAATGTAAATGTTAGATTTTAATAATTGTGTGCCAAATTTTGAGCTCAAGAAGAATAGAACGCCTAAATAGAGCTATTCCGTATTTCGAATAGAAGAACAATGTGAGGATTCATGATTTCTCGTTGTGAGGGTACTCCGTAAGTAGAATACATAAAGTTTAAGGAGAACATAAAGTTTGAGAAGAACAGTAGCAATGAGGTTAAGTAAAGGAAAAAGATTAAGCTGTAAAACATAAGTTAAAGAAGAACAGTATTCAAGTAAAGCATAAAAAGTGTAAGAAGAACAGTGTTTGAGTAGAGCATAAATTTTGAGAAGCCAAGCATTTTATGATTATTTATAAATAGCCTTCAAATTAAGAACAGCGAATAACACTAAGTAAAAGAATAAGATGAGGTTAAACATAAAGTTTGCGAAGAACATCAACTATAAAGTTAAGTGAAGGAATAAGACCAAGAAACATAAAATTTAAGAAGAACAGTATAGGTACTACCTACTAGTTTAAACTAAATTTAAAAAAGGGTGCCTTACTTTAAGACGCCCCCTTCATATATTGTTAGAGATTGTTTCGTGGAGGTTTTTCTCCAGCAGTGAAGCGCTAAGTATGCGCACTTCAGAAAAATTTGATCAAAAAAAATCTTTTTGCTTCGATCACTCATGAGAAAGGTGCAACTTCATCAGGACAGAAAGATAGTAGTACTACAACTTTTGCAGCATACAAAACGCAAAGAGACACTGCCTCAAACCAACGCGCGCGAACTCTGCGCTCTTAGGGAGAACTACGTTTGACATAGATTATAGGCTTCTCGTTCGATTCACAGCTTGCGCAGTTTGTGTGTCGGGATATTTAGAGTTCCTCAGTGAGACAGAGCAGCGAAGATGACGGATACGATGATGCCAGTAGAGGAAGCACTTAGCAAGGTCCTCCGTGAAGCTGCAAAGTATCAGAAGAAAGAAACTGTCGATGTCGAGAATGCACTTGGATATGCGCTGGCGGAGGACGTATACGCGCCGTGGTCCATCCCACAATTTCCGACCAGTATCAAAGACGGGTATGCTGTTAAAGCTGAAGATCTACAAAATTCGCCGGCCACAGATCTGACGCTTGTTGGGAGTGTCTTTGCTGGTTCTGATCTCAAGTCTGTCTCTGTTGGTCCCGGTCAGGCAGCCTATGTTACCACTGGATCAATTCTTCCTCCAGGGTCGAATGCAGTTGTTGAGATTGAACAAACTGAACTTGTTGGTGACAAAGCTGTTCGTATCAAACTTCAAGGCATCAGAGAACACCATGATGTGCGAGAGGTCGGATCTGATATGACCAAAGGGACGCTTCTGTTGAAGAAAGGTCAGAACATTACAGCAGCTGAAATTGGAGTTCTATCCATGTTCAATCAAACTCAGGTGGCTGTTTACAGTGCACCTCGAGTCGGCGTGCTGTCTACTGGAGATGAACTGCTGGCGCCTGGTCAAGCACCCCGAGAAGGTTTCATCTTTGACTCTAATCGACCAATGCTGCTTGCACGCACGCGAGACATTATGCGGGCCTGTGCTCCCCAAATCGTAAATCTTGGCATTATCCCTGATGTCAATCAAGCGGATGACTGGATGCCCAAGCTTATATCGCAGCATAGTCTCGATGTTCTCATTACAACTGGTGCGGTTAGCAAAGGAGAACGAGACTTCATACGGCGTACAATCAACCAATTTGGCCAAGTACATGTTGAACGTCTTTTTATGAAGCCTGGTAAGCCATGTATATGTGCAACTGTACAGAATACTTTAGTGTTTAGTCTGCCTGGAAATCCTGTTTCTGGCATGGTTACCTTTGATCTTCTTGTCGCACCAGCACTGAGGACCCTTATGGGGTACTCAAAGGTTCGGCCTGCTCGTCTACGGTGTAATCTTGCAAGCGATATTAAGCTCGATCCAGTTCGACCTGAATTTCACCGTGCAAAGCTTTCGCATGATGGTAAGGGTGGTTTTCTTGCAAAGAGCACTGGTTTTCAGCGAAGCTCTGCTCTTGCATCCATGCTTGAAACAGATGTCTTGTTAGAACTCCCAGATGCAAGAGCCTTCGGCGCAGGTGTCATGCGAATGGGAACCGAAGTCACAGCTGTTGTTTTCAGCGATTTGCGTATGCACAAAGATTTGGCATTGCCCCCAAATGATATTTCTTTCATCAAAGCATCAAGTGGCCCCGTGGTAGCGACTGCACTGGTGAGTGCCGGATCTGACGCTTGCAAAATCTTCACTAACGTAGCCCAAGGTGCAGGAGCAGTTGTAGATGTGCTTGATATTGCAGTGGAAAATCTGGAAGCAAAGCTGGCTATGGAATTATCATCTGAGAACACGAAACACGGCCTCTTTGTTCTGCCTGCGCAGGCAGGATATCTTTTCGAGGGTGCCTTAGATGATTTTCTACTCAAACAATCATGTAAACCAGTACCAGGCTTATCGGAAGTATTACGGTCTCAAGCCCCGCCCTGTCTTGGGGAAGAAAGTGCATGGCAAGCACCAAACGGTAGACTAGTTTTTCGATTAAGTTTTGCTCAAAAGCCGCACGTTCTTCAAGCTCAGATTTCTTCTGTTCTCAACGCTATAAAGAGCATCGATGTAATAGTTTTCGAGAAATTGAATAGAGGTCGAAAGTTAAATGAAAGGGGGATATAGTAGTTATTTACTACTGCGCAGTGTTCAATCATTGTGCGGATTTGTTTCTTCTGTACTTTCACTAATAAACTTTACTTTTTACTTTCCAGAGTGTCGTGAGGAAGCCTCACTATAAGTAGAGCTATAAACTGAATATGTAGTGGCTACTTCATCTTCTATGGCTTCTGGAAGGGGCTCTAATCTTAGTCTCTCTAAGGGCGAGCGATCTGCGTAGCGCTTGCGCAAGTCTGTTAAAGAAGGGGATTGAAGCTGCTTTCTTTGCTTGAGCGCCTCTCCAGGGTCTTTTGGTGTTGCAAATTTTGGTTTCTTGACCTGATATCGCAGCACCTGTATTAAAGCTTGCCTTGCCCGTGGGGAAATGCGCTGATACTCCATTCGGATAGCCCTCGAGACGCGAACAATCATAGAAGCCAGACGCTTATCCGGTGACTCGCGCAAGAATTGACGGAACTCTTGGAGGCGCACAGAGCGCCTTGTCTTAATATCAAAAATTTCCTGTGCAATTTTACTGGAAAGTTCAAACAACTTGATCTCCAAACGGAGACACAATTCGTGTGTAAGAATATGAGAGTTTTCCATGAATGCATAGAAATGTTCGCGATCTATATCACCCTGTTTAATATGGGCATCCTGAAGAGCGCGGTCAAGTATTGATTCTCCATCATTGTTTGTGAATTCCGCCAGAGCTTCGGGGTTATCATGTAGCCATACTTCAATGTCTTCTTTATCAAGAACCTGCATTTCTGCTTGGTCAATGTCGTCATAAACGCAATCTAGGTATCTTTCGACAAGTTTTTTTTTCTTGCGTTCCATTTCTAAACTTTTAGTATCCATGAGAAAGTTTCGATCAAGCTCCTCAAGATCTGCTATGATATTTTCTTTTGCCTTTTGGCGTTCGTACTCATCCGGGTCACAATCCGTCGGAATCCCAATAGGGTCTTCGTAGTCAGAAATGTACACAGCCTCAAGTAGCGTTCGCATGGCCATTGCAAATTCACCTTCCATAAGTCGGAGTTTTGATCCTGCTTCAAAGAGGAAAAAATAAAATGTGATGTCATCCATCCCATCAAGAATTTCTCCAGCAACCTCAATACGTTTCCAGAATGAAAATGCCAGAAGTAGCTCATGCAGGTCGATAGAGTCCCTCTCCATGTCTCGTTGACGTTCTTCTTCTGGATCAAGTGGAGACTCTTCGGGGACTGTCTTGGGGTTTTGTACCCATTTTTCACCAAGATATTTGCGCTTGAGTCGATACCAGCGTTTCTTTTTGTATCTCTCTTTCACATAAGGGTGGTGCTTGCCTGGGATGATGTACTCGTAGTCCCGGTGGATAGTTTTGGCATGTTCAAAGAGAGCAAGAATATCATTTACATCAGTCTTCGTCAGAGGTTCAGGACGTTCGCTGCTCGAACCACTAGACTGCATGACCATGTGAAGAAATTCAATCCGTGTAAGACGCTGACCTGGGTAGGTCTCGCTCAAGGAGTCAAAAAGTAGAGCTATGGCGTCCATTTCCGTTCGAGAAAGCCAAAGACGCAGTTTGCGGCGCACATTTCTATCGATAAATGAGTACGAGTACCTCTTTTCCAGCTCGCGTTCTTCGTCGTCCTCTGCAATATGAGTCCGCTTCGCACGGAGTCTCTTCTTTTTCAGAAGATTTTCGTGGCCCAATAATACTGCAATTTGCCACTTGAGGTTGCGAAGGTAGCCCATCCTTCCCACCCCCACGAGTTACACTTGGACGACTGTCTTGTGAATATAGAAATATATAAAATTCTGTAAAACCAGCACCCGCTGCATAAAGCGCATGAACCTCAAATCATGCGACTGTTTCGACACAAATCCACTTTGTACAGACAGACTTCATTTACCGGCTGGTCCACGCACCTGCGGCAAAAACCTGCTGCTTGGCAGCCATCGATGCGAGCAGCTTGCACTTCCTCCAAGTCAGAACTCCTCGTACCATGAGGACCTCCATCTCACAAGGAGTCCGTTGAACAGTTTCGTGCACGATATGAATGGGCCACTTTAAAGGCCTCTTTCAACGTTTTTGTAAGCGGCTTTCAGAGGGTGTGAAATCCTCTCGTGACCTCGCCTAAACTTCTAAAAGAACCCTGCGCATTCGAGCATATGCCCCAAGAGGGAAGTACCATGAGGGAGCATTGTGGGAGTGTAACCTCTTACACGAATCACAAGATCTTTTCTGGTTTGGCGCGAGATTCTTCAACTTCGACTTGAAAAGTAAGTTAATAGATGTATTTATGCTTTCTGTGGAACTCGAAGATTGACACGAAATCGTCCCAGAGTCAGCTCCAGAGCCATGAAGCTGTCAGCTGCAGTTTCGAGACACATTAAACGTGGCTTGATGCCAAAGCTGTCTGAGGACATCGACCCGGGTTTAGGTACTTAGTACTACAGAAAAGAAATGGGCAAAAAAGTTTTCTCCGTTGTGACTTTTAGGAGTTCCTATGATTACGTAATTTCGACTTCGATTCTTCAGTGCGAATCAAATCCCAATCGCAGCTTTAAGCTTTGGAGCAAGGACCTTCTGAAAAGGGCACGCTTAGGAACGAGTTGTCTTTGCGAAAGTAACAAGGACCCCGAGCTTTTAAAGGTCTGAGAACCCACTTCTCGACCCACCTGTCGGACTGGCAGCGAGGCATGCTGCAGGACGGTCTCCCCCGAGCTGCAAAGGTCCTGCTCCGAGACGAGTTGAAACAGAACCCGATTCTGGCTGCGCGGCAATTAGTAAGAAACTTTGGCGGTGGAAGAGTCCCTGCGCTTGTAGGGGCGCGACCTAGAGCGTGTCTTGGAGTTGAAACTGGCAACAACAAGTCAGCCTTTACAGAGCAGGTCTCGTCTCGACTTTCGTCTACTACTTCTTCTTCGACGAAAACCACGGTCGAAGAGCACTCGAAAACAACACACGAAGTCCTCACCGAGGAGGTCTTGAAGAACAGAGCAGCCATGGATCAACGCGTGCAAGACTTCCAAGGCGGACCTCGCATCGGGAATACTTACTTGGAGGACGAGAGCTTGCAGCGCTTTGTGAAAGTTTGGCTCAAAGACGCGAGCGACTTCGCGGACATTGAAGCAGATCTGGTCAATTTTGGTGCGAAATGTGGTGCAGAGTACCTCAAGATGGCCGATAATGCGGAGCGGTTCCCGCCTCAACTGGAGCAGTACAACCAGTGGGGCCAACGCATTGATCGCTTGCACTTGTCTGAAGGATGGCGCTATTTTAAGCGAGAGTCAGCGATCGAAGGCCTAGTTGCAATTCCGTACGAACGACGCACCCCAGATGCTCGCATTTATCAAGTCATCAAGCTTATGATGTTCAACCCGAGTAGTGGCATGTTTGGCTGCCCGCTTGCGATGACTGATGGCGCCGCATTGGCAATTGGAGGGATGCTCTCCGAACAGAGCTCTTTAAGTCCTAAATCCCCAACTCGCCAGCTCGAGGAGAAGACTATCAAAGAGCTTCGCAACGCGTATCAGAACCTAACCTCGCGCGACCCGTCCAAGTTTTGGACCTCGGGCCAATGGATGACGGAGAAGAATGGAGGTTCAGATCTGGCACGCGCGACGCAAACCTTTGCCTTAGAACGCCCGTCGGCGACGTCTACACATGCGCTTTATGGATACAAATGGTTTACGTCCGCTGTAGATAGCGAGATGACGATGACATTTGCTTCTATTACAGATCAGGCTTCGCCTGATCTCGATCGTGACCGAAAGCCTCTTTCCTTGTTCTTCTTGCGCACGCACAAGGATCCGAGACACTTGACATCTGAGGAGGCAGCTGAGGGTGGCTCAACGGAGCTTCCTCTGAATAACATCAAGGTGCAGCGTCTTAAAGATAAAATGGCCACCAAGCAACTTCCCACAGCCGAACTGGTTCTCGAGGGGGCCCATGCGCATCTGGTCTCAAAAGAGGGAGCAGGCGTGAAGGCTGTAACACCAATGCTCACTATCACGCGTCTTCACACTGCACTCAGCTCTGTTGGGTACTGCATTCGCATGAGAAATCTAGCCATCGACTTTGCACATAACAGACATGCATTTGGAAAGGCAATTGTTGATAAGCCTTTGCATTTGCAGAGCCTTTATGAGTATGACATGGACGTGCGTGGGAGTACATTGTTTGTCTTTGAAGTTGCTCGCTTGCTGGGTCTTGTTGAAACTGGCAAAGCCAGCTCTCACGAGGATGCCCTTTTGCGCGCATCTACTTCGTTGGTCAAGGTTTTCACAACTCGCGAGCTTGTTCGCCTGATGAGCGAAGGCGTGGAACTTTTCGGTGCTGTAGGTGTGATGAATAACCACATGTCTACGATATTTCGTGATGCAAGTGTTATGCCCATCTGGGAAGGTACCACGAATACCTTGAGTCTTGATCTCTTGCGTGTGGCTGCTCGTGAACCAGAGGCATTAGAGGCTATGTATAATGAATTGCGAGGCTTGGCGCCAGAGGGCGACGCTGGAAACGCAATGCGGGGTGAAGTGGATAAGGTCTTTGGCTACATCAAGTCAAATGCTATGAACCTTGAACACTTTGAATGGAATGCGCGTCGTCTCACTATGAACATCTCTCGCCTTTATATCTGCGGTCTTGCTGCCCGGACTGCTGCAAGTACCAAGCACGCCGAAGACTTTGCGCTCTACGAATACTGGTTAGATCGCGTTGTAAGGCATTACGAGCCTATGACTGACCCCTCAGTGCACGAGATGTACCGCAAGACACTCTCTACTAAAATCAACGGTGCTAAGCTCGACGAAAATGGCAACATTCGTTCTGTCTTGTAAATCCTCTTTTTATCTACTTTTAAATAAGGCATTAGCTTCATTAAAAGATCTTCAATTGTCTAGCCTGCAGCTCAAGTTAAACCTTCTGATTTCAGAAAGAAAACAACATGTGTTTCTTTTTGTTTTGTTTTTAAAGATTGAAAGTGGCAAAATTGTAGAGAACATGGTATGCAGTTTGATTTGCCGATTTACAATATAGTATCTTTTAAAGAGCTAAATACAACATCGCACCCATTGCATCTGAAGAGTTATCCCTCCCGTTTTAAAAACTGAAAGATATATGATTACGTTGAAATATAATTACTGTTTCTACTTTTATCTGTGTCTAACCATCTACCAGAATAAGAGCATTAACTCGAAACTCCATTTAAGCATATATTTGGGAAAGAACAATACCTCCGCAATTCTGTAATTTGGCAGAAGGAATAAAGTACTGAGTTCCTGTCAGCTATTCGTCAAACATTTTCACTTATGATTTGCATCTCAAAATAACAAATGGATCTAGTTTTATAAATTCAAACAATCGATATAACCATGCTGGCGCAATGCGAAAGAAAGCATCATGAACCTTAAACCGTTCCTCCATTGTAGGTAGGTACTTCCTAATTACAATAGCCATGATGGAGTCATGGAAGATAGTCATCTGCTTCTTTGCGGCCGTGCTCGGCCGCCCATGATCCCAATGCTTACAAAAAACAAAGAAAATAGCACTGCGCACCATGGTACTCCAGTGATTTTTCTTTGGGTCGTGCTACGACTGTCCGATGAATATTGAACCTCTTCAATCCCGAAATTTCCAAGCAATAAGCTGAAAATGAAAATTGTGGCTATCGCAAAGTCGGAACTGCATCGCAAGAACGACTTTCACAGACTCACTGCACCAATATGGTAGATGGCACAACAGTGGAGTCAGCATTACTGTCCTCCATGATCATCTGAGCGAGTCGAATTTTATGGTCACGGTGTACATCTCTAAAAGACTCTCCAGGTCCCGGCCCTAAGACGTAAGCTCGCGGCTCAAGGATCTTCTCCTCCTGCTGCTGCTGTTGGTATGACTTCCTGGTGGAATATGCCGTGCGTCCATAGTAGATCACCATAGATTCATGATGATCAATTTGACAAGAACGTAAGTCGATGGCTGAAGGTGATAAAAGCACACGATTTTACACTGCGAATGTCTGGTTGGTTGCTGATACTCCAAAAGCATCCCTGTCAGTACTCCTAATGCTCATATTGCTGGCGATAGTAGCTCCAAAGACATTCGGCAAATGTACAGCAGGAAAGGCAAGATAACTCAGTACCTAGGTAATAGTGCCTATCAGTTTTTGGGGAAAGAAGTTGGTTGCAAAAGGATCTCGTTACAGAAGGTCCACGCGACATGAATGGTTTTCCACCTTTGTATGTTAAGAAAGAGATTGGACTCTAGCGCTGACTAGTACCAACCTACTCGTAGCTTATCGTGGTCAAAACAACAGCTAAACGAAATTAGATGAAATAAAGCTCTGAACCGTGATGAAAAGCTAGGTTCGACCACTAGATGTGAATCCTCGAAGCCGGCCACACTGTCCAGGTGCGGTTTGATCTGCGCTGAGCTTGAACGAGACAAAGAAGAACATGGTTATCCATTATTTCGTGATCCTTTTCTCTCATCGAACCTCTTAAAAAAAGTAAAAACACTTTTCTAATGTAAAATTAAGAATTAAAGTAATAAAAATCTAAGGATAAGAACAAAACATATTGCCTAATGTTCTGGACTATGATCAACACATCTCGAGGTAAACTTTGGATGAATACCCATTATCCTACCTATCTCTTGAAGATTGTGCAGTCAACGAAGAATTCTGCTCCACCCGCTCTGCCCAGAGAACATAAAGCTCAACAAATCCCCTGTGGCTTTTAGAGAGAACATGGCGCTGTTGGTGCACGGGCAATAGTAAATAAAATAACTTACACACACCTGCGCATGCGCCCTTTTGTAATACCAGGACTATCTATTTTCATTTTTTGCAAATTGAAATTAATACTTAAATTTCATGTCGCAGTTTCCAGCAGGCGATAGTCATCCTGACTACAGGCTGTGGAATCACTCGACCGTCAGCTCCTTGCTAGCTCGCAATCTATTTGCAAAAGGTATTTAACGTCAGTGAAGATTGTTCAAGCTCAAAGCTGGTCTGAGGTCAAAGCTTAATGCGTTTTACTTTATGTTGCTTTGCTTTTGATGCTATTTATGGAAATGGAGCACTTTCGACACGATATTATTGAAGTTGTGGCGTGGCATAGCTCCAGAGGTGAGCACGAGAAGCTCGGCTTACTCGACTGCTCTCCAGGATTTATCTCCATCACAGTGCTCCATAACTTTGATCTTCAACGGTGAAGGGCTTTGGTCAATTGAAAGAAAATTTTTATTCATTCCCCTCGCTATGTGACTTCGTACTAGGGTTCTCCCGGACCACCGCTGTTGAATTCCTCAGGCTATTTATTAGTTTCGTACGAAGATCGACTTTGCTTGCTGTTTATTTCTGCTGAGTTCATGTTTTGCGCCATCTGTTCAAGTTGTCTCCGCCTCGTGGAGCAGGTGCACCCTCGAAGAGTTTCTGAAAAGAATGAAAATAAGAGACAACGAAACGGCGAGGATGTAATTCCCCATAGCGTGAAACAGCCGCTTGTTACGTTATAGCTAGCGAGTCAGCACAGCCCTGACCTCGCCCGCCTCGTAGAAGATATTCACAGCGTGCTCAGCCATGGATGCCGCTGCTTTTGACCAAACATCGTAAACAATGTCGGCTTGCCGTTGCTCTGCTTCTCATGCTCTCGGCATAGTAATAGCTCAGACAAGCTCAGAGCACTCTTCACCATGCACATCTTATTCACGCCAGCAGACCTAGTATAAATCAATACTAATAAATACTATCGACGTGGTGTCTTATAATATATTGCCGCCTGCACAAGTGTTTATAAAAAGAAAAGAAAAGAAAAAAGAAAATGAATCAATTTTGCAAATGAGAGAAAGAATTCTTATGATAGTTTTTAATTTTAATTTTTGGTTTTAATATGTAGTCCAAATTAGAATTAAAAGAAGATGAAAGAAAGAAAGACCTTTTGGTTTGTGCACCATCCGTGAGATGGATAAGTAATTGACCATGGCCGAAAGGAGAGTTTCAATCAGAGCTGCCTAAGGCTGCCTGCACCCTCGAAGAGGCGGGATCCCCTTCTGTGGTCGCAAGTAGAGCTGCAAATAAGGGGCTTGAGAAAATGAGGAACGCGAAGGGAAGTGAACTTGAGTTTGCTTTGGTTAGTTCAGCCTCTTTAGTTAGTTGTGTACACGTGCTCGGGTGCTTTCGAAGAATACAAAATAAAAAGCAGTCAACAGAAAAAACTTGCGGCTACGAAATGAAGACAGCGAGGAGGTTTGTCATTTGGGCCCAAACCTTAGCAGGTTCACGATGCCGAGGGTCGAATGCTGCTCTCCAGGAATTCATTTCGGCAGTGAATAACTCAAGTTATTGCATATTTTGATCATGGGATACGGAGGCGGTGGTGCAGATACTCGTTGGTTTGGTTTCCCAGACCTGGAGATCTCTGGAGATTTGGTCCAATTTCTGAAATATTAACGAGATCCCTGAGCCCCCATACAATACATCACCTTGCCGGGTTGTCAAGTCTATCGAGCGCTATGTCTGCACCGAAAAGGACTTGAGTCCGGGCGCTGCTTGCACGATTATCTAGTCAGCTGCTGAGTAGTGCAGCGGTAGATGACACCCGAAGTCATACACGCGATTATTGTGCATGTAACCTCAAGAAGTCTAACATAGCTACTACGTTCGAAAGCGCGATGCTTCGTGTCTGGATCATTTCATCTTGTGACATGGCACAATCGCAAAGTATCGAGCATAGTATCATCATCAATCGCATCCCTGCACACAAGAAACTCTACCTGCTCAAGTTGTGCATGCTCATTCTCCTTCATATTCATGCGTGCATGCACACATCGCAAACTTGAGCAAAACCATCAACGGCGAGCTAGAGATCGAGATCTTCAAGTCTTCAAAAATGGCAGCTAGCTCGGAAACGATGTCAACTATATCGCCCTCCACCAGAGCTAGGCAGAACCTGAACTGCAAGATGATCATTACTTCGTAAAGTTGTATCGATGCAATTTGTAAGAGAAGTAATGCTTCTTTCTACTTACCTCCTCTTAAAAAGTGCCGCCACTGAGTGAGTGAGTGAGTGAGTGAGTGAGTGAGTGAGTGAGGGAATGAGTGATAAAAGGAGTGAGTGTGCGCGCGCGTGAAAACGATCATCGTTGAACGATAACCAATGAATACTGCGTAAGCAGACTCCGAAGCATCGTGCAGAGTCAATGCCTGGCCCCATTGCCTCGAGTCGCACAACCTGAGTTCTATGACGCAAAGCAGTACCTGGCCTTCTACTATGTTTAAAACTACAAAGTACATCAATAATATTAAATATGCAGTACTGATCTATTTTGTTTATTTTTAAAAGAAAGAAAGAAAGAAAGAAAGAAAGAAAGAAAGAAAGAAAACATAAAAGTGGAAATTGGAAATTGGAATTGGAAACGTCAACAATAAATGAAAGTCAAAGTCGGAAATCGATCAAATCGATCAAATCGATCAAACCCAAACCAAAACAAGCAGGGCCAGACTTCATCGAAGCTCCTGCAGCTGCCTCTGCAGCATCTGCAGTCTCTGCAGCGCCGGGAAACCCCCTGTTGGCCGTTCTCAGCGCTGGCTGCTGCGCTGGCGGCCTCTAAGCTAGCTTGTTTTACAACAACCTCGTTCACAACTCGTCTTCGCCATGAACGGCAGCATGAACTCCGCCGGCAGCCCCCTAAGTGGCGTGGCAGAGGCAGAAGCCCGTTCGCAGGTTGCCGCGGCACGTGCTCTGCTCCTTTCGCAGGCTGGCGTCAGGCGTCAGGCCCGGTCTGACGCAGATGCAGCTGTCGCAGAGGTGGTCAAGGCCTTGAAGTCCCGTGCCGCTCGCGAACTCGAGCTAGAGCGAGCCGTCGCCAAGGCCAATGCAGAGCAGGCAGTGCTTGCGGAGCTCCTTGACGAGCAAGCCGCCCGTGGAGCAGCCGCCATGGCACGTGAGAAGGATGCCAGAGCCGCTTTGGAGCGAGAACGCGAAAGCGCCTCCAAACTCTCAAATTCTCTCAAATCGCTGCGGAATGAAAACGGGACGCTTCGTCGTAGAGAATCAGAGCTTACAGCAGAAGTGAATCGACGCGCTCTGCAACAACGACAGCTGCGTGAGATAGTGCAAAACTTGCAAAGGAGGTCCGAAGCTGATAGAAGTGAAGCCTCCCAAGCGCTTGAGTTTCAAGCTCAGCTGGAAAGTGCCCGCAAAGAGACCAGAGAACTCAAAATTGCTAAAGAAGAGGAACTCTTAGAGCGTGCTCGAGAAGTCGCAGAAGCTAAGAATGGAGCTGCGCGAAGCATGAGAGCGCTCAGAGAAGCAGAGGCGAGGATTCGAGAACTTGAAAATGAAGTTCAAGAGAAATTGGGACGCGAGAGTAAAACTAGGGATCGACTTCATGCGCAGGAAATTCAACAAATGCAACAGGCACATCAAGCGCAAGCTCAGGCAAAAGATCAAGCACGTGAGGTTGAAGATGTGCTCCAGCAGAAGGTGGAGGAGCAGATGTTGGAAATTATCAGACTTCAGACAGAGGTCACGCTCAGGGAAAGATCTATTTTGGAGTTCAAGCAAAAGGCTGCAGAAGAGGAAGCAGCGAGGGCTCTAGCCACACCCCCGTCGCCGACGATGCAGCAACAAATAGCAAGAGCAATGTCTGTGAGGTCGATTGGTTCCACGACATCCTCAGCGACATCCAAGACTGGAGACGAAAATGCCGACGAGAACGCACACTCATTAGACGGGGACGGCGAAAGTGAGAGCAATGAGGGCCACAGGAGCAGCAAGGCCAAATCTCAACGCACAAGCAGTGCTGATGCCAATGATAACGATGACGAAAATGAAAATGAAACCACCAGCGCAATCGAAGAGGCACAAGCACAGACGATCATGCAGCAAGCTGAGCGAATCACTGCGCTAACAGATGAACTGCATCTTGCACGAGCAGAAGCGTCAAAACTGAGGCAAGACCTGGCCAATAGAGGACAACTAGACCTAGACTCACAGAAAGAAATAGTCTCGCTTAATGAGCGTCTCTTGCGCAGGGAGCGCGAGCTGCAGGATGCAATGCGCGAGCGTGAAGATCGCGATGCTAGGGAATTACAAATGGCACGTTATGAACTCAACGAACTCCAAGCCGACATGGATACTCGTATTCTTGAGATCGCACGTCTTCAAACTGCGCTTACCAAAGCTCAAAGTGACGAGATCCAGGCTCGTAACTTGGCACAAGAATCAGAAGACAAATACCAAGCCCTACTTGCCCGCAAGGGCGGCGTCTCTAGCGAAGAGCTTTCACGTGCAATGGAGCAGCGGCAGGCAGCACCAGCCACCATCGACCCTGGTACCATGGAGGAAATGCGGGCTCTTGCAAAACGCTGTCAGGCCCTTTCCTCTGAGGCAGCAGACCTTCGCGAACAGTACGAGCAGGGCACTCTCGCGCTTGCCGAGGAATGCCGATTCCTTCGTGACGAGAGCCTAGGCCAGGCTGACGAAGTCAAACATCTCCGTGAGCTCTTAGAAACCTTTAAGCAACTGTATGAAGAAAGCGAACGCAAAAACCGGACAGAAGAAGAAGAAGAAGAAGGGGAAGTCAAATCGTCTGACCAAGAGAATCCTGCTGTAAACGCAAGCAACAACAAAAGTCTCTCGGAAGTTGAAGCTGCGGCGCTTCGTGATGAGGCACTTCAGATCCACAGCGAGGTTGCTCGCGTTGCCGGTGCCACGCAGAAGGTTTTGAAACAAACCATGGAGCTCAAACGCATGTACACGGAGCAACAAAAGCAAATGCAGGAACAACGCCAGGCGCTGCAACTGCAGCAAAAACTCGCTCTAGAAAAGGAGGCTCAACGCCAATTCCAACCCGAAGAAGAGGCGGAGTACCGGCGGTCGGCTATGCGAGACACCAAACCCCGGCGTTCCATCCCAAAGAGTTACAATGCTCGGTCGTACTCGTATGAAGAAGAAGACGAAGATGAGATGGAGGAGATTGATGTGCATGCAGCAACAGAAGCTGACCTGAGGGATGATAGCCCAGGCATCTATACCAAGGAAGACGCCTTTGAGTTTGTTCGCGGTAACCATAAATCTCCCTACAGTGGATCTCGCAGAGACTCTGCCGCATCGCGTCTTTCGCAAATCGAAGCCGAAAATGCTCGTGAAGCAGAATTGCCCACGACCCCTGGCATGATCGAAGAGGAGGACGATGATGAAGACTTTGCGCAAGAGCAACGTCGCAAGGGTGGTCAGGATGTTGAAGGTGCTGTAAGCGCTGTCAATGGCGAGGGAAACGAGGATGAAGTAGAGGATAACATGCCGAAAGCACGTGTGATTCTTAACGGGTTTCTACAAAAGGCACCCAAAAATATCGCTAACAAACCATACTGGGCGCGCTGGTCTCGTCGCTGGTTCGTTCTGACAACGACCAAACTCCTCTACTTTCGCTCGTCTTCGAGCCGTGCGCCTCGTGCAGTACTGGATCTCCGATACATCCAGGTCTATGCACCGCAAAATGATCTTGACCAACGCGGATGCAAGTTTGTTCTTCGCACTCCGGATCGCATTTACCAGCTCTGCGCTGAGAGTCCTCAGGTCATGAGCACGTGGATTGACTGTCTTGAAGATGCTATTTCTGAGGCTCCTCTGATGAATAAGGGGCAAGGGCGCACTGCATCCCAGCTTGCTTCAGGAAATATGACGCTCTACCGCGTCCTTGGGGTTCCTAAGCGTGCCCCGCTTGCAGATATTACAGCCGCTTACGAGGCCAAAGCAGCAAAATTTCACCCCGATGTCAACCCGGATCCTGACATGGAGGCCTTCAATCTCCTAGAAAAGGCATATAACGTTCTCGCTACACCGAGCTTGCGCACAGACTATAACACAAGTTTGGATATTCGCCGGCTGTTTGAGGGCGGATTTGTTGCCATGTTGCACCCTGAGGCTGTATTTTACGAAAGTGGCAGCTTTAGATCGCGTAAACCAATGTGGAGGCGTTTCCTTTCAGATCAAGGCTTTCAAAACATCACTTGGGGTTCCCCGACTGGCAACTTTAACACAGACGACTCCGGATGTGGTGCAATCTCCCTTGTCGACATTGACGTTGTTCGTCTTGGTGAAGACGCTGTTGAAGGCACTCTTTTGCGTATGCCCCACCCGCGGCAGACTTGCTGCTTCACGCTTGTCTCCTCTGCCCAGTCCCTCATAGTGAACATTGAGGTTGATTCGCAAGTTGAGCGCGATAAAATTATTCGCGGTCTCCGCATTCTGGTGCAAGAAGCCCGTGATGTTAGCGTACCACCTCCATCTCCTCGTGCACCGTGATATTTTAGCTTTACCCTGAATCCTATTTGTTCCTTTCCTCTGATCGCATGTAATGGAAGGAATAACATCGCATAAATCTAAGGGCATTGTGGCATATAATACGTATATAAAGCTCGCCTGTTTGTACTTTGCAGGTGGGATTCCCTTAGATAATAAAGAAAAGCAAGCGAACTCGTCTTTTTGCAACCTCACTCATTCTTCGCCTTTTGCTTCTTCTTTCTGTTCTATCAGGGATGTAGGAAAGTAGATTCAGTCATATTTTCTTCTCCTAACAAGGCCTCATTGTGTTCTATTTTCAGGCTGCTTTGAGGACCTATCGTGATGTCCTTGCTGCTGCTTATGATTTTGGTGGCAATGATGAAAACTCATTCAATGAACAAAGACAAACAATGCAAACACCGAGCACTGTTTAAAGAATATATAATCGACACGACTACCAATTTTACGATATGTGCAATCCTGACCACAAGACAATTTGTTCTGTTTATGTGTACATGTTCTGAAATATTAGTCAAGCTCCTGATTTGTGTACGCTGTATTTGGCGATAAAATTTAATTCATAATTATGTCATTTGAAACAATATTTCAGTTGTTTCTGCAAGGCCAATTTGCTTACTGTTCCCCAAAACAAAATGCAAGGATTTTTTTGGGGGGATGGTATCATTGAAGGAAAAATGCAGCGATCTCCCTTGGATCCTACTGTTGCTATATGTCGATGTGTGGCTCGCAAGTGAATTCATTAGTACGCCAATTCATGTCTTTTAATTTATAAGACAATTTTTGTTTCTTCTTTTCTTAAATAAAGGGGAGAAAATTATCGATTTTTTTTCGTCAGCGAATACTGATTCTAACCGTGTTCACGGTCGGGAATAGAAAGATACGACTTCATTTTCATTACGGAATTCAAAGACTAAACTCTTGCAAAATCAGAAAGACAAGGTTTTCTAATAATATTTTAGAAGAGTGTTAATGCATTAGCTTACTTTTTAAAATAGTTCTAACTTTATGGAGGTCGGTTTTTCCATTCCTGAGGAGGACGCATGAAAAGAGAGAAGACAAGACTAATAAAAGCACCATGCTTTTCGCATTTTAAACCGATATGATAAATATTATTTTTTCTGAATCTTTCGCGTGCGAATGAGCCTTTCGTGGCCGCCATAGCACATTTCTTGGAGGAGATGAAAACCTTGTAAATGCGTGTCACAAAATAATCTCATGATGGGCATTCTCCAATATCCCATTCAGTCAGATGCTTATGCGATGAGACGGAGGAATACTACTAACATTTCAAACACATTATCTTAACATTGGCGCATATTTATTGGTTGTGGTGGGCATTCATCCCAAAGCGCTCAAGATGTTCCTCGTCCTCATCCGCATAGTGTCCAACGCGTACAACATCATCATCATCATCATCATCACCGACATTTACGCTGCGACCCCCGAGGACATCAGTATCATAGCCATCCTCTTCCATGCCAATTTGCATAGGTACAACATTTCGTGAAGCAGATGGAGCCGATGAAACAAATGGATGGTCGTTATCGTCGTCATCCATTTCTGTGGGAATGTTATCGTGCATTGCTCCATTGAGAAGGAGACTCGCTCCTGCATCATCGCCACGCGAGCCCTGTGTACTGAGTCGCCGCTGAAACCTTCGAGAAGGGCCAGAGGAGTTCGCACTGTTGTTATTGTTGTTGCTTGCGCTGCTGGTACTGTTGCCATTGTTGCCGTTAGAATGAATTGAACCATTCTCATTCACTACAAAATGGCTGATGTCTCCGTCCTGGATTGCATTAAAAAGTTCTGGAGAAATGCGGCTCTTTTGGTGTCGCTTGCCGCCGAAGAGGCGCTTCATGTATTGCTCATCAAAATAACGCCACATTCCTTCAATCTTGGAGCGGACACGACGAACACGCAACGCGCGTGGGCCAAGGTGGCTGAGATCTTCATCAGCGCTTGAAACAGATAAACGGTGTTCGGGAAGTTCGTGGTAGTTTGTAAAGTCTTCTCGTAGTTCATCGCCAGTAGATGCATTAGCGTCCCTTTTGAGATCAAGTCGCTCGAGCATGTGCGATGTGGTACCGCCTAGCATAAAGGTAGTGATGATGGTGATTCCTAAAGTTGTAGTTTGGATAATTTCAATGGAGCGCTCTGAGCCGGTGTCCGTGGTGAGCTGCTGCGAAAGCGCATAAGACACAGCTCCTCGCAATCCACTAAAGAACATGAAAATCTGCATTCGGTGTGAGATCTTCTCGGCACGGCACAAGTTCGCAAGGTATGTCATTGGAAAGATGTTTGCAGCACGGCCCACGACGCAGAAAAATGTGCCAAAGAGAATGAAGAATGGGTCCCAAGTTGACTTGGTGATGAAAATACTGAGACCCATATACACAAAAACAACGGTTTCGGATGTTTTTGCAAGCGATTCGAACACGTAACGACTAGATATCTTAGTCTGCACCGAAAGGTTGTAGTAGTTATAGTGCGAGAGAGTGAGTGCGCAAAAAAAGAGTGCCACCACGCCTGACATACCCAAAAGCTCAGAGAGTGCGAAGCAGCCAAATGAGAAGAGAAAGAGCATTTGAATCTCGTACGCATGGTACTTATGAAGCGAGGAAAATTTGAAGACAAAAGAGCACAACAGGCCGCACCCTACACCAATCAGCACAGACGCAATAGTCATGCCAAAGAATCGCAGAATCACTACAATGATATCATGTCCAGCAAAGCTCTTACTTTCCACAGCATACGAGTTCATAACATGAAACAGAACAATTGCCACTGCATCGTTAAGCACACTCTCACCAAAGACAAGTGAGTAAAGTAGAGGATCACAGTTTACCTCTGAGCTGCCAAGAATGGCGAGTGTGGCCACAGGGTCCACACTCGAAATAAGGCTTCCAAACAGCAGGGATTGCAAAGGCGAAGAACTATCCACACCTACAATGCCAATCAGCGCCGCAATGTAGGTTAAGAAGCCAACAGTAAAGGTACTGATAAACGTGCCTACGATGGCGTATAGCCCGATGGCCACGACGTTTGCGAAGAACCTTTTCTTCTTGAGCGTATATCCTGCCTCAAAAATAATGGGCGGTAGTAAAACAAAAAAGAAAATGAGCGGACTAAATTGCAGAAGGTCCAGCTCACTGTTGTCGTCGCCGACCGCAAGTCGAATAATTCCACCAGCGACGGCTCCGAGCAGCAGCGATGCGCCACTCTCAGGCAAGTATTTAAAGTGCCGTTCCTGCAGGACGTAACCTGCAAGCACGCATAGTGCTAGTAGAATGACTAGCATAAGGGTGTTGATAGCGCCAAATTCATGAGTGCTCGTTGACGCTGTCGGTGCCAGGCTCGTTGGAGCCAAGGTTGTCGGAGACCATGAAGGCGATGCTGACGCATCCAGTACGACATCATCAACTTTGCTCATGTTTGACGGATGTTATTTGAGCTGAGCCCGTGTCTGGAGGAGTAGGAGTAGGAGTGACGAAGCTTGAGCTCGAATGTCAGAAATTCTTGAAAGATGGATGACTTGGATCCTCAACCCGCCAGGACAAGACCGTAGAAGGCAGCGGAACGAGTCGGTCAGTCAGTCAGACAGGACGCAGGGCCTGGCATTCGATCTATACTCGACCGGATCCCCTTCGTCGCTCAGTCACCCGACCAATTCTCAATCGAGGTATGTGAGAAAGTATGAATTCATCAAAATACAGCGATCGATATTCTTTATTTCATTTTTTTTTCTCTATTCTTCTTAACAAGAAACTAACAATAACTTTTATAATTAAAAAAATATACAGCCTACTTAGTATCAAATCGATCGCCTTCATCTTTGCTACCAAGCACACGCATTCAGGGCTTCTTCGAGCTTCTTGCACAGTTTCTACCCGCGACTCGGTGACATTAAATTGACCCAAACGAGTTAGAGTGCGGTCTTCTAAAATCGGGCCAGCTTTGGCAGTGTTTTACCATTTTCCATGCTTTGCTTTTTGTTATTTATCTCGTCGGATTGAGCAGGATCTCTTGCGCACCCTCGCCGCGGTGTGCAAGCGGTGCTACGCTGATCATAGTAATTATCGCGCGATTGATTGATAATTGAAAAGGAAACAGAATTCACAAGAATTCGTGATGAGTGAGTTTATGGAGGGGCTTGAGCTTGTGAATCTAGGTTATGGTGAAGAAGGTTTGGGCCGCTTAGATAGTCTTCGACCGGGTATCCTCTACTTTCCTAGGGCGCCTCGTGAATGATTTCATATCCATGTTCTGTACTTAACGATTGTGTTTGCCTTTCTTTCATTTTGCTTTCTTTCATTTTGCTTTGCTTTGCTTTGCTTTGCTTTGCTTTGCTTCGATGTGGTTTGCTTCGATGTGGTTCTCAATGGTTGCGTGAGATTGAATCACTACGCCTCAGCAGCGACACGAGAGCCCGTCCAACGAGGCCTTGTGCTGCGAAGACCTTGCATTGCATCGCATTGGCATCGCGGCGAATGGGATGCGATAAACGAGATTGCCTTCGCTTGTGTATGCGGGTGTATTCTTAACTCTGGGGCTTTAGTTGGGGTGGGATCGACGCTGTTATGTACAACTCTGGCGACCGATTCGCTCGGCATTCTTGTGAATATTGAACACGGGTCTGGTGCGAGTGGCGATTCTGTGGGTGGTCTTGGGCAGAGGAGGCACGCGTGCAGGCAGGTTTGGACAACGTTGATGGCAGGAGAGGGGCCCTGAGGATTCCAAGAGCGTGCCAGCACGGTCTGCAAGCGGCTTGCAGGAAGCAAAACGCTGGCAGCTAAGAGGAACGCCTAACTCGTAAGGTTCGTTCTTCTGTGCGACCAATATCGGTTCTCCAAATGCGGAGGACGTGGAGCATGAAGGTTCATTGCGATTGAGGTTCCTACTGTGCCTAGCAGCAGCAGTAAATTGGCGACGCGTGGGGAAAGCAGAGACGAGTACCAGGACGGACCTGTGGACGGTGGATCAATCTGTAAAACTCATTCTAAGTGAAGATGCGTAGCCAATGTGACGAGTGCCAAAGCCTCGGGCTAAGATGGAATGGGGTGAATACGAATACGAATACGAATACGAACAAGAGGCGGAGCGCGTCTTGACCATAGAATAGCGTTAGGTTTGTTGCTGCTGGTTGGATTGTCCATTGCGTTGAGCTCAGTAGGTACTGTCCGCTAAATCTTGATTGCAGACTTTCAAAGTGAATCGTTCACCCGACCGCAGAGTTGAGACTGTAAATGGTACATGAAGCAGATTTACCTTTTCGCATCTTACCTGGAGGTAAAGAGCCTCTGACAGATATGTTGGACAAAACAAGAAATAAGAGAAGAGCAGATAACATGCAAGGAGAAAGGAAATCTAGTATCTGGAGAGAAGATTTAATATCGTTCATTTACAGACATGCTTGCCTGGTTGCAAATTGGAAAGACTACATGGCAAAGAGAAGATACGTGGCGAGGACTATCACTGATTGATTGATAAACAATATCAGATTTAGATGCTCTCCACATCGATCACAAAGCGGTAACGCACATCAGCAGCGTGCATGCGCTCGTAGGCCTGGTCGACGTAGTCGGCCTTGACCATCTCAACCTCGGGGAGAACGTTGTGCTCAGCACAGAACTCGAGCATCTCGGCAGTCTCCTTAATAGAGCCAATGATGCTGCCAGCAAGCGTACGGCGGCCAGCCACAATGGAGAACGGGTGCACGGGGAGAGCCTTCCCGGGAAGACCAACGAGAATGAGTTTGCCGTTGCTCTTAGTGAAGCTGAGATACTGGTTCATATCGTGGTCGGCGCTGATGGTGTCAATAATCATGTCAATAGACTTGGAGGCCTTCTTGCAAGCCTCCTCGTCCTTAACATCAAGGTACTCGTGAGCACCGAGCTTAAGGGCGTCCTCCTTCTTGCTGGTGCCACGGGAAAGCACAACAACCTTGGCGCCCATAGCAATACCAAACTTGACGGCCATGTGGCCAAGTCCACCGAGACCTGCGACACCAAGAGTCTGACCAGATTTAAGGCCGAAGTACTTAAGCGGGGAGTAGGTGGTGACACCAGCGCAGAGGAGGGGCGCAGCAGCGGCAAAGTCAAGGTTGTCAGGGATGTGGAGGCAGAAGTCCTCGTCACAGACGATACCGGTGGAGTAGCCACCGAAGGTCTGGCCACCAATTTCGGGGTGGTGCTTGTAGCGGTACTTGTCGTTGTAGGTGCTGACAAAGCCAGAGTCACAGAGCTGCTCGTCACCGCCCTTGCACTCGTCGCACTCGCGGCAAGAGTCGACCATGCAGCCAATGCCGGCCTTGTCGCCGACCTTGAATTTGGTCACCTCAGGGCCAACGGCACGAACGTAGCCTACAATCTCGTGGCCAGGGCACATACCGGGGCCACTGTAGTCACTGTTGCCCCAGTCGCCGCGGGCTTGGTGAAGGTCAGAGGCGCAGATACCGGCGTACTTAATTTCAATATCAACATCCTTGGGTCCGAGTTCACGGCGCTCAAACTCCTTGAGCTTGAACTTGGACTCGGGGCCCTCAACGAAGAGACCTTTCTCGGTACGGCCGGGCATTTTCACTGGTTGACTTTCTTCTCGCTTCTCAAAAACAGACGCTTTCTTTCTCTCAGTCACGCTTCGCTCGCTTGCTTGCTTGCTTGCTTGCTCTTGTGCTGTGCTTCTATCGCAGGTTTGGGGTTTGCTGATGCCTCAGCTTTGCTTTGCTCCCAAATCCCCGAGCGCCTAGGCGCCGCCTAGTCCACTCCTACTCCGCTCTTCGAGTTCCATTTTACAAGACCACCTATGACGCTTCGCGGCTTCCACCGCGAGGCTTCCCGAAGGAAGTCATCGTAATCTTTCCCAAGGAGTCGCCGCAAATCCCTGCGAATTCCCCGTCGCAGCGAACGAACAGAAGACAAGACAAGACAAGACAAGACAAGACAAGACAAGACAAGACAAGACAAGACAAGACAAGGCAAGACAAGACAAGACAAGACAAGACAAGACAAGACAAGACAAGACAAGACAAGACAAGACAAGACAAGACAAGACAAGACAAGACAAGACAAGACAAGACAAGACAAGACAAGACAAGACAAGACAAGACAAGACAAGACAAGACAAGACAAGACAAGACAAGACAAGACAAGAGCCTCCGAACCTGCGCTGCTCAAAGCGCTTCTCATCTTCTGCTGCTCTTATAACTCTAGAGTCATCGCTGCCGCGTCGCTGTTGCCGTTGTAGACGACGCCGCGCGAGACCATCCATCTTCAGTGCCAGCCTTTCGCCCTCGTTATCGACAGGTGGCGAACGTCTTTGGCACAGGTGCTCGCTCGCTTCGAGCTCCTTCCTGCCGTTCTCCAGGTCGTTCTTGTGCCGCTTCTCTCCATCAACCTGACTGACCAAAGCAGCGGCAGCAGCGGCAACAATTCCTGTCGCAAAGTCCAAGAAAGCCACCAACCAAGTTCTTGAGAATGAGAATGAGAATGCGAATGAGAATGAAAATGAGAATGAAAATGAAAATGAAACAGCGTCGACGAGGAGAGTGGAGCGGAGCGAGCTGGCCACTGACGCCGATTCGCTCCAAGGCGAAGGGTTCGCGATGGCGGCAGACTTCGCAAAGCCTTGCTCGAACTTTTGGCCAAAGCTCGCGACGATTGCGTTCCCACTCTTCCGGAAACCAATTGAGTGAGAGACAGAATCGCAGAATCGCAAAACCAACAGACGCCGCCTTTCTTCCCATCATATGATATATCGTGTCATAGCTCGAGCAGCTTTGATTTTTTTTTTTGAGATTGAGATTTTGAGATTGAGACTTGAGGAGGTCGGGCTTGGACCGAGGGCCGCCCGCCCACCCGCTCGGCGACGAATTCCTCGACTCAGAGCAGGAGGAGCTGAAGCCCCAGGGCAGCGCGGCGAGGAGTGAATAGATAGCCTGGCTGCGGTCTTTCCTGAGGCTTTTGGCGGCGAGTTCTCACGGGACTGGAAATATGAATCTCCCTCCTCCCTCCTATGGTCAGCTCACACCAGCTAAGGTTTCCGACGTATGCCACACGAGCCGAGCTCGGTTTGCCTGGCTGAGCTCGAGCTTATCGTGGCGGGCGCGGACGATGCGATGATCTGGCTGATGCTTGGCGGTGGTCTTTGCGTGAGCAGTGCTAGAATGAAGCTGCAGCTGGTCATGAAGATGCAGCTGAGTTGGAAAAAATTGATGGAATGATTCTTAAATTAAATTTTAAAATTATTCTACTAACTGTAGTTTGTTTTAAATTAAAAAGGAAAAAAAAAAAAAAAAAGGAACTGAAAGTACCTACTGTGTACTAACCACTTTCAGTTTCGTGGTGTTTCTTTCGAAAAAGCAAAGAACGCGAAGTTCAGGTATCGCTTTGAAGTTATGATCCATTCCAAACAGCGCGCTATGAAAACAGCAGCGACCTTGGACTTTGTTTCCAACCCGCAGGAGCTCATGCTTATCCCCGCACAGACTGCCACTGCTGCTACGCTCAATGAGGCGTAAGCATTGCAAGGTTTCCAAGGCCTCGCCCGTCGCAAGCAAGAGAATCCACAAGAACAGACAAAATCCAAGAAATTGCATTGTCATTCGCCCCACAGCTCGAATGAATGCACGACAGAGCTCTTCAACCGCAGAGTCAGCGTAAACTTGAGTGTTGCTTGTTCTGCGCTTCTCGCGAGTCAGACGACCACCAAGAAAGCCAAACTAACGAAATGAATCAATCGTAAATCGATGAATAAATCCATTATCGCCAACTTACACCCTTCAATGGATGCATGAATCGATGGATGGATGGATGAATCGAAGGATCAATCAAATTTGTCGCTTACCTACTTACTTACATACTTACTTACTTGGCTGTTAAACTTGAATGGATAAATCCAAGGATGGATACATCGATGAATAACCCAAAGCATAAATCGTTGAACGAATTACCAACGAAGTGGGCATACCCCTGAAATGCCCTCAGCTCGCAGAATTCCACCACAATCGCCGACGACTTGTGCGCGTCTCGAGATCGCAGCTCCTTCGACACCAGGCACATACATGGCTCGAACCAGGCCGTTCGGGATGCAAGCAGAGGGAGGCCTGGCAGCTAGCTGCAGCTCCGTGCTTCGAGCTCAACTCGAGGACTCTGCGACCTTCTCGCCGCAGAGATTGCCATCAAACAAAGGCTGAGGCATCAGTAGAACGGGTTCGAGAAAGGCAGCGAAAGGTAACACAGCAAAACTCACAGACGGTGCTGGCACGCTGAAACTCGGAACTTGGTACCTGTTCGAGAGGTCGTGAAGAAATCAGCATTTCAAGCTTCAAGCCTGAGCAGCCTGTCAAGATAGTCCGCTGCTTCGAAGCGCCAAGACCTCCCGACCACGGCGCCCCGCCCGAGCGAACTCGAGGCACCCATTCAATGTCATCAAGATCAACCTCCAGAGTCGATAAGCTGGCAGGGCTGCTCACACGGCGCGATAATTGAAAGTGTCTCTGTGCCCACTCGAATTAGACTCTCCAAGATGCCGGCGATGATGACGATGACGACGATGCGTGCCGTGAATGGGTTGGCTTGAGGCCTTGGAATGGGACTCGAACTTGAAGTGTGTTTCGAGCTTGTTTGTACCTGACTGAGACGCACGTTTTCGCTCTGGCAGCTCAAAGAATGAAGAAGAGTTCACGAAGATGAAATATACGGCGGAACGCAAGAACGACAATTGTGCAAGAGGTCCTGGGACGCTCACTCTGCACGGTGTCGATGGCGGGGCAGACCGAAGGGAAAAGGGCGGACTGCGATACGGCAAAAGCTAAAAGAAACACCGGTAATCTTGAACCTCGCGGCAAAGCATCGACATAAAAGTAGTTTAGACTTCTCGAAAGGAGAAGGATTGACATTTCATGCAACAAAGTAAAGGGTTTCAGAGGTTTCGAAAGCTGTTTTTTTTCTTTCAGCAGGAGTGATGTCAAAAAATAATTAAATCATCAGAATCAAGGGACTGACTCGGTCACTTGATAAAACCCTTGCATTCTCCTTCTGAACTCGACCATTAAACTGAAGATTCCTTATGTTAACTTCTGCGGTACAAATGAAAGACGTTTAAAACTAAGTCTGCAGAGGCTATGACTGGAACTCGAGAGAAAATCATCGTAAACATCCTTGAAGAACAGAGCAGCTTGGAGAGCCCAAGTTCAACTATTGTCGTCCATTTTAGGATGCTGGAAAGTACAACGAGGATTTGCCGAGACTGCTTCGTGATGCGTCACTGACGGAAGCCCAAACACAGGTTTTGACTTGCAGCTTTGTGTCGGTGAATACCTTTGAAATATGTCAAAGTGTAGCCATACCGCGCATGCTTGCCTCTAGTAGTGCATCCGAGCCCGACTCTGACATGTATGTTTTAGCAGCAAAGCTCGTTTTATACACTTCCATGGCTCCCTTTTCTTATCTCCGTTAGACCAAGTCGCTTGGACACGTTTAGATAAACGTCTACGCATCGTAGATTACATTTTAGCTTCCTGTCTCTCGATATATATGTATGCAAGATGCTACAAAAGAGACAAACAGAAAGATGCCATGCTCATCTCGCTGCATACATAATGGGTGAAGTGATTTGAAGAAAAATGGAACTGGAACTGAGCATTCTCACTTGCCAGGCGCTGGAATTTTTTCATGTGACTATAAGATCGAGTTTAGATCATACCATTAGGTTGATACCTAGTATCCAGGACAAGAAAGAACTGAGAAACAAAGTAAAACTATCTAGTTCTTCGATTTTAACCAGGTACAACTATTTTCAGACTAAGAAAGCGACAGCTCTGATCAAGAGTAAACTGTAAATCCTTTCCTTCTTACAGGTCATATCAACTTACGCATCGCAAAAGCCAATTGGTTTCTCCTGAATAAAACGAGGTGAGTCAACTCAATGCACCCTTCCCTGACTTATCGAATGTCCATCCCAATCACATCATTAAGCCCGCTTCTGTTCGCAAAATGCTTCTCGCAGCACTCTGTCCGTGTAAAACAAAAGAGCCGCAGCTTGAGAAGAACCGGCGCAGAACCGGCGCAGAACCGTATCCGAGGATATCACTGGATTTGATTTCATGGCAGCCAGGCTGACTGCGCGCAACGACGGCGTGCAATCTGCTACTCTCGCGTTACGCCCTCGCGTCGCCTCTGCGTGCGACCCTAGCGCAAACTTCCGCCTTAAATTTTGTCTAGTTTCTCTGCCGCCTTTGAGCTTTTCAGGATCCTCTGTGTCGCAAAATGGCCAACGTCTTCGACATGGATGCCCTCCGTTCGAGCCTTTTGGGCAGCGACAGTGGTGACGTGAGCTCTGATATCCAGAGCGTGTCGAGCCAGCTTAAGAGTGCAATCCCTGAGAAGGATGCCGCCGTTCTCATGCTCTGTGCCCGTCTCGGAGCCCGCGATACCAAGTACCAGGAGCGCGTGCGCCAGGAAGGCCAATTCGAGGAGGCCCTCAAGACTGCCGAGACGATTCTCGGTGCCTCGAGCTCTAAGTTCATCGGCGGAGACGCTCCCAACGCCGCTGATGCCGAGCTTTTGACCTCTGCCTACGTGCTCTTCGGACTTTGCCTCAAGCCGGATCAACGAGCGGCCTACCCTGCTGTGAACGCATGGTTTGATGCCTGTTTGGAGCACGCCAGTGTGGACTCTATCTCCAAGCACACGCTTGGCAAGCAGCGTGTTGGTTTCCAGATTGACTGCTTTGCAAGCTCTGCCCACGTACGTGTCAACGCAGACCTGACAAACCAGATCAACGCCAACACGAAGAAGAAGAAGACTCAGCGTCAGCTTGAGAAGGAGGCCAAGGGCAAGGCAAAGGTAGACGTGCCTGCTGCTGCAGCATCGAACGGGTTCACTCGCGTTGATGATGACGCTGCCAAGGCTGAGAAGATCAGCATTGTCAAGGAGGCTCTCGGCAAGGTCGGCGCTGATACCGCCAAGCTTGAGGTCATTGAGCACACGGCGGCTCATACCATGGCAGAGATGCCGGAGGAGCTCAAATCCAAGCCCGGATTTGTCTGCAAGAACTTGTTCCTTAAGGCGAAGAAGCCCCGTAAGGATGTTGAGGACGACTCCTGCATTTGGCTCGTGTCCGTGCCTGAGGAGGCTGAAGTAAACATGAAGGCTCTGTCCAAGTCGCTCGGCTACTCTGCGGAGCTCCGCCAGGCCAAGCCCGAGGTCCTCCTTGAGGTCCTTGGCATGAAGCCCGGAGCTGTGACTCCCCTTGCGCTCATGAATGACACCGAGTGCAAGGTTAACGTCGTGCTCGACACTGCCATGGTTGCCTCTCCGGAGACCATCTCCTGGTTCCACCCGCTCACCAATGAGGCCACCATGGGCGTGCAGGCCAAGGACCTCCTGGCCTTCATTGCTGCTTCTGGTCGCAAGCCTATTATCCAGGCCTTTACCCACAAGGGAGCTGATGATGCTGGCGACGCCGCTGGAGCTCCTGCTGCAAGCTCTGCTGAGGTCAAGCCTCTCGAGCTCTCGCACGAGGATGCCCACAAGCGTCTCTTGGACCGCCTTGCCCAGGAGGGCATTGTGCCCCGCCGTGAGGAGAACCCGGATTTGGAGGCAAAGCGCCCCATTGGTCACTCCACGCACAACCTCTTTGTCAAGGATAAGAAGGCTAAGAAAGAATACATGATTGCTTTGCGCCAGTCTGTGGATATTAACCTTAAGGCTTTGGCCAAGATGCTTGGCGCGCGCGAGGTCCGTATGTCGAGCAGCACCAAGGATGCTTTCTGCCACGAGAAGGGCTGCATGACCCTTTTGTCGCTGTACAACAACGTCAAGGGCGATGTTATCCCTGTTATCGATGACAAGCTCTTCGAGGAGTGCCCCGTGCTCCGCGTATGCACTGGTTGTGAGGATCCTCTCGATCACAGCCAGCACATGATTGCTGACGTGCCTGCTGACCTTGTCAAGAAGCTTCTTGCCGAGAGCAACCACCCTGCGCCCATCTACATCAATGTCGAGGAGGCAAGTAACTAACTTTATAAATAAAGAAGTCTATCTTCATCTTCATTTACATCAATATCAACGAGATAAATTCGTTGGGGTCTATCTGTGCAATCATTTGGAGAGAATTAAAACCAAATCCCAAAACCGCATATAAAAATTCTTCTAGATCTAACGCTACATTAATGTTGAGGAGGCATAATAGTTGAACCCATAAAAAAGTCCATGTTGTGGTAGTCCTCTAACATTGGGTTGTATCCCGTTCTTGTCTCTGTGTACGCGTAGTCTGCGTAGTCTCGCATGAAGTGGCTCTGCGGGCGGCACTTAGCATGTACACACTCCTTGCCCATGACCTTTTGGTACGCGCCCTGCAGAGCCAAGAAGTCAGTCTGAAAGAAGATATCTGCCAAGCCCAGACGCACAAGATAAGTGGAGTGGTCCACGGTGTTACCTTTGGCATCCTTGCTCGCAACCAGAGGCGCATTCCGTACACCAAAGATGCTTCCAGGTTCGCCTCGTCGTCGCATCATTTCCCAGGAGGAAATTTCGGGGGGTGGAAGCATGTTGAAATCTGCAGCAAGGACTTCGTGTTGCGGGAACTTCGTAGCGAGGGTGTCAAGCATCTGCACAGCTCCAGTAGGCACAAAGACGCTTCGAGCCTTGCTTTCTTCAGGTGCCTCTTCGGAAAGTATGCGACCTTTCATGAGACTAGATCGCGCCCAGTCAACAACACGGTCCATCAGTGTGTTGTTCTGGTCATGACCTTGACTGTTGGTATCCGGGTTTGCTGGGAGCTGATGACGACCGAGAAACAGTTCTGCAGCACGCACGGCGAGGGGGTCTGAAAGTGGACGAAACTGCTCTCCAAACTTGTCTTTCGTATCCTCTTCTAGCGGAAGCACGTGGGTTTGGTGCCACTCGAGAATATCATTGGACGAATAGATCCACCAAGGGTCCTTGCCAGACACCTCGGCCTTCTTTTCAGCGCTCAATTTACGTACGAGTTTGTCATGCGGCAAGTTATCAAGCACTTCAAGCGCAATAACTGCGCACGGTCCATCTTCGCCACGTCCTGAAAAGGTGCAGAAATCCTCATTATTTACCTCAAATCTTCCTGGATGTGCAGCATTGAGAAGCGTAGTCTGGCGTTCTGCCATAGCATCGCTGATTTCGATTAAGCGATATGTTGTCCGCTCGTAGATTTTGGGCGCACACTCCTTAATGTAGTCCAGCACATGCAGCGCATTGGTGCCATTACCACCTCCTGCTTCGATGATGTGGAGCTCTTCGCCTTGCTTGAGCCAAGGCGTGAGCGTACTGCTTTCAAGCAGGTACCTAGCGAGAGCCCGAGAGTACCACGGGCGAAAGATTTCTGCAGGTGTGAGCCAGCTTTCTGCACGAGATTTGTAGAGCTTGTCTAGCTCCGCAACGTACGCATAATGGCCCTTCAATGCTCTAAAGTTGACAGGTTCTGGAGGTGAATACACACAGTTTACCTGGCTAAAGTAGCCCTGGCCTTGCTCGTACAGCGATCTCTTGATGAAGTCCCGCACCAAGAGACCTCGTGCAGTCAGAGGGGGCGGAGCTTTTGGCATGATAGCTTAGGAAAGAGGAACCACTCCAGAAGACTCGGGAGACCAAATATGCATCCCCAGGATGCAACTTTTGGATGGAATATGATTGACCTGAGAGGGTTTTCATCTCATCGTTCAGAGTTGTCTTATGAGTTGTGTGGCGCTAGCAGGACTAGAGACTATATAATGAAAACACGTAAGGGTCACTCTGAATTGGCATTGTCTCTCTTGTGTAAAGCAAAACGCTAAGCGTTTGTTTATCCAAAAAAATACGCTGCGAAATGAGTCTGAGTTTGTGACAAACAACAAGGAAACAAGGCAACTACATGATATAATTCGAACCAGATGAACATGCCTTTCAAAGTGTTGCTCGCATAAACTTGTTTAGACCTTCAAGAGAATGATGTATTCAACCATATATCACTTGTGTTTGTTTGTGATCTTTAGAAATTTAAAAATAGACTACGTTGGGGATATCTTCAGAGATCGAAGGCATCAAAGAGATCATAACAAAAGTGAGGTGTTGAATCTGTTTATTAGATAGTGTAATAAAATGAGCGATGGATTTCCTTTTGAGTTTAGATTTATAAGCACGTAAATGCGGATCTTGTTTTTCGGATTTTCATGTTTTCACCCAACAACAAATGACAGGGGAGCATTTCGTCGAGAAAAGCTGTGTCGTCATGGGAAAAGCGTATTGCACAGACGAAGTATGACAGAGAGACAACAAAGAGTAGGCAGTGCAAAACAGGGAATGGTAGTACAAGAGGTGGAGCCAACAGAAGGAAGCGGCTGCCGATGGGACAAAAAAGCCACAAGGCTTAGGTGAGGTAGCGCTGATCAATAATGCCGCGCTCCATATCTGCAAATGCAAAGTTACCTTCCGGCAAGCTGGCAATAGTATCCATCGGCTGGAGGAAGGCTTGCACGAGGACGGGTTCGGAGAATATACCTGCTTTGAATTCGTCAAAGCTAATCAGATTATCTCCATTCACGTCAACGCGGTCAAAAATTCGCTCAAGGGTATCAACAATTTCTTCTGTATCCTTATTGAGGATGACGGAAAGAACCCTGGCAACACTGTCTTTGGAGATGAAGCCTGAGTCGTGCTCATCATAAATTTTAAAGCAAAGGAGCAAAGCATCCTCTTCACTTTTACGCAGGATGGCAAGGTTGGCGAGGAATGTCCGATAATCAATTAATCCCTGTCCCTTTTGGTCAAAAAGTTCGAACATGCGATCAATTGGAACGTCCTCGAAGCCAAGGCGACGCATAGTGGAATGGAATGCTGCACGGTCGAGATGCTCCTGGTACGCGTGAAGCTGGAAGGATGCGCGGATACGTTGAAGTTCGTCGAGGTTGAAGCAATTGGCCTCGGAGGAATCGACAAGGTTTTGCAGCTTGCGGCGCATGCCGAGTTGAGCACCCCAGATGACAGCCATGGCTGCCGCGCGGAATCGCTGCTTGGCACGGAGCTTCTTCATCTGGTCGAGCGTAGATCCAAGCTCCTCGCTTGGGGCGTTCTTCATCCAGCGGTGGCTGAGCACTTCCTCGCAGGTGAGGCGCTTGTTTGGGTCGGTGACAAGCATACGGCTAACAAGATCCTTGGCATCTTTGGAGATGTTGGCCCACTGGTCAGCATGGAATTCGTAAGCTCCACGGCGAATCTGCTTAAAGAGTTCCCGGACGTTCTCATGATAGAAAGGTGGGTATCCTACAAGAAGAATGTAAAGAATTACACCCATGGACCAGATATCACAGGGAGGGCCATAAAAAGGGCCTCTAGGTTGAATCGAGACAACCTCAGGTGCTACGTAGTTTGGCGTCCCAACAACAGTCTTGTGGACGTCTGGCCAGTCCATAACCATGGCGAGTCCAAAGTCGGTGATTTTGACCTCAGCATCTTCAGCATCACTAGCGAAGACCAGATTCTCTGGCTTGAGATCTCTGTGGAGAATGCCCGCATTATGCAACGTCTGTACTGCTCTCATGATCTTGATCATCAGCTGAGCTGCGTCCTGCTCAGTGTATCTTTGCCTAGCCACAATGCGGTCGAACAGTTCTTTACCTTCCAAGACTTCCATGACAATTGCAATGCGGTTCTCCTCGCGGACAACATCCTTGAGCTTAATCAAGTTCGTTGTATCACACCTCTCACGAATACGCTGCATGATCTTGATCTCATTCTCTAAAATGCGCTCCTGGCGAAGCTGTTCCGATGAAGATAAAGATGAGAACTGGATGATCTTCACGGCAACCTTTTCGCCAGAAGTGATGTGTTGCGCTCTATAAACCACAGAAAATGCGCCCTTTCCGAGCTCCTCTTTGATGCGATAGTGATCTTTGATCCGACGTACCGTGCGCAGGTTCTCAAGGGCATGACGGCCGTCGAGAACACTTCCGCGACGCAGGGCGTGGGCGGACGAGGCATTCTGGGCTGAAGGTGGCGGCGGGGGCCTAACAGAGGCTGCTGAGGAGGGCGACGATGGTGTTGTTGCTGAGGATGAGGTTGACGCCGAGGGCTTGGCAGCGCCCATGGCGAGACCGGACATGACGGTTGAGAGAGCGGAGGTTGCAGCGGAGGAGGAGGACGCTGAGGAAGCGAAGGATTCCGTACGCATGGTCGTCGACGCGGGGGCGGCGATGGCGCAAGGAGCGGGCGGCCCTCCGGCGAGGACGGCGCTCAATGGCATTCGCAATCTACTCCCTGCTTCCCAGAAAAAAATAAAATAAAAAAATCTTTTTAAAAATCTCTTTCCCTTTCTTTCTTTCCTTCTTCTTCGCTTTTTCCTCTTGTTCCCAGAGTTGGAATACTCTACTGTACTTCGAATATCCTATTTACGTGCCCAAATAGTCTACTTTAGGCGCAACCGATACCCCACTGTAGAGAATGGGATACTGCCCTTGTGAAGATTTCGTGAGACTCCTAGATACGACTTGGAGACGTAGTCCATTGAGTCGATCAGTCCAGCGATAGAGGATTGGTGGACGACGAGTTCGCGTTGTTCGCTTTTTAAAGCCCCTCTCCAGGCACGTTGCACAGAAAGAAGCTTAATGCTGAAGCGCCAGGCCTTGCTCTTGTATGTTGTGTGAGTCTGAGAGTCGAGGCGCTTGCTTATTTAATTAACTCTATCCTAAGGCTTTTCTTTTATTTTTGTTTCTTCTTTTTTCTTTTGTCGAGTTACTTTTAGTCGGTTTTACTTGTTTTTTAGTTGAGTTGTGTTTAGTTTACTCCAGAAATATACGCACTTGGACTTGCACCAAACAATAATTGCAACCAGACGAGGCGTAGGGTATCTGGATTGCTCTTACAAATAACGATCTGCTTTCATGCGAGCGGCTTCGAAGGAGACTTTGCTCAACGAAGAAAGCTTCGCAGCAGGAACTGCATATTCCGAGGCTTCCACTTACAGCTGCAGTAGGTAACACTAAAAGTACGTGCCAGAGTCGTTGAGGGAAGAGCTCGAGATCCCTTACGTTTTGATGACTTCGTAAGGTTTCCAAACCTCACAGCGTTCTACGTGTCTTCAATCCATTGCACATATCTCTTGTGCGGAGAAAAGAACTATATGCTGTAGACTTCGCCCTTTGACGTGAAAAACTGCATTGTACAATGCCACTGCGGTTGAGAAGCAAGCTCTTGTTCAAGTATTCTGGACAAGTTCTTCAAATTTGATTCGCCATGCCTTAGGTTCAAGATGTCGTTGTTGATAAGACTGGCACAAGGTGAACTCGCTGTGGATCCATAAATATATGCATTGTTGCGCCCTCTTTCCCTTAAGAAAGCTTTTGACCTGACTCCGCTTCAGGTTCTTGTCAAAGTTGTTCCGGTTCTCTTCTTTTCTGCATCTCCATTTGCAGAATCACCACATTCCTTGCATCACCCATCGAAAATGATATATCAGAATTGTGGAGCCACAGCTGTAGTTCAAGATCCTCGGCCAGATGATCAATGCCTGCATCGTGTACCACTGTAGCTGACCTTGCAGAGCATTCTCCGCGCCGGAGTTGCAACACAATCCACGATTCTTTGCAATCTTCTCTAAGTGGATGTGCTTTCTCACTTACCGCTAACACAATACAAACAAAAGGAATACTGTACGCTTATTCATAGTGCTTATTAAAAGTTTTAATATTAAAAAATAGTTGCGATATTCTTTAATTAAGTTATTAATTAATTATCCATAGAAGTGAGCAGCGGTGGCACGAGACTCAGAAAGCTTCAAAAGCATCACGCATATTGAGCACCTTCTTTGCAGTGCTTTGACAAAGCGTGCTTTGAAAAAGCGCAGTACCTTCAGTTCTCTGGCGGGCTTTGCATAGTCCGTATTTCAACATTAGCTTCATAAGTAATCTAGATCATTGGGTTTGAGCATCAAATCTAGTTGGTTCATGATTTTTAATCTACTCGTAAAGTAGCTTTGTTGTTTTATTGTAAATTGCTATTTTCTCCTACTTTTTTAAATTAAATGAAATCAATGGAATATTTAGAATCTATAACGATGATTCGTCGGTGTGCTTTGTTTGTTATCGACAGCAGAAGAAATGAGAACAATTGAAACCCACCTAGGTATGACCACTTTACGATGATTGCTTTGTTTACATTGAAAACATTAAAAGCATCAAGAGCTTCTCGGAAAACAAAAGTCCAAGCCGAGACACTTTAATGAAGAGATTCTTCAATCCCCAACTTAAAGTTTGGGTATCATAGTAAGACCTAGTTACCTATTACTTTAGGCTGTGCTTCTGGTTTCCAGGAAGGCCAAAAGAACAGAGTGTGCCTCAGCTCTAAAATGAGAACTGCGGAAGACTTTAGCTGGAACTGCAATGATAGCAACGAAATGACAATATGGTAGTGATCTTATCTATGAATGCTCGGGAGACCGCATTTGAGGCAAGTCCCGAGAGCCTCGGCGCCGCGTGCTACATAAGCGTCACTTGTGACCACCAAGCCAAGTGGGTACTTCGTTGCATCCTGCAGATTGTATGTTGATGCCTTCGCTTTGAGCAAGACGAGATTGGCAAATGATTTGCTCTCACTGCGACTATTCGCAGCAAAGTAGGCCCCATCATTATATCGAATTTTTCTGTTTCATTGTAGCCTATCAGGATGAACACGTGTTTTTAATGTTGGCATCCGTTCTTTACAAAGCCCATGCAGAACTTCTCAGTGTAAGTCCCGGAAGATGGTTGTGTAAAAATCTAGATACTCGATAAGCGAAGATTTTTCGCTCATTGAATTGGATCAAAACAGTTTTTCTTTCTTAATTAGTAGTCGTTTTGTTTGATTTTAAAAGACTCGAAAATGAAAATCGATATTCCAAGTTTAAAAGGAAGTTAAGTTAAAGGGATTGATCCTCGCTTGGTGACAGGAGAAAGTTAGTAAA
This sequence comes from Schizochytrium sp. TIO01, assembly GCA_004764695.1. NCBI lineage: Eukaryota > Bigyra > Thraustochytrida > Thraustochytriidae > Schizochytrium > Schizochytrium sp. TIO01. The sequence continues at coordinate 360,739 of SMSO01000034.1, read as the reverse complement.
TTTCCAGGACAAGTAGAAATCAGAAGCAGTTTATTTTGCAACGCAATACATGAAAATAGCAAAGTTCCGACGAAAATCGAAGGGAGTATACAGAATGGCGACGAGAGACGCTATAGTGTTCAATGCGTCAACAACAGTAACTTTTGTGTGCAAGCTGACATCTTGTGAGTCGGCATTCCCCCTCAGTGAAATGTAGACTAGCCTATGATGGAGACATAAACACGTATTAAAGCAACACAATGTTTACTGATCATGAGATGTTGACTTGGCCTCGGCAGCTTTAAAGGCGGCAGTCATTTTAAATCCAGGAGTTCCTTGGCTAATGCAGGCGTGAGCATGATCGATAAGCGTGCTCTTAAGGTCACGAAACTGTAGTCCCAGCTGCTGCTCAACTTTCTCACAATTTGTCCTTGCTGCAGGTTTACCAACGCTTGGCAAAATGGTTCTGACACCAGCATCAAACCACGAGACTAGCCATAGTAAGACATATGGTAGTTTTCGTGTTGGAGGGTTATATCCCAGCGGCTTAAGGTCGTCGTGCAAGATCTTGGCCCAGTCCAAGAAATTGATGAGACCTCCGACCAAAGCATAACGTTGATTGGCTGCTTCAGGAACCTCGATAGCTAGACGATGAGCTCGTGCGACATCGCGGACGTCTACAAGAGTGTACTCGAGGTCTGGAACGCCAGGCATCTGACGCATGACTAATCTTCGAACAATTTCATGGCTGGTTGCATCGCCTGGCGAGAGTGGCGGCCCAACCACGAGTGTGGGGTTGACCACCGCGAGCTCGAAAGCTGAAGGATGCTCGCGTACAAATTCCCAAGCGGCTTTCTCAGCCATGGTCTTGGACTTGGAATATGGGTCCGCAGAGTTTTCATCTGTCCAGAGGATTTCAGGGTCACTTTCTAGCTCTTCATTGGAGTGGCCTCCGCCGATGGCTGCCATGGAGCTTGTGAGCACTACGCGTTTCACAGACTTGGCGTGCTTGGCAGCCTTGAGTACATTCAACGTGCCCGTTCGAGCTGGAATATAAAGTTTCTCCTCAGCGTCCGCATCGCTGCATCCCACAAAAAAAGGGCTCGCAACGTGTGCCACGAAATCGCAGCCTTCGCATGCACGATTCCACGAATCGGGGTCAGTAAGATCAGCTTGGACGAGCTCAAGAGGATCGCCTTCAGAAGCCCACGATTCCAGGTGGGATGCCTTGGAGGCAAGATCTCGCACAGTTCCACGAACTCGGTACCCGTTGTCCAAAAACTCGCGCACGACATGGCTCGCAACATAGCCACTGGCACCAGAGACCAGCACCAGGCCTTTGTCGTTCTTGTCCTGGCCGCCGCTGCTCATTGCGAAACGTTAAGGCAGCAGGCCACTGACCAAGCACAAAGGTTCGTCTCAGTCTACAAGATCAAAGTCTCGAGCGGCAAATTGACGTGGCTCTGACCAACGTTAATTGGTTTGGATCCGTCCCAACGTCACTCTCAAGAGAAGTGAATTGCTTGTAGAAAGCTACTGCCGAGAGGTACCTACTAAAACATGCCAAAGAAAGAAAGTTAGAAATATGTAGGCCTATATATATTTCATTTATTTTATTTAATATAATTGAAAAAAGACACGTATCAGAGCTCATAATAGCTGTCTAGATACAAGCTTGGCAGATAGAGTAATACATATGCACTCGAAAAGTAGCAAACCTACTTCGGGATGCTTCATTTGACCTAGTGTTTTATGTTTGTGCTCGAAAGCTGTTTTATGGCGCCTTCTGTAAATTGATTTCATGAACTTTTTCCTTTTCTTTTTTTAAATTTTAACATTAAAAAAGAAGAGACGAGTTTGACAAAATGTCGAGCAAATTATCTGTTCACTACTGGCTTCACACAATCCTGATTTCGATACATGAGAAATAAAAGGCACATTTTATCATCGTGAGCATGGCCTCGGACAAATTAATGTGATTAGTTAATGACTGGATTGAAGATGGGTTCGCTACTTCTTGTACAACCCTTTTAAGCACTATGGAGGCTCCCAGGACAGTCCACAAGAAAGTAAAGCAAGAAGAAAATGGTAATTCGTGCGTGTTCTAAAAATTGCATTTGTTACTCAAACATATCTACTCTTATTTATTCTAGTTTTAAGTCTGAACCGACAATATCTGGTGTCAGCAGAGGCGCGAGTTGTACTACCAAAGCATTCTGAAGGGCTTTATCCTGGCTCCAGTACATGCGTAGACGTTCAGCACGTATAAGCCGCCAAGCCTCGCGAACTTGCTCAAATGAGCCAGCCAAGAATGCATCTTGTCTAATTTTTTAAGGACAGGTTCTCACATGATTATGGCAAGCATTACTATCGTGTGAACTGAATTCAAGACACCAAGCACAAAAATGATGGCCACACGCATCGTTCCCACATTTTACAGCACAGCAGCCATCGAACTGATCGAAGCAAGTGTTGTAACTCGGACAGCACACATTCAAAATGTTGTCTTGAATGTACCGTAGATGGAGCACTGTGTCACGCGTCGAGCCCTCTGCTCCAAGAAACTCCGCGATACGTCTTTGAACTTCTTGCTCGGCCCGAATTGCTGCCTCGCTTTCTACCTTTATCCGTGCGATGAGGAGTAGGTGATTTACAGCATCTGGCGCAAGGCGAGTAATATCTCGACTCGGAATTCTACCATCACATCCAGGCTTCATGCACGCCATCGTTCCTTCGGCATCTACAAGTACATGGGCTTGAGGTTCTGTAGCTTTCCCTACCGAACTTGCTGCACAATATTTGCAAATTAAATGCCCCTTTTCACAACTGGTTCCTTCGCGATACTCTTTTTCCTCCATGCAAATGAGACATACTTTGAATGTATTATCAACTCCAAATGCACCATGCTGAAGTGCTTCGCAAGCACTTAGACGCTGACCAGGGTCTTCTGCTTTGAGAGAATTAATGAGTTCTAGCATTGCAGTGGTTGGCTCCGGGTATAAATCCTCCAACACAACGCCCACGGAGTACATATCCATGGCGGTTTGAAATGTTCCTGTGCACCCATTTTTCAGCTTAGGGGCAATGTATCGAGGCGTTGCTTGGAGAGTTGTGTAGGTAGTGGTTCGACCTGCATTTTTGATGCATTTTAGATACCGTCGAAATCGCCAAGCAATGGTGTTCCGTTGCTTGTCAGGAAAATGTTTTCTGGTTTGATGTGATAATGCACGATATTATAAGTATGTAAATCTGCAATACCAACGAGTAGACCCATAGCAAGTCGATCCCGAGTCTCTTTGCTTTCATGAGATGGTCTGTGATCTATTTGGCTAGGTCAGAGCAGTTCCCTGCACGCGATTCTTTTTCTCAAATTCTAGTGTCGCAGAGACATGGCATGCTCTAGCCCTGTGAGGCAAACGAAAGATACGCTTGTTCGGAGACAGGTGCTGATTCTGCTCAGCTCGAGCAAGCCCTGTTCAAGTGCAAAAGGCGAGGTGCAGCGAACCTGTACAAAGAACGACAGCAGGCACCAACTAAATCTAGTATTCTATCATTTTATACTTGCGTTTCGAAGCAAGGGGCTGTTCTTCTTGGGAAAACCGGCCAGAGTCCATGCACGGTGAGATGGGCTTGGCTTGGCTTCGACGCAGCAATGTTCTCGCGAAGAAGAAATATCTAAGGTCGCAGCAGCATCGAATAAATCATTATGAAAGTCTCTGCTCTAGCTCGCCTTGACGTAGTGGCGAAACCTTTGATTTGCCTGACTCGGCTTTGCTTTGAGACGTGATAAGTTGATGCTCAGAGTTGCGTGTGCCAAGTCTCCAATGGCGAGACACGGGGCAAGGTCGATCAATCCGATTGGCACTCTGAAAAGCCGCGAGGCAATAATAGCGAGGGAATGCATAGTGCTGCGACGAGCAGGTCACGAGCAGAGGGAAGAACTGGTGCCCAGGCAGCAGGAGATGAAGAAGATCATTGAAGCACGGGGCTGGGTCCAGCCTCTCGCGAAGGACTTATACCAAACAGGTTGTACCTTGATTCGAGGGGCGACTAGAGCTCTGTGCAGACGCACCCACGGCCTGGGGATTCTCAGGGAAAGTGATCGATTGACGCTTCCATGAAAGAGCAGAGTCGCAGCTAGTACGGCGCCGTGCCCATGAAAGCTTTGCTCCCTCTCTCCGGTTGCTCGCTCGAAAGAGCGCCAGTTCACAACTCTGATACCAAAACTGGGCTTGTGCCACAGAGCTGGACTTCTTGTCCCCAGGCTCCTCGTCTTTGGTTGGCAGGTTGATATTTATTTGCGTTGGCCAAGAGCGCGGGTTTGCAATGCGAGCGATGCCACAGCAGTGACTGAAACATCAGGAATTCGAAGCTCGCGAGCCCTCCGCAATTCGATCAACAATCATCGTCAAGATGTCCCTTCCGATGTCCTCGCAGTACCTCTGCATTACGTAGGTACCTCAAACCCACATTTATGGATAGATTTGCATCGCTCATTCCAGATTTGCTCACAAGCGAGATCAGCGACCCTGGCAAATGCATGTGGCGCCGACGAGTATTGTACTCCACGCAGGCGAATTGAGACAACGGGCTTACCATGGCAGGCCTCTTGCACAGATTGATGTTGATTGTCTAGTTTACGTTTTTTGGTTGTTGGTTTGTGTTAGATTAATTTTAATATTAATATTAAAGTACTTTTACTCTTTTTATTAATGCAAAGTTTTGGTTACCCACACATATATATATACATATGTTAATTCTTTTTAACTAGGTGTATTATCATGATTTAAACAGCACTCGCTCTGAAACCGAGTTAAAATCTTCAAACTTAGGTACAAATCAAGCTAAAACAGTCACTCGCTTTGTATAAAGAATACAGATTGAAGACGAAACTCAATCATTGTGCCTACCCCTAGAAGGCTGCAACTGGGACTGTCGCTTTATTTACATAAATAGCTAAATAATATATGGTAATCATAGTCAACGTTGAATTGTGCACGGTTTTCACTCGCGCAGGGTGTGCACTCGTCTGACTCAATCGAACACTGCAGGCCTAAAAGAAGGGATGGCGAGTTGTCCGGGTCCGGCTGTTTCTGCAGGCGGCGGACCAGACCTGCTAAATAGCTTCTAGCAACCCGCGCTGCCGACGAGGCCCTTGACCGACAGATATGTAGCAAGCAGGCACCAGGTATTCGCAGCCCACCCAAACAAACATCTGAGTTTCCGGGCTCGCGAAGCAGCGCGTGCACCTTGTAGAAACCTGCTATTGAAAACAGTAGTAGTGAGACCCTGACACTAAACAGCGCTGATCCATGGTCTTGCTGCACAAATCAAGAGCTTTTCCACGATCCAATGACAGTCGCGCGGCGTAATTGATCTGGCTGATGGAGGCGATGCCACCCCCTCCACGGCAATATGCATTGGCAAAGCCAAAGTGCTCATTCGCTTTAAGCTTTCCAAAAAACAGCAATGTTGAATAACCAAGACTAATCTAGTTTTGGGGTAGAAATGACTTTCAGGTAGCTAGCACGCAATTTACGCCGTCTTGTGCGTAGAATGATCGTTCAAGTATTGGAGAGGCTTGCAAAGCCCGAACTCGTGACACGGATTGGCCCGCGTGGCCGCTTGCCGCGAACCCGTAGCTGGCGTGAGGAAAGGCTTAAGATCGTACCTTAGAGACAACTGACGAGGAAGAAGGCGCGCCAGGGCGTTCAGGCCTGGTTGCCTTTCAGGGAGGGTGGTCTTCGGTGTCAAGGAAAGGGCAAAACCTAGTTCAGAATGACAATAGGAGATCCTGCGGATGACGACAAAGCAGTACTAGTGCTTCACCTTGGCGACTTTGAGGTACAAGCGGGATTTGCGGGCGAAGATGTGCCAAGGCTTTCTTTTGCAAACGTGGTAGCGAAAAATGGCGCTGATAGCCTCGTAGGCAGTGCAGCTCTCAAGTCTGGTCTAGCTATTCAGTGGGTGCAGAAGCGTGGGATTGTGGAGGACTGGCAGGCTATGGATGCAGTCCTAGAACACGTATACACAGAACTTGATATCCTGGGTCAAGAACATGCGGTTCTACTTTCGCTGAGCGCTCTGACCCCTCGGGAGCAACGACACAGGCTTGTTCAAACCCTGTTCATGACACGTGAGGTACCTTCGATTTCTTGTTACCCTACTGAAATGCTCACGTACGAGCTCAACTCTAATGATGTTTTAACTGTGCATATTGACGAGAGCTATACAACGGTCTTTCCTGTGTATGATGGTATCCCGCTTCCCGAAGGTATCGTTCGCGCGGAAATTGGTTTTCGTGACGCAGCGAGCTACTTAACATTTCTTTCCCAGGAGAGTGTTACGAGTTTAGAGATAGCACACCAGGCATTGTTACAGCACGGCCGCATCTCGGGTGATGACATCACTGCTTTGAGTGCAATTGCGCCAACACCAAGGGTCGTGGAACTTCTTGATGGCAGTAGCGAGGAGGTTCTTTTAAGCAATAGCAGCCTTGAACAAGCGTGTGCATTGGTGTTTCATCCAGGCCTTGCTGAGATTCAAGTTCCAGGTCTCGCAGAGCTAGTTTTGGAGTCGTTGTCCAAGTGCCCTGTGCTCAGCCAAACTGACCTCGCGCAGAAAATATATGTGATGGGTTCCCCATCTAGAATTCCTGGATTTGTAGATCGCCTTGACATGGAGCTGAAGGAGACATCGTGGCTTCCAAGACATTGTGTTCGCGCAACTCCCGACGGCCAATGGTCCACGTGGGTAGGAGGCTCAATTCTTGCAAGCTTGGCAGCGTTTACTAAGTTGCTGTGGATCCCGCGAGAAGAGTTCATGCAAGGAGATGCAAACGCCTCCACGGCATTGCAACGAATGATTTGGGCGAACGTTGACTCTCGGTACACCCCACCGTATAAACCTGGACTCCGTGATGTTCTAACTAACACAAGGGCACTGATGGACCTGCGTAACCCTTTGCTTTTTGATAGCATTTTCCGTCAACTGGATGAAGACATGTTGATCCCAGATATGGAAACCTTATTAGACTGGATATTTACCGATGAATTGAACATTGACCCCACAGAGCACAACATGGTTGTTCTTCATCAGGCACCATTAACAAATCGAATGGATGCTGTAGTGACGCGAATTCTTCTCGAGCATTTCCAGGCGGCCTCAGTCACACTTGTAAGCATGCCTGAGATGGTGGCCTTGGAAAAGGGCAGAACAAATGCTGTGGTGATTGACCTCGGTCATTCATCACTTCGGGTGACTCCGGTTGTTAATGGTCATATTATTCCTGAGGGCTTTCGAATCATAACTTGGGGCGGTCATCAGGCAAACGAAGACTTACAAGATTTTCTCGCTGATTCTGATGACCAAGCTTTCCTTGATGCAGCAAGCGATTGGGTCCTTGTACAGGAAATCAAGGAGCATTTATGCTTTGTTGAGTCAGTGGAAACTGCAGATGATGGCAAGACAGCCAACTTCACATTGCCAAATGGACGCTTCGTACGTTTGGAAGGGGACGAACGAACATCAGTATTCGAGCCTTTATTCATGAGCAGGTCAATGGGCGGTGTAGGACTGGCAGAGTGTATTCATGAATGCATCCTGTTATGTGAAGAAGACACTCACAGCTCACTTGCTGCAAATATACAAGTTGTTGGTGGTGGCGCAAAAATCCGGGGACTGGGATCGCGTCTGTACACTGAACTTGCAACTCTAGCTAGGGAAAACCACCTTGATCTTGACTACCACGTGCATTGCGACCCAGCCAAAGCTCGAAATGCGGCTTGGGCTGGGGCTTTGAAGTGGATAAACAAGGAGTGTGATCGAGAATTTTCTTCACTTCATCTTTCTCAAGAAGACCTTGGAGTGTCTGCTTTGCGGGACCGTAAAGTTCAAGCATATGAACCACAACCAAATACACTACTCCTAGATCTTGGGGCCTATGAGATTAAAGCAGGCTCTGCAGAGAAACGCAAGCCAGAAACTCAAATCCCATCATTAATTGGAAGTCTTCTTTATGATCTTCGAATTACAGAACAGGACCTTAATGAGCAAGCTATTCGGCATGCACAAGCAAGTCGCCGTCGCTCTTTTTGGACAGGTGCAAAGATAAATGCTCAAGGAGCATATCAGCGCCTTTCGGTTGGACCTCGTATTTCTATGAGCAAAACTCTTTCCATAGCATCGAGATTATCCATGAGGCGAGCTCCTTCGTCTGAAAGCCACTCCACAGCCCCAAGGCTGCGCTTATCGATGCGACGGGTTCCTTCATCTGAGTCTGGAAACTCCTCTGAACAGTACTATCGTTAGATACTAAGAAAGTAGTGCGATTCAAGCATTCTTCAAGTTTAATATTCATCCACTTTAGAAAAGTTTCGAAATTTGCATTTGAACTAGAAATTAAAAGGTTTGACCTGTATGTACAAATGTTATGGAATGAACCCCTAGGCTATGCAGGACATATGAATTGATAAAAAGCAGTTTGGCATCACTGAGTACGGCATGCAACTTCCAACGTAACTTGCGTTCTAACTAGTTTCATCCTTTTTTATAAATTGACTCGATGCAGAAATAAAAAAATAAAAATGATGGCGTTGTTTATACCTAAGGTTATTTGTATTTGAAAATGCTTTCCTTAGAAACATCTTGCACCAATTGCAACCTTCCAAATACGTGAACCTTTTATTTTTCCTGTTTCCTTGGTTTTGTGTTTGGTGTCATTATGATATCTTGGTGGATTCTGAAATAGAGTAGCATGCACAATTCTGGTTTACTGAAAAAATTGTCATCCGCAATATAGATCACCGCGGCTCTTAGTGTCCAGCTAGTGGCTTGTTTGCTATCGTTGATTCTGGCAGTGATTCTATGATGCATTTGTTTATCAACTGAGACAAAGATGTCAGAGGATTCCAAAGAATGACCAACATTTTTATGACCCTCGGAATCGCACAAATTTAGAAACGTAGCTGCCTCGTTTAAACGACAGGTAATCTAGCATCCAAGTTTTAAAGGCATTATAACGGCGTCATTGCAGATTGATTAAAAACCAAGATTCGCGTTCAAATTTCTTGACTTCTTTTGTCTAATTTAATATGGAACTGATTAAATTTGAATTTATTTTCGCTCACAATGATACTAATAAAATAAATAAATTGGTTGCAGTAGAATGAATCATTTTGGAAGCGCGCGCTACCTTGGAACTTCGTTCGTGGGCAATAAAGTGATGTAGCATGGTTGTTATCATATGATCGTCATTGCAAAACTAGGTGATTGCCTTTGGAAATATGCTTTCGTTTGTACAAAAATAAACCTGTTTCCATTTGATTGAAATATACGTATTCTGCTTAAAAGGCCGAAGGAATCAAAACTAAAGCGCCGAATAAGCATTACCATGCCCCCCCCCCCCCTCCCCCAAAAAAAAAACAATAAAAATAAAAATAGTCGTTCTGCCTTGGGCAGGTATTACTTGTTTTCTGTCAATAGAACTATACTACCCTTTGTGTCGTTGGTCTTCGCTTCTTTAGTTTCTGGATAGATTACATTCGATGCTCTCAGAGAACCTCGAGAGTTTGCAAAGCCCTCAATCGATTTTCGAAGCGCCGCTAAACGAGTTTTTGTGCGTCTATTTGTATTCCGTGAAACCACTTCACCGAGTCTTCGTGTAGCGCCCTCTGCCTGAGTTACTGAACTGCTGATAAGCACTACTTGTAACGGCGTTAGGGCGCGCGCCCATTCCCATACACATAGCAATATGCTAAACATGATATTTAGAAGAATCACAAGGCTAATCCAAAACATCGCACGCTGAGTGCGTGTAATCATATCGCTAATACCTTTCTCAACTACAGCTTGATGCGGAGATCTATACCTGTTAACAATGATGACATTTCTCAGCATCATGATGAATCCCTGTAGAGTCATGACAACGACAGCCAGATAAGAGACTAGAACCTGCACACAAACTGCTGCAAATGCAATAGACCAATTTGCTGCTGATGAGTCATCGCTCCGATAAAGGCCAAAAGGCAAGACAATCACAAGAACAATTTGACCAACATAAAGCACTGGAAACCCTGTGCTCTGAACAAGTTCGAATAGTCTACCCTGAGCGGAATTCGTTTGCCCAAATGTTGATCTAATACTGCTTATAAAAAACAGAGATGCATAGTGGACAAAGCAGCAAGTAATTGACCCGGTGAAAGCAAGAAGAAGGGTTTTAGGAATGTGCTTCCCAATGATCTTGTCACGCCAAATCCAGTACCCAATGCTCCCAAAGAGACTCGATGTACTAAGGATGAGCCCCATACGGTGGAATTCATATATGCGTACAAACGGATTATGTCCATGATTATGATTGTGCTTTCGAAACTCATCCATCTCATGCCGAGCTTTGTTCAGTTCAAGTCCGCGGTAAACAAAGTTAATTATAGAATGAACAATAGTTAAGAAGAGTATACCATCGCGCAACAAGCTAGGTACAACGCAGTCGACCCCAGATAGTGGCCATAAATCTCCCGTGTCAATATAGTTCGATGCACATATACATTTTCCAAGAGTCTCATTGCAAATACCGCCATAGCTGCAAGCTGGAAATGGCCAGTGAGCCTCACACGGCATCTGTTAGCTCTCAAGCAAAGGCCTGGCACCTGTTCGAAAACACTTTGGACATAGATGAGACTTTCCAAAGTTACTCGGTAGTGGGTCTTTGGATGAATAAACTGTACTCGGGCCAGATATGAGCATGTCTATGTTGGTTGTGCCCAGAAACAGTACGGACCCTACATGCTTGCTCCCAGGTAACAATAAAAAAGAGAGAGGAAGCGGTTTCCATTAAATGCGTTGGGTCATGAAACTGAGGTACAGAGGTAATGTGGTTGCTAGGTCTATTTGTTGTGTCGAAGACACAAGAAGTCCAACGGATCTATAATTTTTGCAAATCGTTCTAGTCCCGTGTTCCCTAATGTCTGACAAAAATAGTTATGTTTTATTTTTAGAGATAAAGTATCAGATACCCACAATAAATAGCCTCATCTAAAAGTATAAAGTCTCGCACAAGGAAAGGGATATATAATATCGTCTTTAATAAAAAAATCTCCCCAGAAATTAATCAAAAGCAAGCTGTAGCCAGACAAACCTCATAACTTTATCATCAAATCCGCTATATTCAGTGATTTTTGGCCTCGGTAATAATGACTTACTTCAGGATGTTTAAAATACTTACGAAGGCTTGAAATAAAATTTAGCGATCCAGCTTTTGGGAAAGGTCGCTTTGTTATGTGGATAAAGGTATGCTAAGATATGGATAATCACACAATTTATGTAAATGCAACTTTAGTTTGGGCAAATAAAACACTATTTTCAAGGAAAAACTAAAATTTTGACCTCTAAACAAAAACAATAAAAAGTTGAGAATTCACCTGAATTTACACTCCATCAGCGCATTCTAAACACCTAGTATCTTTCTTAGGCCTTCCGTCCGTGTGAACCTTAAGGGTTTTACACCTCATTGCATTCCGCTCGATCTTACCCTGCATGTAGAAATTGAGCCACTATGATAGAACTTATGATTGCTAAAAGTATTCAAGTCATCATTTTTTGCGGTACTACTTTTGTGAGCTTTCAAAGCAACAACCACTCTGCACGTTCATGGGTATTGAGTTCCTATCAAACCCCACTAAATATCTGGTATCATTTAAGTAGAGTACCTTATCATCTTGATTTTGAAGCTTTTCATCTTGGGTTCTATCGTTCTATTACCATGACACTGAAATATCATTGTAATTGAAGACCTCCGTAAGGATTACACTTTATTGAAAGAACTATGATTCAGGCAAAACTCCAGAAGACTTAGAACCTAAAGCAGACCTCGGAAGGACTGTAGCAGGCGACTGATTTGAACGTAACCTATTAATTGAAAGGTACGGATTATTTTTCGGCATCTTGTTGATAGTATTTCGCACAACAACCCTTGCTAGCAACTGTGATATTGCATCACTGGCTGTGACGGAGAAATTAATGTTTATAACGGAGAGAATTATAAAGCTCCGTGCCCAAGGCCAAAAGCAGATGGCCACGCTAATGCTAAAAATAGAAACCAACGTTTGTCCGATGATCAACTTGACTGTGCGTGCGCGCTTCATCAGTGTTTGAAGCCTGTTGATCAATGACATGGTGCTTCGGTCGTCTGAGGTTGTCTGGTTGCTGTGTTCAATGACCTTTTGAACAGTAGATATGAACCCTTCGATAGAGAAAAGCAAAATACAACCTTCAGTAAGAACCATATAAACACATGATACAGCAAAATAGAGCGCCCATCTCTCATCCTGAGAACTGCTCTTGCTAAAATACATTCCGAATGGACACACAATCGAACTGTATATGACCCCCATGTATGTAAAAAACACACTATAGCGTGTAACAAACACGAAGTGCCAGTCTTTCTTCTCTGGAGAAAGAGCGCCCAATAAAATTTCTACACTCTCTATACAAAAGTTGGCAACATAATGAATTTCAAAGCATGTTACATGAACAGAAAACGTGAATAACAATGTTTTCAGAAAATGCTTACCAAGGGAATCTTCGCGCCAAATCCAACTCCACAAGCTCATGGCTACACACGTTAAAGACATAAAGAACCCCACTGCGTGGTAGCGGAAAATTCGATCATTCGGGTTTTTCCCACTACCACGGTAGTTGTCTTTTGCCTTCTTCGCTCTGTGCAATTCCCAGATACGAAACATTAGACTGAACAGAGCAATGGCAATGGTTATTACGAGAAGACCGTCTCGTAGATATCTTGGAACAACACAATTGATGCCTTGCGTAGGCCAAAAGTCGCCTCTATCGACGAATTTATATGTGCAAATACATTCTCCTGATGTTTCATTGCAGTACCCTCCATAGCTGCAAGCTTCGAATGGCCAACGGGCTTCACACGGTGCCATGGCCGCAAGTCAGTCGTGTCTTGTCGAGACTTAATTTTGCATGGGTAACTCTGTAGTAGTCGTCCACGGTTTGACTATATGTCTGATCGGGATCTGCTTTTGGTAAACTGCTAATTATAATAGCGATAATATGCATGAAAATTTCACTAACATGGAAACGGATTAATTAATAGAACACAATAATATATAAAACTTTAATAAAAATATGTCTAGGAGTTTATAATGAAAGGTTAACATATTGGGCAGAAAGCAACGATTAATCTTCCTTGAGCAGGGGTACTTATCTGAACATATCTACTGTGTTTTCATACATGGAAGGGCGATATCACAGCTACATGTTCTATTTTACTGTACATCAGAACATGAAAATGTACACCTTTCTATTGCTCGGTGTGCAAACTTGACTTTTTACCCAAGTTAAGGATCGATAAGAGGAGCGCCTTTGAATACTGGTGGAAGATGTTTTCTTCCTCAAGCTCTCGGGTGTTGCTGCCTCTTTTGAACTCCTTTAGTAAAAGTAACACAAGCGAGAGGAACCAAGGAAGCGTTGAAAGGTACAACATTCAGACTTATGCTTCCTTATTCTTTTGAAAGCATCTCGAGAGCGTAGCGTAACCACTTAAACAAAAAAAGGAATGCTGGTAGATACCTTGGTGTACGATACTCAAGCAAAATCCGAAAAATGAAATTGGTATGGCCTCCAGAACTTCATTGTGTAGTGAAAGGAGAAAAGACACATAAAGAAGTATTTGATTCAAAGTTCTCAAGTATCCATTCTCACAAATTATATGCACGAGGAGGAGAATAAATAAAGCAGGAATTTAATATAAATCTAGAATTTGGTTACCTGGGAGCTCACTGGTACATTCGAATGAAAGCTGCAGTTTTCCTAACATTATTCGCAGTAGGTATTTGAGAAAGTTTAATAGCAGGGCATGCCATCAAGCGCTTTCTATGGAGCGTCCTTCCAAGGCTTTACTTTGTAGTCATAGCACAATTTTAAAAGCGGCCATTTCTCATATCTCTCAAGACAGAGCCGGAGTTGCTTGTGAGGAATATTGCGCACTTGCTTCAGGGTGAACCGTGGCGGAAGTAGAATTCGTTTGAGAGCTTCTCACGCCTGCTTTTCGATACTGGACACCATTTCTATTTGTATTTCTTTTCATAACAGAATTTTGAGCTACTACTCTTCCAAGTAGCCGAGACGCTCCCTCACTAGTACTTACTGAGAAGTTAAGAATGACAACTTCAAGGCTAATGAAGCTGCGTGCCCAAGGCCAAATGCAAAACGCCAGATTGAACATGAGAGTAGACAACAACAGGCGTCGAAGAACAACCTTAACTTTAAGCGACCGTTGTATTAGCTCTTCTAATTTTTGAACTATTTCCTCGGTCTTTTCTTGTGCTTTCGACACAGTGGATTTGCTCTGACTAATGACCTCGCGCAAGGTTGCTATAAAGCCTTCAATTGACAATAAAAGTATAACACCATTAATAATTGTGACATATACAGCGACACTGGAAAATAAAAGCGCCCAGAATTCCAAGTTCGAATCGCTATCACTAAAGTACAACCCAAATGGACATATGATAGAACTCATGATTACTCCAGAGTAACTAAAAATCATGCTGTAATGTGTCACAAACTTAAGCAAGGGGTTTTGACTTGTCGGGCATAGATTACCTAACATGAGATGAATACTGTCTATGCAGAAGTTGGCAGCATAATGAATCGCAAACCAAGTCACATGGACTGCAATAGTAAACAAAATAGTTTTAGGCAAATGCAAACCAATGATCTGATCCCGCCAGAACCAGCTTCCTAGGCTCATTGCGACACAGGTTATTGACATCAAAAGTCCAGAGCAGTGAAAATAGAAAATACGAGATTGTGGATTTTTGTGACTGCCCTGAAAGCAATCTTTAGCCTTTTTTGCACGGTACAGCTCTCGTATTCTCAGAATAAAATTGATTACTGAAACTGCAATGGATGCAAAAATAAATCCATTTCGCAAGCGTATCGGCACAACACAATCCGCACCTATAGTAGGCCAGAAATCACCTACATCGACAAAATCTTCAGTACATACACATCTTTTTAGAGTTTGGTTGCAAATACCTCCATAGCTACAAGCTGAGAAAGGCCAGCGTGCTTCGCAGGCCATCCAGGTAGAAAAAAACACGAATCACTTCCGTGAGACTCAATTGTACATGTTTTACCATGCTCGACGGGTGTTGATATCCGTCTATGGTCTCATGTCTAGAATGCTCAGAACATCACAAGACTAGATTTTGCCGTTCAATCAATTGTGAGTTTTTCTTGGAACCTGTTCATTATTCTTTTAACGGAACCTTTGCCTTTCAAACCGGTTTAATCATTATTTCATTTCTATAGGGTATATTTTTATTTTTAGCTTTTAATTGATACTTTTTCATAGTCGTGCGAGGAAATCCCGCCATCTACTGAAGGGCGCCTTTTGTTTTAACTTTCCAGGAAGTGATTATATTACGGTCGCGGTCGCTTAAAGATTCAAAGTTTAAATACGAGGGAACAATCGCACTAGCTACAGAGTACTGTAACCATGCTTTGACATTCTCGCAAGTGAAGGCAACTCTCATAAAAAGTCTAAGTAGAGTACAGCAGTTTATTAATCAAAGGAAGTCCATGACTAGGTACGGAATAGTCAAGTATTAATGTTTCTTTAGGATAAAATTTTAATTTAAAGAATAAACTACTTTTACATAAATAAATTGGGTATACCAACTTTTTGATAATGCCCTTTATTTACAGCTCTGTTTTTGAAACCACATAGAGCAAATCCTGAAATGTGGATAAATCAGGGTTTAGGGTATAATGGTGGATAAGGATAGTTATACATGCGTTCCTTTATAGCTAGAGTTGATCTATTCTACACTTTAGAATAAAGGTAAAGATGTCAAGACAACCCTCCCACATGTAGTTAGATACATAGGCAAATACTTTTCGAAAGAGAAAGATGTATACCTAGAATCGTGGAATATAGATAGGCAAAGGAATTCTGTTCATTTATGACCAAACTTTTGTGAATCTGAAAGGCGACGGGCCATATTGGACTTTCTGTTTTAGAATCTTGTAAGTTTCGTAGCTTCTTTAGATTTTTATTCTTTTTATCAAAGTGTCTGTAACAAGTATAGTTCATTTTGTTGAACATGGGCTCATACCTTCTTTCCATTTTGCGAAGAAGTGGCTAGCAGGCTGAATTATGACGAGTCATTTGTATTTTTATTGCAAGTTGAAAATTCAGCTGCAGATTCTTTTGAGTCTTGATTTCCCTTCAAACTAATCTGTTCCAAGGCGTGGTTCGCTGGCAAAACATATTGTTCCTTTGGTTGAACGCGGACTAAAGCAGTTTTCATTCTGCACAGTGGGGACTGAGAAATTGTGCTCCGGGATGGGAAACTATGAGTTTGACGTGTGGTCGAACTGTGGAATTCAGATACCTGTGAGTTTCGGACCACGAGGGTTCTTATGGAATCTCTGAACACCGAAATCTTGCTCGAAATTTTGGTTAAGGTCGTTGTGTTTGCGATACCTTGACCAAGCTTGCAGTTGGCAATATCGCATATACTGAGAGAAAGACAAAACATGGTTGGTTCAAGAACAATAAATGGCCGAGCCCAAGGCCAGACGCAAATAATAAAACAAATTGAAATATTGAGTACAACAAATCGCTGCGTCCACAACTTTGCACTCTTGGCCCTCTCGATAAGACCGGTAAGTTTAACTGCAAAGGGATCTTGCTTACGACCCTGCTTTTGTGACTGATATCTACTTCTTAAAACTGCTTCATGAAGCGTTTGAATAAGACCTTGAAATGTTAGCAAAAGCACGATAGCAAATGATATTGACAGATACAATGCAAACGCTGTGATGATAATATCCCATTTTTCGAAGGACCCGTCTGTACTGTGAAATATACCAATAGGGCATACTATGGATATTATGAATTGCCCTGGAAATGTGAAGGCTGGACTATATCTTTTCACGAATAAAAGGAATTTATGTTGATTTCCAGGACGAAGCGTCCCGAGAATAATTGCAACACTATCAATGCAGAACTTTGCTGTATAGTGAGCTGTAAACCAGAGTATGAAGCCAGATATTGCGAAGAAAATAGTTTTTGGAATATGTCTTCCGATCAAATCATTACGCCACGTCCAATACCCAACGCTCGTAATAATACCAGACAGGCTTGTGACTAACCCAAGCTGATGAAACCTAAGAATACGTAGAAATGGATTTTTGCTACCCCCACGAAACTCAGAAAAAGATAGATGGGCTTTATATAGCTCTATCAATCTTGTCCAGAGGCTGCCCAAAGAGGTCAGAATTGAAAGAACAATCAAGACATCACGAAACAACCATGGTAAAACACAATCTTGGCCAGGTTCTGTCCAAAAGTCACCAGTGTCCATAAACCACTCCGTACAGACACACGTATTAAGCGTCACGTTGCAGGTTCCACCATAGCTACATGCTGCGAAAGGCCATTTTGCCTTGCAGCTCATTGACCTATCCAGGGTACTTGAAGCATTGAATGCGGCGGTGTTAACAAGCTGGTCTCATGTCAATTGCCTACCCACATACGTTAAGGTTTTAGTTGGTTGGAAAAATACAATTAAAGAATAAGGAACTAGAATTATCAAGTCAAATTGTGTACTGGCAGGTCACTCATTGCCAACATGGTAACCGGGAAATGTATCTCAACGGTACCTTTTTTTTTAAAATCAAATTTTTTATACATATATATATATCCTAAAGTTTACGATATACCTGTTTTTTGAGTGGAAATATAACAAGAAAGAGAAAAGTTGCACAACTTGTATGTTAGACCTTGAAAAAATAAGTTAATGGTACAAGCTCATATAGTTCTACGTTACATAAGTGAGGCGAAGTAAATAAAGGCCGAAAGGGTGATTGTGCTAGAAATACACAATAATAACAATATCATATTATGTGGTTTAGTAAATGTGGACTAGGAAATAGGTAACATCTTTATTTTTTTAAATATATATAGAAATAAATATTTCCAATGTAAGTCGCAAAATTCAAAACCAAAACTCAACTATTGTTATTGTTTGGTTGGTTGAAGTCAACACAAGTAAAAAACGTGGCTGGCTTTCCCCCATGCGACAACTGTTTCTGAGGATCCGGGAAGAAAAATGACTATACATAACTTCAACCAAAATTAAAATAAATTTGTTTACTTTCAAAATATTCAATTCTTTAGTATTCAACAAATGGCGAGCCAGAACAGTCAATGCAAAGGTCTATGGAGCTTTGAATCGCCAAAATGCGTGACTCGATACGCAATCTGGTGTTAATGTTTGGTATCATGCGGTGTAGACTCTTGTATTGATGTATTGATTGGGGCCACCGAGATGGTTGTGGAACTGCGTCCCTCGGCAGATTTCTTCTGCCTATGAAAGAAAAATGATGATGTGGGTGTCGAAAAATAACCTCCCATAGCAGAAACTCGAACAAGTCGGAATTTCCGAGCTGCCCGTGCAGAAACAACCTTCCCCAGCTCTCGTGCGATGCTTTCTCCTGCAACGCCACTGCAATGCAAGATAACAACTTGCAACACCATGAAATTTCTTGCCCATGGCCAGGCCAAAACTGCTATGTAGAATCCTACGTTTGTCGAAATAACAACATAGAGGACAACTTTTGCAAGCCACGCATTTTTTCGAATATGTTCGAGCTTATGACGCATGTCATCCTCAACAGAATTTCCATTTTCCAGAACATCGTTAATCACCTCGATGAAACCCTGCGCGGCTGTAAACAACAGAATAGCAACTAGTAGCATCGTGTAGATCATAAACGCGGCAAATACAGAAAGCCATATTTGCGATTTTGTAAAATAAATTGCCCAGGGTATAATTCCGTGCACAAAACAGACTCCAATCCACATCAAAGGCAACAAGTATGATCGTATACGCTCCATGTAGCGACTTCGTGTCTTGCTACGAACCCCCATAATGATGGATATATTTTGCAAGAAGAAACTTGATACATATTGAAGATAGCGCCACACAATAAAGCCAATAACACAATGTAAAGTAGTCTTTGCAATATTCTTTCCTACAGCTTCATTTCTTAAGATCCAATATGCCACTGAGTTCACGAGGAGTGCCAAGCTCACTACGAGACCCCAACTGTGATAAACTAAAGTCCTCGCAAAGGGATTTACTGCCTTCCCTTGGAACCGAGCTTTCAAACGATAGGTTTTGGTCACTTCGAATATTCTCAGTATAATGTTAGTGATTGAGCAAATGAGAACAGTTAAGAGAATTGTTTCTAAAAGCGCTCGAGGTACAGCACAGTCTTGCCCATCGTCGATAATAAGATCTCCTGATGAGATATACTGATGCGAGCATACACATTTGCCCAATGTCTCATTGCAAACGCCACCATAGCTGCAAGCCGAGAATGGCCAGTGTTCCGAGCAAGCCATTTATTGATTATCTATATAGGCAAAAACACCAATCCAATCCTTTATGAAGAGCTGCATTTAGGATTAGGTGTTTGCTTTTCCGCCGCAACCAAAAGAATCAGGATCAAGGAATAAACTCCATACAGTTTGAGAGTGTCGTTCTTGGTAGGGAACTTCACTAAGTCAGGCTTGAAAGATATTATGATGACGTTCATGTTTGATAGATGGTGAGGAACAACTTGAAGAACCAAAATGGCTCGCAGTCATTAGAGTAATTTTGTAACAAAACTTATTTCGATGCCCCAATCTCGAGCTGCTTTGACTAGTGGCTACTGAGACTTTTACTGATGTAAGGGCACAAAGGTATTAGATGCAACGGATAAATCAAGTATTGGGCCACCACCGAAACTGTGATTATGTCCGAGCGCGAGGAAGTGGTATATTCTTAGGACAGCGAACCAAGTATTACGAGCTTGACTATTTTGTTAATATTTTATACCCCTTCTGCTCTATGGTTGCACTTTGAGCGAATAATCGATCCGTTGCGCTGACCCCTAAACTGTTGTCACGTTGAGGGCCGAATTAAATTTGGTTCGGTTGAATGTGCGTGTTGATGTCGACGATACCTCGGATAGTTGACAAGGATTGTTGCGAGCAAGTTTATTTCGAAAGTAAATGAAGGGTCTTGTGACTTTTTTTTTTTGTTTTGTACCAGAAAAAATATGAATGAATAATTAAAAAAGAGTATTCTATTCATTCTCTGTTAGAACTTTTCTTCAGGAGATACACACCTTGTCTTTATTGCCGTTTCAACACTTCGCTCAAGTGTAGCTTTCCTTGTGAAAAGGGTTTCGTGGCAGTATGTGTCACTGTTTCAGTAGTTTCAAATCTCGCAAAGTGCTGACATTTTATCGCTTTCGAACTTCTTGAGAGTATTACTTTGAAAACTAAATTTATATGAAGCTGCATCCTTTCTCCTATACTGGATGTTGCGGCAAGCTATACAGTTATTGAGTTTAATTGAGTACTGGTCTAGAAACAAGTTTACACATAGACTTCATTACCGGGGAAATGTTCTGATTCACGATGCCATCAGTGTCGTTTTAACGTTTGGGTATCTTCATCGTTAAAGTTTGCTTGACCTCTTTTATTGATTTTCATAGTGCTCAAACTCTTCAAAGACTGCGCGGTGCGCTCGGGTCACTTGAGCAAAGGTGTACTATTGCTCTACTTTGTTCTCACAGGAAAGCCTTCTTCGAGCAACGTTAGGTACCCTTGCGCAACGTAGTGCAAAAGTTACAATAAGAGAGCATAGTCCTTTTCTACTGTTCTTTCGACTGCCACAGGATATGAAAAACCTCAATTGCTTGGAATGCCTCGAGCTTAACCTTGGTCCTTAAGTCAGAATGAGACCTGTCTGTATTTGCTTTTCTTTTCATTTGAACGTAAAGAACTCAAATATTTCAAACAAAGAAAAATGCTACCTGAAAGCCATTTCTATATGCACAGGCATTCCACGCATGTGCAGATTGCGCCAACGGCAGATCATGGATGGACTAGGCAGTCTCTGTTTGAGAGACTTCGCATCGGTGTTTAGAGACGTTTCGAACACACTTTATCAATCAACCAGTACTTTCCCAGACATTTTAACTACAAAAAGGAGAAACCAGCTCTCAAAACCCGTACCTGGGAAGTACCAGCTCTTCATCCGGTCCATAAGAAACCTACCCCTTTTACCGTAGCCTTTCCATTTTGCCTTTCGCATACGTCTTAACATTGAATCAGACTCAGTGTGCGCGATTGAAATGCAATTTATGCCTGAAATTAGCTCTTTCGAAGAATGCGCTCCCGAGAGGGTCACTGAGCACAGAGACGATGGCTCAGATGTACTGCAGAAAGCAGGAGGGTGAGGAAAGCAGTATACGATCATTACTTTGATCTAAGCCCCGATCCACAGTGATGACTTCGAAAGTTTTCTATTTGAGAGGTGAGAACATTCCCATCGCGTTAAATGCGCTGCGGCTCAGATGTAGTGCAGAAAGCAGGAGGGTGAGGAAAGCAGTATACGATCATTGCTTTGATCCAAGCCCCGATCCACAGTGATGACTTCGAAAGGTTTCTATTTGAGAGGTGAGAACATTCCCTTCGTTGGTCAAATGGGCTGCGCATTTAACCCGATGGGTGTAGCATAGCATGCTGTGATAGATGGCTGATTCAGGGTGTGGGTCGTTTGTTCTGACGAGCCATTAGTAAGTGCATTCGATCCAGGCGAATCCCTTTCCGCATTTTTTCATCATCAAAGGCAATTGCTGCGAGATAGAAATTCAACACCAGCAAAGTAAAGCATCTGACATTTTAAAGTATTTTTTAAAAGAAAGAAATTAAAAGGAAAGATTCACTTTGCTTATTTATTTCCCGGAATGCGGGCTTTACACATTGGCCGTCCTCTCCGTTATGGACTTCGTGATCTCTGCTGTTGCTGAATCTCGAACTGCATTGCCCAGCTCTGTTTCCAAAGAGCAACAAAGAAGGTCAAAGAAACTTGCCAAATCACACCCTAAGAGATACTCATCTGCATCCGACCCCTTCAGATCTTTCTTCAGTTTATCAACATAGACCATCGCTTTGCTTCCAGCTACAAACATATCTATCAAATACGACAACGTCTACTCGCTCTGGAGAACCTCTTCAACTTCCCTTTGCGTAAAGTTGCCTTTGTCCAAGTTTTTGGTGAACGACTTATATAGTGCTAATCCTTTCTAACTTTTGGGTTGTCTCTGCTTGCGTAGAATCCAGCTCGCTCTCAGTTTCAGCTCGAGTTCTTCTTGTACGGCCTCCAGTTCGTCCATACCCGAAACTTGACGTAGAACACCGATCAGACCGCCTATCGTGTCTTGTATCTGGTTTAATCTTTGAATCTGTCTCTCTAGTATCGATTCACTCCCCTTTCTGACTACATCAATGTACCCTTTCACTTCTTCCTCACTTACCTCATTATCTTCGAGCCATGACGCATAGATTGTAGCAATTCTGTACATGTTCGCGGCATTTAGAAGTCGGGGCATAAAATCCTGACCTTCATCATGCTCTCCAAGACCATCAGCAGGGCCAAGCAGAACAGGTATGTCTATCATTGACTTCTCTGGTGAAAGCCAGAACGTAGTGCTCTGATCATAATCGCCCAAATCATCCAATGAAATCGTTTTCTTACCCTCAGGTTTGTTTTTGTCGCGTCTTCTCAATAGTCTTCGGAATTTTCCTATGTTCAGGGTAGCGATTTGGTGTAGCTCAATTCGAACCTTCGTCTCGTCTGCGAGTAGGCTCTTCTCCTTTCTTGGTGCAGCAGGGTAAGTTCGTTCAAGCTCAAGGTTTTCGAAAGTGCCGTCTTCATACTCGTGCTCAACTGCGCAAGAGAATAGGGCTGGCTTCTTGCTGCCCCCTACATCCAGCAGAGCATTTTACGGTCAAAGTCATCGCCAATACCATAGATACTAACTCGCACTTTGAGACCTTCAACTCCTTGCAACAACAAATGAATTGACAACGCCTTTACCAGGGTTGATATTGCCATAACGAAGAATCATGATTGACGCTGGTGCCTATTTTTCCTTATCAAGCTTTTTAAGTTTACTCACGGCGCGTTGCAGTAGTTGTTTTCAGGTATGTGCGAGTGACACTTTTGGTTGGCGGCAAACCGGAAGCAATGCTGCTACGGGACTCGGAGCTTTCTGTCTGAATAGAGGTACTGATTAAAGCACAGGCATTCCCAATATGGCGAATGACCTGGTTCGGATGTAACTGCGATTATCTGATCATTCATATGTAAAATTGGGAAATTAATTTAAACCCAACCAGAATCACTGATAATTCTGTTTCTTTTTTTTTTTTTTTTTTTTTTTTTTTTTTTTTTTTTTTTTTTTCAAATAAATAAATAATTATCATTATTATTCTTAAATAATGAACATTGAACTTGGCCAAACCGATGCTTCCAATTATCACACCATTACACACATTTGCCTAAATTTTGAGGGATTTAATACCAGCTCAGGGGGTGCACACGATCCAAACCAGTACTTCCAGCCGACATCGCTGCGTGCCTGATTGTGTCGACTGTTTATTAGCGTTTCCGCCCGAAATCAATTACCCCGAAACGCGCCCGGTTTTGAAAATCTTGACTTTTCTCATGCCCCTTGAAATATTCATTTTTAGAACTATTGAATAGCGTAATGAGCTCTTAGCGCTCTTGATCTTAAAAATATAACCGCAGTTTCCGCAAGACTCGAGAACCTCCGGGTGCGCGCGTCCTAACCAAAGTGTAATTTTGTTTTTCTCCGTTTCTTCTCTTTTTCTTCTTAATATAAAAAGAAATGTTTTAAATTTTAAACTTTGAGAAAATACTCGGGAGTAAGAGGCTTTTTGCATTGAAAATGCAGGAGTCTGAACAAACCTTCATGATTACTCTTTTTTTACAGAAAGTAGAAACATATTCTTATAACAAATAGATTATATTATGATCGCAAATAACCACCAGACTACCAAGCAAGCGCGTGCACAAGGACTGCATGGATAAGACTGATGAAGCTTTTGAAGAGGAACTGAGTTGTTTCTGTGCAGTCGTGAGGAAAAAGAGGGTGAAAATACACTATTAGAGTATACTAAATTGACGATTTGTAGAGGCGAGTTTAACCCGGCAATAGAATTGTTAGGAATAGAATTGGTAGAAATACATCATACGTCCTAGAACATTTAAAGAATGAAGTGCCATCTCCCCACTTTAAGGCTCGTTTAAAACGCCACGGGTCCTCACCTCGGGATTGACGAGCTTACAATGTGTCCTTGTCTGGCCATTTCTTAAACTCAAACTACGTTGAATGTAGCTTCTGCAGATTTTGCAAAAAGGCGAGCACCTAGACGCACGTTTATGCTTTAAGTCGTCAAGTCATTTCTTGTTCTTTTTCTTAACTTATTTGTGCTAGACTCTTAGAAAATTCTGTCGATTTAAATTCTATTATTATTACTATTTGTATATTTATATTTACAATTTATTATATAATTTAAAAGGTAGTAGGAGCTACAACATAACTACAATGCTGACTAACCATCGACCCCATCAACAAACTGTCTAATATAGCCAAATTAGAAAACCGAATGATCAAATCTGGACCAAAACTGAAACTTTAAGATCAAGCTAGATCCTGAAACACTAAAGATCGTCATGAATACCTGGCTTTAATTGATTTTATGTCTGCAAGCGATTACAGCTTCTAACAAAAGGAAAAAAAAACAAAAAAAAACATGTGCTAGAGTAGACTAGTAGTAATATAATGTGCGTGTTCGACCGCTTACCTGAATGTTGCTAACAAAGAGCACTTGTCTTACAAAATTGACATAGATTCTGGGAATCTGTAGAGTGCGCAACCATTTTTTTTTAATACCACGCGCACCATTTGAAGATATCCATAACAATTACTACTAAGACCATCAATTAGTTTGATCTACTATCACCTGGTGCCGTCGACCTCAAGAAATCACCAATATCAATCGTGCTAAGTCAAAAACCATATGATAAAAGCACGTATCTTAGTTTACCTATCGGTAGCCAAGTATCTGTTTTCTTACCTTTCTATTCTAATACTTTCTTTTTTAAAACTAGCATAGGCCCTTCTTAAAAACTCGTCATTTTAGTTAGAGTTTTTTTAAGAAAAGGAAAATATGTCTATTAAAAGACATTATTCCTATTTGGGGTTCTTAACTTTTCAACCAACCAAGTTTACACTAATTAATATCAGAAAAACTTTCTACCCTGTATTACTCAGTAATATCGTAGTCCAACTATTAGTTTTGAATGCTATTTGAAAAGTTCTATACTTATTCTATTAGTAGTCTGTCAAAACTTTTACTTGGGTTGAAATACCTCACGCAAGTGCAAAGCTGCAGCAGAACTCCTTGACGACGGGCGAGCCCAGTCCGGGAATTGACGAGATCGTATCTGATAAAGCAAGGCTGTGAACATGCCACGAACGGAAGCCTTTGCGAAGGACATATTCTTATCCTATGCGTGGGGACCAAACAGCGAACATCAGAAGTTTGTCTGCATGGTTTATGAAGAACTTACCAAGCTAAACCTTGATGTTTGGCAAGATATGAACGACCTAATGGTTGGCGGCGGCCTTGATAAACAAATTGCCAAGGGCATCAACAGCAGCGAGTATATTGTAATTTTCATCACAACGGAATACCAACAAAAGTTGGATGACGAAGGTAGCTTTCAAAATTGTTCATTTGAATTTAATGTGATCCTGACACATTGCTCGCCAAAAAAAGTCTTTCCTATTGTGCAAGATCCGATAATGAATGATCAAAAAAATTGGGGCCTCAAGCTCCTTCGATTGGCGCCATTGTTGCACTATTCTATAGATCAGGAGAATCAAGACGACGCCAGAAAAGCCGCGCAATATATCTTCGATGCAATTAGGAAAGAACGTGAAGCAGGAATTAAAAGTGATGCTGGAGCCTCACTTCTGATAGGGTTGGATGAATCCACAAACTTGGCCAGAATTAAGGACCTTTATCACAAATTTATCGAGGATACTCGAACGTGGCTCTTTCATGCTGTTAAAACATGGGCTTCAAAACCTTTTTCAAACTCTCTACTCATCTCGGGAGATAAAGGAATGGGGAAATCTGTGTTCTTGGCTGCCCTCTGCGGCATCGGCGAATTCTTCAATCCAGACAAAATTGCGCAATGTCTAGATTCAAAATCATTTTCAAACTGGGAACGTGACTCCCAACACGCACCCCGGCGTCTATCGTTACGTCGCCTCTCCCAGAAAATGAAGGAAATATTCTCAAAGTCTGAATCAAGAATTCTAGTCGCTGCAGCATTTTTTGTCCCAGAAGAAGCAGAGTCCCATGGGCGCACCTCAAATAAGTCTGCGAAATTTGTTTTGCTAAGCATTGCCAAACAACTACAGAAGTCTGTGCAAACTTGCTGTAATCAAATAACAGCGGTATCAGAAACATTCACAAACTTTTCCGAGCTAGAGAGCGTCGCACTAGATGTTATCTTCACTGAATTTATTGTTAAGCCACTAGGAAGCGTTAAAAGTGAACACAATGTTGTGGTCATTATTGATGGCTTTGACTTCATCACTGAAGGAAAAGATGACCTTCAACGACTTTTAAATGATTGGAACGAAAGGCTGCCCGAATGGGTTGGCCTCATTCTGTCTAGTCAGAGACAAGATATCTTGTCAAATTCTCTAGTTCATCTTCTAGACCCGCAATTACCCAACAATGACCAAGATGTCAAACAGGTCGCAAAAATTAGACTCGAAGAGAAATATCCCAATACCCAGCCCCTTGACGAATGGATAGCCTTGACACTGCGAAAAAGTGGGGGGAACATGGGTGAAGCCAGCAACTTTGTTACTCAGAATGACTTTGATACGACATCTCTACCAAACGAACCAGAACATTCACGATCACCTCAGGAAATCTACGAGTCATGTTTAAGGGATAATTTTCTAAATGAAAACAGTGCGGACGGGAATAAGCGCAAGAACTTCTTGTGTGCTTTGTGTGTAGCACGCGAGTCAATTCCATTTGATATTGTAAAAACTCTTCTACATGTGGCATATACAGAAGACATACAAGTTGTTATTGATTCCTCCCAAGGAATTTTGGAACGCACAAGCCTTGAGACGGTCAAATTGGGAGACTTCATGCGAATCAAAAGTATTTTACGGGAGGACCTAAGGCCAATTTTGGCAAAGGGCCATGCGCTTTTAGCTGAGCTTTGTCAAGATAGGGTATCAACGTGTCTCTTTAGCGCTAAACATGCAATATACCATCTGCTTGAGGCAAATCGATTGGAAGATCTCGCCAGATACCTAGTAGATTATGACAAGATCTATGGGGCGATTGTGCAACAGGGTGTAGATGTCACACTGTGGAACAAAGACCTTGAACAATATCGCTCTATTGCTCCAAAGGAACACTCTGCTGCGATCACAACAATTGATTTTCTTGTGCAAAATACTGACGCACTTATTTTCGACTCTCGTCAACTTCGGACCCAAATTCTTTGTCGGATGTCGAAAGAGCATCCTTTATACACAGGTGCAGAAGGCCAGCACAGCCTTTCCTATGATGAACTTATGCCAGTTAGTTCAACCACCCAGGGCTCCTTTCTGTACACTTTAAGCGGAAAGCATCACGATGGTGTAACGGGTCTTGCAGCTGCGGCCAACCTTTTTATTTCCTTATCGGAAGATGACGAGCAGGTCAATGCGTGGAATATCTACACTGGTGAGAAACTCTTCCACCTTGAGATCGATATGATACCAACATGCTTAGCTATGTGTTCTTCAGAAAGCAATGGGGAAGTCGCATTTGCATGTGCGTTTAGCGGTGAAGAAGGTCGGCTAATCCGTGTTTACACACCAACAGAATTAAACCAGAAGGAGTTTCCTAGCAGGCATGACATGGATATCACATGTATGGCAATGGATTCAAAATATCTGGTGAGTGGATCATTAGACGGCTGTGTAACTCTATGGGATCACTCAAGTGAGGACCACAAGCCCCGAAGAGAATTTGATACAAAAAAAATTATTGTTGGTGTAGCAATGACTTCAAAGTCGATATTTGTAGCCACCGAAGATTTTCAGATTCTTAGCTGGGACCTTCACCAGAGTGATTCGGAATGCTGCACAAGGGTGTTGCAAGGTTTGGGATCTGCGGTGTGTACTGCATTTGTTATGTATGGTGAAAGTTTAATCATTGTGGGGAATGAGAAAGGAGAAATTTCTGTGTGGAAAATCGAGGACCAGAGTGATGATACTTCAAGCAAATCGTCGAATCAGACTGCTTCTGCTCATCGCATTTCGCAGGAAGGCGAGCTTCTACATTTAGGTCGTATTTCATCCCTCTCTATTCGTGAATTTAGAACGAAACTTTTCCTACTAAGTGGATCAGAAGATGGAACTGTTTGCAGCTGGGACCTTACAGATCTTGAGGCAATCAAGTGCACTGGACTCGTAGAAAGTAACTTAGCTGTAACGAGTGTTGCGCTAAGTCCAAAGGAGCGAAGTGTTATTGGATACGAAAATGGCCAGCTTCGAGTAGGACGGCTTTCTATGTTGCCCTTGGGTAGAGATGACAATATCAGTCGTCACGTAGCACCATCCTCGTGCCTTGCACTAGCTCCTGAGTATATTTTGAGTGGGGATTGCAAAGGAGGCATACGAGTCTGGGAGCGTTCCAAAGGAGAAGAAAAAGCAGAGATGTGTATCGTCGATGCTCATGGAGACAAGATCACCTCGATCGTTGTTGCGACCGACTGGTTTGCAACTGCATCTAGTGACAAAGTCCTCAAAATATGGAATTTGAACTCTCTTGCAGAGCTTGCTTCGCGAAAACTGACCTTCATAGCCACTGATCTCTGTCTGTCAGAGGACATTTTGCTGGCAAAAAACCAAGATGGGGTGAAATGTGGTGGCTGGCACATACTCGAAGATAGGAAATCCATTGAACCTGTTGATCAAGCGATAGTCTCCAAATGTGATTGGAAGAGAGATCGGCCTGAAAATTGGCATGTCCAGGGCGGGCACGTGCAACATCCTATGACTTCAAGCTTTACTTTTGATGACAATATAAGTCACTGGACAGCATCAGAGACAAGGTTTTACGGTTTTGTTGCAGGAAGTAGTACTCTATCTATGTTAAAGATTGTGAAGAACAGCTCTTATTAAGAATCAATTTCCAACTTTTGAACGTAGTGTTTTAGTACCTATTGTATTTTAGTGCTGTACGATTACTTATTTCTAGGCTTCAAATAATAATTTGTTTTGGGGGAAATTGTTGTGCGCTTTGACAAATCTGCAATCGTGGTTAAAGCGAAAAATATACAGTATAGAACATCAATACAAACATGAGCTACTTTGGAGGATCATTTGAGGATGAACTTGATATGAACTAGTCGTTCCACGTCGATTTTGTCGGGTTTCCGTGCTGTCGGGATCGTCGTCTCGGTTAACTCCATCGCCCCGAGATTTTGTCCTTCATCGATGTCCGGTTGAGAAACCCTTCTTGTTTGAGCTCCCTACGAGGCTCCTCACGTCACTCACAGGCTGTTTGCTTATGATTGTCAAATTGTTGTTCTTGTATTGCTCTTTCGGTAAAGTTTCCGACGCGATGTATGTCTTCCAGATCCTTAAGTTCTTGTTCAACAGCTTACAGTAAGGTGTCGCACTGGTACATTTTGGACAACTTCCCGATCTTGTTTTTTGTTAAATACCAGCACTAAAAAGGAAGACGTTTCTGCGCGAAGCACATCAGCCAAGGTTTGGAATCGTGAACTTAGATGAAAATCTAGCGTTAGTTTTTCTTCTGAGTCATTGGCGTTATCACATTTCTGAGCAGCATCCTTAATAGCATCTATGGCCTTTTCCAGTATAATCTTAGTTTCGCCTAGACGCTTTACAGAATCGGGATCTATTGTTTTTGCAAGTTTCACACTCTTACCCAAGTCCCTTTTCAATGATTCTAGTTTAGACAGGGCTGGCTTCTTTGAATTAAGAATTTGCTGTTCGTCTTGGTACAGACTCTGATCTTCCATCGTTGTGGCAATTTCACTGTGCACTCTAGTAGTTTGACGCCGGATATACTTTTGGTGGTCGCGCTTGCATATCCTGCGTCTCACATAGGCAATTGATCCCACATGCTCGCAACCTTCCAAGGAATATCGAAGAAGCTTGACATTTTCTACTCGCAGCACTTGCATTGAGAATGAAATGGCTTGGCCTGAATCCAACTTTTGAGGTGTGATTAGATACTCTTTATTTTACCTGATCGTTTTAATTTTTATACAAGTTTGGTCGAAGCGAACATTGCAGGGGAGAATAAGATCAACCCTTCCTCTGCGATAAAATTGGACACTAATCCGCCCCCCTGCTTTGGACGAGCGCCTTTCATTCTTCAATATGGTGGATAAAAATCCTTCCGTTTGGTTCACTTGTTCTTCGGGTGTAGCGAAACCTTCTCCATTTCCACAATCTTGGGAAATCTGACTCACAAGCCTTCTATAAAAGTCAGTCCGAATGCCGCAGCAGTGAATGGACACACTCACATCTTTCAGACCCTCATCTGTCAAACTACTCCTGATCATCTGGATGAGTTCTTGATTAGCATCTTGATATCATGTCTTGTCACGCAAAAATCCAACCCCTGTTGTAATAAATCCATCGCAAAACTTTGCCAACACAGTGGAGGACTGTTCTTCGTTCGTGGCTGAGAAAATCAGCTCTTCTTTCATTACATATAGCTCTGCTCGGCGAAAGCCTGGACGCATTCATCATCAGCGCGCCAGTTCCGTAGTTAAGGCTTGTAGCAAATAAAACCAGGTAGGTAGTATTCTTTTAAAGCTTTCAGCTTCACTGTAATATCTACTATTAACCCTTGGTTTCAAAGTCAAGTTAAGTAAGATATCCCTTTGAACCATGCTTCCTTTTTTAATGCCACTCAAGCCTCTGGAAACTATGTGCATCCTCGCCAGCTTCGGTCTTAGGAATGTGCCCGATGAACCCAGTTTTCCCCAGTGTTTTTTGTTTTTATCAATCACTCCCACGCGGATCGTTTTGTTTTTGTTTTGTTCTTTTAAATAGGGAAATGAAATTATGCTTACTTCGTTTATTTTTAACTATTTTTTTTTTAAAGAAAAACATTCACTTTGCTTATTTGTTTCCCGGAATGCGCGCTTTGCGCGTTGGCCGACCTCTCCATTGTGGACTTTGTTATTTCTGCTGTTCTCCTTCTCTTGATCACCCTGAAATTAACGTTTACCTCGTTTCATCTTCCCAGGAGTTTCAACGTTGGCTGTCCCCCCTTTTGGAAGACCTGGAAAGTCTCTTCAAGGAATCTCGAATTCTAGAAGATAATCGCTTGGGTGCAGGATATCCTCTCTTTTGCTCGTCTTCCTGGTCTTCAATGCCTGCACCTTTCCGCTCTAAGTCGGCTACCAGACTTTGAACAATGCCGTCTTCAATTGCATTCTCAAGCCCTGCCATAACAGCATCAAGAGCTTTCTTCGCCTCCTTTAACAGCTCATTCATATCTTTCTGGTCGCTGCCGCCCGTACCATCTGTATCTAGACCTGTATCACCCAGCCCTGTTTCCAAAGAGGAACAAAGAAGGTCAAAAAAACCTGCAAAATCACACCCTAAGACATACTCATCTGCGTCCGCTTTCTCCAGATCTTTCTTCAGTTTTAAAACATAGTCTATCGCTTTCCACCCAGCTACAAACATATCTATCAAATTCGACAGCATCTCCTTGCTCTGAAGAACTTCGTCAACTTCCCTTTGCGTAAAGTTGCCATTGTCCAGCTTTTTGGTAAGCGACTTATGTAGTTCTAAGATCTCCTCTAAATTTTGGACTGTATCTACTTGCGTAGAATTCAGTTCGCTCTCAGTTTCGGCAATGGTTTCTTCTCGATCGGCCTCCATTTCGTCCATGCCTGAAACCTCACGTAGAGTAGCGATCAGACCGCCCATCGTGTCTTGAATCTCGTTTAATCTTTGAATCTGTTCGTCTAGTATCGATTGATTCCCCTTTCTGACTACATCGATGTACCCTTTCACTTCTTTCTCAATTACCTCATTATCCTTGAGCCATAATGCATAGATTGTAGCGATTCTGTACATGTTCTTGGTATTTGGAAGGAGGGGCATAATATTCTGACCTGTATCATCACGCTCTCCAAGACCATCAGCAGGGCCAAGCAGAACAGGTATGTCGACCATTGCCTTCTCTGGTAAAGGAGAGAACGTAATGCTCTGATCGCCATCGTCAACAGGATCCAATGAGATCTTTTTCATACCCTCAGATTTCTTGTTGCCTTTTCTTAATAGTCTTCTAAGTTCTAATATGCTCAGGCTAGCGCCTTGGTGTAGCTCAATTCGAATCTTCATCTCGTTTGCGACTACGGTCTTCTTCTTTCTTCGTCCAGCAGGTTGAATTCGTTCAAGTTCCAAGGTTTTCGAAAGTGCTGTCTTCATCTTCTCGAGGAGCTTGCTCGGCTGTGCAAGAGAATAGGGCAGTCCTCCTGCCGCCCCTGTCTTGCACATCTCGCGGAGCATTCCACGGTCAAAGTCGTCGGCAATACCACAGACACTAACTCGTACTTTGAGACCTTGAATTCCTTGCAATGACTCTTTTGTGAAGTCGACGAGCTCTTTTTGGGCAGCCTTGATCTTGTCGTCATTCAAAGAATTGATAAAGCCTTTACCGGCGTTGATAAAGCCATCACAAATAATCATGATTGATGCTGATGCGTATCTTTCCTTATCAAGGTCTTCAAGTTGGCTCACGGCACTGATTATCCCATTTTCAAGATTTTCCCTCCCGCCAAACGCAATATCACGCCGAAGCTTTCGTTTCCATTCTTTCTTTTTGTCTTCATTTGCGTTCTGAAGTGGAAAGACGACCTTGCTTCGACTCGCAAACGTGACGAGACCGAGCACGTCTTCGTCGCGGCACTCGTCAATGAGTGAGTCAATGGCATCCAAGACCACCTCGCCTCGGGTGGCGAAGCTGTCTTCTGACTCCTCTGCCAGGCCCTCTTGAAAATCAATCATTGACCGACTTGTGGCTACGACAAGTAGAAGAACAGAGCCTATTTCGTCCTCCTGACTAGTGATCTCGTGTGCAACAACAGGAGGTGCCGGATCAGTAACGACTCGAAGAGAAACTTGTTCGGATTCAACATCAATTGACTCGTAGGGCATGCTAACTGTGACGAAGGAGTCATCTGACAATTGATATTTGAGGTAAGTTTGACTGTCTTCACTCGACGTTTTGGCTTTGCCCGAGCGCGAGGTTAGATCCATTTTGTCTTTGTATCGTCCAAGTCGAAGGACTCTTCGTGAGTCCCGCCTATCAGGTATGCTGCAGCGGGTATTCAAGCGCAGAGTTTATGCTTGGGAACGCCAGACCTCGGGCCTCGCAGCTTCACAAGCTACGGATGGAGCGAAGATGTGATCTGTGTACCACTTTGAGATTCGCAGGATTGCTGGTCTGCCGCGGGAGCACTTGCTTGTTTTGCTGTTGCTGTTGCTGTTGTTGTCGCTGCGTAGAAAATGTTTTGAATTTGGAGTGAAAACGTTTTTACTTTTTCTCTTTTCTTTATTTTTCCTTTCAACTTCGAAGAAAAAAAAAGAGTATGGAGAAGAAGAAAAGACTCATGGGTTCAACTCTTGGTCGTTCTTCATAGATTCCTTATAAGGACTCTTACTTTTCATTTAATTTCTACATGAATCATTTTGAAACAAAAAATAAAATAAAATTAGGATGCGGGACGTGCCATTAAACCATACAACAAAAGCCAATTATGATTTTGCGATCACTTTTAAATTCGATCTCTCTTTTAGCTTCGCTTTTGAATATGAGTAATACTTTAAATAAAATTTATTTTTTTGAATACATTTTATTTGTCTTTTAAATTTCACAATTTTCAATCATCATTACACTCGCTCAAATTTTTATAGCACAGAAAAATCAATGATTCGAGATAGTAACATATTTTATCTTATCTACTTGAAAAATATTTAAATGGACGACTCCGCAGATCTGAAGTGAATGAAGAAAGTACAGATAAATCGTTGGACGACACATGCCTTATTATATCTGCCTCAAAGTTAGCTGTCCCCCCTTTTGGAAGACCTGGAAAGTCTTTTCAAGGAATCTCGAATTCTAGAAGATAATCGCTTGGGTGGAGGATGTCCCCTCTTTTGCTCGTCTTCCTGGTCTTCTATTTGTCTTCGCAGCTTTTCAACAATACCGTCTTCAATTGCACTCCCAAGCCCTTCCGTAACAGTCTCAAGGGCTTTCTTCGCCTCCATTAACAGCTCATTCGTATCTGTCTGGTCACTGCCGCCCGTACCATCTGTATCTAGACCTGTATTACCCATCCCTGTTTCCAAAGAGGAACAAAGAAGGTCAACGAAACTTGCAAAATCACACCCTAAGACATACTCATCTGCGTCCGCTTTCTCCAGATCTTTCTTCAGTTTTAAAACATAGTCTATCGCTTTCCTCCCAGCTACAAACATATCTATCAAATTCGACAGCATCTCCTTGCTCTGAAGAACTTCGTCAACTTCCCTTTGCGTAAAGTTGCCATTGTCCAGCTTTTTGGTAAGCGACTTATGTAGTTCTAAGATCTCCTCTAAATTTTGGACTGTATCTACTTGCATAGAATTCAGTTCGCTCTCAGTTTCGGCAATGGTTTCTTCTCGATCGGCCTCCATTTCGTCCATGCCTGAAACCTCACGTAGAGTAGCGATCAGACCGCCCATCGTGTCTTGAATCTCGTTTAATCTTTGAATCTGTTCGTCTAGTATCGATTGATTCCCCTTTCTGACTACATCGATGTGCCCTTTCACTTCTTTCTCAATTACCTCATCATCCTTGAGCCATAACGCATAGATTGTAGCGATTCTGTACATGTTCTTGGTATTTGGAAGGCGGGGCATAAAAACATCCTGCCCTTCACCAAGCTCTCCAAAACCATCAGCAGGGCCAAGCAGAACAGGTATGTCGATCATTGCCTTCTCTGGTAAAGGAGAGAACGTAATGCTCTGATAGCCATCGTCAAAAGGATCCAATGAGATCTTTTTCATACCCTCAGGAGAATTCTTTTTGTTGCCTTTCCTTAATAGTCTTCTAAGTCTTCCCATCTCCAGGCTAGCGCCTTGGTTTAGCTCAATTCGAATCTTCATCTCGTTTGCGACTAAGTTGTTCTTCTTTTTTCGTCCAGCAGGTTGAATTCGTTCAAGTTCCAAGAAATTCAAAAGTGCCGTCTTCATACTCTCGAGTAGCGTGCTCGACTGTGCGAGAGAATAGGGCAGTCCTCTTGCTGCCCCTGTTTTGGACATCTCGCGGAGCATTCCACGGTCAAAGCCGTCGCCAATACCACAGACACTAACTCGTACTTTGAGACCTTCAATTTCTTGCAATGACTCTTTTGTGAAGTCGACGAGCTCTTTTTGGGCGGCCTTGATCTTCTCTTTCCTCATAGAATTGATAAAGCCTTTACCGGCGTTGATAAAGCCATCACAAATAATCATGATTGATGCTGATGCGTATCTTTCCTTATCAAGGTCTTCAAGTTGGCTCAAGGCATCGATAATCCCTTTTTCAAGATTTTCTCTCCCGTCAAACGCAATATCACGCCGAAGCTTTCGTTTCCATTCGTTTTTATTGTCTTTATTTGCGTTCTCAAGTGGAAAGACGACCTCGCTTCGACTCGCAAAAGTAACGAGACCGAGCACGTCTTCGTCGCGGCACTCGTCAATGAGTGAGTCAATGGCATCCAAGACCACCTCGCCTCGGGTGGCGAAGCCGCCTCCTGACTCCTCTGCTAGGTCCTCTTGAATATCAACCATTGACCGACTTGTGGCTACGACAAGTAGAAGAACAGCGCCTATTTCGTCCTCCTGACTAGTGATCCTGTGTGCAACAACAGGAGGTGCCGGATCAGTAACGACTCGGAGAGAAACTTGTTCGGATTCAACATCAATTGACTTGTAGGCCATGCTAACTGTGACGAAGGAGTCATCTGACAGTTGATATTTGAGGTAAGTGTGACTGTCTTCACTCGACGTTTTGGCTTTGCTCGAGCGCGAGGTTAGATCCATTTTGTCTTTGTATCGTCCAAGTCGAAGGACTCTTCGTGAGTCCCGCCTATCAGGTATGCTGCAGCGGGTATTCAAGCGCAGAGTTTATGCTTGGGAACGCCAGGCCTCGGGCCTGGCAGCTTCACAAGCTACGGATGGAGCGAAGATGTGATCTGTGTACCACTTTGAGATTCGCAGGATTGCTGGTCTGCCGCGGGAGCACTTGCTTGTTTTGCTGTTGCTGTTGCTGTTGTTGTCGCTGCGTAGAAAATGTTTTGAATTTGGAGTGAAAACGTTTTTACTTTTTCTCTTTTCTTTATTTTTCCTTTCAACTTCGAAGAGAAAAAAGAGTATGGAGAAGAAGAAAAGACTCATGGGTTCAACTCTTGGTCGTTCTTGATAGATTCCTTATAAGGACTCTTACTTTTCATTTAATTTACATGAATCATTTTGAAACAATAAAATAAAATAAAATTAGGATGCGGGACGTCGCCATTAAACCATACAACACGAGCCAATTATGATTTTGCGATCACTTTTAGCTTCGCTTTTGAATATGAGTAATACTTTAAATAAAATTTATTTTTTTGAATACATTTTATTTGTCTTTTAAACTTCACAATTTTCAATCATCATTACACTCGCTCAAATTTTTATAGCACAGAAAAATCAATGATACGAGATAGTAACATATTTTGTTTACTTGGAAAACATTAATATAGACTACCCTGCAGATCTGAAGTGAATGAAGAAAGTACAGATAAATCGTTGGACGACACATGCCTTATTATATCAGCCTCAAAGTTAGCTGTCCCCCCTTTTGGAAGACCTGGAAAGTCTTTTCAAGGAATCTCGAATTCTAGAAGATAATCGCTTGGGTGGAGGATGTCCCCTCTTTTGCTCGTCTTCCTGGTCTTCTATTTGTCTTCGCAGCTTTTCAACAATACCGTCTTCAATTGCATTCTCAAGCCCTGCCATAACAGCACCAAGAGCTTCCTTTGCCTTCATTAACAGCTCATTCATATCTTTCTGGTCGCTGCCGCCCTTGCTATCTGTATCATTCGTATCTGCCTGGTCGCCGCCGCCCGTACCATCTGTATCTAGACCTGTATTGCCCAGCCCTGTTTCCAAAGAGGAACAAAGAAGGTCACAGAAACCTGCAAAATCACACCCTAAGACATACTCATCTGCGTCCGTTTTCTTCAGATCTTCCTTCAGATTAAAAACATAGCTTATCGCTTTCCTCACAGATACAAACATATCTATCAAATTCGACAGCATCTCCTTGCTCTGAAGAACTTCGTCAACTTCCTTTTGCGTAAAGTTACCATTGTCCAGCTTTTTGGTAAACGACTTATGTAGTGCTAAAATCTCCTCTAACTTTTGGACTGTATCTACTTGCGTAGAATCCAGTTCGCTCTCAGTTTCGACAATGGTTTCTTCTTGTACGGCCTCCATTTCATCCATGCCTGAAACCTTACGCAGAGTGCTGATCAGACCGCCCATCGTGTCTTGAATCTTGTTTAATCTTTGAATCTGTTCGTCTAGTATTGATTCACCCCCCTTTCGGACTACATCGATGTGCCCTTTCTCTTCTTTCTTGGGCCATAACGCATAGATTGTAGCGATTCTGTACATGTTTCTGGTATTTGGAAGTCGGGGCATAATAGGCTGACCTGTATCATCACGCTCTCCAAGACCATCAGCAGGGCCAAGCAGAACAGGTATGTCGATCATTGCCTTCTCTGGTAAAGGAGAGAACGTAATGCTCTGATAGCCATCGTCAAAAGGGTCCAATGAGATCTTTTTCATACCCTCAGATTTCTTGTTGCCTTTTCTTAATAGTTTTCTATGTTTTCCTATGTCCAGGCTAGCGCCTTGGTGTAGCTCAATTCGAATCTTCATCTCGTTTGCGACTACGGTCTTCTTCTTTCTTCGTCCAGCAGGTTGAATTCGTTCAAGTTCCAAGGTTTTCGAAAGTGCTGTCTTCATCTTCTCGAGGAGCTTGCTCGACTGTGCAAGAGAATAGGGCAGTCCTCTTGCTGCCCCTGTATTGCACATCTCGCGGAGCATTCCACGGTCGAAGTCGTCGCCAATACCACAGACACTAACTCGTACTTTGAGACCTTGAATTCCTTGAATTCCTTGAAATGACTCTTTCGTGAAGTCGGCGAGCTCTTTTTGGGCGTCCTTGATCTTGTCGTCATCCATAGAATTGACAAAGCCTTTACCGGCGTTGATAAAGCCATCACAAATAATCATGATTGATGCTGATGCGTATCTTTCCTTATCAAGGTCTTCAAGTTGGCTCACGGCACTGATTATCCCATTTTCAAGGTTTGTCATTCCAGCGAACTCGATGTTTTCGCGTAGCTTTCGTTTCCATTCGTTTTTATTGTCTTCATTTGCGTTCTCAAGTGGAAAGACGACCTTGCTTTGGTAAGCGAAGGTGACGAGACCGAGCACGTCTTCGTCGCGGCACTCGTCAATGAGTGAGTCAATGGCATCCAAGACCACCTCGCCTCGAGTGGCGAAGCCGCCTCCTGACTCCTCTGCCAGGTCCTCTTGAATATCAATCATTGACCGACTTGTGTCTACGACAAGTAGAAGAACAGAGCCTGATTCCTGACTAGTGATCTCGTGTTTAACAGGAGGTGCCGGATCAGTAACGACTCGGAGAGAAACTTCTTCGCGTTTAACCTTAATTGACTCGTAGGCCATGCTAACTGTGACGAAGGAGTCATCTGACAGTTGATATTTGAGGTAAGTTTGACTGTCTTCACTCGACGTTTTGGCTTTGCCCGAGTGCGAGGTTAAATCCATTTTAGTCAAGCCGAAGAACTATTCAGAAAGCACAGACTGGACTGTCCTGAGTTGGCAGCGGCTGGTTAATGGTGAATCCAAGCTGGCGCCTCGTAGAAGTTTCTCAGAGTTTGCTTTCTTGGACGCCGGAGTCTGCCGAAGTCTATCCCTCGCAGCTCCTCGGGATAGCAAGTTAAGATGATGCCTTCACTTGGCCGAGTTGCTGATTTGCTGCACCTAAGAAGTCTCTCTCTCTCTCAACTAAATATTCTAGTTTTATTTAATTATCAATTATATCTATCATCCATATACATAAGAGTAGAGTATACTAATTATCTTCTTGATTCCATATACCAGTTATTCGAAGGTTCTTTTATTGTTGCTACAAATAGTTGCTAGCCTCATGAGGTAGGTAAGGTAGAAACGGTCTCTGCCATCACCTGCTTGCCTAGATCTCGCACGATTTTAGAATTGGATGGCGCTTGCGGCTTTCAGGTTCGACGATGGGTCATGATTCAACGACTGGTCCTCAGCTTGATGGCAAGACTCACCGTAAAACATTTGGTTTAATCACGAAGAAGATACCATCGAGTGTTCTTCAGCAACTTTAATTATTACTTGTATTACTCTTCATTTTTGCACTTTTATTGTATACAATATGTATCCTCACTAGTCAGCGGTTCTGAGTTGAAGTAACTTAGGTAAAAATCTCAAGTTAAAACAATCGCTCAATAGTATAGTATTTATCCCAAGTGTCTTTTCTTTTTTCCTTTTATGATACATTAAAGATCAGAGTCTCCTCGCAAACTTAATCAGGTATCACATTGCCAAATTCAAGCTAGCAACGTCAGTTACAATAGCGATAGGTATTAACTTGTGGATTCCCTATTGAATCAAGGTCATTGATAGGAGCACGTCTAAGGGAGCAGAATGGTGATCATTCTTCTGCATAGTTGCGCCGGCCGCAGACCTTGGATTAGACATTCCTATTTTCCCCTTGAAAACGTTTTTATGTTCTTCTAACTTGAAGTTATATTTATATTTAAAAACGTTTTTGTATTAAATTAAGCTAAGTTTTATGTTTGACTGCCGAAATAATTTGTTTCCACGTTACTTTTTCACCTAGTAGAATATCTATAAATCACAAATATTTTTCTTTACTGTGTCACTTTCCTACTTGGACAAGGAGGATCTTGTGACTCTGCGGATGATGCGAGGCCCTGTATACACTAACCAAAGTCCTTCCTAAAATAAGATGCTTTGTTGGAAAGTTTTTTAAATAAATAATTTGTAAAATGTTAATGGTTGGTCCTCACGGACGCACTGTTGAAGGAAACAGGGGTGTGTACCGTCTAAGCGTCGATGTTGCGCGAGCTGAGGATGATGCTTGCCGACATTACCGACTCTCCGACGCATACTCACTTCAAGATGGTATGGAGTTCCTCCAGTTAAATAAAATTGGTCTCGCGCTCTAGCTAGACCAGAGTGCTGTAGGATTAGCTCCGCGTGTATACGAGTAGTTCAGTTGATTAATTCTTCGAATGTGCAACAAGGGTGGCTCCTTTCCTCCAAATGAAAACAAATTAAAAAAAGTAATTAATGCAGCCATGAGCGAGCTTGCCCAACCCCCTACAGTCGGCCTTCCTTTGATAGGGGACTGCGTCTAAAGGCCTCGCAATTGGTGTTCACAGACTCCAGATTCATCGGTAGTAGGTAGAGCACTTACTATTCTAAAATTTGCAGTACTTAGTATTCTTGATTACTGTGAAAAGGTTGGTGACTAAAATAACAACTTTTTAAATGAATATATATAGCTAGGCAATCTATTGAATACAATAATAATAATCATAATCATAACAAAGGTAATAGAATAATGAATATTTATTTATTAAATTTAATTTAAAAAAAAAAAAAAAAAAAAAAGAGGCCCGAGAGACTTACGATCAGGTCGAGTACACTTGAACAAATTAAATTAAATTAAATTAAATTAAATTAAAGATATCTTTTCTTTTTCTTTTTCTTTTTTTCTTTTTCTTTTTTTAAAGTTCGTTCTCTCATCATCATAGTTGGAAATTTCTCTGACAGCGCGTGCAACAGAACTGCAGAATAGGAGATTATTCAAAGCGGAAAAGACACAGAGATTCCTATATGTGATTCGCCAAGGCTCCAAGGAAACACCATTACTACTCTCGACATTTGATTTTAGATAGAATTAGGTACTTCGCGGTGACGCATAACCTGTATTGAGATCTCCAGGTTTACTATTTTCCTGTTTAAACATACCACCAGTTAAGAAACAAAAAAATCGAGTAGGTCTGTAGGTAAAACTCTTCTCTGAAATCTGATCTTACAAAAAGGGTCAGCGGCATCAAATCGGAATCGGCACGCGCTGCACAGTTCTGTTTTATCAAGTCGAGCTGAGCTGCTTAAGGTTAGACTGATGTCCTCGTGAATCCTCGTCCTATGGAAATAGCATAGGTGTTCGCAAGCACACTGGTTCGTGATAGCTTCTCTCAGGGGCCCGGACGCACCGCCGCCTAGTAAACCCTATTTACATACTCCAACTGTTCAATGAACTTTAACTTGTCACTGAAAACATCAGTACAGTGGAGCTAGATGAGTAGTACCCATGACTACGAAAGGATAAGTTTTGAGGATCGACGTGAAAGCTTATGCATTTATAGAGAATCGTAAAGGTCACCCACCACAATATTTAAGTCAAGATGCTATAAGTCGTAGCTTTGCGTCTTTCTCAGTAGCGAGTCTTGTAGCTCCCTTTCGAGTCCTAAATAAGATGCTAGTGACCTTTAAATTACACTATACCTCGGGCAGTATGTACTACAGATATCAACATAGATATCGCTCTGCAGCACACGAGCTGATTCCAACGAAGTCGGTTCGAATTGCTAAAATCTGGCTGAGTCAGTCCTTGCTGACATGATCCAAGCTTTCAGAAGCTGTACTTGTTTTCAGATTTGCGCGAGTTACATTTTTGGTTGGCGGGCTGGGTGTGCAAACCGGAAGCAAGGCCGCTCCGGGGCTCGGAGCTTTCTGTCGAAATAGAGGTACACGTGCAAAGCGCAGGCATCTCCAATATGGTCAATAGCCTGGTTCGGATGTGATTGCGATTTTCTGATCATTCATATGTAAAGTTTGGAAATTACTTTTAAAACCAACCAGAAACACACTATTAATTCATCAATAAATAATAATAATAATAATATTTTGAAAAATGAACATTGAACTTGGCTATACTAATGCTTCCAATTATCACACCATTACACACGTTTGCCTAAATTTTGTATGATTTTAGGCGAGCTCAGGGGGGTGCACACGATCCAAACCAAAAACTTACATATACTTCTGACCAAAAGAAACCAGTACTTCTCAGCCAACATCGCTGCATGCCTGCTTGTGTCGACTGTTTATTGACTAGATGGAAGGGTTTCCGCCCGAAATCAACTAAAGCCCGAAACGCGTTTGGTCTTGAAAATCTTGACTTTTCTCGGGCCTCTTGAAATATTCATTTTTAGAACTATCGAATAGCGTAATGAGCTCTTAGCGCTCTTGATTTTAAAAATATGACTACAAGACTCTGGAAAGTAGGTAGATTCTTCGCAATCCTCGCAATTGTTAAAGTTTTTGTTAGTTGTTCCACATAAAAAGTTTTCTACTTTTTTTAAATTTTATTTTTTATTTTTTAAGTTGAAGAATCTCAGGCTTTTTTATTTCTTTAAAACCTGTATTTTTCTTAATTTATTTTTTTCAAAGACATTGTATGTAAGCCTTTATTTCAAAACTAATTTTAAACATTGAAATCATCAATTGTATTTCGGCTATTGAAATTTAATCACTAAATTTTCAAGCAAACGGAAGACCAAATCTTGGCAATGGTACAGCTAGCTGGTTGCTTGATCTCTAACTTTATTCTTAAAAAGAATATATTTGCCCCCTGGAGAGTGATAGCCAGTTTCTATAATATTTACATGATTTTTACCCAGTGCTGCATGAATCAAGAACTTTATCTGCTTTTGCATGGCATGAAGATCTACAACTCTGGAAATGTGGTTTGTTTACATGCTCTTTACGGTAGGTATAGCTGAAAGAGATCCCCTAACAATTCTAAAGAACTGGCGAGGCATTTCAACGCGGTGCTCCAGTTAGTGGCAAGACCTGTAAAACCCACTGGTCAAAGTAGTCGGAACAAGGAGTCACTAATTTTCAGGCAAATTATCAAACCAAACTCGAATCAAACCAAACCCAAATCAAAGCTTTGAGATCACTGACACCAGCATAGAGCACAATGGCAAAATCGAACAATAAGGTTGTTGCTGATTCTAATCATTTCTTTTCTACTTTTAGAGCGTCCTATCGTGAAGAAGCAGAACAAGCTGGTGACGAGATAAACGTTCGACTCGACTATAAACATCGACTTTATGATCTTGATACTGGTGCATATGCAGTTGCGTGGATCATGGATTTTAGCGGCAGTATGTTCTCTCAGGTAAAGCTGGGTGTTGACGGTGCTGCAGATGTTGAAAAGCTTGATGAAGAAAAAGAACGAGAACCACCAAAGCCTCTTCGTCGGATTGATGTCGCAAAGATGCGTTTCGAAGAATGGATTAATAAAGTCAAGCCAAGAACCAAAAAAAAAAGCATATATCTTGCAGTCATCAAGTTTAGCGATGAGGCAACGTGTGTTACCAAGGGATTCGAAAAGCTCACAGCATCCAATATTCCACAGATCATAAAGAAAGTAAATGCTCTTGAGATTGATGGTGGAACTCAAATGAGCAAAGGTTTTGATTGTCTTTGGGAACAGGAAACTGAGTTTCTCAAGACACTCGAAAAAAAGAAAGATGATGACTCATCTTTGAGGCCTGTGCGCCTCGAGGTTCACATCTCCAGCGATGGTGCCGTATTTGATGCAGAAGAAGTCATCAAATCAGTCAAACATGCACAGTATCGCATGGAGAACGCATATTCTGAGAGCGACAGTGCTGAAAGAGAGCAAGCCTTGTTTCTCTTTTTCGAGCTTAATGCGTATAGCATTGATGGCGATGCAGAAGCAGTGTCATTCTTTAAAGACCTAACAAAAGCTACCTCTGGTACACTTATAACGACCTGGGAACATGAGAAAGTCATTGGTTCTGTACATGAGGAGGAGACTGGAGTGAACTTTAAGAATACGTTGACTTTAAAGGTTCCCGCAGAGTCTCGAGGCAAAGTCAAAATCGATCTGAGAAAGATGAAAAAGAATATGCCATCACCCTGGACCCCGGTACCAGATAAATGTACTGCAGAGTCATGTACCTACATACTAACTAAAGCTGAGGCAGGCCGTGAACGCTTTGTAACCATCTCTATGCTCCTCAATACAACACTAGATGAGCCTGATGAGTTCTTCCCGTTTCTCGATGTTTGTCTTGAAACTCAGTTTGGACATTCGAGACGGAAGGGGGGTTTCAAAACTTCTCTTAATCTCCCTCTTACCATACGTCGTGTTGAAAATGCAGACACAAGTGATCCCAAAGATGTCGAAGCAAGTTGCAAAGTTAACGATGCAAAAGATCTGTTCTCTGAGTTAAGT
This sequence comes from Schizochytrium sp. TIO01, assembly GCA_004764695.1. Taxonomy (NCBI): domain Eukaryota; class Bigyra; order Thraustochytrida; family Thraustochytriidae; genus Schizochytrium; species Schizochytrium sp. TIO01. The sequence goes on along the minus strand of SMSO01000034.1, from coordinate 316,269 downwards.
GATGCCCTTAGCAATGATGAAAGTGAGAATGTCAGAATTGATGTCCAAGAATCACTCGAACTTTTTCTGCAGTCTATAAGTGAAAGCTTGATGATGTTCGGCGAAATCCGAATTACAGTTCACCTTGCTACTTATGCACAAAAGGAACTGGATAAACCTGCCGATCAAGTATCTAACAGCAAAGGATCTCGTTTGCTATTTGTGATGTATACTTCGGTCGATACGTTAGAGCTTCCGTATGAACTTGCACAAAAAATCAGAAAGCTCGATGGAGGCAAAAACGATGAAAAAGCTGGGTATGTTCCTTTTGACGTTGGAAGAGATGAAAGAAGGTCCAAAACTGATCTACAAAATGTCCGAAAAGGAAAGCATGTTGGCGTTGTTCTTGTCGAATTGGTCCGGAGATCCGTGCGCAGAAGTAGTATGAGCACACCAACACTTTCGGGTTTGGAAGACCCAGCTTTACAACAAATTGCAAGAAGATCAATGCGAAGACGTGTATATCTCGCAATTATGGGGAAAGCACGGAAGCATGAAATGGCTGACGAAAACAATTAGCAATTTTTAATTGCACCAGGACATTTTAAATGCGCAACTGTCCAAACATAACCCGAACGATGCCATCTATCCGGTTATTATTAAATTTAATTTCAATTACATGTGGTTTGTTTGAATTCCTGCCTATTTCAATAAATTGGTGTTTGCTGTAAATACCTTGTTAATTCTTAAATTGTGTTGCAAAAATATAGTTTTACGGGTATTGTCAAATCAGGTTATTTCTGCAAATGGCTCTTGGAAAGATACTAGAAAGAAATATATATTTACCAACATTCTATACATTTTTTTTAAATACAAGCCACGATACTCAAAGACTTAATTTCACTCAACCTAAAACGTGTTAATGCCGAACATTTAATATACTCTCTTGCTCTTAAGTTGAGCCTCTTTTATTCAACGTAATCTATCTATGCACAAACTTCAAGTTGCAATGGCAATCCTAGCTATAAGTTCGCTGAATTTAGAGATCTTGTACCTATTTTCAGGCTGAAGGTTTAGATTTCACCAACTGCAAAATCTAGCCAATCTAACTACGTTGTTATAACGCCAAAAGATCGATGAACAAATACGTGATGCGATAGTGGTAAGGATTATCGTTTCCAGATATAAACTTGAATCTAAATTAACAAAGTATCTGTTGCTGAGTGAATCAGATTCATAACATGATTTGCAAGCCCAGTTGCAGCTCGAACTGGATCACAGACCTGTACATAATAAGCCTAATCAAAAGTACCGAGATACTTGAAAGTACTACTAGAGACATTTTAAATAGTCCAGTCTATCAAGTGCTGTGAATATCCATGATTATCGCATCTCATCTCTTCTAACTCCAATACCTATTGACGCTGGTTAATGAAATTTGTCCGTTAGGTGATTATCAAAAGATGGCATTGATAAAGAATTACATTTGTAAATAGGCATTTTGTAGAGCCCATTGATCATAAACCCAACTTCAACTACCATGGTAGAAATGATTGAGGCATTTTACTAGATGACTCTCTAGTTCATTGGTAAGGCTCTTTTTTTCTTTTCTTTTTTCCAGTGTTTGCGTTAAATCCTAAAAGCACAGGTTTGCTTACACAAATATACAAGAAGTACCGAGTTGAATGTCATATGTCACTGTGGATAGTTCGCTGCTTCACTGATCCAATACTATGAGACGCTATCTTTCTTTGGTAAAAGTTGAGCAATAGTTTTGCTTGGAGTATCTTGGAGGCGAAGAAATGAACGTACAATATATATAACTTAAATACCATCATCACCATATCATGGCATAAGGGCTTTTCGCATGATGAGCTTTAGCCTTGCATTTCTTCGTTCATGAGACTGAGTTAATGACGCATATCACATTGAACCAAATGTGGGTCCTCCCACGTAATTAAACTTGACCTCTCAATGAGGAATCACGCTTAATCAAAACAACCTAGATAAGATCCCTTAGAATAAAATTAAAAACATGATTACTAATAATAATAATATTAACCTGACTTTCCTTAAAGATACTTTTACATTTTAAGGGTATACATAAGATTTGTTTTTAAGTTTTTTATTTTTAAAATAAATGAATAAGTGTGCATGAAATGAAATGGTTGGTTAATATAAGTGGGTATGGGTATGGATCATGGTTGATCAAACCTGAGCTCATTCCGAAAAAGGTAAGTGTGTGCAAGGGTGTGCAGTGCCTGAGCTGCACATGATGATGTCCATGATACCATGGCCCACTTAAGAGTCTCGATTCCCCCCCTTGGTGGTTTAGAGTCCTCTCGCCTGGGCGAGTGGAATAGACTTCGGTTGATTGGCGACTTGGCACGCAGGCAATGGCTCTCTCATCATAGGCAACTGCAAAGATGGGCAAGGCATTCTCTATTACTTTCTTCCTGGAAAGTGCTGAGGAATTCTATAATGATTCATCCTTTATACAATGCAAGCAAAAAAATTGATTGATTTGTGTAGTGTTTCGATTAAAAAGATAGATATAATATCCCTGTGCAAGCAGTTCGGCGATCAGAAACTGGGCATCGATCTAAAGAGGGGCGTGCAAAAAGTCGTCAAAACAGCGTTTCTTTGGTCACCATCCCTTTGCGTTGATCACGTCGCTTCCTCTTCTATAGTGCCTGCCATGGCTGGCTCACATTCAACGTCGTCAAGATTGGTCTTCATTCCAGGCTGCAAAGATCTTTCTTGGCCTACCTAGAACCTTCGTGTGCACCCTTCCTAACCAAAGTGTAAATTTATTTTTCATTTTGTTTTTCATCTTTTCTTTCCTTTTTCTTCGAAAAAGAAGAATAAAGTTTAAAATTTTAAGATGTTAAGAAAATGCTTGAGAGAAAGAAGCTTTTTGTGCATTTAAAATGTAGGAGTCTGAACAATCCTTCATTATTATTCTTTTCTTTTCTTTTTTAAGAAAGTAAAAAACATATTCTCATAATATATAAATTAAACTATGATTGCGAATAAGCACCAGACTACCAAGCACGCGCGTGCAGAAGGACTGCATGGATAATAATGATGAAGCATTTGAAGAGGAACTGAGTTGTTTCTGCGCAGTTCTGAGGGAAAGTGGGGGATGAAGATATACTCGCTATTCAGAGTCTATTAGAGTACTAAATGGACGATTTGTAGAGGCGAGTTTAACCCAGCAAAATAATTGTTAGGAATAGAATTGGTAGAAATACACCATACGTCCTAGAACATTTAAAGAACGAAGTGCCATCTCCCCACGTTAAGGCTCGTTTAAAACTCCACAGGTCCTCACTTCGGGATTGACCGGCTTACAACATGTCCTTGTTCTCTAGCTAGTTATTATTTAAGCCCAAACTACGTTAAATGTAGCGTCTGAAGATTTTGCAAAAAGTCGAGAACCTAGACGCATGTTTATGCTTTAAGTCGTCAAGTCATTTCTTGTTCTTTTTCTTAACTTATTTGTGCTAGATCTCTTAGAAAATTCTGTCGATTTAAATTCTATTATTATTATTATTTGTATATTTATATTTACAATTTATTATATAATTTAAAAGGTAGTAGGAGCTACAACATAACTACATTGCTGACTAACCATCGACCCCATCAACAAACTGTCTAGTATAGCCAAATTAAAAACTTGAATGATCAAATCTGGACTAAACCTGAAACTAAAAGATCAAGCTAGATCTTCAAACACTAAAGATCGTGGCTTTAATTGATTATGTTTGCAAACGATTACAGCTTCTAACAAAAAAAAATTGTGCTAGAGTAGGCTAGTAGTAACCTGATGTGCGTGCTCGACCGTTTCCCTGAATGTTGCTAACAAAGAGCACTGTCATGCAAAATTGACATAGATTTTGGGAATCTGTAGAGTGCGCAACCATTTTTTTTTTAATACCACGCGCGCCATTTGAAGATAACCAGAACAGTTGTTACTAAGACCATCAATTAGTTTGATCTACTATCACTTGGTGCCGTCGATCCCAAGAAATTACCAATATCAATCGTGCCAAGTCAAAAACCATATGATAAAAGCACGTATCTTAGTTTACCCATCAGTAGATAAGTATCTGTTTTCTTTTTAAAGGTTTACCTTTCTATTCTATTACTTTCTTTTAAAAAACTAGCTTAGGCCCTTCTCAGAAACTCGTCATTTTAGTTAGAGTTTTTTTAAGTTTAAAAGAATAATTTTTCTTTTCAAAAACATTATTCCTATTTGGGGTTCTCAACTTTTCAACAAAGCAGCTTTACACTACAACTTTTGCAGACTTCCTCCATCGTGTCTACCCTATAATTACACAGTAATATCGTAAACTAACTACTCGTTTTGAATGCTATTTCAAAAGTTCTATACTTATTCTATTAGTAGTCTGTCAAAACTTTTACTTGGGTTGAAATACCTCACGCAAGTGCAAAGCTGCAGCAGAACTCCTTGAAGACAGGCGAGCCCAGTCCGGGAATTGACGAGATCATATCTGCTAAAGCAAGGCTGTAAATATGCCACGAACGGAAGCCTTTGCGAAGGACATATTCTTATCCTATGCGTGGGGACCAAACAGGGAACGTCAGAAGTTTGTCTGCATGGTTTATGAAGAACTTAGCAAGCTAAACCTTGATGTTTGGCAAGATATGAACGACCTAATGGTTGGCCGCGGCCTTGATATACAAATTGCCAAGGGCATCGTAAACAGCGAGTACATGGTAGTTTTCATCACAACGGAATACCAACAAAAGTTGGATGACGAAGGTAGCTTTCAAAATTGTTCATTTGAATTTGATGTGATGCTGACACATCACTCGCAAAAAACCGTCTTTCCTGTTGTGCAAAATCCGAATATGCATGATCAAAAAAATTGGGGCCTCAGGCTCCTTCGATTGGCGCCATTGTTGTACCATTCTATAGCTGAGGAAAATCAAAACAACGCCAGAGAAGCCGCGAGATTTATTTTCGATGCAATTATGAAGGAACGCGAAGCAGGTATTAAAAGTGATGCTGGAGCCTCACTTCTGGTAGGGTTGGATGAATCCAAAAACTTGGCCAGAATTAAGGACCTTTATTACAAATTTATCGAGGATACTCGAACGTGGCTCTTTAATGCTGTTAAAACATGGGCTTCAAAACCTTTTTCAAACTCTCTACTCATCTCGGGAGATAAAGGAATGGGGAAATCTGTGTTCTTGGCTGCCCTCTGCGGCATCGGCGAATTCTTCAATCCAGACAAAATTGCGCAATGTCTAGATCCAAAAGCATTTTCGAACTGGGAACGTGACTCCCAACACGCATCCAGGCGACTATCGTTACGTCGCCTCTCCCAGAAGATGAAGGGAATATTCTCAAAGTCTGCATCAACGATTCTAGTCGCTGCAGCATTTTTTGTCCCAGAAGAAGCAGAGTCCCATGGGCGTACCTCAAATAAGTCTGCGAAATTTGTTTTGCTAAGCATTGCCAAACAACTACAGAAGTCTGTGCAAACTTGCTGTAATCAAATAACAGCGGTATCAGAAACATTCACAAACTTTTCCGAGCTAGAGAGCGTCACACTAGATGTTATCTTCACTGAATTTATTGTTAAGCCACTAGGAAGCGTCAAAAGTGAACGCAATGTTGTGGTCATTATTGATGGCTTTGACTTCATCACTGAAGGAAAAGATGATCTTCAACGACTTTTAAATGATTGGAACGAAAGGCTGCCCAAATGGGTCGGCCTCATTCTGTCTAGTCAGAGACAAGATATCTTGTCAAATTCTCTAGTTCATCTTCTAGACCCGCAATTACCCAACAATTACCAAGATGTCAAACAGGTCGCAAAAATTAGACTCGAAGAGAAATATCCCAATACCCAGCCCCTTGACGAATGGATAGCCTTGACACTGCGAAAAAGTGGGGGGAACATGGGTGAAGCCAGCAACTTTGTTACTCAGTATGACTTTGATACGACATCTCTACCAAACCAACCAGAAGATTCACGATCACCTCTGGAAATCTACGAGTCATGTTTAAGGGATAATTTTCTAAATGAAAACAGTGCGGACGGGAATAAGCGCAAGGACTTCTTGTGTGCTTTGTGTGTAGCACGCGAGGCAATTCCATTTGATATTGTAAAAACTCTTCTACATGTGGCATATACAGAAGACATACAAGTTGTTATTGATTCCTCTCAAGGAATTTTGGAACGCACAAGACTTGAGACGGTCAAATTGGGAGACTTCGAGCGAATCAAAAGTATTTTACGGGAGGACCTAAGGCCAATTTTGGCAAAGGGCCATGCGCTTTTAGCTGAGGTTTGTCAAGATAGGGTATCAGAGTGTCTCTTTAGCGCTAAACATGCAATATACCATCTGCTTGAGGCAAATCGATTGGAAGATCTCGCCAGATACCTAGTAGATTATGACAAGATCTATGGGGCGATTGTGCAACAGGGTGTAGATGTCACACTGTGGAACAAAGACCTTGAACAATATCGCTCTGTTGCTCCAAAGGAACAATCTGCTGCGATCACAACAATTGATTTTCTTGTGCAAAATACTGACGCACTTATTTTCGACTCTCGTCAACTTCGGACCCAAATTCTTTGTCGTCTGTCGAAAGAGCATCCTTTATGCACAGGTGCAGAAGGCCGGCACAGCCTTTCCTATGATGAACTTATGCCAGTTAATTCAACCACCCAGGGCTTCTTTCTGTACACTTTAAGCGGAAAGCATCACGATGATGTAACGAGTCTTGCAGCTGCGGCCAACCTTTTTATTTCCTTATCAGAAGATGACGAGCAGGTCAATGCGTGGAATATCTACACTGGTGAGAAACTCTTCCACCTTGACATCGATATGATACCAACATGCTTGGCTATGTGTTCTTCAGAAAGCAATGGGGAAGTCGCATTTGCATGTGCGTTTAGCGGTGAAGAAGGTCGGCTAATCCGTGTTTACACACCAACAGAATTAGACCAGAAGGAATTTCCTAGCAGGCACGACATGGATATCACGTGTATGGCAATGGATTCAAAATATCACCAGAAGGAGTTTCCTAGCAGGCATGACATGGATATCACATCTATGGCAATGGATTCAAAATATCTGGTGAGTGGATCATTAGACGGCTGTGTAACTCTATGGGATCACTCAAGTGAGGACCACAAGCCCCGAAGAGAATTTGATACAAAAAAAATTATTATTGGTGTAGCACTGACTTTAAAGTCGATATTTGTAGCCACCGAAGATTTTCAGATTCTTAGCTGGGACCTTCACCAGAGTGATTCGGAATGCTGCACAAGGGTGTTGCAAGATTTGGTATCTGCGGTGTGTACTGCATTTGTTATGTATGGTGAAAGTTTAATCATTGTGGGGAATGAGAAAGGAGAAATTTCTGTGTGGAAAATCGAGGACCAGAGTGATGATACTTCAAGCAAATCGTCGAACCAGACTGCTTCTGCTCATCGCATTTCACAGGAAGGCGAGCGTCTACATTTAGGTCGTATTTCATCCCTCTCTATTCGTAAATTTAGAACGAAACTTTTCCTACTAAGTGGATCAGAAGATGGAACTGTTTGCAGCTGGGACCTTACAGATCTTGAAGCAATCAAGTGCACTGGACTCATAAAAAGTAACTCAGCTGTAACGAGTGTTACGCTAAGTCCAAAGGAGCGAAGTGTTATTGGATACGAGAATGGCCAGATTCGAGTAGGACGGCTTTCTATGTTGCCCTTGGGTAGAGATGAACAAGATGATGACAATATCAGTCGTCACGTACAACCAGATGCAGCGGCAGCACCATCCTCGTGCCTTGCACTAGCTCCTGAGTATATTTTGAGTGGGGATTGCAAAGGAGGCATACGAGTCTGGGAGCGTTCCAAAGGAGAAGAAAAAGCAGAGATGTGTATCGTCGATGCTCATAAAGACAAAATCACCTCGATCGTTGTTGCGACTGACTGGGTTGCAACTGCATCTAGTGACAAAGTCCTCAAAATATGGGATTTGAACTCTCTTGCAGAGCTTGCTTCGCGAAAACTGACCTTCATAGCCACTGATCTCTGCCTGTCAGAGGACATTTTGCTGGCAAAAACCCAATATGGGGTGAAACGTGGCTGGCACATAGCCCAAGATAGGAAATCCATTGAACCTATTGATCAAGCGACAGTCTCCAAATGTGATTGGAAGAGAGATCGGCCTGGAAAATGGCAAGTCCAGGGCGGGCACGTGCAATATCCTGAGACTTCAAGCTTTACTTTTGATGACAATATAAGCCACTGGACAGCATCAGAGACAAGCTTTTACGGTTTTGTTGCAGGAAGTAGTACTCTATCTATGTTAAAAATTGAGAAGAACAGCTCTCATTAACTTCGTATTTGTTTAGCTTTTCAAGGTTTTGCTTAGTATGGTTTTCAAACTTTCTTCGATGAAGAGAAGTACAGTGACTGAGTTTTAGTATTTGGTTATTCTTGAGCATCAAATGAATCTGAGCTTGTTCGAGAAGAGCCGTCTGCACTTGATCTTGTAGAAGGCTCTTCTTGACGTCGCAAGATACGTGGAAAGAACCTTGAGATGCTTCGTCTGGGTTGACTTCCTGAAGAACTTCTCCGGGATATTTGCGATGATGGTTCTCTTAGAAGCCCAATTTCTCTTAGCTCTTTTTGAAGCTCCATTTTGCGCTCCTCGATTCTTTTTAAACGTGCATGGCATTCGGCGATACTGAACTGGTTTTCATCGAAACCATGAACGCGACCCAGCTCCTCCAATCTTTGGATCTCCTTTTCAGCATCCGATATTTGCTTCCTCAGACTAACTTCCACGTCCTCTTCACTGTCCTCGGTGTACGCAAAAACGAAGGTGGACGGCATCTGTGTTCGAAGGATATCTGCAAACGTTGCAAATAATGATCCAAGGCGGAACCCCAAAACCGATTGCCTTAATGATGTAATGCCTGTTTGAATTTCACTCATAGCATCTGTAACAGCTTTCAAAACCTTTTCCAGAATCAAAGAAATCTGTAGAAGCTGGTTAGTGGAAGGTGGATCTTGACCAAAAGTACACGCAAGGTTGAAAACACTTTGAAGACTCTGTTTAAAATCAATCAACTTTCTATGCGACTCATCGATGTTTTCAACCTGTTCCTGGTCTGTTTGCTTGCTCAGATTTTCCAGTTCAGTAGCTAAACTATTCTGCTTTTCAACAGCTCTTCGCCTTATATTGCGCTTCGTATTCTGGGTTCTTGTGTCGCATCGATCAACAAAAACATATTTTGTATGGCTATCTGTACTCGAGTAAAATCGAGCAACTTTATGATTTTGATTTGGTGTTACTACTTCCTCCAGCAAAACAACCATTGTAAATAGTACCTTCCTATGTACAAACTGCTTCTTGGGTGTAATCTTATACTTGCCAGTTTCAAGTTCTTCAATTTCCAAGCAGCTCGGATCATACGCTTCAGTTGCTGTACGGATTGCCAATGTGGTACCGGGTTCCGCAGTAAGGGTGTAGTATACCCCGGTTTTGCCCTTGAGCGTCCGCCTCTCGTTTTGAAGCAATGTAGATAAAAACCCACTAGAGGTCTTCAACTGCTCTTCAGGTAAAACAAATCCTTGAAAGCGCCCCCCAGATCCACAGTCTGATGATATCCTCTGAAGGAATCGTCTATCGAATTCATTTCCAATGCCACAGGAGTGAATAGAAACATTCATGTTTTCGAGTTGTTCTAGTTGTCTCCTGATCAAGCTAATAAGATTCTGGTGAGCAACGTTAACTTGATTTCTGGAACGTGGATATCCAACCCCTGATGTGATATAGCCATCACAAATAATAACTATCACCGCTGAGTCTTTCTGAAGAAAAGACTCCACGTACTCAAGCTCATTCACGGCAGATCTGATGCCTTTTTCAAGGTTTGTTTGCCCGGCAAACTCAATGTTTTCATTGATGGCTTCTCTCCAATAATTTTTATTTTCTGCTGTAGCATGTTCAATTTCAAAGATTGTCTCGGCATCATTATCGAAGGTAATGAGTCCGACCAGGTCATTCTCATTTGCTTCATCAAGAAGCTCAAACAAAGCTACCTTGATTACTTCAATTCTGCTTCGATAGAAGTCGTCCACTGTCTCGAGCTCTGGTTGGCGATGGTCCATCGAGCGACTAGTGTCGAGAAGCACCAGCAAAACGGCACCATCAACCTTCTCTTCACCAGTGGTGATAGTTCCCAAGAGAAAGGACTCTTCAGGGCTCGTCGTTAGCTGATCATGCTCGAGCTTGAAATCTAGCTCCATGATTCCTAGCGCTTTAAACCAGGCAACTGTATTAGTTTCGTATTCTAGATTTGCCAGCGAAGCAGTGGCAGAAAAATCATTGAGCAGCCTTTAAAGAATCTTTTCAGGTTTAAATAAATCATTTTTCAACCCAATATCTAATTAGTTTACTTACTATGGTATATGATGAGACTCTGCTGCAATGAACGAAATGCTTTTACTTAATCCAAGAAATAGGACTAGTAAGAGATAACTAGTGAGAGTGCTATAGCAACGTGCAATGTTCATGTTCAAACGTGTAGCTGTAAAGTTGTTTCCATTCTTTTGTAACATTTTGTTTAAAAAAAATATTTACTCACTTTTAAATTAAAAACTCTGAAGTGTGAAGTGAAAACATCTTTTAAGTATTTATTTGGTATATAATAATAAGAATTTTATGTGCAGTGCTGAACAATACCTAGGTATGTGAAACCATTTCCAAATAAGGAATAGCGTCAACCTTTCATATAATCTGATCCGTTCTACTACTATATGATTACCGTCCTATTCTGATAGCTCTCAAAATGTGCGACTTGCACTTCCTCACGAAAACGTATTCTCAAAAGTAGCCTATGGTTGTATATTTGGGGCGAGTGTCAAATTCAAAGGAGATTTAGGATGAATGGTGCACAACTTGTTCTTTCTTTATCACTCCCACCCTCTACTGTAACTACGTCCTTTAAAAATGCCCGCCAAAACCCAGTTAGCGAAAGCCTCCTACCATTACCACGTTCATCGAAGCCAAGCCCCTACAATAACTGATTATTTTGACCTGAGTTTCCAACCAAGTCGAAGGATGAAAAGTAAACATGTCTCATTAGTGAGCCAAGGCTAATGGTGTGCACTACCTGAGCCCTGGTTGTTTTGGTTGATTGCGCACTGACTATTTGTTAATTAAAGTACACTTTGGATCTTCTCATGGATTTGGTCTCTTGTAAATAGAGGTTTGTTATTATCAATTGGGTTCGCTACTGTTCTTTTAGAATGGGCCATCGCAGTTGTACGCAGCCGCCTGCGCATCCAGAACAAGTTCAACTTGCGTGATTTTCTCTTACAAGCATGTCTCGTGAATACGTGCAGTTGTAGAACCTTCAAGATTTCCTGGCTTGGAGAGCTTGCCTAGCTCTTTGGTGTGTACTCCTCCTTGTACACTAACATATACTCTTTTCACGTGCCTCTAGAGAGCTCTCACAGAAAACGTTCTTGAAAGAAACACTTTTTTATGCTCTCACAGAAAACGTTCTTGAAAGAAACACTTTTTTATAGACGATTCTTATTTTCATCAAAAAAAGAATACTTAAGAATGATAATACGTGTCCTATGAAATAACACCTCCATCTTTTAGTTTAGAAAAATTTTAATTAACTAAAGTTAAAAGCTAAGGTAAAAGAGTCGTATTAGTGATTTTGAAATGTCTTTTGAAGAATGGGATTTTTAATTAAACAACTTTTATTTTGGCCTTTTAATCCTCTCTCTTTAAAATTTGAAAAAAAAAGAAAAAAAAAAAAGAAAAAAAAGTAAAGAAGCATTGTGGCGAAGCATCCTTTTTCCAATGAAAAAAATTGAGAAGGCGATGGTACAGCAAAACCAAAAAACAACCCTTAGCAATCGTAGATATTTGCTTTGTAGTACCAGCGCAATGAGTCGCAGCACGGTTGGGCGGATTTCTCTAGTGAATTCATTCACACGTAGGAGTAACAAAGAAACCACGCTAGATGCTTCGAATGATGTATTCCCAAGGTTTGAAATAAGCTACCCCAAGCAAACTGGAATGAGCCCAGAAGAACTTGAGATTGGCTTCTCCTATGAAATCGCAAAATATTCCGTTCGGGATTCCTACGCTGTAGCATGGATCATGGACTTCAGTGGCAGCATGGCCGGAGAAAAGTCTGTACAAGCAAAGCAACAGTTTCAAACTTGGATTGAGGCGTTGGATTTGCATGAACAAACAATCTACTGCGCGGTAATCTGCTTTGGGTCTATGGCCGAGGATATCACAAATGGATTTATACTTCTTACTAAAGCATCTAGAGAAGCATTGATCGCAAATGTCAACTCTCAAGGAATCTACGGTGGAACCAACATGAACACTGGGTTCATCAAACTTCGTGAAGCAGAGGTTGCCTTCACCAACAAGACCAAAAACAGCGACATCGCCACTTCAACCAGGCTTGAGATTCATGTGACGAGTGATGGTCAGGTGTTTGACGCGGAAGAAACCCTGCAAACGGCCAAAAGAATGAAGTTGGCGGCAAAGCATCTACGAAACTTAAATACCCGAGCAGAAGATGCATCGGCCAGATCACCCGGAGAAGAAGATGATGGAGAGGGAGAAGAGGATAGTGACCCTGTCCCTTTGGCTAGCCTTACTTTCATGCAGATTGAACTTCGGGCATACCCGATCGGTCTTTATGGTGACACTTTTGCAAAGGCTTTTTTTGAGAGACTTACAAAAGTTTTGGGGGGTTATATGTCTGTGCCTGGCCAAGAGAATATAAAGATTGAAGATGCTGACGAGGTTAAAGGACCCAACTTGCTAAACACCCTTTACATCATTGTCCCAGAAGAACGGAGGGATGAGGTTACCATTGACCAAGCGCGTTTAGAGGACAGACTTCCGGCTGACTTTATCAAGGAGAGTTTAAATGAAGACTCCTGCAAACTGATTCTGCCAAAGGGACAATTTGGCGCTCTTCGGACGTTTACTGTGCCGATTCTTCTCAACTCAACGTGCGAAGCACCGACCCCTGCGTACCATTTCTTGACAGCCAGGCTGTGCACTGAGAGGCCTCGAAGAAGACGGGGAGCAGACATGGAGCGCTCTAATGAGCTTAGCCTTGATCTCGTTTTAGACCGCACACTTAGTTCCAAGCGCAAGCATCGTGCACCAAAGACACGTGCTATTCGAACTCGTGAAAAGGTACGGGATGGTGTGCTTCTGGCACAGAGGTCGCTCCAATCCTCTAGTTCGATGGTTGAAGCCCGTGCAACATCAGTGGAAATTCTTGAAGATACCCTGAAGCACGCGACAAAGTATCGTAAAGTAGCAAGCTACTCAGAGGTGAAAGTTAGTATTGAACTTATCAAATATGTCTTGCGCCGCCTTCGTGAAAGCATTGAGGAATTTAGCAACGCTGCTGCTGCTGCCTTGCTAGAAAGGGTAAATAAGGCGATTGACACCCTTACTTTAACTAAGGACTTGGCCGAGGCAATTCCAAGTTCTACTTTTTTTCCGCCATCGGTTTCGAGCAACGTGAAACCTAAGAGAAGATTTTTGCCGTTTACATCAAAACAACCATTGAATGAAGCGCTCCAAGGTGAAGACAAAGTGGATGCAGAAAAGGCGCGAGGTGTCAGTCGTTGGATGCTTGACAGGGTCAGATCTATAGTGAGAAGTAAGAAATCAGATGTGGATGAGGCTGTGAATGAGCTTGTCTTCCGGAAGGAGATGCGAAAGCGCCTTAAAGAGCAATACATAAAACGTGAGATGTGTCTGTGCGATCCACAATGTAGCTGTGGAGGGCAGGAAGGAGGCTGCCTCGGTGACTGTAGCTGCTCCAAAGGGATATCAGCGTCTCCGTCGCGCCATGACTCACAAACATTTCGGCCAATTAATGCAGAAAGGCACTCATTGAATGGCTTGAATGTTATTGTGCATTCTCCATTGGAATGGAGTGATGACGACGCCGATGATGATAGTGAGTCTGACGATGAGGAATAAAAGAGTAGAAACCAAGGTCGCAGAAATTATATTGGTAAGAAGGACCTTCGTTGTTGAGATAAACATAATGATGTTGAAGGTTTCCAGTCCATTCTCAAATTTGAACTTGCCACGGCCCCCAAGGATAGAGGCATTCCATTATATGGTTAAGCAAAGTGAGAACTCAACCTTTCCAAATGGAGGATTCTATTACCGAAGCTGCTTTCCATGATGACTTAACTTGATCCCTGAATTCCCATTGAATGACATCGTTAAAAGATACTAAAACAGCCAATATCATGTTCTTTATCGAATAAACAAGCCATACTACTTCGTTGGCGCATTTGTTCGCACAGTGGATCAGCAGACAAAAATTAACTACACATCCCCATCATTTCTTATCAACGCTGGATACTTTAGATGATTGGCTTTACGTCAACTAGGTAATATGCTTGATTTGATCTTCTACCCAACAATAGGAGTGGTGTCTATTCTTCTTTTCTTTTCCTTTTGTGCACGACATTCCCTACTCCTACTTGGTAAAAAAATTAAAAAATTATAACTTTATTAATGTTTTAAAGTTATACATATTTGTTTGTTTTGTAGAATTAAATTTGAATTAGCAAATTTGAAGGTCAAAGTTTATTTTAATCTCGACTTTTTAGTAATTAGTAATTAGTTTTTAGTTTACATTTTATGGGTTTCTAATTAACTAATAAATAATAAATAATAAATCGCAACATCATAAACTCTGAAAAATGGCAAAAGTAAACACGCTTCTTGATGTGTCATCGACGCTCATAGATATATACCTCCCTTGCTGCGCATAACGCGCTCCCCCCACGTGATTTGACAGTCCTGACGTTTCGTGCTATCTATGTTTGCCTCCCTGCTCCCCTGCTGTAGGCGATAGTGAAATAGCGACCGTCACGAAGTACTCGCCCGCCAAGCCAGCAGGCAAATCGTTGAAGAAGAGTGTCAAGAGAACAGTTTTCTTCTTGATTTAGCGCGTCAAACTGTGTTCAACTACAGAGTGCATTGGTGCAGAACTTTCCGACACCTCTCCTAACAACGATTATGTTGTCAGATGAACCAGACATGGTCTTCTTCTCATATGCATGGGGCTCGGAATATAAGCCCCGTGAACATCAGCCTTTTGTGGAGGCCGTGGAAACAGCTCTTGAAAATGATCATGGAATCAACGTTTGGAGGGACCAAACTAGCCTCATTGGGGGTGCCTTGGAGAATATGATCAAAAATGGGATGCAGGAATGTACCTTTGTGGTTATTTTCCTGACTCGCGAGTATGCAGAAAAACTCGATGTGGATGATTTTACATATTGCCGTTTTGAATTCAATCTCATGAAATCTTTCTTCAGACCATCGCAAGTTATTCCAATAGCCCAAGACAGAGAATTTCAAAATACTCTTTATTGGAGGAAGTTCAGCATGATTAACCATTTGCTGCATTTGTATCGACATACAATTGGATCTTCAAGCCCTGACATTGAAGCGCAAGAGGCAGCAACTTCAATCGCAGATCAAATAAGTCACGTAAAATCTTGTTGGGGCGTTGATCCAATCAACGATAGCGCTCTTCGTAGAATCAATCAGCTAAATTTTTTGGGTTTAATCAAAGCTAAAGCGAAGAAGTACGTAACCAATACAAGGGTCTGGTTGCTAAGCGATGTACAGGCTTGGGTACAATCTAATGAACCTGGCTTGTGTGTCATTATCGGAGAGCATGGTATCGGCAAATCCACGTTTCTCGCAGCTCTAAGTCAAATTGGACACCTTTTTGATCTTGACGCCGCTATAAAATATCGAACTCGGAACTCGGAAAGGGTCAGCCAGCGTCAATCCCTCCGAATAAGCATGAGCTTATCGAGATCTGACTCAGGAGGTAGATACAAATTTTGCGTTGCGGCTGCCCATTTTTTCGATTCTGAAGACATTCAACTAAGAAGTGCAAAGCTTGCACTTCTCAGCATTGCGAAGCAGTTGCATCAATTGTTCCCTGAATATCTCAAAGATGCCCTGGCTGCGGATGAAGCCCTTGTTAATGCTGGAATAGAGGAAACATCTCTTCAAGAGATCTTTGAGAAACTTCTTGTAAAGCCTTTTCAGTCTACCCAAGCCAATACTTCTCCACGTTTGATTGTGGTCTTTGACAATCTATATCCAGGCATTGAAGGCTTCGAGGATCTTCTTGATATATTGACGCACAGATGGAAAGAAGAGATGCCACCTTGGCTAGTCGTCATTGCCTCTTGCGATGAACCCAATAGCATGCTTAACGATCAGGTATGTTTGATTAAACCAATCATGCCCACCTCAGAGAGCAACATAAAGGATATCGAAAATGTTGTTAGCTATATCTTCGACCAACAGGGTGTAGTTAATTCAGAAAGACTTCGCAGAGGTATAACTGAAATTACCCAAATGAGTGAAGGAAACATGGCTCGTGCTGAAAGACTAGCAAATGTACATCACGCGGCCAACCAAGGCTTATCATCAGAACCAGCTGAATACTACCAGAGTGTTCTTGACAATTTTCTGTTCCAGTCACACTGTGAAAACTGTGAAAATCGGGTGAACCTCGTCTGTGCGCTTCTTGTTGCGCGCGAGCCGATTCCATTTGATACTGTCATCTCCATTCTACATCTGGCAAGCGAAGAGTTGATTCTCGCAGAATTCCCGGACAGCATATTCTCGTGGGTTGCCGCAGGTTCGTCTGATCAAGCTCTTCGATTTTACGACCATTGGGTGAAGCAACTTCTCCTTAATTACATAAATTGCAGTGAACAAAGAGGCCATGAGACGTTGGCCAAAGCTTGCATTCACGGGGTCAATGTAAAACAAAACTCCTTCTGTGCTGCGCATGTGCTATTTCATCTCAAGAGAGCTGAACAATTGAAAGATGTTGAAACGTATCTTCTCGACTACCAGTGGCTTAAAACTGCAATTGTTCATCTCAAGGCGCCTATTTATGGATGGTTAGAGGACGCTTTCGATAAACCAGACGCGAATACCCACCAAAGTTTATCTGAGATGGGTAATTTTTTCCGACGAACGGCTAGAGCACTTACATACGATTGCCGAGAGCTATGTACTCAAATATTGCATTATTTTAAATCCGAGCATCCACTAATTGAAGGTGCAAAAATGGAGAACGAATATTCTCAGCTTAAAATGTTAGAGGAAGATTACCACGCCATGCAGCCTTTATTATACTCAATTCCAAATAGAGATAGTACGCACGAGGGTAAGATAACTGGACTCGTAATATCCTCCAAGTACAATACTTTGATTGCAGCTTCGGAAAATGGGTCATTGGTTGTTTATTCGCTGGCCACAGGAAGGGAACGTAAAGTTTTGGCCGATTCTTACGATTCGCCATTGACATCTCTCACAATCCATGAGTCAAGGTTTGCATGTGCAGTTGATGGTAACGGTGAGTCACTTCTGCACGTATATGACATTAAATCTTTAGCAAAGCAACATGAGTGGCATAATAACCAATCTAGAGTTTCCTCTATGGCAATGGACAGCACAGTGCTATTGACCTCTTCTCGCGACGACTCCACGTGGTGTGTGCGATCACTCGACTCCTCAACATGTGAGCATAAGTTTCCTGTTCAGGGAACAATTTTTGGTTGCGGAATTAACGAAAACAGTATCGTTGTAGCAACGCAAGAATTTCGGATTCTTGTGTGGAACCGTGCTACACTTGATTTTTCCTACTCATTAGGATTTAGCTGTGACGAACACCCTCGCATGTTGAGCTGCACATCATTCTGCGTTTCAGGCAAGTGGATTTTCGCAGGCACATCAAACGGCTCTCTGGTTGTATGGCATGATGCAGAGGGTTGCATTCCTGATGTTGTCGCAAAAGACTTGCCAATGGGCAGAAGACGGAAGATGATACACTCTCTAGCGTGTCAGACAATGCCCTCTGGGGACGTATGGCTCTTAAGTGGGGCAGCGGATGGGAAGGCGAGATTATGGGAAATAGACTCAGGTAGCCAAATTGAAGAATATGATGAGTATGAGCAGGAAGTATGGAGTGTGGCACTTGATGAGCAAGGATATGTAGCTGCTGGTTACGAGGATGGCCATATTTTGGTTACAAAGTATGCTTTCACTTCGGTTTCGCACAATTGCACTCGGGGTTTATCTCCACATAATCAGCAGAGGCACTCTGGTGATGTTTGCTGCATCTGTCTGCATGAAGAACTTGTTTTAAGCGGTGATAAGAGAGGTAACGTATGTATGTGGAATAGTAAAGATGGCACTTTTATGGGAAGTCTTGGGCCACCTCAGGAAGGTGCTATAAAATGTATTGTAGCAAACACTGATTTTATAGTATCTGCGTCACTGGATCATTCCACTCGGATTTGGAAACGATCAAACAAACAATACGCGGAAACTATCATCCATGACCCAGATGTTATTGAAGAGTTGTACATAGATGATCAAAGTGGACTGTTTGCGCTTACCAACAAAGGTGTCGTGTTGCATGTTGGTTTGAAGGATCAACACTGGAATATCTCGGGAAAGATAGAGTTTTCAAGATATGAAGGTTCGCCTCCTTTAGGTTTAAGTCAGGAGGACTGCACATTTCCGAACGGTTGGTCAGTTTCTGGACCACACGTCCAAAGAGGATTCGAGGCAAGCTTCTCATTTGAGGCAAATGTGGCCTGCTACGTAGGAGCCGAAGACCATTTCTTTTGTTTTTTACAAGGTACAGGTGACCTACACAGATTGCAGTTGGTGCGACCTGAAGAACAGTAGTCTTATATTCTTTGATGCATGTATTGTTTTCTTTCTCTCCTATCTGTTGCTCACAAGTCATCATGTGTCCTTTCATTGGCTTTCTAAATCATGTAAATGCAGGATCATATGCTCTGAGTAGCACAAACGTCTTAAACTTCCGGTTGGCATCAGTGCAAGAACCTGCTCCGCACAAACATGCAGGAAGCCCCGAGATTTTCAACTTCGCATTGGTAATAATTTTCTCTGCTAAATTGTAGATTGAAATGGATCTTCTCACCTGTCGGCACGACCGTGCCCTACTCTCTTTCTTCAAGATGTAACATCTCCATTTTGCGTACAATTCAAGATCGTCCTACGACTGGTCTTTGCACTTTCCACTAGTTCTGTTTTTTGGAACCGGAGTCACAGAAAACCATTTGTTGTTATAGTCTATTTTAATTCTTTTTAATTAAGAAACTAAAACTTTGTTTTCATGTACCTCAGGATTTTGCGAAACGGAGCCCATTCCTGGAACAGTGCTTATGCGTTACCGAAGGGAAGCGAGACAGCTTACTTGCTACACGAATACGAGCCGTCGTCAAGAGAGCATAGCCGATTCAGGTCCTCAAGTTTCTAAATTTGTCCTTTAGATGTTTTAACAAATAAAAGAAAGCCACATGACATAAATTCATCAATTAATCAATTTATCGTAACTATTGTTTCTGTTTTGTCTTGATTACAGCTTTATTTTTAATGATAACGTTGCCCTATTTGCAAAAAGGAAGGTCATCAAAAGGAGGAGGTTGACTACATAGGTTTTCAAATTTGTTCTGTGCATAGAAAAGCAGCCATACCCACCTTGCAAAGCAGTTTTTTTGTTGCTGCATCCATGTAAGTTTTTGTTTTGGACAAAACATATGCGGTACATTGCCTCTTCCGTGACGATTCGCGGTCGACAACCCCCCCCCCAAACAAAAAACAAAAAACAAAAAACAAAAAGCAAAAAACAAAAACAATGTAACGGTCATTCTTTCAAGAGCCTCCGTCGTGTCACCAAGCCATCACGATCTCCAACTCGTAGACCCAAATGCACTTCAACTTGTGTTACCCAATCAATCTCTGAAAATGAGGCTAGGTACACACCTCTACCTGAGATTTTCCTTATCATCAGAAGAACTATGGGGTTTTGCACTAGCCGTACCTCTGACTAGGCCCCGATAGAGCTAATTACTAAGTATCTCCGCGGCAGGGCCATGGGTGCATTCTATAACCTTCAGCTGATTCATTGATGTTCTCCTAGGAAGAACTCATATACTGAGCACATTGTTCGTGTTCACATTACCGGACTTTGGACCCTTCAAAGGTCCCTTAAATAGCCCCCGTACTTGGGGGTCACCATATGATCTCTTTTCTTATCTATAATAGCAACTCATAATGAACTGGCACCATATAAACCATGCAGAATGTGCATAGATAACTCTCTGTGTACCCCCCTCCTCGCAGCCCTTCGTGGGCGCTGGAGTGGAATGGGGCTTTGCGAGAAAGGCTCACGAGCGGGCTCGAGGCGGCTTGTCCTGGCAAATAAAACGACGGACGGGTGCCGAGGCCGCGCAGGAAGTGCTGGTGAGGCCGCCCCCCACGCCGGTGCGGGCTGTCCCTCTCGCGGCCCTCCAGGCCCAACGCTTACGGCCAGGAACTAGGCCCACCGCCGCTATGCTTATTCTTCGCAGAGTTTAAGGACTAACATACTTTATAATGGCTGTTCCATTATACACAAAATTAAAAAAATAATTAATGTATACACTTATCCTTTACTATACCAGTTCTATAGGGTCTATTTGTTTTTAATAATAATAATAATAATAATAATTATTATTATTATTATTATTAATTATTATTATTATTATTATAAAGTATACCTAATAAAACTAAGCAGAATCATCTATTTTTCGTTTTAATTTTTGATTGAAAGTAGAAAATAGAAAGTTGACGTATCATTCATGATAATCCTTTTTTCTTTCTACTATTAAGTATTAAATGCAAAATGTGGTGTGGCCTCAGTCCTATGGGGCTTTCTACCGTTAACAATAGAGGGCAACATTGCAGTAAATGCCTCCCTGGGTACCATAAATACTAGCACAGTGCTAGTGCGAACCGCACGGTTCTGCTGAGATGATGAAACCAACATCGTAAATAAACAAAAACTGACTTTTTGCAATAGTAGGATAGTAGAACTGTGAAGAGTCAAGAAAAGATGATAACCTGCACTGCACTTCTTTCAGGGATTGCGCGAATTGCGCTCAGCACTACTGATGATGCTGGTGATCATGATAGAAATGCATCCTCTGTATCTGCCCCTCTCTTTGAAAGCCTTTGTCGCGCATGGAAAGCACAGTTCCCCCCAATTCCTTCCTGAGTCCTGGATAGGGCATTTTAGGACGCCAAATTCGCTTTTCGGACACTGCTTCTCTGCTTTGAGGCACATTTTAAGACGCCCGTCGTTAGGTCGCCTTTTCATTTTCTGTATATAAATAATTATATATCATAGCAGTGCCAAAATACGAAGAACAAATGTTTTCTAATTTAAAATGAAAATAAAAAATTATTAGCGCATAGTAGTTGCTACACATCGGTAGCACCGCATTTTTTTTCTGAAGGTTTGGTGTTTCTTTTAAACTTTTTCTTTATCGTCGTTAGGCATCCACTAGCACCGGATATCTTACTACTCAATAAAGGTACCGTGCTAGGGCCAATAGGCAAATGCCTGTTCTCCGGTGGATGAAAATGTCATATTCTTTGCGGCGAGCCTTCGATGCGGGAATCGGAAAAGACCAGAAACCGACGGAGATTGCAGCACGAGGCGGCGGCTCGCGAGAAGCGGGGGCGGCTGACATCGAAGCCGGCAGGCAGGGTCCCGCGGCGAGGCAGGAGCGGCGGCCCCGGGGCGGCGTTCGG
Organism: Schizochytrium sp. TIO01; assembly: GCA_004764695.1. Lineage (NCBI taxonomy): Eukaryota > Bigyra > Thraustochytrida > Thraustochytriidae > Schizochytrium > Schizochytrium sp. TIO01. The sequence goes on along the minus strand of SMSO01000034.1, from coordinate 294,567 downwards.
CCCTGAGGCGGCGCTCGTTGCTGCAAGACGGCCTCCGCTCCAGTGGAAGGCAAAGATGGCGGGCGAGGGGAGGCTAGCGGCGGCTAGCGTAAACGGGTAGGAGTGCGAACGAACAAGAATAACCAGACGATTTTAATGCGCTATGTGCTGTTAAGGGTGTCTTAGTGAGTTTAGTTTGTTTTGTTTGGGAAAAGTACCGTAGTTTTGATAAGAGTGATGAAAAGATGATTTGATGATTGATTGATTGATTTGTTTATTGATTGATTGATTTGTTTATTGATTGATTGATTTGTTGTGGATTGATTGATGGATTGATTGATACTGATTGGTGGACTGATTGAATCAATGAAAGGGCAGCGCCGTTGGAGAGTCGGAGCAGAGGGTTGGTTTCCTCCGAGTTCTGCGAGAGTGAAGTGAGGCTGGATATCTGATTGACTTGTCAGAAATATGAAGAATTTGTCGCTTGTTTCCGATTAGGTTAATAATTGCTGAATTGGAAAAAGTTATTTATTGTTGTTATTGTTGTTGTTGTTATTGTTGTTGTTAACAACGCGGTTGTTCTTCTTTTGATTGGTTTTCTTTTATGGTTTTCTTTTATTGTTTGGTTTGTTTTCTTTGGGTTTCTTTGGTTTTCTTTTGTTTTCTTTTGTTTGTTTGTGTTTGTTTTTTCAGGAGAAAGAAAAAGAAATGTGGTTGGACGGGTAGGAGTCAGATAGGATAAATGGTAGGAGGGAGGGCGAGAGAGCGCGAGCGGAGCATCTCGTTGGCTGGCTGCGGAGCTTGGTTTTGCTCGCTTTGGCAGCTTGCAGACCTCGCTCGCTTGCTTGGCTGGCCCGGGTCGCGGCTCGCTCGCCAGAGTGAGCAGGCTTGGCGCGGAAGTCATACGTCGTCAGTGAATCTCCCCGGATCTTCACCCTCGACTCGCTTCGACCCGTCGTTCATCTCTCAGGGTTGGTTGGTTGGTTGGTTCATCTCTCCATCCATCCATCCGTCTGCCCTGCTGCACAAAGAAACTCAGGTTAGTTGCACAACCCTGCACTGCCAAAACAGCTCGCCAGCTTGTCGTTGACCCAACGACGTGTGTTTGCTGCCGATTTCTATACTCGTCTAGCTCGCTAGCTCGTGGTGGCCAGACCTTCTTCGCAAGTTCTTGAATCCACGCAAGTCGAACTCAACGACCCCGAATTCATTCATTCATTCATTCATTCATTCAATTCCATTCCGACAATTCGATAATCTCAACTCGAATCAGCAATGTGCGCCATTCTCGGACTTTTGCTTGCCGACCAGTCGGCTCACTGCCGTCAGTCGCTCTTTGATGGTCTTACCGTGCTCCAGCACCGTGGCCAAGATGCCGCCGGCATCGTGACCTCTGCAACCTCGGAAGACTCTACCCGCTTGAACCAGTGCAAGGCACTCGGCCTTGTGCGCGATGTGTTCACCCAGGATGAGATGTTGAAACTTGAGGGCAACTGCGGTATTGGTCACTGCAGATACCCGACCGCTGGCCACACCTCTTCTGCTGACGAGGCCCAGCCCATGTACAACAACTACCCGTGCGGCCTTGCGCTCGCGCACAACGGAAACCTGACGAACAAGAGCCAACTGCAGGAGCACGTGCGAGGCCTCCACCGCCACCTTAACACCCAGAGTGACAGTGAGGCCCTCCTCAACGTCTTTGCTGAGGAGCTTCGTCTCCAACTCGACTCCCGTGGCGGACCCCGTTCGGCCAAGATTACCCCTTCTTGCATTTTTGAGGCTGTCAAGCGCACAATGGACCTCTGCCGTGGTGGATACTCAGTTGTTATGCTGGTTCACGATGTTGGTGTTTTGGCTTTCAGGGACCCGTGGGGTATTCGCCCCATCATGATGGGTAAGCGCGCCAGTCAGACCCTCGAGGGAGGTATCGACTACGTCTTCAGCTCTGAGTCCGTTGCCTCCGACACCCTTGGCTTTGAGATGATCCGTGATATCAGGCCTGGTGAGTGCGTGCTGGCAGTTCCCATGAAGCCTAACCACCCCCGTGATGACCTTGGGCTCATCTCCAAGCAGCTTGTCGGAGATGGCAACACTGTGGTGCCGTGCCTCTTTGAGTACGTGTACTTCGCGAGACCGGACACCATCATGAACGGTGTGTCCGTGTACGAATCGCGACTCCTCATGGGCGAGAAGCTCGCGGAGAAGATCAAGCGTGAACATGACGTTGACGAGATTGACGTCGTGATCCCCATTCCCGACACCAGTCGCACTTCAGCACTGGCGCTCGCACAGAAACTCGGCAAACCGTACCGCGAGGGATTCATCAAGAACAGGTATATTGGCCGTACTTTCATCATGCCCGAGCAGTCACAGCGCAAGAAGAACGTGCGTCTCAAGCTCAACACGGTCAAGGCCGAGTTCGAAGGTAAGAACGTGCTTCTGGTCGACGACTCCATCGTGCGAGGAACCACCTCTATGCAGCTCGTGTCCATGGCACGCGATGCAGGTGCCAAGAAGGTGTTCTTCTGCAGTGCTGCTCCGGAGATTCGCCACCCCAACATTTATGGTATTGACCTCCCGACGGCCAGCGAGCTTGTCGCTTTCGGCCGCACCACCGAGGAGATCGCCAGCGAGCTCAAGTGCGACTGGGTCCTCTTCCAAGACCTCCCTGACCTTGAGGACTCGGTCCGCGCCATCAACCCCGAGCTCCAGACCTTTGAGGGATCTACTTTCTCGGGCTGCTACGTGACCAATGACGTCGACCTCGAGTACTTTTCCTCGCTGGCCGCCGAGCGCAACGATGTTGCGAAACTGAACCGCGAGCGCAGTGTGCGCTCCACGCCTTCTCAGTGCTGATTTGGCAGTCGAGTCTGTATGCAAGGCGTAGTACATGAACAACTCCTTCATCTTCTTCTTTTTGCATCCTCGTTTTGCTTCTCCTCCTCTTCATTCTGTTGTTCCAACAGGAGGTTGGGAGCAAAAGCATTATCGCGACCAAACATCTTCGTTCCTATAACCCGCTGTGTCATCTGTGCACAGATTGATCGGCTAGACAAAGTTACTATAAGAGAATAAGAAAGACACGCAAACGTGAGCTTATGAGGGTTGACCGTTGCGCGCGCGCGAGCGCCTCATTCTGCTCAAAAAAAAAAACTTTATGCGAATTTCATTCCACTTCGCCTTGAGCTCGGCTGCACCCTACCCATTCCGCTTGGGTACATGGTACCCCACCCCAAAACCCATCAACCACCCTACACGGCTTGCATCAAAATATCACTTTGTTGCAACGAAAACACAAAAAAATGCTTTAGACATATAGACATACATACATGCGTTAACGATTTGACTTTCTTTCTGGTTTGCTCCTTTCTCCCACCACGCTTTTTCCAGATTTGGATCATATACACTACATAAAATTGGCATGTAGCAAGCGCACTCCTTTGCCATGGGTAGGGAATTTTAAGAGATTGTTTACGAGGTGGTGGTTTCTTTCTTTTTCCTTTCCGAGATTAATTGAAGCTTGCATGTTTACAAGTTCCGCATGCAAAAGGGGTTTCGTCGAGCTCTTGTCTCTGCTTGAGAGTTGTAAACTTTTTGAACACTTTAATGTGAAATTGTGACCTAAAAGACAGTATCCGGCTAATTGTAAAATGTAGGATCCTTCAAACTGGTGTTTTGCGGTGAAGGTGAATACGGACTTTCCTTAGAGTCCACATGTTCATTTACGATACTACTGTCTTATTTTAACTGGTACCTCATACACTCGCCCAAACTACTTCGTTGAATAGTGTTAAGAGTTTTGACTTTTTCCAACGTCAAGCAAAAATTATTTCCCCAAGTTCTACTACAAAACATTCTTCACTGAGAATGATTTCCGCTAAGATTCTCTCTGAAAAATAGATAAACATTTTGTAAGGAATAAGTACTCCCCAAAGCTCTACTATATGCAACTTTTCTCTGGGAATGAGTTCCACTAAAACCCTCTTTGAAAAGTGAACATTCTGCAAGGGGGCCAGCCCAAAAGAAATGTACCACTTAAAAAAAAAATCTCTGGGAACGACTTCCACTGAAATCCTCTTTGAAAAGTGGATATTCTGCAAGGGAGCCAGCCCAAAAGAAATGTACGACCAACAACTTTTCTCTGGGAATGAGTTCCACTAAGATCCTCTTTGAAAAGTGAACATTCTGCAAGGGAGCCAGCCCAAAAGAAATGTATGACCCACAACTTTTCTCTGGGAACGACCTCCACTGAAATCCTCTTTGAAAAGTGAATATTTTGCAAGGGAGCCCCAAAGAAATGTACCACCATAAAATTTTCTCTGGGAACGACTTCCACAAATCCCCTTTGAAAAGTGAATATTTTGCAAGGGAGCCCCAAAGAAATGTACGACCAGAAACTTTTATCTGGGAGTGAGTTCCTCTAAATCCTCTTTGAAAAGAGATTATATTTGTAAGGAATATTTCAAAAGTGTTGAGAAAAATAGTACCCAGGTTGCCGTCAAACAAAACATCCAAAGTGTATCTAATTTTTATAAAACGAAAAGTCATCCACCGCTGGTAGACTCAAGTCTCAGCATAAATACACCATCTTTAGATAGCATGAACGAGGAGAGCTAACTTGCTGGATTATAAGTACAACAAAAGCAAATGGCCTGCCTCCCTATCGTATAATAGAAAGTTTTATCAAGAATGCGTTTGTTCAGAAAGTATACGGACATAGCATAAGTTGATTACGAGATGCATTGCATGATGCAAGAAGAATTCTTATTTTCTTGTACAACTTTGTGTCCCTTTTTGCACAGAAAAAATCCACAATTTGTGTTCTAGCAGCCGGGAAGGCAACCCATGTATTTCTTCATTTTTCTTTTAGGTAGAAAAAGCTCGCAAAGATATATTTCCTCTATAAATGTTGAGCGAACTCCTTTGGTGTACGTGAGAGAGATTCACTTCCAGGAATAAACTCGTCTCGCCCTCCAGCTTCATACATGTCAATTCATTAAGCGATTTTATTTTTCAGCTACGTCCTACCATCCACCAACCAGAAGAATTTGAAAACTCGCAGCGATGCGGTGGCCGCTCAAAACAGGGTTTGGGCCACTCCGTTAACCAATGCTGCTGCTTGTGCCATAATATCACTATACTCTACACCTGTCACTTCCGAAACGGTCTTTTTCTTCAATTGAGCCAAGACTGACTGTCCCAGCTAGTCCCCACTTCACCCGTCGGAGAGAATGAATAACACCTGCAAACCACAGGGCGACTTCAGCCGCGCCATTGGAAATACTTCGCAGGTGCCCTGCATCATCAAGTCTTTCTACTCCTCCACTCTTCGTGCTCGCCCACGCTCTGGTCGACAACGGATCGTTCGTCGCACTTAGTGTCCTATTAGTCTTATTATCATTTTTTTTTTCCTTTAATCATTACTTTTCTTCTTCTTCTTTCCTCTGGCCAGAAACAATATCTTGTTCAACTCAGCATGTGCACGACGATGGAGGTCCTCCGCTGCGCCGCTGCTTCGGTATTCCCCTCACTCCACCCATCCTCGCACACGCTGCATCGCATCGCATCGCATCGCATCGCATCGCATCGCATCGCATCGCATCGCATCGCATCGCATCGCATCGCATCGCAAGTCCTCGCGTTCATTTCTTTGTGTCGCGCAGCGTCGAATTCTCAGGTCCCCGCACTTGTGGCGCTATGATGATGATGACGCCGACGAGCGATGCAGATTCCTGCAATGTGGAGCCCTGCGGCCGAGATTCTGCGACACCTGGCGACGTCAATGGCGGCGCTCTCGAGGTCCTTTTCGAAGTCCTTTTCGAGGTCCTCCTCGAGCAGCGAGCTCGCATATAGTTGTGCGGTGTGGGCCAACCAGCAGCAGCCAAGCCAAGGCCGGGAAGCCTTGGGCGGAGACGGTTCAAGAGTATGGATGAGGATGGGTTTGGATAGGTATGTTTCACAATCGTTCTAGTTTATACGGATGTGTAGTGTAGTTGGTGTTTGCAGGGTTTAGCTGAGGAGGCCGCGGCTGCTTCAAAGCTGGGCTGGCCGGGCGCGAGGGATGTTGAAGAGAGAGAGACAGCGTTGTTGGTTTGGTAGAGAAGTCAGACAGCAGTTCGTTCTGGTCCAAGCAGGCAAAGCTCAGTCAGTCGTGGCGGGCGCTCGCTTAGAGGCGCTTGACGAAGGGCTTGTTCATGCCGTCGACGACGAAGGTCTTGTAGGTGGCGAGGCAGAGGGCGAAGCCGACGATGCCGACGATGGGGATGATCTCGGGGGAGGCCTTGAAGTTCATCCACTTCTCCATGACGGGGGGGTCGCGCTGGAGCACGTTGAGGTGGCCGCCCTCGGAGAGACCCTTCTGGGGCACCTTGTCCATGGTGGAGAACTTGCGGGCGCCGGCCTGCTGCACGCGGGCAGCGCGGGTGATAGTCTGACGGAACATCTTGGCTGACTTGTGATGTGAGTTTCTACGATTGAATTGCAGTGAGGCTTCGAGTTGCGGGTTTGCTGTCGTGGCCATGAATGCCCTCGCCGCCCAAATCTCTTCTTTCGCCTCCTTCTGCTACCACACGCCTACCACTCACCTACCCGCCGCTAGGACCGCCCCCCGCAATCCGCCCGTGCGCTAGCACACCCCTACAGTTTACCTTAGCAGGTCGCAGCTGGCGCCAGAGCGACCAATTTCCTCTTTTCGAACAGAAGAGAGGAGGCGGCGGCTCCTAGTGGAGGCGTAGACGGTGCTAGTGGCAGGCGCTTCCAGTAAGTAAGTAAGGAAGTAAGTAACTACCACCGCAGTGGTAGGGGCGGCTAGCGTAAACGGTAGGGGCGGCAGCGGGAGCCGCGATTTTGATTGATTGTGTTTAAAGTTTTTTTGAAAGTTGTAAGTAAATGATTGATTGATTGATTGATCGATTGATCGATTGATCGATTGATGTTTCGATGGTGTCGCTTCTTTTGGTTTTCTGTTTCTTTGCTTCTTTTGTGCAATATTCTTGGTTTTCTTGGAGATTGGGCATCGAAGGCGAAGGAGTGAGGGTGGATAAAGGTCGGGGGGAGTCGGGGAAGGGGGGGGAGATGCTTACGCACGCGGCCTACGCTTAGCGGAGAAGACAGAGACGGATAGAGAGAGAGAGAGAGGAGTTCGTGAATCATCTCCATCGCCAAACTTCGTTCCTCTTCCAACCTTTGAAAAAGAAAAGTGGAAAGAAACAAAGTGTCTCTAAAGTTCGGTGTGGAAGCAATTTCGATCCCTTTTCTTTCTGAATCAGAAACAACAGTTTATTATCACTCTTTAGTTAATTAGTGCTTATTTATTTACTTTGGATGAAAATAAACTTTGAAATCAACCAGAAGGTAACTTCTTTTTTCTTTTTCTTTTTTTAATAAATATGTAAGAGTTGCTAAAGCACACAACGTGAGAGGAATCGTTCGCTGTGTCTTTCTTCTTCTTCTTCTCACGAAAGAAAGAAAGAAAGAAAGAAAAGAAAAGCAATTAATATTTTTTAATATTGCAAAGCCGAGAGATCAAGATCAGCAAACCAGCCAGCCAACCAACCAACCAATCGACGGGCGAGCAAATAAACGCGGGAGGCAGCCAATCACGGTGACGAAACGCACGCCTGAGCCGGCTTGGAACCAAGCTCAGGTCGACTCAGCGTCGTCGTCGAAAGGCTTCCAAGGCTCTCTATCGTTGGCCCAAGAAATCAATCAAGAAACTTGCAGGAAGTCGGAGGTCGGCGGTACCAGTGCACCCTGCTGCTGGTAGCACCTCCTACCGTTATCTATAGCGCTCCCGGTGCTGACGTCAACCTTGGGAACTGAAGAATCGAGGCATGTAAATGAGTGAGAATGAGCATGGAATTCTTCAAGATATGATGTCTGAGGCTGCGAAGAACTATGGGTAAGCAAGTAACTAAACAAACACCGACTGGCGACTCGTGGAGCGCCGCGGCGTCTTGCTCGCTGCTGGATTTCGCAGCTGAGTCACTCGCTCGAGCTCCGAGATATTGGTGGCGTTGGCGCCAATTGGACTGCCTGCGAAGACCCCCTCGTCTCTTAGCTGTTGCCCTTCTACCTACTCTTTCTTAGTACCCAAAGTGTATAAAAAGGAACTGTGACTGTGTCATTTAGTGTAATGGCCATGAATCCAAGAAATGTAATGTGCACAGAGCAGAGCAGAGCAGAGCAGAGCAGAGCAGAGCAGAGCAGATTTGGCGACGAGTGAGCTCAATCGATCGATCGAAATGAATCGCTTCATTTGCAGAATGTTGGGCGGTTTGTGGCGGTAAGATGGAGGGCTTTGGGGCTGCGGTGCAGGAAAATCAACGGCGCCAAGAAACGCACTCGAAGGCAGAGATGGCTGTTTTGCAGCAATCTCTGAAGCGCTGCCGAATCTAGCTAGCTGGCCAGAGCGAAGAAATGTCATCGCTGACATGCCACCAAAAGATTGACTAATAATAGTAATAAACTACTCAAAGTAATCATGGTCCACGTGGTCCCACAATGCGTTAATGATAATGTTATTATTGTGATGGCCAATCCAGAATCCATCCTGCACGAATCAAGGTGCGAGATGTACATGCAGGCTCTCGGCGCCAGCGTCACGACCGCTGATAGCAGCGTCACTTCTGCCCTGGTCCAGCTGGTGGCCACTAGCGTTGGGGGCAAGATTTCCGCGAAAGGATTCGTGCAGATTGAAATTAGGGACCTGGCTACTTACAACCGTCATTTGACGAAAAGTTTACAGGTACCTCCATAAACTCCAGCAAATCAATCATGCAAATTCTGGGAAATCAATTCTGGGAAAGCATGCGATTATTTACAGCGGAACGCTGCCTCCTGTCGTTTTTTAGGCAGCATTTCAACCAACCCAAAGCTCTTAAAGTCCAACTTCTTCGAAGTCTCTGGTTTACAAATAGAATGAATGGACGTCTTTAGTGCTCACAACGATACGATGTGTGGGTACCTGGCTATGTATGCATTAACTAACAGCTCATAACCATCGTCTCTGTCGCTGAGGAAAAGTATTCCGCCATTTCTTCTCTATGAACTGTCCAAAAATCCTCTCTCGGAAGCCGCATCCGCCATTCAACTCGAGCTCTTTGAAAATAAATGCCTTACACCCGAGCACACGGAAATTTGATTTCTTTCACGGCAGTCACCGCTCGTGACGCCGCCAGAAATCAACAACCTTCGGCTTCTTGACTGATTCATCGTGACCGGCCTGGTCTGCTCCATTCTCTGCCGCGTTTCTTGACTTGAGTTGTGTTCATAAACGCACTCAAGAATAACAGCATCCATCCATTTGGTGCCTCTCCTGCAATGCTCTAGCCTCACTTCCTCTCCAACTCGACTTTCGAAAAACATTCAATTTATGTTTACTTTTATTATAACGTGTAAAAAGAAAGAAAAAAGAAGAAGTTTCTCGCCTTCTGAACATATTCAAAGAAAGGTGCTACTTTGTGTTTACAGCCTCTTGCTAGCATAAACTGCTACCACACCCCTACCGCTCCGAAGTAAGTGCGAGCGAGAATATGTGTCGGAGTCTCTGCAGCACAGCGATGCGTCACGCTACGCCTCCTCATGAGCGGCGCTACAGCACCACCACTGGTTCCTCGGCATCATCACACGCATCATCGGTTCGCCATCACCTATACATAAATCACTGCCGTTATCACTGCGGAGGGAGGTACTGATGACTCTGCAGCATTCATCATCATCATCTCAAGGCTACGTACTGTTAAGATTACATTACACACACTATGTACTCGTGACCAACATCAGCTCCATAGATCGGGCGTCATCGTAATGTAGTAAAAAAAAAAAAAAAAAAGGGCATGGGAAGAGCTGCGATTTACTAAGGTAAAGGGTAGGAGGCTCCGAGTTGGCGGCGCACGCGGGTGTGAAGGAGTCCAAGAACGAGGAGGAAAGCGCACGCGGTTAGCATTTCTGACAAGTTCTGAGTGATTTGATGAAGGCCTCTGGGGATAAAGTAAGTTGAAGATCAGGACAGCTCGCTAGTTATGAGGAGTCGAAATTAAAATCGCTGCTCACTCTACGTTGAAAAGTTGTTGCAATTCGTTAGGAATTTCTCAAGCACTTTCAAGAGTTGAACAGGTCAAGCAAGCAAGCAAGCCCTTTCTATGAATGAATCTATGAACCGAATCTGCGCATACTTAGCATTAGTATATATATATACCTATTTCGAAGTACAGCGATGAAGATCAGATCATTTCATCATCATGAAGGATTCTTTCTTGGAGATGATATAATAAATCATGCAGAACAGCAGAACTTTAGAGGCAGCAACGACTCGGTCTTCAAGGCGGAAAGCCTTCCTGAAAAACACTTCGCTGTTTGCTTTTGTGAGCAGAGCAGAGAAGGTAAGAAGTTCTTGAAGCTCTTTCGACGATTCTTCAACACATGTACCATCTTTTATTCGACAGCATCGCATTTGCAATAACAACAACATTGAGCGAATAATAATGTTCACATCACTCATATTCATTCACTCACTCATTCACTCATTCATTCGTTCATTCAATCGTTCACTCATCAGAGTAAATATAGAGGGTGTGATAGCAGTGGTTACGCGAAACGCTAGCAGTGCCTACGCGCTGGCTTCGGTGGCGATGATTGAGAACCTCACAATAACTCGGAGCGAGCCCAGGGAAAGCAAGGTCTCCAGGCACGCAGGTAGGCAGGCAGGCAGCCTCGCGACTCCGCTCCCCGAGCACTCGTTCCGCCAACCAAAGCTTTCGAGCGTACCCTGCGCTTGTTCGACGGCGAAGCTCGCGCAATTCTTCGAGTTCCCAAAGAATCGAAGCAAATCGTTCTTTCTTTCTTTCTTTCTTTCTTTCTTTCTTTCTTTCTTTCTTTCTTTCTTTCTCTCAATGAGCTCCAGTTCTTTCCAGTTCTTTCCAGTTCTTTCAGGCCCCTCAAGATTGATTGATTGACTGATTCATTGATCAAGCCGCCTGCACTTTCGCCTTCGCTTTCTGGTCCCGGCGCCTACGAAGCCGCGCGACGACGCCTCTGCTGACGCTTGCTCTCCCTATCAGCGACTCCAACGACGACGAAGGCATCGCCAAGAACGTCGCCGGAAACCCCTTCGCCTCAGAGAGCAATTCTCGAGCCCTCATGGGCCTTAGATAAAAGCAGCAGCAGCCTTTGGCTATACCGGCGTAGCTGACTGCTATGGGTAGCACTGGCTAGCGGACCGCCTAGCTCACAGGTGAGAGAGAGAGAGAGAGAGAGAGAAAGCGCAGAATGAATGATTGATTGATTGGAGAAACTGAGAGAATGAAGGAATGCCATGGAGGCTTCGAAGGCGGCGGGAGAGGCAGAGGCAGAGGGAGAAGAACGATAAAGACGGCCTGCGGAGAGCCCTCGGTTGAGGCCTGGCGGCAGGCTGGAGGAGGAAAGACGCCCGTTCCTGATGGAAGCGCTGGTTCTGTAGGCCAGCCAACACAAAGAGGCAGAGAACGGCTGTGGCTGAGTATTGGGTAGTAAGTGATAGGAGGTCCTAGGCGGTAAAGAAGAAATGAATGAATCAATCAATGAATCAATGAATGATTGATCACCTTTTCCAATGATTTCTGTGATTTCTATGTTCCTGATCGTTTGTTGTTATTTTATTGCTAATTTAACCAATAGCTTTATAAAAGAATGTTTTTTGTTAATATAATTTATTATGTGAAAATAACTGAAAGCGAATGGGGTTTTAAAAGTTGGAGTCGATGACTCGCCATATTGAAGCTCTCTCAGTGAGGGAGACAATAAAAAGTGCGACGTCGATGGCGGTGACACAGCACACTCAAGCACTCGTTCCATCAATCAATCAATCAATCAGTCAGTCAATCAATCAGTCACTCATTCCGGCGCCGCTGCAGAGGAGGTGCACTTGAACATAGCCACCTGCGTTGCCACGAACTGCAACCGCGCTGCGACATTGGCTCGACGTCACGATGATAGTTTGAGAAATAGGTTGCAAGCAAGCAAGAAATGAGCGATTTAGAGGGTGCGCTAGAGGCGGCCAGATGGGCATAACGGTAGGACTAATGTAATGCAGCAGTGCAATGGGAAATGGCCGTGAACTTGAAGTTGAAGATGAAGTTGGAGTTGATGTTGGAGTTATTAGAAGGGTACTTTGAGGAGCGCGGCTCTGAGGTTCTTGGGGAGGAAGGGCAAGAGCAGGCTGCTACGCGCCAGACGCTCTGACTGGGCGGCGGCTCGGGGGCTTGAAATGTGCTTTTTCTTCTTGGTCTCGTTCGTGATCTTCAGCTGATTCAGCATTATGATGACCATTCTCCTTTTTCCTTTTTTCATTTTAATGTTATTTTATTTTATTATATTTTATCAAAAGTAAAAACTACCAACAACAAAAAAAAGTGTGAAAATGAAAATTTTAAACGAAAGTAGTAATAATAATAAAGTTTCTCCCAAGACTTCGAAAGGTAATAATGAGCAGTTTCTTTCAAACGAAGCTGAGAATCACTCAATCAGGTTTGCGTACCTTTCGAAAACGTGCGACAACGAAGCAGCGCAGGTTAAGCGATTTCGTCGAAGACCAAGAAATGCGTACACAAATAAACAAACAAACCAAGAAAGTCAGCCCCTGAGGGAGGGAGTGCACTTGGAATTAAGCCTCGGCGCCGAAGCGTGCTGAGCCCAACGCCACTCGGAAGTGCGGTGGTTTCCAAGGGCACGCGGGGAAGCCGCGCCAAGCTGGCCCCGAGAACGGGTGGACCTCGCGAGCCCCACATTGTATTGCGCAATATGGGAGGCGGCGCAGTGGAGACGGGCATAAGACGTCCCGCTGGCCCGGCTGTATTAGGGTAAAGGAGCGGATATCCATCGAAGATTGACTTTGGTTTGATTTGGTTGATTTGGTTGATTGATTGATTGATTGGGAGAGCGATGAATGTGGACGAAGTTGGATTTGGAGAGGGAAATGCGGGCGGTTGAAAGAGGTGTGGGTGGAGTTTTGAGGTTTGGTTTGCGCTAAAGCGGGGTTTGGGGATGGTGAAGGAGGTCGGGAGAGAGGCAGGATCGAGCGGCTGGCAGCGCGAAGAAGAGATGTTGGCCGGATTTGCTGGGCTAAATGTGAGGGTCTAGGGAAATAGGAAAATGATGAACGATGTGATGGAGACGCAGGCAGCGAGACGAAAGGCTGTTGTGGGAGATGGAATGCTGCGGTAATTAAAGACTTTGGGATGAAGCCGATCTCTAATGGAGCTTGTGATTTAAGACCGTGAAAGAAAAAAATGTTTGTTTGTTTGTTTGTTTGTTTGTTTGTTTGTTTGTTTGTTTGTTTGTTTGTTTGTTTGTTTGTTTGTTTGTTTGTTTGTTTGTTTGTTTGTTTGTTTGTTTGTTTGTTTGTTTGTTTGTTTGTTTGTTTGTTTGTTTGTTTGTTTGTTTGTTTGTTTGTTTGTTTGTTTGTTTGTTTGTTTGTTTGTTTGTTTGTTTGTTTGTTTATTTATTTATTTATTTATTTATTTTAATGAAAGTACTAACCAACATTTTCCCCTCACATGCATGATGCCTCATGATAAATCGTTTCGTCACTCTTTGCGAAAGCCTCAGAAAATGAAATGAAATGAAAACTACAATCGTGACGATGTAGGTATGAATACCTTTCTTGGAATACAAGATGTGCAGTGCAACCGAGACTGCAAGCTGACTCCCGCATCAACCGCATTGGAAAGTTATTTCGTTACATCGCGCCTGTCGGTTGTCACCCGCCAACTTTATTTTTCTCTTTCGCCACAGGAAATACTTGAAGACCCAGAAGCGTGGTTTTATCATCCAGCATCCAGCTTCATCACGATCATACCAAACGTACATGGTGTTGCCTTCCATTCTATCTATTGAGCCTCGAATCGCTTGCCACAGGTGATTTTTTTCCCCATTCATGACGAGTGACTTTTTTTGTTTCATCTTTCCTTTTACTTTGGAACCAACTCCACCATCATCGTCACTCATTTTTGACCTGCAGATCAAACGCACCTGCAATTTACTTCCACCCCAATGCCTTCCTGCAATCACCAGCGACGAGACAAACTTTCACATTCAACACGAACGAATGACTTACTTTTTACTTTCACTTTTCTTTTTACACATACATTAATTAATTACACCAACTCCATCGTCACTCATTTTTGACCTGCAGATCAAACGCGCCTGCAATTTACTTCCACCCCAATGCCTTCCTACAATCACCAGCGAGACAGATTTCCACATTCACCACAAATGATTTACTTTTTAATTTTACTTTTCTTTTTACTCTTGGACGTACACATACCTACTACATCCATTGCGCCAACATCATCGTCACTCATTCTTGACCTGCAAAATAAACAAACCGCGCTTGAATCCACTCACCCTCCATCCTGATCCCTTCCGCGCTTGCATTTGCAATCTACCGCCAGATTTTATTACTCGCATTCCTTGTTACCATTGATTTAAAGTCGCTCATTTCTGAACAAAAACTAAAAAGAACAACTCTACTACCGCTGATACCATCGTCACTCATCTCTGACCTCCATGCCGAAGGTGCTTGCCAACCCGGCGCTCCCCTATCACAACCCCGTGCTCCAGCTCCTCTCTCCAATTTTTAAACATAGAAACTCGCTCATTTAATTAAAAGTACTTGAATCTAAAACAATCATACATTTACTCTTTGTCCTCTTTCTTTCTAAAATAAAATAAACTATAAAAAATAAAATTTAATTTCATCGTCCTCACTCCTCTCTCACAACTGATCCCAAATAGAGTCGCTCCCGCCTTTGTTACATTTCCTCATCCCAAATAATGGTGAGCCCCAATTTCACCTCCAGCAAATCCCAATCTTGGTCAGCCCAAGGTTCGCACACCGCGCAAACGCACACCTTTCCGTTTAGCGCCAATGACTGGCAATGCATAGCGGCTGTAGCACTAATAATACTGTTGCTAGGATAGTAGTACAAGGATGAGGGCTCCCATACCGGCAAGGCATTATTCATGTATGGTCTATCAAGATGATGACGATTATTATGGTGTGTGAAATCACGCCTGCCTGAGAGGAATGGGACTTGGATTTTCTCTGCACATAGTCGCTAGCTGTTCGATCAATATTTGGATGCGACGATGTTGATGAAGGAGGAGTTGGTAAAGAAGGAAAATATGTTCGTGTGGAATGTTTACTACCAAGACCTCTGTTACCCCTGATTTCATGTGGAGATTATATGAAAAGCTGGCGGACACGATTTCCGAAATTGATCATGATAGCATGAAAGATAGGAGCATTGCATGAATTTTCACAGCCCTGATTGTTTTCTTATTTCTGATGGCCACCTTCAGTAATGGCGTCACCCAGACAGAGATTAGCAGAGCGATACTACCATAAGAATGTTTTGGCTTGAATGTTGACCTATCGCATCAGAAGAGCCCCAATGTTTTTGAAAGTCTTGGGCTAAATCCCTCGATGTACTCCAAGGCGCTAGGATGAGCATTGCATACAAATGATATTCATAATCCTGTCCGATTCATATTTTAAAAGTCAGTGCATGGGAAATGATTGACCAAGGTAGTATTGGGTCAAAGAAAACGTCGTGTACTTCGAATTAATTATTTTTTCTGTGGAAGACTGGTTATTTGAACTTAGTAGTAATGGATCTGTGATATTGGTAGTTCAATCATACCCTTGAGGTAGGGAAACCTCAACACGCTGGTTCTTTGAGAGATTATTTTCTGGTATGTTCTCGACGGTCTTCAAGTGCTTGCGGCTCGGACTTGCATTACTGTTTGCTCGTAGGTAGGTAGATATGTACGCTACTAATCATATAAGAGTACTTATGTACTCTTAAAAGAACGTAATAAGAATAGCTATGTACGATACTAAGTACATAAGAGCACTTATGCAAACCACTAGGTACATAGGAGTACTTATGTACCATATTAAGTGCCTAAGAATAACTATGTACTATACTAATCACATAAGACTTATGGCTCATCTGCCATGCTGACGTGAGCTCAAAAAAAAAACTCGCGGGGGGGGGAGAGAACATAGGAGAGAACAGGCGAAAATCTGGGGGGAAATTCTACTTTTCCTCACAAAATCATTGTGTTGGCGAGTTTTTTGATATGCATTTTATAAGATATATGGCTTTAACTGTGGGACGCGGCATGACATTTAGCTTTTAATTTAAAACTCTTTATGAATTTTGTTACTGGTTTTAGCAAGAACACTCAGTGATAATCTTCCTCTAATTCCACTGAAAATAATTAAGTGTATCACCACTGGGTCTCCTCACAAGGATGTTACATATTTCTGGTAAACTGGCACATCCACCTCAACGAATACTACGCCGACGTTTCACTGATGCAATTTAATACTGGACTTTGATGGTGGTTAAGCTCGTATTCCTTGGGCTCGAATACATGTGCAAAGAGACTTGGAAATATTCACTGGATGATCAGGGCATATTAAATGATACTTTGAGGTAGCGAAACTCAACAACGAGGTAAACATCAAACACGAAAATGATGCAATTTTCATCACGTTGCAAGCTTCGCCAGGCGACAGCCACTCCCGGGGACAATGATCAGGAATCCTTGAGTCATGAGGATATCAGAAAGGATCTGGAAGGCTTAAATGAAAGCGCTAATGTAGATGAGGAGAAGCGCGAGACTACGATCACCTTAATCCAACAAAAATTTATCGACAGCTGCAAAGACACACTTGATAAAATGGATATCAAAACATGCCAGTCCCTGTACGACATTGTTCCTGATGGGACAATCACTTGGCTCCAGAAACCCAAACTGCCGAAAGTAAAAAGAGGTCAACAAATTGCACCAGAGTACTTTCACCAGCGCAGCGTTGGGTTATGGCATCCAGCAAAAATGTATGCGTCGATGAACAATCGCATGCCATGTCCATACTGCAACCAAAAAGCGCATTTGGGTGAACCTCTTGTCAGCGTCTCTGGTGACGATGGCTTCTGGGCACCAAATTACCGAGAGATTGCTGGTGCGACTGCAAATTGGTTTCTCGTGGCTCGAAAGTATAAATGTAAAAAGTGCAATAAAGAGTTTCGCAATACAAGTGAGGATGTTCTTCGTTTGTGCCCTGCTGACGTACGGATACGCTTTGGCCTGACCTTAACCCCACGCCACGGGATTGAAACAGAGGTTAGCCAACGTCTCAGCCAATTGTGGTTGAAAAGTCCCGCGTGGGCTGCAGATGCTTTCAATGAGGCTCAGGTACGGAACCATAATCGTCTAGAGTACTTTTACTATGCATCAAGCTTAGGAGAACACACTCGGCGCTTCGATGAAGCTGGCCCCAATACAATCCCAAGTTTTTTTCAAAAGCAAGCAGTGAACTCGACAAATACGCTCAAATCTAAGATTCAATTCCAGCCCGAAAAATGTTCTGCTGAGGTTTTGAGAAAGGAGACGGCTGCTCGTGAATTACTGGAATTTGATTTAAAGCAAATCAAGAGTTTGGGAGAAAAAAAGATTAAAATCCTAAAGTCTGCTCTCAATATCTCTACAGTTGTTGATGTCTTCCATGAGCTTAAGAACATCCTAGATACAAAAAACGGCGAGAAAATCAAGCAACTCAGCACTGCTCGACGTGAGAGGGACCGAACGAGGGTTATAGAGGGTTGGAAAGAACTTTTGGAGACTACAATCAACCAGATACTCCGAGAAAAGGACTTACTGAGCGTGGAGTATGCTCGAATGGTTATCCAGCAGCGCAACGAGCGACTTGCCCGAGACAAGATCAATAAAGAATCTGCCGAGCAAGCAGCTGAGCAAGCGAGCAAACAGGTCGACCAGACAAATCAATCAGCATCGTGCTCAAATGAAGAAGAAACGCAAGAGAAATCAATCACGGCTCCTGAAAATTTTGGCAACTTCGACATGGAGTACAACGGATATCGATTAAGCTCCAAATTTCTCGACGAATTATGTATTGACCAGTTTAAAGGAGAGGCAAGACCTTTGCTTCGCGAAATTGCGTCATACAGCGCCAGGTATATCGCTATCGATTGCACGTTCCGGTTTCCCGAGCGCTGTAAACTTCGATTCCAAGACCAAGACAAATCCTTTAGGATATACCAGCCATATCAAGCCCTACTCACAATCAGTAACGAACACAACCAGATTATATTCTATTGTGGGTTGGCGAACAGTGAGAACGAGAGGGAAATAAGAGAAGCTTTAGGACGATTCGTCAAGCTACGCCAGGAAATGCATGGTCGGGATTACCGGCCTGAATGTATTTGGACAGATACATGTTGTGGAAAATTAAATAAATGCCTATCACAAATTTTCAAGGGAGTCCCCATCAAGCTCGATTTGTTTCACTGGCTCAAGCGTTGGGAGCAAATAATGGTGAAAAGCAGCAACGAAAGCCGAGCACCTCGTACTGCATTCATGACTGCATTAGCAAACGCTGTTCTTCAGCGCGACCACAAGCGAGTGAAGCAGGTTCAACAGGAACATAAGAGTAAGAGCAACTTCACAAAAGATCGGCTTATCAATCAAGCTGTTGAAACCCGAATCCCACAACCAGAGGTTCTATATAAGCGCATCATGGAAGTTTTTAAGACTCACTATATTATGAACTCGAAGATGGATCTCAGTGCTGACCTGCTTCATCGCGTACGAGAGCGTTGCAAACCAAGATCTGGTAACGCTTGTGTAGAACATTTCGGACCCTATCCAAATGGGTTTCGGCATGGATTATTTTTATCTAAGACCGCCACAGGGGTTGGCCTAGACAAGTATATTGCAGGCCTTTTTGAACATGTTCATAAGGGCTGCTTGAGCGACCCTCCAGGTCTCGTTCTACAGACTAAAATCAATGGCAAAAATCATCTTGTGGGAAATAGAGGTACTAATGCAAATGAGGTGTTCCATCGTATGTTGAACCAGGCTGTTGCAAGTGCTACCATTGGTATTGTTCGTGCTGACGCGCTACTCACCAAAGTGGTTGCTAAATACAATCGTTCCAGAATGATTGAGATAAAAGGTTTACCTTCGTATTTAATTCACCAACCATTCAGCCACCACCTCACGATAAACTCCCTCGTCAATGATGCGTTCAATGGTAAAATCGAGCATAATGAGCTCCCTTATCCAGATGCACGACTGCCTTTGTGCGTTTCTCATGACTTACATATGGGATTCAGCATGATGCCAAGTGTTGGTTCTGTTTTGGAGTCTAATCATATAATGAGGACGCGAGCCACTGTGGTGCCGATTTTCTTCGACAGCACGGAGAACTCAACACTGGCGCATGCCGTAGAGCAAGCCATTGCTGTGATATTTGCCTTTGCAAAAGCTCTCGCACGACCAGAACATAAAAGAAAAGCCATAAGTTACCTCCAGAAAGTTCTTCGAAAACTAACGGGAGGAGGGGTACCCACCGAAACAGATCGATCAGTCCTCGACGAGGCTGGCATCGATAAAAAATTGAAAGACCACATCAGCTTGCGCCTGATAGCAATGAATATACTAGTAAACGGCAGCCTTTTCACTAAAGGAGAGAACGGTGACAAGCCTGAACCTCAAGGTGATATTGGTGTTCAGAGAGTCCTTTCAACTTGTGTAGAAATTCTTGAAGATTGTATAAGTACAGACTCTGATTCTGAGGAATTTAAAGAAAGGATCAAAATATCGTGCGTACAGTTAGAACCGCCTGAACACGAGGATGACCCAATATCAGAATTAGTGGTTGGTAGCTCAAACGCTGATATTCATCTGCACATTGGATGTTCTGTTCGAAAAAATATTACAAATCTTCCAAAAGCGCAGCTTGCTTCTGCGCCAAGGGTAAAAAAAGGCTTGTTCCCTGCCGAAGAGGCAAGGCCTGACCGTACCCGTTGGATTGCATTCTGTGAAGATCCTTTGCCAAATCGATCTGGAACCTCTCTGACTGATGACGTCTCGTGGGAGAGAGTTCTCAGCGAAAATAGTGGGGATGATGCCGAGCAAACGGTGGAATGTAGGAAGAAGCAGCAGCAAGTACTGTCGGCATCTTATACAACTTGCGGCATAAAAGGCTCTGGTTGGGCCAGACCTCGCCCCAAGGACCTCATAGGAGCTAGCACGCCTTGCCCATTCAAAATGAAAGGTAAGCCCGAACAGCAGGACAAAGTGGAGCAAGACTTTTATTTATATCTTCTTAAAACCAAAAACTTCAATCGAAAAGCTGCGCCCATTCTGTCTAACAGCTTCGAAAGCTTTGCACAGTTGTGGAATCGATACGCTTGTCCTGCAGGGGATCTTGACGGTCTTTTCCTTCCGAAGCTTGATTCCGTGCAGATCTCTCATCCGGGCGACTTGAGGGAATATCTGAAACCAAAGACGGCGTTCCTACTCAGGCAATATGCAGATTTTCTGAATCAGAGAGATAGCATTTCTGCCAAAAATCGAAAACTAATGCTAGCGTCCAAGTTAGAGCACATGACTGAGCCATTGGTCGACGTACCTGTTACTGCAGATGGTGCTTTGGTGCATCCCTTGCATCTATTGGAAAGTATCAGAGAGCTGGACTATTCAACACGTTGCAATCTGGAAGCGAACATCATAAACGAAGAACTCCTCTCTCGGCATCCCTCTCTGGAACGATTTGACACAGCAGAGTTGAGGTCAATTATGACGAAGAACTTCCCCCTTGCACCTCAACAAACCTTTTTCCAATTCAAGCATTTGAAAAGTAAACGAAAGAGCATCTGGCGAGCTCCTGAAAATCTGAGCAAGTGCAAGTACTGTCAGTCTTGCTATGCACCAAGAGAAGGGCACCCCACGCCATTTGGCGCTGAGTGCAAACTTCAGACCTGCGAAGCAACAATTTCTGCCCTGGACAGTTTACCACCCACAGACTTTTTCGGGTCTGAAAAAAGAAGGGCTCAAGCGATAGCCCCTAAAGAACATACTGTAGATGTCCCCAAGGTTGGAAATGTACGCGGTGTCAAAATGCAACCAAGACAAGGAGGACCTGTGCGAACGTTTAACTCAAAATGCACAGCGTTCTGGAAAGCTTCAGCAAAGGTGTTCAGTCTTCTGAAGAGCTCCATTTCTCCCAAGCACTCTGTTTTTACAAGTGGAAAACACTTTGTTCATTCAAACAACATCACTATGAATCATACGTTTCTAGAGTTTGGCATGTGTCAAAGGCTGTTCTTAGACTCTCATGGGAACTTGCCATGCTCCGAATCAACTAACCCCGAATCTTTCGGGGAACCTTTATCATGGATGCAAGGGGATGCAATGGATGCATGGTGTGCTACCTGCTGCGAAGAAAATCGCGTTATGAAGCCTGCAGAAAGAAAGAAGTGTCACGGAACCGCATTTGTACCTAGCACCGCACTTCAATTCCTCACAAGTTCGGTAGATGACCGACACGATTTGTTTATATCGTCTGTATGCAATGCGATTGCAAATGCCACACCAAGAGGCCATTTTCAAAAGGACAGCTCCTCAACGAGGTCAATCTATATTCCAGATGTCATTGAATATGTTATGCTACCGTTTTGTACAGGAAGTCATTGGCAGCTTCTTTATTTTAACCAAAGGCAAGCGCGTGTTGTCTTTTACGACCCATTAAGTACCTTGCATGAACCGAGCCACGTGATGAAAGTATTTGGCGATGCCATCCGTCTTTTTGGAGCTGAAGACTGGGAGATCGAGATTAGGCGAGGCAACCAAAAAAACGGTGTGGATTGCGGATATCACGTATCTACTCTAATGTATACTTTATGGCGTGGAGATGTAGCTGAAGAAGTTGCTCACCAGGAAATTCAAGATGAACATATGAATGAAGTTTATCGTAGGGCATTTGCGATGGACATTGTTCGTGGAATCTGGAGGGTTTACAATATTTCATATTTACAGGTCTATTGGGCAGCCAGATCTGACGCAAGGGGGTCTACGCATTTAAATTTAATCTTAGCTGCGATCAAAAATCCCAACCAAGCAATGTCAAGTCAAAGTCAAGCTCAAGCGCCTCAGATTTCAGCGACTGAGTTTTCAAGTCAAGTCGCCGTTACTGTTAGCTAGACTCATATAATATATAAGAACTAAGAACAGAACACCGTTCCAGAACACCCTTGAGAACACTGTTCTAGAACACCAATGAGTCTCCCATATTAATTCATAGGCGTTCTAAGCGCGAGTTTTTTGCTCTTTTGGAAGAGAGACTTTTGTCAGCATGGCAGACGAGCCAGACTTATGCAAACCACTAAGTGTATAGGAGTACCTATGCGCTCTTATAATAATATCAGAATATCAGAATAGCTCTTATACACTCTACTAAGTATATAGTAGTACTTATGTACCCTAAGCAGTTCGTACTCCTTAGGAGCAGGCAGTAGACTAAATATAGAACATGTGGAACACTCATGGGCTGCTAGGTATTCTCAACGTAAACAAAAGACCGCACTATTTATTATATTATCCTGCATGTACAAATGGCGGGTCTATGTAATCCATCCTCTGAGTTGACCAAAACAAGGAGCGTGGCGCCAGTTTCACTCATGCGGAATGATTGAGGCCTAGATTGAAGAGGAGGAGATCTACTATTATCAAACAAGTGGCAACACTTATTATCATCACCTAGGGTTGTTGAACTTGCTGTAAGGAAACTCAAGTTGTACGATTTGTGTTAGCAGATTAAACAAAGCACAAGAGCTATCGAGCTCCCCAGAGCAGCTCTGGACTCTTGTATTCTCTTTCTGATTATTTTGGACCACGAAATACAGGAGCTATCGAGCTCCCCAGAGCAGCTCTGGACTCTTGCATTCTCTTTCTGATTATTCTGGACCGGTGGAATTACACTATGACGGAGACCCTGGCGCTCCTTGCGCCTCTAAAAGTAGAGGTGCGAGGTCTTGTGGTTCCCAACACAAACACACGTCAAGTCTCCACACGGCACAATCCTGAGAGGTATGAAAGTTTATGGCGTGAAATTCACAACTCACTAGAGCTCGAGGCTTCAGAAAATGCAACCTCTCTTTCACCAATGTCGTTCGCTGTCGTTCGTGAAAAACCACAAGGAAAAGTTGTGCTTGGCTCCTTTGAAGTTGACCTGGTGGTTAATGAACACCGCTACCCCATATTTAGCAAAGTTCGTCGTGGTCGGTTCCCTTCGGCACGCTATGTCGTCAAAAGAGTGCGCTCGCTTCTTGGCCTTGAATTGCGCACTACCTCTCCACCACAAACTCCAGCGGTTGAGGAAGACTTAGCATTACATAAATATACTTCCTCGCCTGGAGGGCTGAAGCTAGACAAACCCTTGCACAGAATATTTCTTATAGCGACTGACGCCTTTAACGGCTGTCCTATCTTTATTACGGACGATCTTCAGCATCAGTACGGGGCAAGCCTGACATGCACAGACAGCGCTGGCTATCAACTTTCTATTCTTTCAGAGGACACGCCAGAAGGCAAGATTTGCTTTGTTGAGGCAGAAGAGGAATCCACGATTGCATTCGCTGTACGCCACGGAGGCTGGGAACTTGTAGAACCTTCACATGAAGTTTTTGTAGATACCTGTGGGCCTGCAATTCTACATCTTGTGGCCATGCGGAGTGAGCTTGTCAGTGTTCGCATACAATCATTGAGTGGTTGTCCATTAGGCGCAGGTGTACAAGTCCAAGTAACAAGCGAACGACGTGGGCTCAAACATAAACCGTATGGCTTGGCCTCTCCAAAGGTACAGCCACCATTGTCTCAACTTCTTATCACAGACTCGGATGGAGGCTTTTCTTTTCAGGAGTTTTGGGGCACGCTAGTAGAAGTACAACCCCTTGATAATGATGACTGGACTTTTACAAAATCACCAACCCAGGTTTTCGTGGGGCGCGAGAACTCTGTGGCCCCAAAAGCAGAAATGCCAAGACTAACTCAAAAAAGTGGAACACACAAGAACGATGAGCCCGAGGATGATGAAGGCTCATGTCGGGATGTTGAGAATGATGCAAACGACGAGAATTTTGATGCAGAATCTTGGATATACGATAGTTGCGATGAAGATGAAAAAGAGAGCGGCGGCAATTATAATCACCGTGCAGATAAGCATGCTCAGTCTAACAACGATAAAGAGGCGCGGCCACTCGTGGCAACTCCTTGGACTGACTGGAAAGCCAATCAATCAATCGAAGTTATTATTCAGAGTGCGCGTCCTCGCTACAAATGGTGTACTTTAGTATTCCCCTCAATCACGCAAAGGCAGATATGCATGTGCACCAAGACCCAATCCCGTGGTGGTGTTATTGTTCGCATCGAAGACGAAACCACTGCGTCTTCCTCAATCAAAGGTTGGTGCACATGTTGTTGCGAAGGAGAGAAAAGACTTAAACTTCGCCAAACTCTAGGCTACCAGGCCCTGGCTCGGGGGGCGCCCCTGTTTATTCGGCAAACAGATGGAACAGACATGCCAGCTCAGCTTGTACGACGTTCTGCCAAAGGTATGCTACAGTGCAGACCGCTGGAACTTGGATCTCCTTCATCTGGTGGTGGTGTTATCTCACGAGAGAACATCTTCGTTTCTGTTGACAAAGTCGCTCCAGGCCATGTAAGTGAAAGACTTGATGTTTGGCGCGCCATGTGTCAGCGCTTATTATCATTCTCAGGGTGCGGATACACTTGTGCAAGAAGAAGCGAAACCTTGCGTATTTTTGTGCAAGGTCTCAAGAACCACCCAGCTTTAAAGATTGGTGCGAAGGTACGTCGCTTTACAGGTGCTTTTATTGGAGAGCTCACTGGCTTTAATACTCAGGACCAATGGATTGAGTTTAAAGACGGAATTGCACAAGACCTGCCTCATGCAGCGGCTCTTGTTATTGGCGACGATTCCGACACGCAGTGGATGCGTGCCGATATGTTGCCTTTGCAAGTGTCCGTAACAATATTCTGTGGTGGTGTCGCACTTCAGACGTTTGGCTTTGGTCAAGATGGTAGACAAGGCGACTGGACATGCTATTTTGCGCTTGGAAAATACGTCCGGGTTCTTCCACGAAAGTCCCTAAGCGCTTCCTTACAACAGACAGAGCTGTCCACCATTGTGGTAGACTTTCGTCCGGACTCAGTCATGAATTTCAGTCAGCAACCAGTCGTACATCAAGCGCAGACTATTAATTCCTTCAGTTCCTGTGTTCAACAACCCAGTCAACAGCAGTCAAAGCGTGGCCAAAACCTTGGCCAAGGAACGATTGTTGTTATCAGTGAGGAAATCTGGCTCTCAAACCCTTCACGGTCGACATTTTCTATGAGTAGCAACAAAAACAAACTTGAGAGTCATATTTGGACGGATCTACCTGCGCCGCGTGGTGTTTCTCACATATTGGTCCCTGTGCCAGAGCATGCTGATTCGCAACTCATGAAGATTTCTATCCAGTATTCTCAAATAGAGCGAACTATGCTGGAGGTGGGTTGTTCTTTACGTGTTGATGCACGGGAGGTCTCTTCTTCAACAAACGTTTCAGCGATAGAAGGATGTCAGTCTCCGTGTGCTGCACACGCTAAAGAGCAATTGCTCCTACAGGGCATCGAGGAACTTGCAGCATGCCGTCTTCAAGCCTATCAGCGTTGCAACCAGGCATCTAAGACCTACTATGCTCAACGCAGCAACGCATTAATGTTGCAAACTTGGTTCAGGTTTCGTGTCTTTCTTGATTCCCGGAAAAAAGCCTCAACTTGTATTCAAAAAGCATTTCGACAATGGAAAGCTGATGCAATTCAAAAGGCCTTAATTGATCAGCAAGAAGACGAATACGAGGATGAAGAATTTGATGAAAATGATGATGCTCGTCATGTACATTTCAAGTTCCCTCCTGAAGAAATCATTATCTCTCCAGTAGCGGTTCCTAACGAGCTCGGCTTTTCGTCTCCTACAGCTATGTCCTCTCCGAATGAGCAACTACTTCCCACTGCATCTATAAACATTTCAAGCTCGGGACAACAAAATCAAACGATCAAAAAAGGCAGTGACTACGATGAGGAGAATGATCGATACGAGGATGAATATGAGGATGAATTCTCCGAGGACGAAGACCGTACCAGTGAACAACAAAAGTTGAACCCTCTTTCGCCCGGAGCTACTCCTTCTACATCCAGCTCAAATCGTACCGATCCCTCCATTACAGAGGCAAACGCGCACCACGAAGAAGACGATAATAATCTAAACCATCAGTCTCATGTGTCAAAGAGAAAAGCCTCGAAGAAAGAGATGGACAAGAAGGAACGGGACAGGAAAAGCAAAAAGAAGGATAAAAAGAAGGACAAAAAGCAAAACAAGAAACATATGTCACGCGATGCTGATGTCTCTGGTGCGGGCGTGATCCCCAAAACTAGCAAAAGTACGATAGACAGCGACGAAGCAGATGATGAAATTGTAAATTATTCAAAGGCGTCAACAAAGAAGAACAAAAACAAGAATAAGAAATCGAATAGAAAGAAGAGCAGCAAAGCTAATAGTGCAAAAGGCGAAACTACTCGACCTGCTTCAGCAAATCCTTTTTCTTCCTCTTCTTCTAAATCCTCTTCATCATCCTTTTCCTCCTCAACTTCTTCCTCCTCTGTAAACTCCTCGGAGAAGAGCCTTTCGTCGAAAAAATCCTCTCGCCGACCGCAGTCTGCAATTCCTTCCAAACGCCAGCGACACACTTCTGCAGATAGCGACAATGATGAACAGTATTCCAGTGACTTGACAAGTCTTGATAGTGAAGAGGAGATTGCAGAAATCGAGGCTTTGCGACGAGAAATTGCTGTAAGGCGCGCTCAAAAAGCAGCTTTTGAGTCCGCAAAGCCTACATCGCCGAAAAACAAAGAGCTTTCCTCGCTGAGCAATGCACCTAAATTGTGAATGCACTCATGTAATTTTAGTTTCTTATATTTAACTTTCAGCCGCATGATGAGCTCGTCATCAATCTCAAAATTTTGAAAGTGCCAACCTTCTTGCTAAGAACGCCAACGTCATATGTTTTACTCGATTCCATCGCAAACCTGGCATGGCATCACCTCCAAGGCGTCTTCTGAATCAGGTATGGATTAGCTCCGACTTTTTATGATTAGTTCTTCCTTGGCCACTACGCAAACCCACATTTTGTTTTTATCTCAAGTTCAAAAGAGTTAGGAAGAGCTTTGACAAGTATCTGCGCGTACGTTGAGTACCCTGATTTAATTGCTTGAGATACATAAATAAGTGCAGTGAATGTATTCGTAACTTCTAAATTAGTATTCAAAGTTTCCCATGTTAACTTTGTTTGGTATCAACATAAGGAACCTCGATTCGACTCTCATAGTGTCAAATCTGGGTTCTCATTTCCTTGGTTGATGTTTTCATGAACGAAACCATAAGCAGCAGAATTCAACAGGAATTATCTTTGAGGAATCCATGATAGTTATTGCGTGCTATATAGACCCATTGGATTGTGACAGACTATTAGTATCAATTTTTGTGCTGTAGTTTCAATAGCGGCCTCACTTTGTAGACTGAAGTTTACACCTTACTTTAGGGTACTCCTATGTTTACAAAGTATAATAAAAAATGACACAGGTTCAAGCTCGCGGGACTGCAGCAAGTGGCGCACTATTGCAACCATCCAACGAGGAAACAATCGCCCCTAGCTATCTCAGCGCTACGATGCCTCTTCTCTACAGGAGTTGTTACTAGTCTCAACCTCATCTGGCTGCTGCCAGCCTTCTTTAGATGTGCATGCACATCCAACTCGCGTTCATCCCACTTCGTTGTCTGGGGAACTTCAAACCAGGCTCCATAGGTTGACTCGGACGCCTTTGCTTCTAGTCGCAGAGCCTTATTAGAACATGCGCGCCCACTGGTGTCCCCGAGACTAGGTGGGTTGCAATCACGCGCACCGACTCGAATTGAGAGCGCATTTATTTTCTCTCGCAATTGCAAGCATAGTATATTTTCTCCGAGGGTTGATGAAGAATTGAGCAATTCGAAGAACTCTTTGAAGCTGTAAATTAGACTCGCAAGTGTTGACCAGCTTTTAGTCGGCGTGTTCTAGTCTCCATGGCAATGCTGGAGACTAGAAGCTGTGATCGCCAAGCAAAACCCAATCGTACACAGAGTCTTCTGGAGTTGGCCCCTTTTGTTGACTGCGCCTATGTCGGAGGACATCAAGGGATCTGCTGCTGCGTCTGCGAAGCAAAATGGGAAGGTTACTCACAAGGAAATGTCTGCATCTCACGAGAGGCATGATCTGAGGGATGGCCGCTTTGAACCATTGTATTATGATGCTGATGATTCGGGCTCTGAAAGCAGCCCTTTTGGTAAACTCACCAGAAAGTTGAAAAGAAGAAGAATGAATTTGAACTCCTCTGAGTCTGTAGTAGCAACATCTTCAAGATCGTCAGGTGTGTGTCCTGCTTCTAATAGTGTTCCAAGAGCAGAGCACGACAAAAGGGCTGATATCGAAGACGTAGCAACGCAATCTGATGAAGATACAGCTCGTGTTCAAGATGCTATAAGGCAGGAATTGACGGGGTGCCTGAAGTGTCTTCAAGAGCAAATAAAGGATGTCACATCGCGTTCAGCGGAACGCCAAGCCTTGGCCACCAAGGCTTTTGGGACTGTTTTGGAATCTTTCATAGAGATCATAGATGAAAATATGAGAGAGCAATTCTCTGCCTTCGAGAAGCGAATGAAGGCTTTACTCAAAGAAACCATCACGACGCATATTGAGACTCTGCCAAAGAGTCGTAGGGAGCTCGTCATATCGCAAGAAATGCGGCCTGCAAAGTCTGGAAGGCACGTAAGTTTATACGAAAGCAATGAACTATCTGTGGGCCATGTGAAGCAATCACCAGCACACTTTCTTGAACCGAGCTCAGTGTACAGGAGACCCGCGCCTCAACGGAATTCCCGCTTGTCTGTGCCGGCCTATTCAAGCTATCCTGCAGAGCCAAGTGATATGGCAAACGAAGCCGTGCGTTTGGTGGAAGCAAGCCATGACGCATCATACGTAGTGCAGCGAGGAGAGGAAGTTCACGATGTAGTGCTATCAGAAGAGGGAGACCATAATGCATCACATATCGTGCATTTAACAGAAGCAGATTCTGTCGCACGACATGTAGATAGGAACTATCCGCATGGGAATCATCACCATGCCGAAGATATTGAAGCAGAAAAAGGAGCTCATAATCTCGTTGATGGTGGTGATGAAGTGCCTTTAGTTGTGCTACCACCTTTCGAACCTGAAGAAAATTACCGCTCGGGGTTGCGTGAAGTTTCAAAAAGGAGTAAGAAAAGTTCAAAAGCCGATCTGAACAAAAGGGTCATTCAAGTGTTGATAGAAAAAAATCGAGCTAATAAGGTTTTTCTATTTTTGGATTACCAAAACATGAATCCACGACCCTTTCAATATCGATCCTCGTGTCGTCGCGACAAAGATAAGTCACAACGTTTATGTTTTCTGAGAAAGTACTTCCATCCTGAGTACAACGGTTTCGCAGTTGAGAATATTATTGAAGACTACCTGGATTTCAAGTTACCAGGGAGGTTTCCTAGCAACTTTGACTTTGCTTCTGAGGATTCAATTACTTCTGGTGTCTATAATGTGTATACGCTGTTCAAGAACAATTTAAAGAACTCACTGCGGGATACTGTAGTTAAGAAACACGTAGGGCCATTACAGAAGGAATGGGAAGACATGATTGAAATCGTGTCGGCTGAGAAAAGATCCCCCCTAGACGAGCCATCGGCTGAAGCGTCACAGTAGTGCTTGGAGCACAAAATAAGCAAATAATTTTTTAAGAACATAAAATAAGCGCGAGAGCCCATGCCCTGCCTTCTCAACACCAAGGAAGCATAATCATTAATTATTCATCTTTACTACCATGAATCCACAATGAAGGTTGTAACATGAGTTGCATCTTACTGATATGCAGAGACAATGCTTAAGTATAAAAGCAGCTCAATTAAACGGTTCTCCTGTTTTCTCTTTCAACAACCCAAAATAGGTTCCTCTCCTGAGTTCATATTTGGGATTTCCAGAAAATCTTTGAGCGTTTCTGTTGTGATTCTTTTTTACATCTGCTTCTGTAAAAGTTCAATACGAGCTTTTCTTGTGATTCTAAACTGATCTTCAGTGGTAAGGCGTGTACATTTCCATTCAGCGCAGTTTAAGTTGTCCGCAATCCTTCTTTTGTTGTGTGTATCTTACCGCTAAGTTCCCCCCATATGCAGCTATCGCTTCCTGCACAGGGGAAACACAGAAGACGCCACTGACCCTCGAGTACTCAATGTAGTAATCTATAATTTTGACTGAAACTTGATGAGCATTGTTCGCTGTGGTAGGCCTGCTAGATTTGAATAGATCGTTTTTCGTACTCGTGAAATTGTGGAGTACTTTTAATTCCTGCTCACTCCAGCTCAATTTGACACTCGCTATCTCAACTTTACTGCTCGAGCTTTTCCTGATATCGACCTCTTGTCTAAACTATTGATTTTCGTGTTTCTGAACTCAGAATGACTCCTCCTGAAGGTCTCTACTGAAGGACTTTGGTGTTGCAAGTCATGTCAGTCACTATTTGTGAAGCTGTAGGTAGAACGAATAGTCAAAGAACAGAACGTTTCATTTTAGCTGCTACTGTTGTCATTATTGGGTCCTAAAGACAAAGTATAGAAAAAAAATAGAACGAGAACGGTTGAGAAGACTTAGAGTGCTCCAATTGAAAAAGCGGAGTTCTTCAATCAAAAACCAACCAACAATCAAACTGAGAACGGCAAGCTTAAGCAAGCGATCGGTTCTCGATCAAGCTATCGTCGTGCGAAGGTGGTCGAGGTGACTTCTCCAGCACAGCGACTGTACTCCCCGGCGACTCTCTCTTCCTCGAAGCTTTCTTCATCCCTCATCGGCTCAGGCGAACCGGTGGTGGCGGTGGCACTGGAGGACGAAGACCTCAATCTCAACCTCACCGCTCTCAGTCACTTACGCAAAGACTAGACCATGAGTGACAGACGAAGAGACGCGAAGAGGTCCCGCGGCACCCATGACAGTAGTGGTGGGGGCCAGAAAAGGGCCCGTGGTGATGACCTCAAGAGCGGCAACACTGATACCAGCAACAACAGGGAAGCCAATATGCAACCAAAGCGTAGCAATGCCAGAAACGAGTCCGAAAAGTACGACAAGTTTGGTAGGAGGATTGGCCCCAACGGGGAGTCTGAGGGTGCTCGCAAAGACTCAGAAGGTCAGGGAAACAAAAATCACAAAAAGGGCAAGGGCAAGAAGGGCGAGGAGGAAGAGGAGGAAAAGTCCCCTGCACTTTTGGCATTAAACAGATATGATGGCCGTGGCGCAGAGAAGGATAAGCGCAGACTGCGTGAGAAGGAGCGTAAGAATCGGCAAGAGGAACAAGAACGCAAGCAAGCCAGCCTCTTACCGCATCAAAAGAGACGCAAGGCGATTAAGAGTGCTGATGATTTAGCGAAAGAACGCGAGGTTGCTCGTAAGAATCACCGGGCAAGGTTCTTCGAGAGGCAGAAGGTCGAAAGAGGCCTAAAGAAGGTGCTTCTTGCTCTTGAGGATAAACCAGAAGACAAAGACCTCCTTGAGGAGAAGAAACGTCTCCTCACTGATCTTCGCTATACGAGGTTCTTCCCACATGACACAGAGTATATCTCACTTTTCAACGAAAAAATTTCTGAGGAGCAGAAAGAATTGCGCACAAAGTGCCGCCAAAGAGCGTGTGCTGTCGCACGGCGCACTGAGAGGGGCTCTGAAGAGGCTCTACTGTCCTTCTACAAGGCCAAATCCCGCAAGCAAAAAGAACAGCGTGAAAAGGCTCTTGCACAGAAAAGCAAGGGAGACAACGAGGACGACCAGGTTGCAGCTGATGATGATCATGAAGTTGGTGAAGAGAAGAAGGAGGACATTGCTGCTGAAAACGATACCAAGGGCAGCAGTGATGCCGAGGACAACGCTGCTGAGGATGAAACTAAGAAAACGGATGCCAAGAAGGTTTCTAAGAAACAAAAGAAACCCCTTTCTCAACCTGCTAAAGCGAAGAAGGAGGAACCTGAGATTGACCCTTCTAACGATGTTGAGCAAGACGACTTCTTCCTGTAAAACCTTTTTCCTACTCCCTTTCACATCCGATTTACTTATACGTCAACTATGGTCCTGTGTGCGAGAGCGTTCATTAGCTGAACCTTCTTTGATAGTAGTTAGATCCTTTGGACTAACGGTGACTAGAGAATTAAACAAACTAAAATCGTACGTACTAGACTTTTTTTTTGTTCTTGTTTGAATTGATCATCCTTCGTATCACGTTGGTCTCCATTATTCAAAGTTGAAGAGCTATGCGAGCAAGCCAGCAGGCCTCTGCCATTCATGTACATTATCAAAACTGGTAAGTACTCGGCGCTATCAAATCTGTGTTTCGTTGTTTCTTTTTGAGTTTCAAGAGGATTATTGCTTCCTGTGTTTGGCTGTCAATACAAAGGTGAACTAGACAGTGTTTTGGTTAAAGGAATGACGATTAAACCTGCGAGAACTGAGCGTATGGCAGTTTCTGCCACTTCTGTAAGCAAAATCCAATAAGCACGGTTCATCAGGGGCAATTTTCACCCTGAACGAAGCTCTCTACATATCTATACCCATTTCTAATGAATAACCCTCAGTACACCTCTGCTTCTTTGGTCTTTGCCTATCTGTATGTTTTCCATGCTCATTAGGAGTTTCCACGTTTCTTACGAATTTCCGCACATCTGTCAAGAGCATACAAGTTACCAATAACGTTATACAGATCAAGCAAAATGCAGCAACCCCGTTTTTTCCCCTCAATGCTGCCCTTGCAGTCATTGCCGATCAAGTTTTTCGGCACGACCTCCTGCTCCTGCACAATCAATCTCCTGCAAAACCCCTAGCATAAAGTCCAGCGTTGTCTCCCGTCGTTTTATGAAAACTCAAAGCATTTCTTTGACAGAGGCAAAAGTAGAGTCCATTCGATAGAGTGTCCAGTACTCTTACCAGAAAACCCCATTTTCACACTATTTATACTTTGTTTTTACGTAAGTCTGTTTTAATTACACACAGAATTCACACCTGGCTCAGCAGATAGGCGACCCTAAGGAGCTCCTAGCAATAGGCATTCGTTTTAATTCTTCATTTTCCCCCCATTTGTAGACTTACTTATTAGTTAAACTTTGCATTTTCCTAAAGAAGGTAAAAGTGAAAATTCGATTATAAAATAAAATACACAAATAAAAACAAGAAATAGGAATGAACCGAAGTAACGCAGTCAAAGCAGTTCACGATCGACGATTCCCTCGTTGGCGCCGATCGCGGTGCCGCAGACGCCAGGCCGCTGGGACGGTTGGCGGCGTCTGCAAGGGCGGCTCTGCGGTAGCGCCTGAGGCCGCGGGCGGAACAGGCTGCCCAGATCTTGGGATCTGGCGGGTCTATAGTCAACTTTAAACTCTACACACGTAGAGACTGGATTAGTTATATTTTTTTTATTATTATTGAAAAATAGCAATAACTTAGGCGACGCGACGAAGTCCGAACATCTGAGCGTGCATCACATCCACCTCCTCCTCTACGGGTTGCTATACCCGCCTTTAGGCGAAACGTAGAGTGGTGACCAGACGTCGAGAGAATTGTTTGACGAGAAGGTTCGCAGAGAACTTGGGATCCATATTTGAAGGTATTGCATATACATACTACGAAGGAGGAATCGAAAGGAAAGGACTTGCCACGTCTTCTGCTAATTCTGCTGGACACTGCTGTGAAGATTGAACATTGGCAGGTCTTGAATTGCCTAGTAAAAGGAATTGGAGACAATGGCCGCAGGTCCATCTGCCAAGATCTCTGGCAATGTAAAGTCAACAGCCCTCGTTCCCGCTGCAAGGAGACCTTCAAGTACAACCTCTAGGCCATCGAACACTCCAGTTTCGACTCCACAGGTACCTCAACAGAGTAATGTCAGGAGGCCCTCTGTGAGACGAGATGCTGCAGCTACTTCGAGCTCTTCGCCGGGTGTTATCCCAGGTACCTTGCCGTCGACAAGTTCACCTTCAGTAGCCCCAGCGTCGCCGTTGCTACAACCAACCTCAAGATCCTCTCCCGGTCAGACCTCAATACCAAACTTACCAGCGATGGTTCCACCGCCTGCAAGTATGACCACTCAACCCACATTCGTTCAACCTCAGAAGGCACGCCCCCCATCACAGGACACAGAAAGTCAAGATGGACTTAGGGCAAGTCACTCGGGTGTAGATACGGACCCGGCGCGTGTGTATAGATATCCAATCTATACGCCAGACCGTTTCTGTATTTCAGCTCAAGTTCCACCACCGCCATTTTTTGTACGTCAAGTTGGGCGTATGTACGTTATGGCAGAGAAAACCCAGGCAGACGGCACGCCCAAGCTCTTCTGCGTTGTGGGACCCTGCTGGCCAATGATCTTTATTACCTTTATGCTCATTACATGTGTGAGCTTGGCTGTTTTTGTTTCGTGTCTGCCAAATTTGCCGTTCTATTTTTCCATTGTTGCTGGTGTTGTGCTTGGTATCGTGATTATCGCTTTTTGTGTGACTGCATGCACTGATCCTGGCATCCAGCGAATCCATGATCAACCCAAGGATTCTACCTGGACGTACAGCGAACCAGGGCAGACATATCGTCAGCCCCATGCCATCTATGATGTGGAGGCTCAAGTGATCATTAAACATACGGACCATTTTTGTCCTTGGACAGGAACAATCATTGCTGCTGGCAATTTACGGCCTTTTTACGTCTTCACATCAAGTTTGTGTCTTCTTTTGATTGTTGTCCTTGGTATACTCATTATCCGTGTAGTACACGTTTTCTGAAATGAATGGACCGGCTAGTTAACTTTGAGCGAGACTCCAAGATCTTTCTGAATATAGCAGCACTTCTGCTCCTTTGCCAGCCAGTGTCGCAATGTACATGTCCAATCACTTCTTTATATGCTTTCTTTGTGTTCCCTGTGTCCTCCCCTCCTCCCGTTCTTTTTACCTTCACTTAATCTTTGTAAAACTTCGAAAAAGCTAAACCCAAAAATAAACAACACAAATGGAGAAGTCCCAACCGTAGTCAAAAGGGACTCATCCACCTTCTCCTCTGATCCTTATTATTGCCAAAGAAATACTCCCCCAAAAAGTTCGAGTCCAACTAATCAATTTTGTTACTCATGTTTGTTCTTTCTTGAAACTAGCACACTCTCAGGAGAAAAAATAAAAAAGCTTCCGCTGGCGTTGAATTGTGTTCCTTCTCAAGGTTCTTGTGGTACATAGGCGTTACAGGGTGGCTTGACGATGATTGGTACGCGCGTGACGCATTTTTCCTGGTTTGCCCTGACGAAAATCAAAAGTACGCCTTGACTTCTTGCTCTTGCATCAAGCATTCTGGGCTGCAAGTGCAGCCTGGCGAGCAGACTTCAAGGTTTTATAACGATGTTTAATCAATGAAGCTGAGCGTTGTCGTGCAAGCTCAGCCTTGGCATCAACACGTGCGGAGTTGAGTGAAGCAGCGATTTCTTCCCATGGATTTCCTTTTCTACGCATGGTCATAATGGTATCATCTTCCTCCACCGTCCAAGCGTCACGCTCTTTACGGTAGCTGTCGCGGAGCTCACGAATTGTACGAAACTCGTGCCGGACACCCTTAGGGCCAACATGGACAATACGAAGTCCGCTAAGATGATCATTGATATCAATTTGCATCATTCCTTCGTAAGCCAATGGGTCGGCCTCCGGGTCAGTCATTAAGTTTCCACCTATCGCTGCTGTTGTAACAACCTCGAGAGGGCCCAGGTGCTTCCGCTCAAAAACTCCTCCCGCATTACGGTGATAATGACCAGAAAAGACATGCGAAAAACCCGCCTGGGCGAGGCGGCTCAAGAGCTTCATGCGCGTCGGTACTGGCAGGTTAAACCCGGCATGGTGTTCATCCGGTTTCGAAATAAAAGGAGGGATGTGTGTGAAAGCAATGTTGTGACGTACAGCAGAAGGCGCGCGGTCAAAAAGTTCCCCATCAAGCCAGAGGTCCTGCGCCTCAGCTGCTTCTTTGCATTTCGAAGGGTCCATGTACAACTGCGAGTTCAGCACAACATAGCGATCAGAGCCCACACGAAACGAAAAGTAGTCATCCCCGAACCTGTTTTTATACGCCTCGAGGGTTCGAGGTGTCGGTGTTTGGCCAACGTCATGGTTTCCACACACGCAAACCAGCTCAATCTCGGAGTCTAGATCGGAAAAGATTTGCTTGAAAATATTCACTTCTTTTTCCTGCGCTGAAGGTTTCTTGTCTGGGAAAGCATTGGTCAAGTCGCCACACACAACGGCAAAACGTGGTTTCGGCCGTAGTCTATTGATCACCTTGACAGTCTTTCGAGCAATCTCAATTTCCAGTTCCAAAAATGCTTCATCATCCAGATCTCGGAGTCCAGCTCGCAACTCTGGCACTGGAATGAGTGCTTTGCCGTCGTTTCTGCCGCATGTCGCTAAATGAATCAGGTATCTGAAATGCCGGTACCACTGCAGATTCTTAGACTCAGCCATCATGCCAAACTGCGTGTCTGCGAGCTGTACAAATGTGTACTCTTCATCAGACGCATCCCCTGGGCTCTTTTCAGGACTATAGTTCTTTGATTTTTGAGAAGGCGCAAACCCTACATAACGACGTTGGACTGCTCGATGGAAGCGCTGCTCATCGACCTTGGGCACTGCGGATTCCGCGCCAGCAGGTGAGGACGGCGACGACATCCTTCGAACCAGAACCCCTATCCCAACGCAAGATGTTTCGCAAGTTTATCAATCTGCAGTGGTTTCTGAAGAGGCTCGTTGCTTGACCTTGGACCCACTTTTTCGATGATTTGATTTCACGTTTCCATAAAATTATCATGTCCACTCTCAGGACTCAAACTGCTGCTCCAAAATGTATTATTTAAGTCCTTTAATTTTGCCTTCATTATAAGAAAATGTTATCTAAAGCTTGTAAAATCTATTAAAGACTGGGTGTATTAAGAGGATACACACCAGTTCATGGCCCTTTCTCGGGATTGGAGGCATTCGCTCATTTTATGAATATTATTACATTTATCAACTTGAATATAGCATTTTTCAGAGCAGCAGAACCAAAGTGGGAGCTAATGAACTCAAGCAACTCACATATGAGCTGTCATTTTTCAACTGGCGGAGCAAAAGAAGATGAAACCTCTGATGTGAGGTAATATACGCCAGCACAAACAATTATGATGTTCTTGACTGGTTTATGAGCTGCCATGGTCATTTCTATATTCTCATAAACACGTTGTTTTGCTTTTGACTTGTGGTGTGCCCAAATCGAAGGATTGCAAGCGGTAGTCTCTGTTTAGATGGAGTGGTTTAAAATACTTGGGACTAAATCTCGAGCAAGACCAAAGAAGTTTTACCGTTTTGGAATCAAACATTATCGCCCTTCTGAAGACATTTCTATAGCCCCCTAAATGGTGAGATATAACGTTTACATAAGCTAAGAACAGCGGGGGTATTGCAAAATGATATATCTAGATCGTGCTACAAGAGAACATGATCTGTATTGCCTTTAAATTAACAAAGAAAAGAAGAAAGAAAGGACACTCCAAAGAATAATGATTGTCAGGCCAGAAGGAAAGGAGTTTGGGGACAATGCAATAGTCGAATTGCTGCGGACAACTTACAAGTAACAACATAATAAAGACCAAGTCATCGTAAGGATTAACTAATTTTAGCCAGAGCTCTCTCCAGCTGGTTCTACGTGGGCACCATTCCGAGGTGCAGTGAGTTTCTGTTCACATAAAGCGGGAACAGGAAACATGTCAATTGCAGCCAAACACAGCCTAAGATCATGGTCTTGCGACGGCGCGGGCGTTGCCATTGGGCAAACTTTTGCTACAACTTTTCCGGTGTGAATTACTGTGGAAACTACGATCCATGCTAAGATTTGCGCAATCTATTTTCATCCTAACACCTAGTTGTTAGTAGGTTGATGCTCTTACCTCGGGTGACACTGGTAGTAGTATCTTGCTTGGGATCTCAGCCTCGCCATTTCAGCTCCGTGTCTGACTCCAAGACTGTTGAAGTTTCCAATCTTGACTCCATATCGTGCCACTCTAATCAAAGGAAGGTTAACTGGAAACTCGACGGGACGATCTAGTGCATACGGCGCGAGGCAGACCCAGGCGTGCCATGAGCGATCACCGCGGCCCTCAAGGTGCTTCTCCACTAGATGCTTCTAAGCAAGCTTTGCACGATCGTCCGTCCTCTGGTTCTGAGGAACCTCGTCACTGCTGAATAAGGACCATTTTCCGCGAGTCACTGGCATATTTGTATATTTGTCAATGTTCTATCAAACTAATGAAACTAGCGAGCTACCTTTCCGAACTCCCTGCTGTGGATTGGGGGGTTGCTGCACGGTCAGCATTTCGCCAGCTCGTGCCATACTCGGTCAAAGCAAGAGTATCCTGGAACCGTATCCTGAAACCACGGGCCCAACTTGGAGTTTTGCTAGATCTTGAAGCCGGCATGCAAGGACTCGGAGCCCTAATCAATCAGCTCCTCCAAGTGCAAGTTCCTCGAGTCGACTTGAGAATGATCGCTCGTCCCCTGCCCCTAAGAAGCGAGGCCTCCATCGTCGTTTAGAAGACTGTGCCGGAGCAGGATCACTCTCGGCTTCGATCTCGTTTGTTGAGTTTCATTTGATTCTTGAACGCTCTTGTTCAGGCCTCAATCCGTTCAGTACCTCGCGCGTTTACTTACTTTTGGTTACTCACTCACTCAATCACTCACCGCAATACCTATGAAGATGCCGTATGTCACTCATTCGCAGAGCGAGGCTAAAGAGGAAACAGTGGAAGAGCCATGCGTCAATGTGTCGTTTGGGGAACGATGCACGAGCTTCGAAGCTTCGTGAAGTGCAGGAATCGAGGTTGGATGCCGAACGCAAGGGCACCAGGCTTAGCTTGGAGTAGCTCGAGACGTGGGAGGGCGTTGCGGAACTTGCCGCAGTGTCGTTGGATTGCGCTGGAGAGAGGCTGCGGTGAGTGAAAGGCCCCCCCAAGGAGGCAGTGGAGCAAAGCACCCGAACTCTGGGTCAAGTATTACGATGCACAAAGTTGAGAGTTGAACTAAAGACATGTAAATGACTGCTGTCTGTTCCTTTTGTAAGTCTGACAAGTATGGTTTGGAGAAGAAGAGCCGCCGAGTGCTGCATAGTAGGTACCCAGGTGCGTGCAAACAACGATCAAAAGGAAGTGCCCAAGAGGCGGGACTTGAAGCAACTCGGGATGAACCGAGGGGAACTCAAAGCTGTGCACGAGGGCAACGATGGACTTGCAAAATGCCAGCAATACTGGCTCGGTTGAGACCTCTGAGTCTTACAGCTCAGAAAGGGATGCGAGTGAGCCACCAGCGCCACCGGTGGTAATGGCCAAGGACAGCGAAGTTGCAGGGCGCGAAAATGAAGAAGAAAAAGCGGATCGAGATCGACTTGCCTTTTATGAACGGGCCTTTGGGTCTTCCGCAAACGTCTGCAGCGGTGGAGGCTTTGAAGTTGAGCGCAAGGATGACCGCTCGTTCAAGAAAAAGTCAAAAGACAATGTTGCATTGTGCGGCAAAAGCATTCTGGCAGGGGCAGGTATGTTCAATGAAGCCTACTTTCTCTTCGCAATCGGGAATCTCGAGCTGCTCTGGGAAGAACTGTATCCAGAGTGCTACTCAGATGATCCGACCTGTAACAATGGTGTGGTATCGAGCTTGACCTATGTCGAGGTACTTGGTGTTATTGCAGGCATGCTCAGTTTTGGCTATGTAGCCGATGTCTTTGGCCGCCGCATGGGATCCTGCCTCACTGCATTAATCATGTGCGTATGTGGTATCCTCACTGCAGCTGCAAAAGGGCGCACATTAACGGGTCAATGGATCTTCTTTGCTGTTGCCTTATTCTTCTTTTCTTATGGAGTTGGAGGCGAATTTCCTCTGGCTTCTGCAAGCGCTGCTGAGTCAGCAGATGCACTCAAAAAGGAGAAAAACTTGCCATACCAGATTCGTGGCAAAGCTGTAGTACTTACTTTCGCGATGCAGAGCATCGGCAATGTTGGTAATACCGTTGTCATTCTTGCCACCATGGCAGGGACGGGTTGCACCGAAGACACCGGATGCTCTGATCGATCTCTCGAACTCACATGGCGTCTTCAGTACGCAATCGGCGCTTTCTTCCTTGCTGTGCTAGTTGCTGGTCGGTTCATGTTTTTGAAGGAGTCTAAAGTTTGGAGTGCTAACAAAGAAAAAAATGGTACCAAAGTGCAAACTAAACAACAAAAACACCGGAATCTAGTTCTAAAGTATTACTGGCATCGTGTCTTTGGTACCTCTGTGAGTTGGTTTGTTTGGGATGCTATCTACTACAGCAATAAGCTTTTTCAGAACTCTATTATTGCGTCTATTATTGGGCAGGACAGCTCTGTATTTCTCACCCTTGAATATTCACTGCTCAATTCAAGTGTAGCTCTCGTTGGACTTTATGGTGCTGCCTTTGTCATCGACGAGCCCTGGATGGGGCGACGTCGTCTGCAGAGTTTAGGCTTCCTTGCAATGTTCATTCTCTTTCTTATTTGCGGAGTTGCTTACAATGACCTCTCAAAACCCGAATATACGTCTTGGTTCCAGGCCTTGTACTATCTCACGACATTCTTTGGGCAATTTGGTCCAAACGCGACCACGTGGCTCCTGCCTGCTGAACTCTTCCCAACTGATGTACGAAGTCAGGCGCATGGTGTAGCAGCAGCAGTCGGCAAGCTCGGTGCCCTATTTGGTGCTCTTTTACTCACTTATGGAAATCAAGGTAATACGCTGACAATCAAGTCGATCTTTCTCTTTTGTGCTGCATGTGGCTTTGTTGGTCTCGTGGTCACTGAGCTTTTTACACCAGATGTGTCTTCTATGGACATGTCGCATACCGATGATCGTTGGGACCTCATTTTACTGGGCCGTGCAGAGGACTATCATGGCGAAGCTGTGAAACCTGAGCACCTTTCGTATTATGAGCGCATGATTGGTGTCCACCGAACACCAAATGATGTCGCAAGTACTGTGACAGTTCCAGAGAGCTCCACTGTTCATTTGCCAGACGGCAATGCAAATGTAAGTGCTTCAATTCCTTCTACTGTGACTAATGTGGAACAAGAGTATAATCAGAATGCAAAGGCCAGTGCTGCAGTTGCTACTCCAGAGCAACCTCTCGCTCTCTCTTAATATTCTACCTGTAGTTCGTCTCCGTTTTCATAAATATTTCACTATTTGTACTTCAATGAATGTCACACTCAGTCTTCATGTTTTCTCTCTTCACTTCCTCCAAGGACCTAGCAGGTGGTTTGAGGAATGACAGTTTTATTTCTTCTTGAGGTGAGGAACATTCCAAATATGCTTCAAATGACTGGAAGAGTTCTTGAAATTGTATCACCTCTTTCTGTTAAATAGATTCATCAAATATGTTTCTAAAGGCCCCAAAATTCACCTTTTTCATGATGGAAGTACTACGGGAAAACATGGTCATTTTACTGGTTAAACACAGTTGCTCGATGTAATTCGTAAAACCAATTTTGAATACCATGCCAATGCATTCCACGTAGCATTTCGCAACAATCATCCAAAAATTTGGTATTCTTTTCAAAAGCGAAGCACTCAAGACCAAACCAGCAATGGTATCCAGTGAAGCGTCTGACATGAAAGCCTTTAACTAGTTTGCCACGATTTTAAAGTAAATACTAAATGGTCGACTGTTTGTGAGCCCCGGACTGAATGGCTGCGGCGGTGGTCTTTCAACAGATTCTCCGACAGCATTGCTCACCAGTTTTTTAGCACATGTTGCTAGAGAGGCGGAAACAGGCAACCCTGGACATCGTTTGGTGATTTAAAACAACACTAGATTCTACAATTTTCTTGACCAGTACTGGACAGCCACCCTAGTGGCAGAGACACCATTGACGTTCAAATGAATAAAGCACAATTTGTTCAGGATATGAAAAATGCATGGCTCGCTCTTCAACAAGCCCAACAGCAAGCAGCTAACAGCAACAATAACAGCAACAATAACAACAATGGAGGTGGTGGCGCTCCAGGTGGAAATGGTCAAGGTCCAGGAAACGGCGGTCAACAGCCGCCGCCACATGCACCTGGAGCAGCTGGCGCTGGTGGAGGTGCAAATGGAGACGGCATCCATAACAATGCCGCGCTAGTTCCTGGGAACATCATCAACAATATGAAAAATACTTTCATTTCAGTTGGTGAAAACATCTTCGCAACAAGAAGTCAGCTGGAGATTCTTTACGCCATGCTTTGATAGATACACCCCCCCCCTCAAGCAAATTTGCATCGGTTTTCCTTGGGAGGTGCGCGAAATACGTCCCAGTGCAAACTCTCTAACTCAATCTATCAAAATGACTATAAGTGGTATTCCTCTCGTGCTAAAAACCCTGGATAAGGAGGATCCCTACGCCAAGGCGTACTTTCATGATGAAATAAAGATGTACAGAGACCCTCTTCGCAGTTTGCAAGGTGTGTGTGCACCCTACCTTTTTCACGCCGGGGGGTTTACTAACGATCGGCAAATCTTTGTGACTTCTCGGAAGGGTCGCCACTGGCAACGATGCCAGAAGCTGCATTGGAGCAAGCCTTTATCCACGTGGAGATGATATGCGTAAGACGCTTTCAATCCTGCACGAGAATGGGATCACACACCACAAAATATGTCTCCCTGCTTTCCATATGGTGGTCTCTAACGACGATGTTCGTATCTGACTTTGGAAATGCCACTTACAGTCCCAAACGAACAGAGCAATTTGTAGCCAATTGCGATGTTGAGATGCAAATGCTCGAAGCTGTAATCGAAGAACTCGTGGATGAAGTTTTGTGAGCACAAAGAAAAAAAAATCATTCTACCTTAACCCATCTTGCTAGCCTTAAAGAAAGTAAGCGCCGAATAAATTGCAACAATGAGCTACTCGAAGGAAAGTGATTCAATGTTCATATGAATTTTTATATATCTCTGATTCCAATAAAATATTTTCAGTTTCCCATCTTGAGACAAAATATGTTTAATTCCAATAATATATTTTCAGTTTCCCATCGTGAGACAAAAGATTTTTATTTCAAATAAAATATTTTTAAAGTCTCCATCATTTCGGAAATATAAAATTAAAATAAACACTTATCGAGATAAAATATTTTGAAGTGAGATAGCATAAAAATGAACATAAGGTACATCTATAGATATCAATTTCATAAGAAAGCGGCATATTGTTGTTGTAAATAGTCTTTGAGAGAATGTAAATGATCATGGATAGCGCGCATAAGTGCTAGAACATGTTTATCCTCTTCTTCTTGATCTAAAGCAAAATTAAAACGAGTCCCGGTTTCTCATCAGCTTATTCGTTTCAGTCATCATGACCCATGCATCATATCGAGAAAAATGCAACAACCATAGAGTCATTATATTAAATGGAGTACCTAATTCAACAACAGTACCATCGGATCGAGTGCTAGGATCAGAATCAGAAACCCATGGAGTCAATGGGTTATAAAGTTTGGAGCTACCTACAGCGTTAGATTTATACACATAGCCGGAGCAAGTCAACACATCTTCATCGTCTGTGAAGGTTACGCAGTAGTGATACTCACACATCATTAACTGCCTAACGTTGTGATATTGGATGATAGTATCATAACCTCTATTCGCACACAGCATATTACCAGTGTCAGTGTTTAGATTGCATGAAACTATTTCATTGCCGACCACCTCTACACCTGATTCTTCAGTTGTCCCATCGGATGTCGTCACAGAGACATCCGATCCTAAAGCAGGTCCAAGGATACATATTAGTGCTGTGAATACGAGACAATAAGCGGTTGAAACATACATTTGGAGAGCTTAATCCAAGAACCCTCCCCCGCTCAACAGAACAAAAAAAATCTAATGCAAACTCGAAACGACAAGCGGCCGCTATTAAAAACATGAAAGTTCTTCATATTATATACGATTTGGAAACAACCGGTTTTCGGAACATGCCAATGTTTAGTAAAAATCATAAGATTCTACAAATATGCGCAAAAATTGTAGATGGACCCATTTTACATCATTCGTCAATCCCGGTTTTAAGGGAGGAGTTCCTCCTAATTCTTCATTGATTCACAACATTCATGACCAAGACATCAAAGATGCACCCACCATCGAACAGGCCGTTGCTAAAATGTTTAAGGAATTCAACGTCGACGATTTCGATTATGTGGAAATGATTGCTCACAATAACACATATTTTGATCAATTAATTCTCCTCAAAGTGTTGAATGGTGTTGTTCCTCAACAAATTAAGTTTTGGGACTCTTTACCTTGGTTAAGGAAAAATTACCCCAATATGAAATCATTTAGATTGGGGGATGTTCATGAGGTCATGTTTGGCAAACCTATTGAGAATGCGCACCGAGCTGATGCAGACGTTCTCGCTTTGGAAAACATCTATAAAGAATGGATTGCACCGAAGCGCGATCTGCTTAAGGAACTTGATGATCTTGAGAACGAAGAAACGATTGTAGATGAGTGTCTCACTTGTATCAGATATGTTGGACCTTGGAGAGCTAATTTAATGTGTGAAAAGGGGCATTTTGATTCCGTCTCAGGTCTGAGAAATTTTGCATATGGCATACTGAAGACTGGTGACAAGCGCGGATTTGACAGATGGCTAAGGGATAAAATTAAAATGAAAGATATCACACAGAGAGCCTTTATTGTCTCACATGTTTAGGACATTCCTCCCTGGGCTTCTGACATTCAAGAGTACCTACTTATGAGCACAGTGGAGCCTGAGTGTTGGAATGACCTTGA
Source organism: Schizochytrium sp. TIO01 (assembly GCA_004764695.1). NCBI lineage: Eukaryota > Bigyra > Thraustochytrida > Thraustochytriidae > Schizochytrium > Schizochytrium sp. TIO01. Next base: position 249,706 of record SMSO01000034.1, on the reverse strand, counting down.
TTATTATGTAAAGTATAGATATAAGCTTCAAAAAGAAGCACCGAATCAGTGTGCGTTTGGTAGAGGACTCATGAATATAAACTCTGAATAGTACAGCTTTTGAAATAAAACAAACGATTGATCAAAGTTTGTCCTTGGTGAGCGAGGGTATCCATCTACCTATCGATCTTCTCTAACTGCACAACTACTCTCGACTTAGGTGATCAAAAGATAAGTAGTCAAGCCTCTACCGCTGGCGAGTCAGAAAATCGTTCTTCAAGTCTCTAACAACACTGCTCAACCAAACGATCAGCCGATCTTCATTTCTCCTCTCCTGCCTAGCACTGCCTGCACAAATCGCTTGATCAAGGTCTACTGAGAGGACCGATCTTCTCTTCTTCTACCTACCGACACGAGCCAGCACAACCTGCACAACTTTCGACTTACGCAGTCAAACGATGCATGGAAAGTTGTCCTTGGCCTTGGCGAGCGGGGGCATCGATCTTACCCACTTGCATCGAATCATCACAACGTTTGACTTGCGTGATCGAACAGTGGAGGGAGAGATGGGTGGAATGAGTGCATGCACGTACGCGCACACGGCAAACGGCGCGTGCGAGGAGAGAAATAGATTCGTGGACGCTGCGGCCACGCGGCATCAAAGTTATGCAAACGAGCACTGCAGACTTTACTTCGCGGATTCTGGGTTTCGCAAAATACTTATGAACGATAACTTGAGTAGTAATTTTTTAAAAAGAATACTTAGCATACTATTGCACCTATATAGATCGATGCGATTTGTAATGATATTCAGAGCTTGTTTTATAGTTTATCCCTCGTGCAGTGTATGAGTCATTAGAAGAAGATATGGGTTTGATTTGAGGGTGTGTAAGAAACAAATAAATAAGTAAGAATATCTACTAGTAAGATTCATTAGTAAATCAAGTATAGACAATAGAGGAAGCATCCAAACCTAGTTCTCAAGAGCAGCAAAACCCAATCGTTCGAACACCTCAAAATTCGTTCGAACACCATGATAGGTGCTACTATCAAGGTAGTTAGAAATGCAGCCTCCAAGATCACCAACCAGACAAGGAATGCCGCTAGAAGACGAGAACCCCGCCTCTCATCAATTCAGATGTTCACAACCGATTCAGACAGACCCACTCCTATGAAACACGTAGTCTTGAATCAGGAATTAGCTTCCCTCTTGGCCGACGCTAGAACTTTGCGTGCAGAAAAGGCTGAGGAGAACAAGCGTATGGATCGAAAACTTGAGAACCTCGAGGCTGAAAAAGCCAAGCTTTTGCAAGAAATCGAGGATCTGAAAGAGGAAATCACCGACAAATTAGGACTCGATAACTACAATTTTCTCGATGCTTTCTGTCGTGGTGAGATCAAGTCAAAATTGTTCCAGAGGAGGTACGGGTACTCGCCCGATGATATACAGGACGCTACTCTTGCCGTTTGCGTGAATTTGTCCAAAAAAATTATCGAAAAAGAAAAGTCGTTAGAAGTGAAAGAGCAACAAATTCTTGCCAAAGAACAACGCCTTGCAAAAACGCAGGACATAATCGATGATCATCAAGCTGAAGTGAGGAGGTTAAGTGATTTGATTTCTCGTACGGAACCGCAACATTTTCTGTCGGTCACCAGTCATCGTCTACCAAATGTTCAGGATTCACCCAAAATACGACAAAGCAACACAGATATCTCGAACCTCCATAATTACCCCACTTCGCCTGCGAAGGTCAGGTCTTTGTTAGTAAAGTCTTTCGTGGACTACTGTAACGAGAAAGGGTACATTGATATTCTGAATGAACTGCAATCTACCGTCAACTTCAAAGATGCCTTTGAGGATGTGAGTGATACGGTAAAATTCTTAAACGAAGGAACTGTCACGGACGCATTTCAGCAAGTTATGCGTGTTGTAACAAAAGCCATGACTCAAGAATCCAACGAAAAAGTCCCTTATAAGGTCTCCATCTATACGTCTGGTCAGGAAAAAGTAGAGGGTAGAGCAGACTTTTGTTTTGCTGCTAAGACAGTAAACGATACCCATATTCCGTTGATCGTAGGTGAGTTCAAAGGTCCTGGTAAGAATTACTCCTACGACAACCTCAGTGAGACTTATTGTGATCATGGCTGTACTGGATGTGGATCAGACCGTCATAAAAAGTTTTCAGTTGTTCGTCAACTATACAACTACATGTTTTTGAATGGTCTACTGGTTGGCGTCTACTCGAACTACAAAGTGACTTGTGTTTTTATCAGGGACTGTGAAGGAAATCTAATGATCACGAACTCTGTTCGGGCTGAAGAAGTTGGCGATATCGCTCGCGGCAAACTCAGTTCGATGCAACTTGTCGCACTTGCTATCTTGCTCGCAGCGGATACAAGCGAGATGAACTTCAGTGAAATTGAAAATAACATATTGGTTCCCTGTTTAGGTGGCCCTGAGATAAGTGAAGAACGTATCATTCTACCATCTGATTGCAGAGGCAGTAATAACTTGGAAAACGACAAGCACGGAAATACTTATTCTGTGAACGTAAAGAAGCTCGGCTAAGAACTTTCAAAGGATGGTGCGGTGATTCATTTACCATTATTACAACTTGATGGGTACGGGTTGAAACGGATAATCACCAAAGGCTTCACACTTCTTCCATTACCAATTAACTGATCATGAATTTCCTGCAATCTTTTCATTTCACATGCTATGTCATAACCACTGTGACTTTCTTCATCGCATTCGACCACAATATAATAGGGTAAGTCATTATCTGAAAAAAGCAAAGTCAGCACGCCGACGGTTTACTACCTTACATGCACTATCTTTGATGATGCGATCATGGCTCGAAGGGTGAAATCCCCAAGAATGAAAACGCTCGTTCCACTCATTTTCTAGTCTCATATGACGCTCCTCTCTCTTTTCACACGTCCAACAAATGCGAATCCTACGGAAAAGTCTACGATTCGATAAAAGACGCCCACACTTACGTTCGCAAAGGTTTTTGGAATCAGGCTCACAAATAAAGCAGTAAGTACGGCGCCTCTTGTGGATACAAATATACGTGCCATCGCAATCTACACACCGGTTAGGTTTTCGTCCATGCCCACAATACATTCTTCTGTTTTCTCCAGCTCGGTTCTTATCCACCCAATATTCTCTACCACTCAGAGAACATTTATAAATAGTCTTAGCGTTGCCACATACACGAATAACAGGATCTACCACTTTATTTCTTTTCTTTCTTTTAGATTGTTTTTTTAAAGTTTCATCTACTACATGTTCTCTAGTCTCAGCATTATTGCCATGCACTACTACTTCATTTCTTTTAGATTGTTTTTTTAAAGTTTCATCTACTACATGTTCTCTAGTCTTAGCATTATTGCCATGCACTACTACTTCATTTCTTTTAGATTGTTTTTTTAAAGTTTCATCTAATACATAAACGCGACTACTCCTCAATCTCATGATATAGCTTTTTTATTTTATAATCTCACACTATTAAGGGTTTAGTTATTGAAGATTTTGCAATAAATACATTATCAACGCTAATCCTAGTAGTTTGTTTATCACATTTACATGTCGAACATTACGAACTCCACATTCAGGGAGAATGCAATATCTTTAGGCTTAGACAGAGGTGGTTTGGCGATTCTATTGTTCTTTATACTGATTTTATTCATCCTCGCACACATCTTTCTTAAAAAGGAAAAAGCCACAAAAACGCCCTCGGCTACCGTTGTAGTAATATAACATAAACGAAATTATCATTTTTATAAAAAAAAAAAATAGTAAACATGAACCTTACTCGAGTCGTTGGAATAGATGTGGGATTCAGCCATCTTGCCTGTGCGTTTGCAGACATTGACAATGAAACGTTTGAAATCACGCCCGTCTATGCGCACATGCAAGACCTTCGCAATCTTACATGTAAAAAACCCAAAGAATGCCCTTTCGAAGAAAAGGATCGCAAAGGCGCACATCTCGTTCACCATTTTGTGGAGCTGCTCCGACCATGGTTTCAAAAAGTAGATCAAGTCATCATCGAAGCGTAGCCCATCACAAGTACTCACAAAGACATTGAACAGCTTCTCCATGTTTTCCTAAAGCAGAGATTTGGGGCAAGGAAAGGATCATCTTTTGTCCGATTGATCTCACCACGCTCCATGCATGCATATTTTAAAATGTCACAATCTAAAGTTGAAAGGCGCGTACAGGTCGTGGAAATCACTTCAAAACTTTTACACACTTTACCAGCCTTCAGAAAAGCAGTTCAAAAAGACCACCTCGGTGACGCCATGGCATATATCATGTTCTATGCGCAAACAATATTACCCACCATCGTACTTGCGAAGGAAGTCAACCCTTTTGCAAAATATACTCTGGCAGAGCAAGACATTCTCTCAATTAAAACAAAAACATGATTGGGAATTAAAAAAAAAAAAAATGCTATTCTCATTCTAATGATTGGGAATAAATAAAAAAAGAAAAATGCTATTTTCATTCTAATGATTGGGTATTTAAAAAAAAAAAAAATGTTATTTGATTGAGAATTAAAAAAAAATGAACATGAAAAAGTCAAAAAATAATCATTCTAATGATTAGGAATAAAAAAGAAAAAGAATGTTCATTTGACCATGAAAAAGCAACAAACATTTTTATTTTATTTTTTTTAAAGATTGACAAGCAATAGGAACTGAAGGGGAAAAAGAAAAAAAGAAAGGAACGTAGGAAAGGAAAGCAAGTTTAGTCAAAAAGGCGATACGCAGGAGAAAACGCACCATCCATGGAGTCCGAAAATAGAGAGCATACGCCCAAACAACCAGGACGGACATTGTTCATCGAGCCCCGAATTTATATTCTTGACGAAAGTACGAGGAGTCTAAACAAAGGTGTTTATTCATCTGAATAAACGCAGATAAAGCTTTCTTTTTATCTTCATCGACATAGTTCACTCCATGTTTTGCCAACTCAACACCTAGACGGGTCTTGCCAGATCCACCGGGACCCTTGAAAGACCGTATCGTTTGCCGACTTTTGACACCGACTTAGAGTATGTGATGTCCCCTCTGACAGAAGGTTCTTTTGAATCGGTAGAAAGGTTTATTCGTGGTATAAATAATGGCGTCGGTAGTCCGTAGTTGATGGAAATACATTGCGCAAGAAGCGCTCCGCAACATAATTAGGAACCTCACGCAGTTGTACATTCTTAATTATCCCAGAAGGAAAATCAACCTCCATGAACAGTTTAGACATCTCCGTCCTCAACTTCCCCAGACTTTCAATGTTTTTATCTTTTGATTACCAGAACCAGTTTCAAAAGAATCACTCCGCGAGTAGAAAGCTCTGATGCGTTCTGTTCAGATAACCAAAAGGTAAAGCCCTCCAGATCCACAAGTTCGTTGACACAATCAATGTAGCGGGGTTTGTACTGTAGAGCAAATTCCAAAGCATATTTTAAGAAATTGTGTGTCGGCAATCCGTCTGGCGTATATACTGGTTCTACACCTTCAATGAAAGTAACAATGTTATAAATCAAATCAGGCGCTTTATCGCTTTTACTAGGTAAATTCGATAAATCGAATCTTGAACCGACTGATCCATCTTGTCAAAGTTACTTTCTGAACGTCAAATTTTGGTTCATCAACTCGTCCCATGATGTCTCTCGTATCTTCTCTTCTCCCTTTCTTCTTCTACCCCTCTGCACAACTTTTGACTTACGCGATTTAATGATCAAGGTCTACTGAGAGTTAGTGAGCGAGGGAGGGTATCTATCTATCGATCTTCTCTCATCCCACAAACTGCACAACTCTCGACTTAGGCGATCGAAAGATAAGTAGTCAAACCTCTACCACTGGCGAGTCAGAGGATCGTTCTTCAAGTCTCAAACAACACTGCCTGCACAACTCAATCAAACGATCGATCAAGGGCTACTGAGAGGGCCGATCTTCAATTCTCCTCTCCTGCTTAGCACTGCCTGCACAACTCGCGACTTACGCTTGATCAAGGTCTACTGAGAGGACCGATCTTCTCTTCTCCTACCTACCGGCACGAGCCAGCACAACCTGCACAACTTTCGACTTACGCAGTCAAACGATGCATGGAAAGTTGTCCTTGGCCTTGGCGAGCGGGGGTATCGATCTTACCCACTTGCATCGAATCATCACAACGTTTGACTTGCGTGATCGAACAGTGGAGGGAGAGATGGGTAGAATGAGCGCGTGTGCGTGCGCGCACACGGCATACGGCGCGTGCGAGGAGAGAAATAGATTCGTGGACGCTGCGGCCACGCCACCAGCCACGGCATCAAAGTTATGCAAACGAGCACAGCAGACTTTAATTCGCAGATTATTATGGGTTTCGCAAAATACTAGCACTTATTGAGTAGTATTTTTTAAAAAAGAATACTTAGCATACTATTGCACCTATATAGCTTGTTTTATAGTTTATCCCTCGTGCAGTGTATGAGTCATTAGAAGAAGATATGGGTTTGATTTGAGGGTGTGTAAGAAACAAAAAATAAGTAGGAATATCTACTAGTACCATTCATTAGTAAATCAAGTATAAACAATAGAGGAAGCATCCAAACCTAGTTCTCAAGAGCAGCAAAACCCAATCGTTCGAACGAACACCATGATAGGTGCTACTATCAAGGGACTTAGAAATGCAGCCTCCAATTTCGCAAGGAGTGCCGCTAGTAGACGTGAATCTCGCCCCTCATCAATTCAGATGTTCACAAACGATCCAAACAGGCGCACCACTTTCAGGCGCGTAAGCACACTCCCAACAGATGATGAATCCTTCTTGCAACGGGCTTTAACTTTGCAAGCAAAAAAGACTGAGGAGTACGAGCGTATGGATCGAGCACTTGAGGACCTCAAGGATGAAAAAGCCAAGCTTTCGCAAGAAATCAAGCAAATCGAGAAGAAAATTAAAGAAAAGCTAGGACATGAGGACGACTACGACTTTCTCGATGCTTTCTGTCGTGGTGAGATCAAGTCAACATCGTTCCGGAAGAGGTACGGGTACTCGCCCGATGATATACAGGACGATACTCTTGCCCTTTGCGTGAATTTGTCCAAAAAAATTATCGAAAAAGAAGAGGATTTAAGACTGACCAAGCAACAAATTCTTGAAGATAGTGCCCGCCTTGCAAAAGTGCATGATCTTATAACCTCTACCGATAAAGACATCTCAACGCTAAGAGAACGGTTACAGTCATCTCCGGAACCGAAGAAGATGATGGATGCCACCAAAGTACATCTACCAAACTGGAAACAGGAGGGTGAATTAACCGCAAACAAGACAAGTCTTGCGAACTTAATATCATACCCTGTATCACCCTTGCAGGTGGATAATTTTTCTCCATCAAATTTCTGGAATTATTGTGAAGACCATGGCTACATTGATATCCTGAATAACGTCGAGACTACAGTCGACTTTGTCAATACATTTGCAAATTATGGTCTCTTCGCAAAACTTAACAATGAAAGTTCAGTCGACAAAGCGTTTACAAATGCCATCCTATGTCTAACACATGCACTCAATCAGACGTCCACTGAAAACAATTCCATTCCTAAAGATCTCTCTTTGTATGGAAACCTTGTGACTGGAGGACTAGTAGGTCGCGCAGACTTTGCTATCAATTGTAAGTCAGAAGACGGTAACCGCAAACCGTTGATCATGGGCGAATTCAAAGGTCCTGGGTTTCCCACCACTGCTAAACTCGCTAATGATTATTGTAATAAAGAATGCCTAAATCCTCTCTGTGGTTCACAGCGGCATGAAGACCATTCGGTCATTCGTCAACTTTACAACTACATGGTTTTGAATGAGGTTTTGGTTGGTATTTACACGAACTATATACACACTCATGTTTTCATTAGAGACGGGCGGGGACATCTGCTTATCACAGAAGCTATTTTATGGGATCAAGAGGGTGATACTGAAAATAAGAAAATCAGTACGTTGCAGCTCGTTGCACTCGCTATTCTTCTCGCTGCTGATGAACAAGTTATGGATTTCCGAGGTTATGGATATTCTATGATGGTTCCCTGCAAATCGGATGATCCGATTAGTAGGAAAGATCTACCACCTGAATGTAATAGCGGACTGGACCCAAAGAGGCCGAAAAATGTATCACCACGGACTTCGTCACCAAATGGACGACCACCTTCTTCGACACTAAATAAGTATGGTGCAAAATATACAAAGGATGGTGAAGCGGTCGAACTAGTCAAGCTACGCAAGGCTGGGTGCACCGCGCTTTCACCCGGTCGCACAGGGGCAGTATTTCGTTTGAACTTCCACGAAGCAGGAGATGATAAGAGCGACAACGTGGTGAAGGTATTGGACCTTGTTAAGCAAGCAGATCAGATGCACGAACTTGACAATGAAGCTGAAATTTACAAGCAATTAGAACCGCTGCAAGGAATACACATCCCAGTGTTCATCGATTGTGGCGTTTTCGATGAAAGATTTCTTTACGGCCTCGGAACAAAGTATTCTGGCGAACCTTTAAGACCTGAAGACATCACCGATGACTTTGTGGAAAAGGCAGTGGATGCTCTCGATGACATTCACTCCCATGGTGTACTGCATGGTGATGTGGCGACCCGTAATATCCTATACAACAAGGAAACTCAAAGGCCTGTCATCATCGACTTCGGCATGTCCGTTGGCAAGTCAGAAATGAGTGAGGAAGACTTCGCACTAAGCGCTAGTCGAGAGATTGCTAGACTTCGACTTGCGTTGGAGAGGGAAAGAACAACTCCAAAATGAAAACCTCAATTAAAAATAAAACATTTATGAAAAGTCATCAATTTGATTCGCGAAATTATACTGTGTTGCAATCTGATGAGACCTATTATAATAAACAAAACGATAAATCACCATAAAACAGAGCAAAGAAAGTGCACCGACTGTGAGACCTAGATAAATATGATTTGAACCAATTTGTTCAAACAGTTCCTTTAAGTAAGAAAGACTAGTATCATCTGAAATCGTAGGTGCTGAAGAAGGATTTCCAAGCGTAGGTCTCATTGTTGGTGCAGGAGTTGGAGCCGTGGGTGAAACTGTAGGTGACGATGTTGGTAAAGGCGTCGGCATAGTAGGTGACGATGTTGGTGCAGGAGTTATAGCAAAAAATGTTGAAGAATAGATGTCCTGCATGACAAGAGAGTTCTCTTGTGGAGCAATAGAAAGATAACCAGTTGACCACGCCGTTGTACTGCTAATATTCGTTGGCCAAAAGACGCTAATGCTTTCTGACTTCGTAGCCACAGTCGAGGAGTTAACAAGAGCAACGAACGACCACTCACCAGAGTAATCACGAGTCAGAGTATAATTCGCAGAGCTAAAGACTGGATAACCATCTGTCATAGTGGTGAAGTTATAATTCCCTGCTATACTATGATTTTCATTAGATGTTACGTAGATAGATTCGTACGGAACAAAACAAGAGGTACCATCGAGAGGACTTACCATTGCACCATCGCCAAGACCATCGCATTCTCCACAATAAGGGAAATCTGCACACATACATGTCAAGGAATATCCAGATTCAACTCCAGATTCACCGAGCACTGGATGTCGGTAATTGCTCGCACTCACCTCATAAGAATAGGCTGCAGAAGCAACAGAACCGGTCCCAAGAACCCACCCCTGAGTATTAAGGAAGTATAGTAAATAACTCGTATCCCGTCCACCATTAGAATATAACTCCCAAGAACCCTTTAAATCTACATATTTACCCGTCGTTTTCATCACTCCAGTTGAACTCACGTATGGAGATTCCAGCATTAGATAAGAACAATCCACAACACAGCTAGTGCTGTTCGGTTCCGACATCATACCTTGACCACATGGTTCGCAAAGACCACTCGATTCATTCATGAACATATTACTACCACAGTAAATCACATCACAAACAACTTCCGCAGTAGCACCATCTACACCGCCCGTAATGAGAAGATAGTTACTGTCATTGGTAAAGGTGTGTACCTCAAAATTTTCAGTAAAGTATCGGGTAGGGTATGCATAAGCATTTTGTAAATCTGCAGTCCGGCTTTCGGAAGTGCACGCGGAGGTCCAACTTCGCGAAGAACTGGTGGTAATAGGATAAGTAAAAGCAATATCGTCCTCCGTCAGTTCGGATAGATAAATGAGTGTGGTCGAACCGACCAATCCGTAAAACGAACCGCATGCCAAACTGGTGCAAAAGACCCAGCAATAATAATAAATCCCATAGTACCCCATGTACACTGATTTAAGGTACACTTCATATTGGTCATTCACATAAACAGTCCCAGCGGGTCCACTTGAGACTCCAGGAACAGCATAAAAGATCATCTCGCCCGCATAACTTAGAAATGGAGAAACCGTTAAAGCAACATTGCAAGCATCCGCAGAACAGTATTCAACACCGGAAACATCAAATGCCCGATTCCAATCATACAAGCTAGTCGAATTAAATGTGGCAAGGTTAAATTCACCTTGCCTATCACTGAATAGATGAAATGGTTTGCCTCCAAAAATGTAAGCGTCTAGGTAGTCACCACAAGTTACATTCAAAGAAACCTTTGAAGGGTTGGGAGTTTCCAAATGAAACAATGTACGCCCCACCGCTTCTGTATAATTCACTGTGTCGCCGCAAGAAATAGAAGCCAAATTTTGCAGTTCATTCTCAAATTCATCTACATCATTGGCACTTTTATTCATATGCCTTACTCTGACTTTCACGCGCTGAGTATCCTCATCAAGTTCTAACACAGTCACCGCAACTGCATTCCCCCCCTCGCGATAATCATACACATAGGTAGAATTTACAGGGACAAAAGCAGCTCCAGTTGTATCAGTCACCAATCTGGGCAAGCCAGTTGGATCGATCAAGTAACTAGGACCTGCAATATCTTCATAACGCCTTGTTACACATTCCATCATCACGCCTGGAAGATCACTCTCATAGAGTGATCGGAATTCCAACGTCATGTATGTATTTGGATACTCCAACCGATAAAGAATACAGTAGTACAGAGATGAATTAAACCCCTCTCCTGTATCGTGAGCGTAGAGCCACACAGTTGTATCATCACTTACACAAGACTCGTCCGCTTCGCAATACAAACCATGTGACATTTGCAAAATACTCTCTTCCGGAATCCACCCCAAAAAGTACTTGTAGTAGGTACTAAATTGAGCTAACAGCGGCTCAGCCTTTGAACCCATCTCATCATATTCATTACCATATTCTCCATCAATAGCATGAGCATGCAGCAAACCAAGATTGTGACCAAACTCATGCGCTAAAACTCCCATGAGATAAGCGGTTGAATTCACTGAACTTGCGACAACGTTCATATGCAACCGAGAACCAACAACATAAGCAACTCCAACATACCCCAGGTTACAATAAGGGGTGAACAGAGCAACAGAGTCATATGTAGACGCATTTGCACTATCTTCCGCGAGAGCAAAAGCTTCTTCATAAACAAGCATGCTACTCGAAGTCACCTCTACTCCATTGATGTAACAATTATTTGATTCATCAATACTAAAAGATTCCATCACATAGGTAGTCTCATCAACCGATAAGTGAACATCAAAACTACCACCAGAACTTGAGTAATAGAACGTACTCAAATCGCTGCCTATATCGGCCATAATCTCATCACTCGGAACCAACGAAGAGTAGCTGCTGTTGGGTATAATTCTGACCGCTCGAATTGTATCTGTAGTCACACCATTGCTATAAGTGCTCGCATCAACAAATCCAACAATCAAAACAAAAAGCAAACACCGGATCATTCTATCTAACAATAAGTAATCTTATTGCTTTTACTATATATTGCCAGCGCAAAATAACATTGGTGCAAACAATTTCAACCAGCTAAAAAAATAAATGCTAATTGTCAATGGCATTGTCTTCTCTCATGAAATCTGGAACTGGTATGCTGAAAGGAAACAGGACGTTCACCTTACATGCTCACAAAAATGGTACCTACATGCATTGAGAAGCTTTCTACCCAAACAATACTTTCCAAATCAGTTTTCACAAATTATTCTCCAGGATTTAACAGCCGCAGAATTTTGGGAAATCCTCAATATCACATTTTACACATTATCCGATCTCCAACATAATGACAACGACGGAAGAATGCCAACAAATATTAATATCCAATCCATTCGAAGCGAGCTACAACACATGGAGGCTATGATTGTATTTTGGGCAACCACAAAAGACCACACAAAAGAGAAATTAGGACTTCCAAATATTGATAGTTCCCTCATTGTTAATGAAACAGGATTAAACTTGAAGTTCGCAGCCCACGCTTATTGCATGATTAATAGTTGCTTCGAATCCCTTTCCAAATGTACTTCCATTCTACCACTTCACGCACCACCAGATCACATGGCTACAACTTTGAGACAGCAAACCATGCCATCCAACACGAATGAGTTTGGCACTCGTCACGAACAATTTGATGACTTTTTCAAAAATATCATTCGCGTAGCCTATGGTGGTGACTTCGACGAATACATCGACGCAGTCATTGAAGACATTGAATCAAAAAAAATTGGCACCTTCCACGAAATCCTTGCCCGCATTAAAGGTTATGAATTGATGGATCAGAAAGATGTTACAACAAAGTTACCTCCTAGCGAATCCTGGCGAAGGCTTTTCAATACATACTTTGATAAGCAAGAAAACAACTTTGACATGTTCTACCAGACATTTACTGCTGAGTGTATTTTCTTTATCCTCAAAGATTACCTCGCAATCTATGATAATGACGGAATCTCATATCTACCGATTTATAAACTCTATTCCAATGACCACTTTACACAGACTTACTCTACAAATATAAGGTTTCTTATAGATACTAAGAAAATAAGAAGTCAGCTTAAAAAATTATACAATATTAGAATTTAATTCATGCAAAACCTTAATTATGTTCTTCCAATCAGAGAAAATTCGAAAATTCATTCAGAATCTGTTCCGTCAGAAAAATGAACATGTCGTCATTCAACGCAGAAACGCTCTGTCTAATGAAGAAGCTATATCCTATTTCTACCACCACGACAAACCATTCATCACATACAAAGACATTAAACATAAAAACAAGGACCACTAGCCGTCACCGCGAGAGAAGGTATCCACACTGCTACAATCTGTCTCTACATACTTCAGCATTACAGTTAGCAAACGCATGCCGATGAAAGACAAACATTCTCCATTCTTTACCAACATTTTACAAGATTTCAATCCACGCACTTGCACAATTTCCCTTCCAATGAAATAGTAGAATCGATACCTCCAACTACCAGGTGTCGGCATCAATGAATGTATGCCTACATTTTTATCACCTTCTCTTCGTATAATAAATACTAGTATGTCCCATGCAAGAAATTTTGAATCATCTGACATCCCAATCAGGAAATTCCCTAGTTCATCCAATTCATCGTTTTCAAAATTAAGCAGGAAATCGAACCAATCAAATTCATCAATCCATTTCAACAATTCATCACAACATGGAGCTTGTTTAAATGCGTTCATAGTTCAGGATTTGTTTGCAGCACGAAATACTAAAACATTAATTGGTCCATAAACATGAAGCATAAAAGCTACCCCCCAGAACTATTGTACATAACAAATTAATATGAAACGAATCCGGGTCACCATGAATTCAGGTACAGTATAGAGCTATAATTACACTATTTTAATATGATTTAAGTTTCGAATACCCGAGCAATGGATCATTTAAAGTTACTACAATCTATGAGTTCCTTCAATTGATTTGATTAAGGACAATATGGCCAAGAAGTACATACTATAAACACTAAAAAAGGAACAACATAGCTTTAACCACTAACACATTTGATTATTTTTTGACTTCGCGTCTGAGTAACTAACTAGTCAGACGGCTAGTTTTCAAAGAAAATTTTCTTCTGCTGAAATTTTGTTCATATTTAAGTACATCAAAATATGACCTATGTGTTTTGCTGCTAAGCCCTGATCAGCCCGAGGTTGACTGAGAGTATGTAGATAAAGAGTTTAGAATGCATGATCAGACTTATGAAGGGATTGTATTTTTAGCCTTATAGGGTTAGCGATCTGCTGACATTGGAGAAGAACACCCAGTTGGAACGGTTCATATTCGAATTAGGATACCAAGAGAGACCTTATCTGCATTAGTCGTCAAGGGGCTAGGCTAACTCGTTTCCTCAAACAGTAATTCAGGTTTGCCCTTTTATAATCCCTTATGATGATGTACACTCTCACACATTCGTATTTGATAGTCGCATCTTTACAATGTACAGGTTCTTATAGTTAGGATTATTATAGTGTGCGCCAAGGGGTTTGGTGATATCTTGTCCAAATGACCCTTCGCTTGGCAATCTCAGCAACGACATATATTATTCGAATTCCCAAATATACAATTTATAATATTGCCAGATTGCTTGTTTATTCAACATTTGCTCATGATATCATCGGGATATTATTATAACTTCCAAGCAGGCTTTGTCAATTTTTCATGGATTCGATGCGGGGATAAGTACATATCCTGTAAACCAGCATACTTATGTATCAAAAGTTTGGTGTACTCAAGAAAGCAGCCAATATCCAATGGTTCTTATCAGCATCCCGACGTTCGTCTTACTCACTGCCAAACTGTGTTCGCTTCTTCTTTTCCTTCTCCTCTTTTCCCAAGGTTTCCTTGGTTTCGTATTATTCAAGACTAAAGTTACTTACGAAAGTTAACTAAGAACACGATATTCCTCTGCGGTTGTACAGCACCTATGTTGTTTGTTTTCTTATCTTCAACTTCCTACCTAGTGTTTCCGTATCAATTGAGAGTGATTCAGCGAAAACAAAATACTACCTCCCTCAGCACAACTCAATGGCAGATAATAAAGTTCATTATTACTAGGCAGTGATTTACTATGTACTACTGAAAATGGTTAAAACAACACAACTATAAATAGAAAGTAAAAGTGTCCGTTGGCGAGTCTTCAACAGGCAAAGGTTTTCCTTATCTATTCGTGAAAGCGCATTGTAACAATTAAAAGGGCATACTAAGAGGGTGTCAAGAATAGCGAAGCTCGTTCTCCTCGAGGGTTGTTGCGCATGCACGGCAGCAGCTTCGGGCGAAGGCTCCAGAAAGCTGGCAAGCAAGTTAGCAATTCAATTGTGTGTTTGGTGAGATATTCTAACACAAGCATTGTGAAGGAAGACTATGCCGCCAACCAAAAGCGCGCGATCACACCAACAGCCGCAGCAAAATTCACAGAGACAGTTGCACCAGCAACGCAGTCACGGCGCTAAGCTGCTTCGCGGAAATGGGGCAAACAGTTCACGCAGTGTGAGGAATGCGACGGAGTCAAAGCAGCGCGACGTTGAAGGTCTCGAGGGGCTTTTAGAACACGATGACGAAGAGGACGAGACTAAAAAGGAGGAGGGCGAGGTGGACGACGACGTCTTGGCAGAAATTGATGCAACTTTGCCTGAGGCCCCTCAGGATGCAAGCAAGCTTAGCATGAAAGCAGTAGCGCAAGAGCTTGAACTTCGTAATCTCAAACCAAGTGGCTTTCAAGGTGAAGATGTAAAGGCGTTACAGGCAATTTTCGACGAGGAGTTTGAGGAGGATTTACGCGTAGCAAAAGAGAGACGTGCACAATTGATTTTGCAGAAACAACAGGAGCTTGAAGAGGCAAAATTACAGCGCCAGCGGGAGCGCGAAAAGCAAGAGGAGGAGCTGGCCCTCGCAAAGAACCCCCGTGTCCGCTTCTGGATTGCTGGTATTACGCCACGCAAATGTCCGCGTGATGCACAACTTCACTACATTTCCCCACCGCTGTGTCGAGCATTATGTAAACCTTTGCAACGTGATCAATGGATTACAAGCCTTGATCTGTCCAACAGCAAGCTCGATGATGGTAGTGGAGTATTATTAGCGCAGGCACTTTCGACTAACAAAGGAATACAGCGACTTGAGTTGGAGTCATGTGGCCTTGGGCCAGAAACTTTAAGAGCATTTTCCGCGGTACTCGAAGAGAATACAACATTAGCACATGTGACCTTCGAGAATAATGCCTTGACGGGTGTGAATGGTGATGAGCTTGACGGAATCTACGCGTTCTCGCAGAGTCTGCAACATAATATTACGATTCGCATGCTTAACGTGTGGCGAACAGGTCTTGGTGAGATTGGAGGTAACGCACTGGCGGCAGGACTCGAATTCAATAACACATTGCTCAGCCTCGGGGTGGGCTGCAATGGTATTAGCAACACATGCGAAGCGAAAATAACTTGCTTGCTTGATCGCAATGCACAACGCAAGCGACTTGCAGACCAGAAGGCCTATGAAGAGCGTCTTCGCATTGAACAGATAGAAGCTGAGCGGAAGCGAATAGAGGACAAACGTCTAGCGGATGAGGAAGAGGAAAGATGGTTAGAACGCCGTAAAGTTGAAAGAGCTGAAGCTCGCCTGCAGAAGAAAAGAGAAGAGCAACAACGTATTGAAGAGGAGAAACGAAGGCTTGAAGAAGAGCGTCTTGCTGCCGAAGAAGCAGAACGACAGCGTCTTGAGGCAAAGAAGAAGAAGAAGAAGAAGGGCAAGAAGAAGAAGTGATTTTACGGGCCTACGCAGTAGAGTCGCATGTGTGCATATGTATTTCAACTGTCTCAGTTGTCCATCAATTGAAGCACCTCCTGAGAATACGAGAACTTCTGCGGCGCGGTGTAAACTCCAATATTCATATTGATACTTAGCTTGTGTTATGTAATTGAGGTCGTTATTTTTGTTTTGTCCTATAGCCACCTAGCTTATTGTGCAGCTTGCAAAGAATAGCCTATATTCGTTTTCCACTCTTCTTTGCTCTGTTTCATTGTTTTGAACCATTTGAAATGGAGAATAAAGTCCGAGTATTTTACAGAAAGGGGCCTCTCGAAGCCCCAATATGTGGAAATCAATGCAATCTTATTGATTATATTGATCGTCAAGTTGGCTCTGGTACTGTACGTTTCCTTGAAAAACATCATCAGGTTCTAGTATAAGCTTTATAAGCTGGATAGCAAACATATTACAAACAACTGAAGCTATGCTTATTTTTTACTCCTTTTATTGGCCTCCAAGAGCCGGCTACACGGGTATGTTAGGGAGATTGAGACATCGTGTTATTGCTTTGCCCTGACTCGGGTCAGGCTGTAACATGCAGGTTGACATGATCTCTAAGTTTGTGTCAGATTAAGGGCGATCTCCGACTCCACCAGCATGATCATATACTGCTTGTAAAACTTTCTTGGCAAGTTCGTCAGCTTCCTCAGAAGTTGAAGCTTCAGCATATACACGCACTGCATCCTCAGTACCGGAGGGTCTTGCAAAAGCCCGTCCCGAGGAGTATTGGCTTACGAGGCTATCGATTGCGTCCTGAAGAGACTCTGGCTCGAGAACGCGGGATTCATCATCGTTGGTCTTGATGGCGGTACGATCCGAAACGGTGCACTTAAGCTGACGCGAGGGAAGATCTGTGTAAAATTCATCCCAATCGTCCAGAGTCATTTTCTCCACTGCAAGAATCGCTTCTACTGCGAGGAGATCGGCCATGGCATCACCGGTGGCCTGGTTGATAAGTTGCTCAAGAGCAAGCAGCGTCTTGACTGCAGCAATCTCCTTCTCGCCCGAGAGGTCAGGCAAGGCATCACTGAGCTGTCTGATGAAAGTAGGGTTAAAGAGGACCGTGCCGTGGCCGTTTGCCTCGAAGTATACACCTACGTCGTATTCAACAGCTTTATGGTGCAAGTGTTTGACACCAGTCTTCGTGAGGGGTGCTTCAACATTGAGGGTTTCCTTGATGTACTTTGAAGAGGCACCATTGGCGTATGCGGTTTGGATGCATCCAACCTTGACATACTCTGTAAGACTTTCAGGAAGAACGCTCATCTGCTTTTGGATGAAGAAGGTATACAAACAAGCGATCTTGTCCCCATCAAAGAGGTTCAGGGCGTCCGAATCACTTGCGCGGTAGTAGACGATGCGATCAGCATCGCCATCGAAGCTGCAGCAGCGAGAGCCACGTTCCTCGGGCAACTTGGGCACATTTTCGGGGAACTGAAGCTTCTTTTGAACATGCTCTGCGCCCACACCGTTGTTAAGCTTGGATGCCTCCTCTTCAAGCTTATCCTCAGCGCCAGTAGGCACATTGCGGGCTTCCACGTCAAGCTTAAGATCGCCGAGCGAATCGTTGAGTTTGGCGAAGCACGGGCCTCCAACACCAAAAGCAGTGTCCACGATGAGCTTAGACGGCCTTTCGCAGCCCTCAACGAGGGAAGCGTAGGCCCTGCCGAGCTTGACGTTATAACCCTCGACGGTTGCAAGTTCAACTTCCTCGGGGAGGTTGCTGGAGCGCACACAGTGGTGCAAAATCGGTGTGGTGACAACGCCGATGCGCTCAAGCCTGCCGCCAATGGCCTCGACACCTTGAGCAGCAATGTCTGCAAGACGCTGGCTGTGGCGACGGGTGTCCCAGCCTATGTAGACCTGGACGTTCTCTGGCAACTTTTGGTCAAGGTCTACTCCGGCATCTTTGCAAATTTGCTCCAAAACCTCAACAACATCACCCTCTTGAGCATTGCAAAGGTCTGTTGCAAAGGTCTCCCAGTTCTGGCTGAGCATTCCACCATCAGGGTCCACAAGCTTGACGCCATTGTCGCGGTGCGGGTTGTGAGAAGCGGTCACCATCAGTCCCACTGAGGCTCTTGTGCTCAAAGCACGAACCCAAGAAAGCATTCCCACACGCAAAAAGACAGAGTCTAAGACCTCGGCGGGTTCTCTGAACCCTGCGGTGCCGTACCTATACACCATATCTTTAGCACGCGGGTACGCCACCGCCAGCCGCGCCACAGCATCCTTATAGGCTGCCATCTTCAACAACACTAAACCGCACCCACGCAAGCTAATCAAGAATGGTATTTGAGCGCACGCAAGAACGCAAAACCAGGTGACCAGGCAAGCAAGCAAGCAAGCAAGCAAGCAAGCAAGCAAGCAATCCTCAACCTTCACGCAGACGCAGCAGAAGATTGGAGTCTGCCTCACAAACTAACTATTCAACTCCAAATTGTTACATTTTCACCTTCAAGTTTAAAATATTTTTTTCAAGTTACAAGTATTTCAAAATTTCAAAATTGAAAGATATCTACTCTTAAATCTTCTAATTATTATGTACTATAGTACTACTACAATTTACCTTTCTTTTTCTTTTATCGCACTATTCGCACCTACATATATCTATAGGACCACTTAGCGGCCACGATGATAAAGAAAGACGTACCTACTGATGCTCAATGGCAAAACACAACGCGTGCCGAAAACGAGTATTAGTACGCTAAGTTTGATATATTGGAGTAATATAGATGGCGTGTATTAGTATGCTGATTTGCCGGGATTAGTGAACGACGCACTTTCGCAACACAGATATGTACGACGACGCACATTTGAGGAGTGTGCTGGGCAATGATAGTGACCAAAGCAAAGCAAAACATGGATTGATGGACTGGGAATTCGAGGAACTAGGAGGTAAGTCGCCAGTAATTGGTGGTGCATAATCTGTACTTCTTTCAGGATTTCCATCGGATGCCATGAGTGATTTGTTTTGGCCCAAGTTTTAAAGATATTAGCCCATCATCTCTGACTAGTGAGAGTCTTTGAATGCGGCAATTGCGGCTTGAGCCTCGACTTCGGACGCCTCTGTTCCTTGATTGAAAAGAATTGAGGATCTAAAACAAAAATTGTCTTGCTTTACAGGTAACGAACATGTAATATATCTGGCACACCTACGACTTGCATGCACTCCCCTCAGAGCATACCTTCTCCATCAAGCATATACTGTCACTATTCACCAGCATGCATGCGAATGCCCTCACTGGTCACAAGCCACCTACAGCTACCTATTGTTTTACTTGGGTAGAAAACTCAAGGCACATACAAAGTGGCCAAATGTCCATTTCCCCCCCTTGCCAACATGCAACACTATTACTTTTAGGTACAATATACTTTTTCCTCACCCCCCTTTCATAAATTTGCAAATGCTGCCATTCTGATCAATTCAGAGTTTGCACATAAACTTGCCAGAACTCCTTGGTGGGTTTGCAACGTAGTTGCGCTTTCGAAAGAGATGAGGTACTTTCTATAGTGATGATCATTTACATGAAGACTCAGTCAAAACAAAGGCCGCATAACTGGCTCAAAGAACGTCTCTGCGCCATGCATGGTACCATCATGACATGATAATTAATCTCTAGAGAGAATCGATTCCTGAACGGTTTCACTTCACGGCTTTCTTGACGACTGACGCTCTTGAATCTTTAAAATGCCAGCTCACCGAATCTTTACAAAAATATTCGACAGACGAATTTGGGCAGGTCGAAAGAGGCAAATGGGCCACACGCGAAGTTTAGTAGCATAGCACGCGCAAGGATCAGCAAGCACCTTTGCAATTCTACTTTTCGCTCGAAGGATATGTGGTGGTTACGTCACGCTTCAAAGCTCGCGCTCATGTAAAATCTGTTGTCTCAGAAGTGCGCTTTGAGGGAATGTTCTCTTGGAGTTCCACCAGAACAGTGGTCGTCCTCACCTGATAGCAACCTGCCACACGTGATCGGTGTTTCCAGGCGCAACTTTCAGCTCAGGTCCTTTCTTTCTTAAGGTTCTTATAAAAGATAGAGATGCATTAAACAAACTCAACGTCAACTTGC
Organism: Schizochytrium sp. TIO01; assembly: GCA_004764695.1. Classification (NCBI taxonomy): domain Eukaryota; class Bigyra; order Thraustochytrida; family Thraustochytriidae; genus Schizochytrium; species Schizochytrium sp. TIO01. Next base: position 228,965 of record SMSO01000034.1, on the reverse strand, counting down.
AGGTGACGATCAGAAACAAGACCTTTTCGCATATACATACAAAATAAAGACAAGCATAGATAAAGGACAAGAAGGTGTGCACCACTAATTTTAAGCATAGCATGTCACGGATCAGTACACACTCTGTCCAAGATAAGTTGTGCGGGGCGAGGCGAGGCGATGAGCAGAACATTTGATTGGGCTAGTGAATTCAGCAATATTTATGAAATGATATAATGTACTTTTGCTATCAGCATTGCACAATGGGGCGACTAGCTAGCGGAAATATATACATGGATAACAACGAGATTTCGGCATGGAATTAATATTTTGCGTGAGGGCACAAGGCTCGAGGCATTGATTCATCGCTTAAAGCCGTATCCCACCATGGTCACGAAAGAGCCTTTGCCAAGCATTTCGATCTCTCTAACTTATAGGCACCCTTTAACAAAAAGTCCACTCCAATTAACCTTGGTCGTTGGTCCCAAGAGTTCGTTGGTCTTGAGACTTGGCCAGTTTTGGCAAACGAGTCGTTTGCCTCTCGCACAGACTGGGTGAAGTTGCTAACGAGCTCTTGGTCGAGCCCTTAAATCGTCTTAGGTATTCACTGGTACTCCTCCGAGTCGAGGCAGTTTGCGCAGATGTGAATCGGGCTTGGGAAACTGTAGGTAGCTAGCTTCAGGTAGGAAGGTTCCCCGCCCTGTGAAGCGGCAATCATAAGTGTAAGCGTCGCTTACTGACCAACTAGCAGCCCTGTGGGCAATTCTTTTCGAGCTCGCGAAGACTTCCGCGAGCAAGCTGGCCCACCATAGCTCCTGCTGGGAGGGCAAATTGTGGTCGCAACAAACAATCGGCCGCGAAAACTTACATACGTACAAACATGCAGACTTGCAAACTTGCAAACTTGCAAACTTGCAAGCAAGCAAGCAAGCAAGCAAGCAAGCAAGCAAGTGGGCGGTCTGGGAAGGTGGCGCTTTCTCAGGCTTGCACTAGAATCAAGCTGCCCAAGTTTAGTGCAATTGCAGCAAATGACTGCATTGCAGTGCACTGGATTGTCATTTGGGGCCGCACTAGAGGCCAAGGCTCACGTTTGATTTTGAATGCGACGCAAGAGCATCCTGCGACGTGGCGTCTTAACGAAGGACCATGCTTTGCGAAAGGCGCCGATCAACTTGAGCTCGGCGATGCGTGCTCCTCCTCACTCGCGCTCGCTCCCGCGGCGACCATGCAAGGCGAATGGACGAGGTGAGCGGCGCGGGCGACCTCGCCGTCGCGGAGGCCATGGACGCTTGGGATGCCAGCTCACACGGCACGGCGAGCTTTCCAAGAGCCCAACTGGAGGGCTCAAGGAAGAGTTAGTTGGTCGACTGCCAGCGTCCAAGCCGGAGACCTCGCAGGTCGGCCTTACAGTTTGCCCACAAACGTCAGCTGCGCGCTACCTGCGTAGTGCCACGTCCAAGCTCAAGCCTGTCTCGTCCTCGTGCTCGTCCTCGTGCTCGTCCTCGTGCTCGTCCTCGTGCTCGATGGGCGAGCTTGGGCATTGCCACCGTCAGCGGTTTGCAAACTGGAATGAATGAATGCCCAGGGCTTTCTGCCAACTTGAACCCGGCGTCCCCGAGGCTTGCATGAGTTAACTCGCTTCCTAGCTCGTCAGAAGCAAGCAAAGCATTCCTTCCACCATTCACGCCGACCCGGGATTGCGAGTGCCCGAAGCAGGCAAGCTCTCTCGCTCGCCAGCTCTCTCGCTCGAGGGTTTGCAAGGCGCCGAGCCCGAGCTCTTGGGCTGCACCGCGAGCTTGCTTGCTTGCTTGCTTGCTTGCTTGTGATCAATTCCTCGAGCATTCGAAGGTGAATGGTGTGCACCTTCGAAATGGGTTGCGCTGCGGTTCAGATTTCAACCGAGCATTCATTCATTCATTCATTCGTTCATTTACGAATGAATGAATGGATTCCATTGATTTGCGGAAAGGCACCCGAGATCTTCAAGCTGCGAACGCAGAACCTGGTCTTCTTCTTCTTCTTCTTCTTCTTCTTCTTCTTCTTCTTCTCCATCCTCGGCGCACGATGGTTTCAGACCGGTGTACGAGCACTCACTCGGGCGACGACAAGACAGTCAGTCAGTCAGTCGGCGGCACGCGGCGCGTCGCGATCGGTGGTCCAGAGGCCGGCCATTCATTGCGTTGTCCTGGCCATCCGCTCCTGCAGAAGAACTGCAGTTCCCGCAAGTTCAAGTTCTGGTCGCCAACCTTTGGCATCTTGACCTCCTCGTTCGAGCGAGCGATCGAGCGATCGATCGATCGATTGCCTGTCCGAGCGTGTGAGCAAACTAAAACAACTGAAGGACAAGTGCTCCTGCAGGACACCCGGGTCCGCAATCTCCATGGCGGTCTTCACCAAAGCCAACGCAAACGATCGCCGAGCTTCCCGACAACCTTGATTCATTGATGTATTGATTGATTTATTTATTTATAGCGAGTTCTGCGCAGGCAGAGATATGATTGTATGCGCCACAAACTCGAAGTTCGAAGTTCAATGATCCCTGAGCCGAGGATTCCCGCCGCCGTTCTTAGAACACTGCCGCCGCTTGGAACACTTGGTAGTCTGGACTAGGCGGCCCCTAGCAGTACTCCTTTGCAGTTTTGGCGAGACTTCTTTGGTGTGCTTCCAATTAATTTCCTTTCTTCGTCTCTTTCATTCATTCTTGCTTGCTTTGAAAGTTGTTGCTTCGTGTCCATCACCATTGGTTCTCAGGCAACCTCCTCCGGCTCGGCCCTGAAGGAAGGAGGGCATCGCTACCGACATCACGAAGTGCCTTCGGCTTTACTATCGATCGAATTGTCGAAGAAGCACGTGAATTCGCGAATGCGCTCGAACACCAAAGAAAGAAAGAAAGAAAGAAAGAAAGAAAGAAAGAAAGAAAGAAAGAAAGAAAGAAAAGACGAAAAGCTTTCGTCCCATCGATCATAGTTAGCTAGTTAGTTAGTTAGTTAGTTAGTTAGTTAGTTAGTTAGTTAGTTAGTTAGTTAGTTAGTTAGTTAGTTAGTTAGTTAGTTAGTTAGTTAGTTAGTTAGTTCGTTAGTTAATCAGGGAATACTCGCGTTTCTATTATATTGCAACATCAAACGAGGTATTTATATTTCTGTTTATATAGGGGTGCCTATATTCAACGAATAGAAGTATGGAGTAGAGAAAAAGAAAAGGAAGAAGGTGAGTTGGCTCGGAGGACGGCCGGTTTGGAACTGTGGAGATGTGATAGAGATACTATGGTCCACAGTTGGAGCAGAAAGCCAAGACGGTGGGAAAGCTGCGGTTTGGGAGTCTGAGCTTCGTGAGGCGACTCTGAGCACTTGTGGTACTTTGGTGATAGATTTGTGAGGGGAGGGACTGCCCGCAGTGCGCTTGACTGGAGGGGCTGGTTTTTTCGAAGGATTCCCAAAGCTTCGTTTTTCTTTTTTTCCTGCTCCGATCGGAGTTTTCTAGAATGTTTTCCTCTGCAAATGATTGGTCGTAGTGATGTCCTTAAATACGTTTCCAGTGTTAGTGTGTCTGAATAGCTAATTTGAAAATTTAAAAATGTAAATTTGAATAAGTCTGGCACTTCGTAACTTCAGCATATCCACTGTCCTGCCGCCCAAGCCAAATTGGGAACATAATCACAACATTTCTGCAGAGGGTAGTGTGTCAGTGGCGTGTGAGTGGCTGTCCCTCTAGTTTAGTTCTTCAGTGGTGTTCTCCTCTCATACACACTGGCGCCTCTCGGCCCTTTCGCTCGTGTCTTTCACCCGGATTTTGCTGCCGACCACAGATACAAGTTTTAGCTGAGGCGCGGCCGCTTCGCCTTGCACCTGTCCTTTTGATACAAGTATAATAAGACAACTGCACACCGAGACAACCTCAATTGCGGCCCCTTCCGGTGTTGCGGAGCAAACTTCGCCGCATAGTGCCCATATAGTGGACATTAGGAGCATAGACTCCCGCAATAACCCTGTGAGGCATTGAGGGGCCCCATCGGAGGGGGGCATAGAGGAAGGCCGCTTCACTCTTTTCGAAATCGTCAGTGTAAACAACTTTGATAGAGGACGTCAGGAGCGGCCGCGCGAGACCGCCCCTAGACACCGCCCATCGCCGCGAGGAGCCGCGGCCGAGGACGAATCAGCTCCCGCCAGACGCCCTGAGCGCAGGCGGGAGCATAGCTCTAGGTCGCAGGACTGGTGGTCGGCTGCAAGGCGACCCATCATCGCGTCCGCGGACGCTCTGCTGGTCGTCTGGTCAATTCGATTCTCAACTACTATTTCAACTAGGTTTTTCGACTAGTCCGTCGGCCTCTACTACTTCTGTCGCGGTGGAAGCGCAGTGCTATACGCGAAGAAGGGAACGGAGACTGTAGACGAGCCGGGTTGAGCCCGCCCCGTTCAGGAGACCGTTTTCATCTTGGGTTTCGTTTTCACTATCTTGTTGTAGTGTTTTACTATCTCGTTCTTTGGCCTTTCGTTTTTCTATTATCAAAGAATAAAAGGTGCGAAAGCTCGCGCATCATTCTTCTGTGATACTCTTCGGCTTGATCACCTTGGTTGGAGTTGGGAGTAGCTTAATTTAGTTGAAGGCCGTCGTGCAGTGGTCTCTGATCTATTGGCTGTGTTGTAATTAATATTTGGGGTTTCTCCTCCACTCTCTCGACGCAAGGAATTGATTTCCATTACATAAGCAGAATTTGTCAGGGTGTAGCAGCAAATTTAAACAGCCTACACTCTCACAAACTCACAAACGAGGAAGCGAAAAAATACGTAATATACATACCTTCTTTCGCACATTTATTGATTATATACACAGGTAAATCTTCTTTTTTTCACAATGGCTCGTGTTGGGAAACTGCTGGCAGCATGGCTCCTGCTCTTTATTGGCGCATGTTCGTTGGTCGGAGCAGAGTCAAACACACCAGCAGCATCACCAGAAATCGAAGGCGTGGACATTCCGTCGGCCTCACCTGAAATGAGGAGAAGGGTTCTCATAATGCGAGAGAGACATAAACGCGAACGTTTCGAGGCTAACGGCATCGCAGACACACCAGCTGCATCACCAGATTTTAGGATACCTATGCAACGAAGCTCCTATTCTATGCCAGCAGCATCACCAGACTTTGGCGTTGCAGACACACCTGCAGCATCACCACATATGGCGGATATTAGGGCAGCAGCCGCCGCCGCTGAAGCAAGGTATCGTCAACACCACGAGACCTTTTCCGCACCTGCTGCATCACCAGACTTTGGGGTTGCAGACACACCTGCAGCATCACCACATATGGAGGATATTAGGGCAGCAGCAGCCGCCGCCGCTGAAGCAAGGTATCGTCAACACCACGAGACCTTTTCCGCACCTGCTGCATCACCAGAATTTGGAATTGCAGATACACCAGCAGCTTCACCACACATGGAAGATGTAAGGGCAGCAGCGGCTGCAGCAGCAGCTTTCGCAGCAAGGCGCCATCATCACCAGGAAGCATTTTCTGCTCCAGCAGCATCACCAGAGTTCGGTATTGCTGACACACCAGCAGCATCTCCGCATATGGAGGACGTAAGGGCGGCTGCAGCAGCGGCAGCAGCGGCAGCGGCTGCAGCGTCTGCCTCAGCGGCGAGGGGCCATCGAGAAGACTCTTATTCCGCACCTGCAGCATCACCTAATTTTGGGGTTGCAGACACACCAGCAGCCTCGCCTCATCTTCACGATGTACGTGCAGCAGAGGCAGCTGCAGCAGTAGCTGCAGCAGCAAAACATCGACACACGTCTTCATACTCAGCACCTTCCGCTTCACCAGAGTTTGGAGTTGCAGATACTCCAGCTGCATCACCACACATGAAAGATGTGCGAGCAGCCGCTGCAGCCGCTGCTGCTGCTGCTGCGGCAGCAAGGCGGTACGGATACGATACAGCCCCGTCTGCCTCCCCTGATTTTGGGATTGCGGATACACCGGCTGCATCGCCTCATCTTGACGATGTGTATGCTGCAGCAAGGCGAAGAGCTGCATCATTTTCTGCTCCAGCAGCCTCGCCAGAATTTGGCGTAACAGATACACCTGCCGCGTCGCCTCATCTTGAAAATGTCAGAGCTGTCGAGGCAGCGCAGCGCAGGCGAGAAGCGTACGCGGCACAGGCTGTCCGCCAGCATCATGTTCAGTCAACGCCATCAATTTCGAGGAATGAAAATATCGCTGAGACACCAGCAGCCTCACCTAACTTTGCTGCAGCCAGAGCGGCCGCTGCAGAGAGGTACAGCGGTTATGCTGCTCCTGCGTCAGCACCCTACAAAAGAGGCATTGCAGAAACACCTGCTGCGTCGCCACATTTCGTGGCAGCTAAAATTGCTGCTGCAAGAGCAGCCCCCGCAGCTGTAAACGCCGCTGTAGCGGCCACTCGCTCGTATTTGTACTCGACACCTTCTGCATCACCAGAATTCGAGATGGCAGAGACGCCAGCTGCGTCGCCTGAATTCAGGACATCTACACATGTGCACACATCTTCCCTCTCTCCCAGCCTTGGTAAAACACCCGTGGCTTCACCACCTTACCGCCGGGGTCCTGGTCATCAGCATCCGCCACAATACAAAGCACGCAAGCCCAAGAGCTTCATGGATGATGTTGAAGACTGGAACTTTAACGGTTTTGTTGGGACTCCAGCAGCGTCTCCCATGGCTGGTGAGCAATACCGCCCCACGAAAGAACAACTTCTTGTTGCCGACAAGCACAAGCGCGCAAACGGTGTTTCTTTGTCTCCTACTCCATTAGGGTCTAATTTTGCACGCATTAGTCCGCAGTTTGAGACGGAAAATAATGGCAAGGAACACCCTGTTGAGTTTCTTCCCAATATCGCTACCAACAAAACTTGCCTGCAGTCTTCCTCGTCTTCCTCAGAAGGCACTTTTTGTAGGCTAACTGCAGGGCGCCAGACAATCGCTACAGCTAGTGAGGACTCTCCATACATCATTATGGATCTTGATGGTTTGTACTATGTTGATCACATCTCTTTTGCGGTCAACGTTGATGAGGTTTCTGAGCAAAGCAAATTGCTTGTATGGTGCTCGAACGTAACCAACGTTGACCTTGTCGCGGACGTGAGCCCGTTGCCCTTTAGTTGGAAAAAAGTCGTGCTGCAGGACTCTGGAAACTTTAGCATGCACGTACACACAGCGTGCAGCTACATTCGCATCCAGCGCCTGAGCTTTGGGCAGCTTAAGCTTCATGATGTGAAAATTTTTGGCGCAGAAATTACCAACCGAGATACCTACAGGTGTCAGTCTAACCAAGACGGTGCTATCTGTTCACACCGTGGTGAGTGCATCGATGGGGAGTGTGCTTGCGAGTTTGGGTATGGTGGACCGAATTGCGAGGACTACATGCTCAGCCGCATGGCTCTCTCCTTCTTACAAGGCTCGGTTTTTGTGGCCATCTTTGTGTGGGCATCTCTCAACTATCGTGTCCCAAATGATTTAATGAAGTTACGTCGTGAGGTCTCTGTCAGTATCGGGGACGAGGAAGAGCTTGACGAGGCAGACAAGCCAATTATTGTCGCCAAAGTCAGTGGGCCGGCGAAGCGAAGCATTTCTGCTGACCCACCCCGGCCCCATGCTGTGGACATTCGTCAGACATCAGCAAACAGCGACAGTGGGATTAGCATTGCGTCTTCTACATCAGCATCCTCGTCTTCTTCATCCACCTTTCAACCATTAGAACAACCAGGACCTCACATTCGTTGCTCTTCTGATATTCCCTTTGTTGAGAGCCCGCCGAACTCTGACAGCCTTTTGCCTTCTCTTATTCCGGTTGCCAAGGCTGCACCAACCGACCCCCAGGAAGGTGTGGTCCATTTGCTGTTCGCTTCGCCGTTGATCATGATGGGCAAAGAAGGTGTCTCTGGAAACCCTGATTCCCAGTTTCGTCCAATTCAGGGGCTTGATATTCAGCGTGAGTATAACATGCTTCGTCGGAGTTTGCGACATGCTGCTCTTGCCTCAGGACAGTCGCTACGAAGCGAAGTTCCTGTGTCAGTATCGTGTGCTACCGTAGAGTCCTTTCACACACTTATGACTCTTGGCAATGTTCGCTGCTTACATTTCAGCGGCCACTGTACCAAAAACTTTATTGCATTTGAAGATGCAGCTGGCCAGCTTCACAGTGTGAGTATGGATATGCTTCGCGGCCTTTTGCGTTCTACCATTACGCAGCGATCATTCAAGACGCTGCGCTTGGTGGTGCTCAATGCCTGTAATTCGGATGCGGCAGCTCGTGAGTTCGTTTTAGCTGGGGTTGCTCATGTGATCGCATATCGCAAGCGCGTACGCGATCAGGTAGCTGCAGTGTTCACACGTGCGTTTTACTTGGCTTTAGCTTGTGGGCGTACAGTGCGCGACGCTTTTGAGTCAGCCCGTGAGGCTGTGCAAAGCTCGCCGTCATTTGCTGATGATGAGATGGATGCCTTTGTTTTGCTTCCGGATAACGATTCCCACCGCGAGGTCATTTGGCGCCCAACTGCGCAAGACCGCCGCCAAACTCGTACTTGGCCGCAAAGTGAGACAATGCAACCACTCCCTCCCTTGTGTGAAGATTTCCTTGGTCGCCATGCCTCCATGTGGACTGTTTTGCGCTACCTGATGCAAGACCGCCGCCGTCTCGTTGCAGTTTGCTCCGAGGCATCTGGGATGGGCAAAACACAAGTTTCTCTTGCCGTAGCTCATCACCTACATCAACGTCGGTGCTCTACAGTCATGCGTGATGGTATCTTTTATGTCAAGTCAGCACACTATCATCATCACCACCATCATCGCCACACAAAGGACTCGCCGGAAGAAGCAATTATGGAGCTGGCAAGTCTCGTTGACAATCTTTGGGATGCTTTGTACCCGTTTCTCTCTTCTGAAGCCTCACCTGCTGATCAGAATACATCTACAGAGCGCAGCGTTAGTGCCATGCTATCCACTCAGTATGGTTCAGCGAGCACCTACGATATCGAGGACGATGCTCTTGAGTTTGCACCTCACTTTGCTGATCGCAGGGCTGTTTCTAAGGAGGCAATTATGACGATGGAATCACTTCTGAATTCGGAATCATCTTCATTTAGCAGTGACGAGGAGTCTGTCAGTGATGAGGAAGATGATATCCATGATGATCTCTCAAACGGCGAAGCGGATAAGGCGCGCCGCCTTGAAAGACTTGCGCTCAGCGATTTGCGCAGGCGTGCTGTGGCCAAGTCCAATGTCTTGGCTCGCGCGCTTGCTCAGCGCGCCGCGAAATGCCTGATTGTTCTTGATGACTTTCGTGAATCCCCACTAACTATTGCTGTTTTGCATGGCATTTTGGACCGCACATCAAACGTGCGCATCCTTGTGACCTCTGCACAACCTCTTCATTTGGGCCATACACTCAATGTTAACGTCGTAAATTATCAGCTGCAGCCTATGCATGCTGGTGATGCTGCTCTCTTGTTTGTTCGTCATCTTAAACGGAAGATTGTTGTAAATCCATCAAGCAATCCGCGAGAGGCGACCTTACAGGAGGTGGCACAACACAAGCTTATCAAAAATTGTGTTGGCAATCCGCGTGAGATTATCCACCTTGCTGTGGAGCTCTCCACGCAGCCTGGCGCGGACGTCGATCTTGACGCCGCGTTGGACACCACCTTGTAAAATTCTTTTTCTCCTTTTGAATCTCTTCATACAAGCAGTGTGACCAAATAAGAGCAAAGTCAAGTCTTTTCTCCTGTTTGCTACCTGCGTTTGTTGTTGTTGAACTTATATCTCTACGAACTTTTTTTTAACTAAACCATCAATAGATTTGCACTGTGATGTTAATATTTCCTCACTTTCCTTCTTCCTCGTTGCTCTTTCACATTTGTTGAGAAAAATTAATCTTGAGTTACTTCGAACTAAAAGGCGAAGGTATGGACAAGAAGACATCTTATGCTTTCGGATCACACCAAAACAAGAAAAAGAAAATAAAGCTACAGTTTCCCGCGCTTTTCAAACAAAACCTTTCAAGTTTCTGTTGGTAGTTAAATTATCTTTTCACATTTATTCATCCTTAGAATCTGAGCAATCCTCATGACGGCTAGTTCGCACGGTCAAACTTATGTCAAGAATCCTCGAAGCTGTTCAACTGTAACTTTTTCAGTAGGTCTTCATAGGCCTTGCCGGTGATAGGCGAACGTTTGCAAGGTTCGAGCCACTTCTGTGTAGCGCAGACTAACTCCTTGCATATAGGTAAAACCATATTTCTTTAACTTTCGAACTGCCTCGCCACCCTGTCTCTTTCAACAACAAAACTTAAGAGTAGTTTCTTTTCTCTTTTAAGGAGATAACTGCCCAAAACCTTTCAAGTCTACTTCATCTATGGCGTAGCAATCTTTATTCACTATGAAGAGCAGCAGCAGAGACATCGCTAGTGAGGAAGAGAATCTTCCATTACTACTTTCAGCAATTAGCTCCATATGCGTTCATAAAATTCCCCTAGAAAACCTCTTTGCAAGGACCAAAACTGATTCAATGATCACGAAGCACCTGATCCGTTCGACACGGCTGGAGCGTTGCAGTGATGTAAAATTGTTCTATCGCCTCAGAAAAATAATCTTATCAACGATTGTAGATTCTGCAGCGAAGCGGGGGAAATTTTGTAGAGGTGAATAACAAATACAAAATTCGCAAGGCTCTCCATAAAGCACCCGATGTTTGGGTGGACCCAGCTTCCTTATTTCTGAAGCTTAGAGCGGATTATTTGCGTGAAATCTCTTTCTTTCTGTCTCCCTCTGTAGACTTGCAGTCTGACCGCTGAGATAAGCCTAAGTTGCTTCTTTATGATTTCATGTGATGAGCACAATGGTATATCCTAAAAGTTGTGCAAAATTAAAATTTGGGCTCCACATGTCTATGTGTGTTCTGGCTAATGTTTTAGCGCTAGCTCCAACCGTATGAAAATAGGGGGTTCGAAAGTTGACCATTCGCTTAGAACGTAACGTCTCCTGAGCCCAGCCATTCATTTTCACAAGAGAAGAATACCCTTGCGATACTGGGTTTCCGAAAAAGTGAGAGTCTGTTTAGTCATTAAGACTTTTTATAGGGCAGAGGACGCAGACTAAAAAACAACAGTTTTGCGAATCCGAATTTTTATTCCTCAACATCAGAAGACCATACGTGGGGTATGATCCGAGCGGTGAAATCAAAGCAATTGCGCTTCGCTCCTACTCTGCGTCTCAGTTTTAATACCCTCCACGTTCACACCCTCTAGGCTTTCAGCCTTTGAGAAATGTACGGTATGACTTGAACGGAATCTATTTCACAAGAATTGAATAGCGGTGCGGACATAGCTTGTTCAAACAAACCGCGGCCACTCGACCAAGGTCTCAGAAAACAGTCTACTCCTCGAACCTCGAGATCCTGAACAGAAGCAACCAGGATTATTTTCTCGACAGTCCACGAAAAATAAGCAAGAGATTCATTGGTCCTAGCACATCGCAAGGGCTCTCCACAAGCACGCAAGGCCCACACATCTTGAACGCCACACAGGAACCTAGAACCTCTCGATGCCAAATTTTGTCTTCTTCACCTCATCATCCTCGTGTAAATTGTCCTGCTGATTACAACAAGCCTCGAACTCCTTGCAGCAGCTCTGTTGCAAGTGCGACTGCCGTGCAGCCTCATTTCCGGTTTGCTCTAGAGAGGTACTGAAAGATGAGCATCAGAATCAGAGCGAGCATTACAGTCGCCTCGGAGAATTTGGCGCGTGCTTTTTATCGGCGAAAATAACAGCCCGAGCCATTTCGACCGTCTCAAATGTCCTGGGGAATCATTCTTCGCGCCGGTTAGTGTTCAGAATTACGAAAGGAACCCAGCAGCACGTGAAGTAAAGTAAAGTAAAGTGAAGTAAAGTAAACAAACAAACACGCGGTCATTCCATACTCTCGTCATTCTGCGCAAATCTTGAGCCTAAAACCGCCTGCATAGGCCTTGATTATCCTCCCCACACGCTCAGCAAATATCGATGCTTCAATCATTCTGCTTCTTCACTTCCTGCGTAAGCCCTGGACACCACATGTGCCCCCTCCCCCAAATCATCAAAAGCCCCGCCCAAATCTCCACTCCAGCGCCCTTCTGACGCACGCTTTCGCTGGCCCCGCGTGGCGTTCAATCAGCAATTTTGCATCTTTCTCGGCGCGCCTCCTTCAAACAATCGCCTTCGCGCGCGTACATTGATTGGCCTCTTCGCATTCCCCCTTCTTCGTCGCAAACCAAATTCTTCCCTGTAAACTCGAGCCCTCGCCAGCCCCGTGTGCGGGTTCCCGCGTCACCGCCGCGTTTCCCCACAGTGCCTCCCTCAGGTCAGCTTGGACGGTCGCCATAGCTCGTCCAGGCCTTTCCTGCGAACGTCCCACTTCTCGTCCGGGACGCGGGATTTGGTGCCTTCGATCCTTCATTTCCTTCGATCCTTCGTTTTCTTCGATTCTTCATTTTCTTCGATTCCTCATGTCTTCGATTCCTCATGTCTTGGAATAATTAATTCTTCGAGCGCAGCACTTCACTCCCTTCTTCTCCAACAAGGCCCTGGAAGTGGACCGAACGAGCTTGTCCATTGCCCGGCCAACCTTTGCTGCTCTCAATCCGACTTAATCTGATTCAATCTGATTCACTCTGATTTACTCTGATTCACTCTGATTTACTCTGATTTACTCTGATTCAATCTGATTTACTCTGATTCAATCTGATTTACTCTGACGATTGCACATCTTCAGAGGGCTCGAGCACCGACCGCACGAACAACTGTCAGCACCCCTGAATTGTCGCAGATTCGTCGTCGTCGTCGTCGTCGATGTCGATGTCGTCGCCGTCCTCGATGTCTGCACCAGCCATCGCCGGCTTTGTTGCCGTCGCGTGTGCGAAGGCCGCCAGGCTCAGCGTCCCTGGCGGCGGATGTTCTGGCGCTGCTCGTCGCAAACTGCCTCAGCTCTGAATTCTTGTGCTGGTGCTTGTTACTATCATTACTATTCTTATCTTCTTCTTGTTGTCGTTGTTGTTGTTCGTGTCTACGATCTCCAACTTCTTCACGAATGCACTGTCTATCATTCGCCTGCGTATGTGTGTTCCAATTCTATTTGAAGGCTTACTTATTCACCTTTTCATTTATCAAGTCTTCTCAGGTTTGGGCGGAAAGCCCCGACTCAACTTCGCTGATTCACTCACTGATCTGCATTTGTTTCTATCCATCGATATGTATGCACCAACCCTCTCAGGTTTGGCCAAGGCCTCTTCCAGCTCTGCTGATTTCGCATCGATCATTCATTCATTCATTCATTCATTCAATCTAATTCATTCACTCAATCGAATTCATTCATTCATTCAATCTAATTCATTCATTCATCTGTAAAGGACGCTGTGCTGTACGATTCCCGCTGCCAAAGGGCGGATCTCGCGCTGTTCGGCGGATCTTCGCCCTTCTGCGGGGCGCTGCGGGGCGCTGTGGGGCCGCCGAGAGCCTGCAGTGCCTGCAGTGCGGCGCCTGGATCCGTCCCTCGGCACGCACTTTCTTCCTTTCTTTCTTTCTTCTTATTCGTAATGGACGGATCCACAGATATCTTCTATCTATCTATCTTTCTGTATCTATCTATCTATCTATCTATCTATCTATCTATATTATATACGTACATTCGTGCTTGAATGCTTCAAGTTGGCCCAAGATTCATGACGACTCGTGGAGGACACGAAAACCCGGCGCTCGAGAGAGGCCACCAGACAGACCGTCGGAGGCCTGTCCGTCTGTCCGTCTGTCTATCTTTATCTTTCCGAACGCGCAAGATGTGCTGGTCTGGCGGCAAACAGACAGTGAGCGAGTCGGCCGGTCATTCCTTCGAAGTCCAGGGCCGTCCAAAGCAGGATCCGTTGGGACGCCTTAGGTTTCGAGGCGCGCAATAGGAGATCGCTCAGCTAGCAACGCGAGGGTCGGGAAAACTCCGGGGGGGGGGGGGCGGCGCGAGGGAAGCACTGTGGGCAGTGGAAGCGTCCGCAGAAACAGCGGGGAAAGCTGCGGCTTTGGAAAGGTTCGGTGGGCAGGGCTGGCTTGTGAGGAAGCGCGTCCCACAGTGAAACGCCAAGAAGTGCCGTACATTGGCCTGGGGGACCGCTGCGGGTGCGAGCAGCCACGCGCGGCACTTCGTTTTTGTCCGTCAGCCGTTTTGCTGCTGTCTGCTCACGTCGTTTCGAAATGGATGACTGCATTTGAGGGGCTCGAGCTCCGTGCCTTCAGGGCGTCGCGAGAGGGAGACCGGGCGCCGTCCGGTTCCGCCTGCTCCGTTGATCGCGTTCTTTCAGAAATCCTCCCGAAGGGCGCTGGAGCGCAGCCTGAACCGGTGAGCTTCCACTTTGAAGGCATTCGTTCTGCCAGGGATTTAATTTCCCGTTGAAATATATGCGCTGGCCCGGATTTCTTCAAGATTTTGCATTTTGCGCCCAGAGATTGATACAAATTTAAGCACGGGGTCTGAGGGGCGCAGTTCCGCTAAAATCGCCGAAGAACTCGCTCACTTGAAAGCGAAAGCAAAAGCAAAAGCAAATCCAAAAGCAAAAGCAAAAGCAAAAGCAAATCCAAATTGCGAAGCAGTTCAAGAGCTCAGCCCTTATTCAGTCAGTCAGCCAGGTTGTCTTGAGATAGACGATTGTTATAAGCCTTCCTCTCAGAACGATGATGTCCTCTGCGATGCGCTTTGCCGGCAAGGGTGCCCGCCGCATGCTCTCCACCGAGTCCAAGCAGGTCAAGTTCCCTGAGGCTGGCCAGTCTCACGGCGGCCACTCCAAGTTTCTCGTCCAGACGCCCACCGGAATTCGCGAGAAGATGATGTTTATGAAGGCTCCCGAGGTCTGGCCGCTCGTCGCCTGCATCGTCTTCGCTCTCTCCGTAGGCACCTGGAAGTCCGCTCACATGGACATGAAGCCGTCTGCCGGCCCGTGGAAGACCTTCTTTAACGCCAACAACCGTGAGATTCTTGGCATCAAGCCGTCTGACTCCAAGCTTGAGTACAAGGACTCGAAGGAGTAAATGTGTTAACAGCAAGTGGCACATCGCTCGCTTTGCATGAAGAACCCCCCCCCTCCGTAGACCTACTTTGTATTGATGAACCGTTTTTTAATTCTCTTTTTTATATCTATTGAAGATGATCATTGACTTGAGTCCAAAGCTCCACTTGGATCGTCCTGGTCTAGCGCAGTCAACAAAATTCTCAAAAGCAGGTGCCGCTGTGGAATTGCGAAATTCATGTTTGCCGAGTTTTCTGGTGTATGATTGATGAAGATTCATAGCTTCTGAGGCTGCGGCGAGCAGCAGCGTCATTAGTCTGTAGATATCCGAGATCAGAGCTATCGAGCTGGCCCCATGGCGTTTGATATTGTATAAAATCATACGGCTCAAGGCTCAAAGCTTTGCAGTAGAGATATTATAAATGCAGAGCGTTGTTTCATTTATTTGTTTCTTAATTAGATGTATTGCTCATCGAAGGAGCATGGACAAAGGATGTTCGAGCACGGGCAAATCTAGAGTTTAGTTTCCTTCTTCGGAACCCTCAGTAAGTCTAGCAATCAAGCGCGCCTGGATTGCTCTGGCCATCAATCAAGAGTTCATGAATATGGAGGACCCCTTCATGTACATAGCAGATAGCGAGGCTTGCGGACTGGACCAGGAGGATTCCTTGGCTAAGCTTTCGTCCTGCGAGATTGTCACCAATGGTGGGTGTTCAATGACTTGGCACTTTGCATTTTGGGTCCAGCTGTGCATACGGGAACTTGGCGTGGTGTCGTCAGTTGACAATTTGTAACACAACACAACATGACGTGTCAGAGCACACGTCAATGCCGAAGTCCAAGGTTGGACAATTAAAGCCGTGAACTTTCTTTCTTTCTTCACTCCTGCGATGGAGATGTATTCACCAAACGTCACACTTGGTATGTGGATGCGTGCGTCCGTCCCTCCTACGATTCTTAAAACAAACTTTTGTCGCATGGTGTAAGAGTTACTATCGCAAATACGCGTGGCCTAACTGCAAACTGAGAAGCGCCAAGGAGAGTTTGTTCTTTTAGTAGTCACCCTTCCGTCCGAAGCAAACATGATCAGCTTCTACGATTTTGTCAACATGGTCAGAGCTATGACAATAATACCGCCTATTGCTGCTTGTTTCACATAATATCGGCAATGCGTTAGTTTCTACTTTAATCTGTTATAATTTAATTTTAAAAACAAATCTTTTTAATTTCAAAAATTAGTAGGGCCTAATAGTAATGATAGCTACAGAAAGACATGGTCTGTGGGGGATAAAAGTAATGACTGAGGGAAGTACGCAGAGGACAGCAAAGGCTATGTCCCCTCCACATTGAGATGCAAGAAATCTCCTTGGAATAGTTGTATTAAGTAACTCCAACCTATACTGTGGGTAGGTTGAACTGTTCTGGTACATTTCTATACAAGGTCACTAGAATCTGCTAATAGGGCCATAGAATGCTCTATATCGTGCCCGTTAACCCTTCGCGCAAACCCAATTAACCCTACTTCCATGAGGTGACGTTGTCACGAATCATATTATCCAAAGGCAAATTTGGTCGCTCGCTATTGTGCAAATGCGCCGACTTCGGGAGCGTACATGGCAAAACGTCCCATGGGTATTCTTTCCATAACGAACCATAAGAGCTGATCATTCTTCTTGCGGCAAACTAATTAATATTTACCAGAAGTCATGAAAAAAAGAGAGCTGGACTGATTAGACTTTACAATAAGGGAAATCTAATTAAACATACAAAGCCTTCTTAGGATGGATAACTACGTGCAATTTAAAATGACTCTCATACATTTAAAGTGCTTTCTTGTACAGCATAATATTTTGAAACAAATATATGAGAAATCCAAAATCCAAAGTAAGAGCAAAAGCAAAACCCAAACTCAAACTCAAATTTCGAGCAATTCGGATCGACGACAACCGCGACAGTGCAACACACTCCATTAATCTTTCAAAGGTTTCGAAGTACTCGTTGCATCATCAAGAGAAAATGATGTCCTCCGCAATGCGTTTTGCTGGCAAAGGTGCCCGCCGTATGCTCTCCACCGAACCCAAGCAAATCAAGTTCCCCGAGGCCGGTCAATCTCATGGCGGCCACTCCAAATTCCTCACGCAGACGCCTACTGGGATTCGCGAGAAGATGATGTTCTTCAAGGCCCCTGAAGTATGGCCCCTCGTTGCCTGCCTCGCCTTTGCTCTTTCTGTAGGCACTTGGAAATCCGCCCACATGGACATGAAGCCATCCAAAGGCCCGTGGGCGACATTCTTTGGGGCTAACAACCGAGCTATCCTTGGAATTACTCCATCTGACTCCAAACTCGAGTACAAAAAGAAGGAGTAAATACCCCCACTCAACGTACGTACAACGCACACACATTTGTATAAAAATAATTGGATTTAGAATCGTGCCATCCTAACATTCAGGCTTTTATGTATTTCTTCTTGCTAAGAAACGGGTTTGCTACGTTTGGCGGCTTGGTAGTACAGTGTCCCTTAATTTCTTGAATGGGGGTTATATATTTGCAAATGCTTCGTTCGATATTTCTCCAACGTAAGAAGATTATCAAGATATATATCTTGCATCGTGGGCTTCAATGATTCTCTTCAATTTAAGACTGCCAAGAGATATATCTTGCATCGTGGGCTTCAATGATTCTCTTCAATTTAAGACTGCCAAGAGATATATCTTGCATCGTGGGCTTCAATGATTCTCTTCAATTTAAGACTGCCAAGAGATATATCTTGCATCGTGGGCTTCAATGATTCTCTTCAATTTAAGACTGTCAAGAGATATATCTTGCATCGTGGGCTTCAATGGTTTTCTTCAAGCTAGAGCACTCGCTGGAAAGGTAACTGACTACATATGAAACGTTTCATCTCGGGCTTCGGTCACTAGTTTTTTAAAGCCTTTCGATCCTACCTTCATCAGTACATTACCTTAGCTTCTTCCAATGGGGACTGCTTTGGACCACATGCTGCAAGGTTAGGCCAAAGATTCACGATGAAGATGAAGATGAAGATGAAGACTAGCCTCAGGGTCGTCCAGCTCTGTTTTCGTACTCCTCCAATTTCTTTAATTGCAACTCGATGCACCTGACATGGCAATCAAACAAGCAATGCCATGAACAAGCGCTGCAGCTTTGAGCCTTGGAGAGACTGCCTCCCCATACGTTTATTGGCCAGCCCAGAAGCGGCTGCCATGCCAGCCAAGCTCACACGAGTGTACTGCATCTGTGCATAGTCACCAAAGACATCTCCACCGCCCGAGCACAATTGACCTTCCGAAATCCACACTGAGTTCTCCAACTCGCAGGAATGTCGGATCTGTGCTCAAGAACTCGACGAACTTAAAGAGGGATCGATGACTTAAGCAAAGCTCACTGCGAAGCGTCCGCAGATCGCTCTCACAAGAGAGGTAAAATGCCTGCCGTGCAGAGACGCCATCACCGTTCTCCCACAGCCGCAGGCCTTGTGAGGGGGCGATGTGCTGCCACAAGCCGCCACTGCGGGGCCGTGCGAGTGGAGCCGGAGGGGACGGGATGCTGGTGTCTTCGCCTTTTTCTCAGCAGGGACAGCGTGTGTGAGTGAGGGGGGGAGGGTGAGAGGGAGTCTCTGTTCTCGCTTCATTGTTAATTGATTAATTAATTAATTTCTTAATTAATTGATTACTAATTAAAAAGCTCGAACTTGAGAAGAACTGAGAAGTGCCTTCGTGCCTTCGCTTTACATCTTCGAAGCGGTTTGAGCCATCGCGCCGTGGTCTCAGTGCCTGCTTGCCTGGTTAACTGCTTGGTTGGTTG
The DNA here is from genome assembly GCA_004764695.1 of Schizochytrium sp. TIO01. Taxonomy (NCBI): domain Eukaryota; class Bigyra; order Thraustochytrida; family Thraustochytriidae; genus Schizochytrium; species Schizochytrium sp. TIO01. The sequence goes on along the minus strand of SMSO01000034.1, from coordinate 210,118 downwards.
CGTGGTGGCGGGCGGTCGCTGGCGAGAAGGACCGTAAGACGTCCCTGGCCAACCACGAAGGGTCGAGGCCTGGTAGGTTTGTTACGCTGTAGCAGGTCCTTCCTACGAAGCAGTCGCCAGCCAGGACGGTGGCAATGGCCAGGACGAGGGAGGTGCACATTTGCAGTTACATACAAGTTTAGGCAAGGAATTAGGACCTCGTACACGGCGCTAAGGGTCGAGTCTTGAAGACGGGAATGCCTTTGAAGCAAACCTGCAACTCCAAAACCAAAACCAAAACACCTCAATCAAAGGCAACACAAGCCGCTGCCAGTCAAGTCTTTAGACACGTACAAACTCACCAAGCAAAAATGATGGCCTCCACCGCACGCGCTGCTGCACGCCGCATGCTCTCCACTGAGGCAAAGCAGATCAAGTTCCCTGAGGCTGGCCAGTCCCATGGCGGCCACTCCAAGTTTCTCATCCAGACCCCCACTGCCGTTCGCGAGAAGATGATGTTCTTCAAGGCCCCCGAGGTCTGGCCTCTCGTTGGCTGCATCGTCTTTGCTCTCTCCGTAGGCAGCTGGAAGACCGCCCACATGGACATGAAGCCGTCCAAGGGCCCATGGAAGACGTTCTTTGGTGCCAACAACCGCGAGATTCTCGGCATCACCCCGTCTGACGCCAAGCTCGAGTACAAGAAGAACTAATTGAACACGTGCAACATTATCTCGTCATCCTAGCTCCAACGCCGCCACAACGTACTCACCTGTATTAATAAATGATAAACTTGTTTGCGATGTTTTACAGAACCTGTTGATATCTCTTGAGCTTGGTCCATCCACGCTTCGACGCGAAAGTCTTCTTGTTCCGGGGCGTCGTGCAATGCCGATATATGGAGGACAAACAAACGTCTTGAGCAGACGCGAGACCATTTGAACAAGCACTTACGAATAGTCTGCACTGTTCGAGTTTTCTTTGACAGCAATGTCGAGGGACCAACCTGCTTAGTTTGCCTAGCCGAATGGTGATATACAGCATTAGGAGTTTCCAGCAAGCACAGTACATCAATAAAGTTGAGATGCTTTCCACTCTGGTCCCTCTTGCAAGTGGATTTTAGTACAGTTAAATTTATATGTTAAAGCTTGCTCCTTTTTATTGATTCCACACCCTCGCTTGCAAGATATCAAACAAATCAAACTCATAGTAGGTGGACATAATCTGACTAATTGTAATTACTTACAGAACCTTGGATGCAAGGGCGTTTCGTTGCACCCCCTTGAAGATATACACAAAATGTTAAAATATGAGTGAATGATGATGAATATCAAAATTGAACGTGCGTTCGAAGTCTGCATGAGTCTGGGCTCTATGGCTCGACTTTTTTGTTGAGTTCCTTCTTCTTCAAGTGGTCTCTAAGACATTCGCAAAACTCTTTCTATTGTAAAGTATATCGCTGTTGCTGGTGCCTAGATTGGGCTGCTTGCAGAAATTTGGTCACACGCATGCATGGGGAATTCCACCGGACAAATTTGTAGAGATGCCAAATCTACAATAACACCCCCACGTGGCCAAACAGGCTTTAGAGCTTGAACCTAGATTGTGTAAAGACACCTGCATAGCACTTCAAACTCAGATCATTCATTGGACATAAAACATGTTGGGCTCCCGCTCAGCTTGGAGCATTAAGCCTAAAACCTGGGTTTCACAAGACCCTGGCAGAGTTAGTTATATATAAATTCCAAAGCTGGAGCACTTCTCCGTAGGTGCCTCGCGGACATAATCTTCATGCAACCTCTTGGAATTCCACTGCGCCCGTCTTCGTTCGTACAGCCTAAAACCTCAACCGAGCCTTCACAAACAGAACAAACAAACGGTCGAATCGAATCGAATCGAATCGAATCGAATAAAATCAGATCAGATCAAATCAAATCAAACTCTTGACCCCAAACAACCACGCGTCCCTCGCGAAGCGACCTCGATTCCATGAAAGCGCAAACATCCTGAGCAACCAACTTCAACGCGGCACTCGCTGCGATCTACAGCAGCGAGTGAATGCTCTCTCTGTACCATACAAACATACGTAAATACATATGTTTAGAGGGAAGCGTCCGCGGGAACGAGAGCACGAGATATCTTCCCACCGCCGCCAAAGGGGGAGGACATACACCACCCCACAGTGTGGGTGCCGAGAACCTAGAGCCAGTCGCGGCGGCGCCAAGCTGTGGGCCCGCAGCCGGCGTTGGGACGTTTCTGAAGTTCTCAGCAAACAAACACACGGCGCGCAAGCCGTCCGAGGCCGCTCGCTCCAGAGCTCTGGTTATCTGCGCATCTGCGCGCACACAACCGAAGTGCTCGCAGATCACGCGTCCGTCCGTCTGAGGGTGTCCGCAGAGAATGCGCTGTTCCGCCTTACCGCGAGGCCTTTCGTTCGCTGACCTGCCTTGAGATTCGCTGTCTTCTCGCTATATAGTATTTTATGATTGCTTTTATTTGTGTGGTTTTTTAAATGACTTTTTCTAAAAAAAATATATATATATCATATATATAGAGGGCCTGCGATGTTTTATTTTTTATAGTTTGAAGATTAAAATAAAAAGTTAGATGGAAAAGACCTTTGGAATTAGAAGGAAACTGGCGGTAGGACTATATAGGCACTAATGTGGAGATAGTAGAAGTTTCGTTTTTAGAGTTGCACAGGAACTCAGGGAAAGATATAGGAGCCCTTAAGCGATGCTAGGAGCAGAAGGCCTAACCTCGCGATGCCTTTGAAGCAAACCCGAAACTCCAAAAGCAAAACCAAAACCAAAACACCGCAATCAAAGGCAACACAAGCCGCTGTCAGTCAAGTCTTTAGACACGTACAAACTCACCAAGCAAAAATGATGGCCTCCACCGCACGCGCTGCTGCACGCCGCATGCTCTCCACTGAGGCAAAGCAGATCAAGTTCCCTGAGGCTGGCCAGTCCCATGGCGGCCACTCCAAGTTTCTCATCCAGACTCCCACTGCCGTTCGCGAGAAGATGATGTTCTTCAAGGCCCCCGAGGTCTGGCCTCTCGTTGGCTGCATCGTCTTTGCGCTCTCCGTAGGCAGCTGGAAGACCGCCCACATGGACATGAAGCCGTCCAAGGGCCCGTGGAAGACGTTCTTTGGAGCTAACAACCGCGAGATTCTTGGCATCACCCCGTCCGACGCCAAGCTCGAGTACAAGCAGAACTAGACCCAGAGGCGTGACGATTTGCCACCCTAATTGACCATTGTATTAAAGATCAACTTATTTGGAATACTTTTTTCTCTATTCTTACAACGAATCCTTTGCTTTTCAAGTTGCAGGTGACACAGTGTTTCTGGCAGTGTTAGCGAAAGAGGCGGCTACATAAATCTCGATGGGGGCGACAGTAATCAAAGACGATAATCGAGAGATTGTAACTTGCACAGACAGCATTTAGACTTGGTGTTAGTAAGGTGATCAACAGCACACGGATTAACCCATTAACGAATCAGTGGCAAATGATGCATGGCACAATCTATGTGCTAGACACTGACTTAATATGAAAGCTACGACGAAGGATTTTGCCACCACCTTATCTCTGGCAAACTGCCACCTTAATGTATATATATATATATACATATAGGTAAAGCTCAAGACCAAACAGTCCTGAAACCAGGAATTCTGGAGAAACGTTTCAACAATCATGGTTTTAGCCCAGCTTTGCAGCATGTACAAAGTCCCTACTGAACAAAGAAAATGGGCATAGCATTAGGCTATGGCTTTGCAAGCAAGCAAACAAAACCGCGTTTAGATAAGCCTACAGAGCATTTAAATACATTCTTTGATTCGAAAGCTGTCTCGTGATTTCATTAAACTAGGACTCCTTTTGATCCGACGAATCATTGGTGCTGATATACGTTTTATAGGTATGTCTAAAGACTCCTCCTTTGCCAAGTAAATAGATTGACCCTTTTTCTATTTTATTTTGAAATTCCATACATGCAGTATGAGCATTAATTACGGAGCAACCACAATGATAGGTAATCCTTGAAGAGACAATCTTTACCAATACTAGTAATGCTGCATCGAAGTTTCCTGTAAAAAAATATCACACGCAGAATTCACATATTTGATTGATACCAAATGTAATTGACTAGACTCAATGCAACCTTGACTTTCAAAAATAAAACTTTATCATCGTTATCCCATGCTTTCTAAATTTCATACAACAGCTTTCACCTATACCCGGGTACTCTCTTCTTGGCAGCGTTGAATGGTAAGTACGGCAAATTTCATATAGACTCTTCGGAGTCTTTTGGTCGGTGTTATGGCCCTTTGTCAAATAAAGACTCTCAAGTCGCATTGAATCTAAAACTGCAACAAATGCGGAGGTGTCCTCTTGATTTTAAAACTTACCCAGTCCATCACCATAGTTGGCAATAGCTGAGCCGGTGCATTTCATGCATTGAGGGAGCCTACTTGAGATCTCGGTGGTTCGAATACGTCATCCTGGGCATGTAACCAGCAGTGCTGTTTGGTCAATACGCCAAGTCTCTTCTCAGCAATAATTCCGCCTCAGAACTTTGTCTAAACCATCCAAGCGCTGCGCTGCGCAGCGAAGGATCCGCTCTGCTAAAAGCCTTGGCATGCCGGTGCGTCTGTTCCACTAGATCTGCTCGTAATATCCAGCTCAAGTTCGTCCCATCTATCCGTCCCATTCTCAACCTTAGCGCACTCATGAGTTTTATTTTTAAATTAATTAATTAAATTAAAATAATAGAATAACAAAATAATAAAATAAAAAGACACAGGGACTCGCTATGGCTCTCAGTAGTATGAAGGGCGCTGCGGGGAAAAGTTAGAAGCCGGAGTAGAGAAGCGTCCCTAGAAACAAAACAGCGCGAAAGCAGAAGTTCCCCGCAGCCGCGAAATGCCTAGTTCGCTCCCACAGTGCGAGCCATTTCTTTCAAGACTCTCAAAAGAAGGAGACCCCAAAATTATCATCGTCGTCGATGCAGCGCACCCTCGTTCAAGATCAAAATGGATGCACGCGAGGGCTGGGACGTTTCTGAGCAGGCCCCGTCCGCGATGCCCGAAGCCCCTGACGCTGTATGAAAACTATGAAAACTTGAGCCGCGTGCGTGCGTCCTCAGCCAATCATGGACACCGGTTCGGGTAGCGAGCACGAGTTATTTTTATTTATAAACATACTGTTTGCGCTGTCTTTTTATCATGCTCTGCTTAGAAGGTACCTCTGGGAGAAGTTGCACTTTTACTTTTCAATACAAGTTTACCAGCGGGAATAGAAGTTGCTAGGCGATGCTAGGAGTAGGAAGTCTTGCCCTGGCGATGCCTTTGGAGCAAACCCGCAACTCCAAAACCAAAACCAAAACACCGCAATCAAAGGCAACACAAGCCGCTGTCAGTCAAGTCTTTAGACACTTACAAACTCACCAAGCAAAAATGATGGCCTCCACCGCACGCGCTGCTGCACGCCGCATGCTCTCCACTGAGGCAAAGCAGATCAAGTTCCCTGAGGCTGGCCAGTCCCATGGCGGCCACTCCAAGTTTCTCATCCAGACTCCCACTGCCGTTCGCGAGAAGATGATGTTCTTCAAGGCCCCCGAGGTCTGGCCTCTCGTTGGCTGCATCGTCTTTGCTCTCTCCGTAGGCAGCTGGAAGACCGCCCACATGGACATGAAGCCGTCCAAGGGCCCATGGAAGACGTTCTTTGGAGCTAACAACCGCGAGATTCTTGGCATCACCCCGTCCGACGCCAAGCTCGAGTACAAGCAGAACTAGACGCACAATCTTTCAATTCATCACGTTGTTATAGTTACCTGCAAATTGACTAATGTATAAAGATAAACATATTTGAAATATTCAAGATATATTGATTTGCCAGATCTTTCATCGTGCCTACTGGATGGTTCAGAAGTTGACTAATGAGAAAACTCAGCAGACCATCGTTTATCCTTTGAAGAGTTGCTAGTTAAGTTGTTGCGCGCTTTAAGTTTACAAAGTAGAAAGACTAAGTCTGATTTTAGTCAACCCCCGGAATAGAGCAGCACTCCTAAAACTTGAATTGATACATTTTGAGAGTTCGGACAATAGAATCATTCACCTCATTCATTAAAACCGAATTTCCTAACAGTTGCAAATTCGCAGTGCTAATTTCTGAAAAACTTTGACGATTATGAAGTACATTAGTCAACGGAAGACGAAATAAAAATACAATTTCTTAACAGTTGCAAATTCGCAGTGCTAAGCTCTGAAAAACCTTGACGATTGTTGAAGTAAAGACGAAGTTTAAATCTGACCAAGTTTCTCACACAAATAGTACATAACGCGAGCGTACCATGCAGTGATACAGCATTCTTTCGAAAACATCTGCATACAAATGTGCTGACCCTTATGCCAATTACAAATTAGACCAAGCTTCTACAGATCTTTAACGTACTACAAGACAGCAGTGCGGTGAACAGTGACAACTGTAATTTCGCGTAAAATTCAAGACGGATCATTGCCAGTGGGTTCTGAGGATCCCCTTTCCCCCATTTCATACAACTACTATGTAAAACCTCTTGAAGCTAAAACCTGCTCTCGAGGTCAAGTAAGTTTAGAAAAAAAAAAAGAAAAAAGTTAGAAGTCCTCTGATGTCAAAATTTCTCGTCTCCAGCACCGATTACTACCTCGTCCATCACGCACTGCGCAAAAACCTCGAATCTACATGAGTGGACATGCTGCCTTGTCTGCATCACCAAAGCTTGCGATTGGCTGATGCCAACTCCTTGGTCTCACCAAGTACACGCCATATATAATCGGATCTTGCTCGAGACAATGCACTTCGAAAGTGGAAAGAAGAGAAAGAAGCCAAAGGGCGGTCGATAAGGGAAGAAACGTCCGCGGAACAGAGCGCAAAGAAAGCTAGACTTTCCCGCACTTCGATGGCTTTCACCCACAGTGCGGGCCGAGAAACTGTGCATAGGCGAGTTCTAGTGATGGAAAAATATTCTGCCTCGGCAGTCAATTATGAAGGAATCGAAGGGACCTACTGCGCTGGGACGTTTCTGAGCAATTGCCAAGCCGTCCGAGGCCACCAGCAGTGCACCTTGCGTATCGAACTGACGCATATCTGCTGCATCTTGCCAGAAACGTCCTCGAGACACTGCGAAAAAGGAAAGCTTAGCTTGAAGGGCCCTTCACAATTGGGAACACTATGGAGGTGGAGGTTGCACTTTTCTGATTAGATACAAATTCAAGGTGGTCAATAGAACTTACTATATGCCGTTAAGAGTCGAGCCTGGAGATGGCAAAGCTCGAGTAGCAAACCTGCAACTCCAAAAGCAAAACCAAAACACCGCAATCAAAGGCAACACAAGCCGCTGTCAGTCAAGTCTTTAGACACGTACAAACTCATCAAGCAAAAATGATGGCTTCCACCGCCCGCGCTGCTGCACGCCGCATGCTCTCCACTGAGGCAAAGCAGATCAAGTTCCCTGAGGCTGGCCAGTCCCATGGCGGCCACTCCAAGTTTCTCATCCAGACTCCCACTGCCGTTCGCGAGAAGATGATGTTCTTCAAGGCCCCCGAGGTCTGGCCTCTCGTTGGCTGCATCGTCTTTGCGCTCTCCGTAGGCAGCTGGAAGACCGCCCACATGGACATGAAGCCGTCCAAGGGCCCGTGGAAGACGTTCTTTGGTGCTAACAACCGCGAGATTCTTGGCATCACCCCGTCCGACGCCAAGCTCGAGTACAAGCAGAACTAGACTCTTCAAGAGACGCGACGAACGATTTGCCACCTTAATTGACCATTGTATTAAAGAAAGACAAAGATTATTTGAGAAAATTTGTTGAACACATTCTTCGTTCACCTTGAAACTAATACTACAAACAGTCGACTTGGCCTTGTATAAAGATTGAATCACTTACGGCAATTGCATGGATGAATTACAGCAGAGCTAAATTGGAATGATGGGACTTCAACCACAAATGCTGATGCTTGCATGCCCTAAAGCTCTTTTAATCTTTGTCAACCTGTGTCGAAAGCTTTCATGCCCTACAATAGTACAATAGCTGAGTGCTGGTGCTACATTTAGTTTTTAAAAAAATGAATTTATTGTTTTAATATTATAAAAGACATGGAATTTTTCATCGGACAAATTTGACTACGACATTGTACCCTCCCAAACAATTAAAAATCTATGCTGCGATTCGGACTTCTGTCACGATCTAAATGAACCACGAAGCTCCCAATAAAGCCGTTGCCTTCTGCACGTTTAATCTTGAAGATAAAGCTTTGGTGATAAATTGTAAGCCTTTGGCATAATACATGATGCTGCTGAGGATTCTAATCTTGACTCAAATACTGTATCACCAGGCCCGTGGCCCAACACTTTGCTAAGAATGATTGAAAATCTGTGCGAATGGAGTCTCTTGGTTGCCGTGCCTATATTTGAGAGTAGCATTTAGCCTTGAAATCCTCGACATTTTACATATTCAATCCTTTCGATAAAACCTCCTGCTGATTGCATTTGGCCATATTCACAAAATAGAGCACCAAACCAATATAAAGATGATTCGAATCTTATGCGTTCGACTCCAGTGACCCCGGAATCTATCTGAAGCCTTTGCGCAGTCCCTTTTTCGATAGGAAGGATAAGTATCCTACCAACTGCTAAAAGGTTCTATGAGCACCACGATGTATCTAAAGCCGCTACGATGCGGCTTTTCAAGGCAAGCAAGCGTCCGCAGAAACAAGCAGAGCCAACCTGGGGCGCCCCTCAGCGCCCCCGCAGTGCCCAGACCTACGACTCTAAAACGTGTTCAGAAACAAGCTGAGCTCGGCAGCTGTGGGGCGGGGCGGGAACGATTCTTCACGTGCCGCCCGGACGTTTCCGAGCAATCCTCTGCCTGCTCAACTGGACAGACAGAAAGTCGCTCGCGTCCCGAACTCATGGAGTTGGGCGAAATGTAATATAAGTAAGCGTGGCGTCTCTAGCTGGGTAGCTAGCTTGATAGATAGATAAATAGCTCTGGCAATGGGAATCTCGGTTCGTTCCCATGGCCTTCCAAGAACAGCTGCTTTCCACTTCTGCATTACATTATAACGCTAAGAAAGTTGCACGTTTATAATTTGATACAAGTTAATCAATGCGGATAAGAGTCCTTAAGTGATATTAGGAGTAGGGAGTCTTAACCTCGCGATGCCTTTGAAGCAAACCCGAAACTCCAAAACCAAAACCAAAACCAAAACATTCCAACCGAAGGCAATACAAGCCGCTGTTAGTCAAGTCTTTAGACTCTTACAAACTCACCAAGCAAAAATGATGGCCTCCACCGCACGCGCTGCTGCACGCCGCATGCTCTCCACTGAGGCAAAGCAGATCAAGTTCCCTGAGGCTGGCCAGTCCCATGGCGGCCACTCCAAGTTCCTCATCCAGACTCCCACTGCCGTTCGCGAGAAGATGATGTTCTTCAAGGCCCCCGAGGTCTGGCCTCTCGTTGGCTGCATCGTCTTTGCGCTCTCCGTAGGCAGCTGGAAGACCGCCCACATGGACATGAAGCCGTCCAAGGGCCCGTGGAAGACGTTCTTTGGTGCTAACAACCGCGAGATTCTTGGCATCACCCCGTCCGACGCCAAGCTCGAGTACAAGCAGAACTAAACTCTTCAAGAGACGCGACGAACGATTTGCCACCTTAATTGACCATTGTATTAAAGAAAGACAAAGATTATTTGAGAAAATTTGTTGAATACATTCTTCGTTCACCTTGAAACTGAATCAAATTAATGAATTGCCCGTATGCTATATCGACGGTTGTCTCAAGTGAGAATGGGATCGAGTGCCAGTTTCAACTTAACAAACTAAAAGAAACGTTGAGATTTACGTGATAATACATAGATACGTTATCTTTAGTATCCTTCAAAACTAAGTTTTTACGATAAAATTATGCAAGCGTTGGCTATTATACAATGAAACTTCTTTCCTCTCGCATTGGTTATAAGATGCTGTTGGATGAAGTGATGAGAACATAGTTTCTGCGGCCTAGAACCAGGAAAGAGCCAATTAATAAGGCATCGTTTAAAGAGCTTTCTATGGCGCTCCGCTGTGAAAACATAGTTCTCCAGGCAAACTTTTACAGCCTTCCATTCGTTCAAATGAAGAGTGAAAAGAAATGAAGTGTCTTGCGGATCTATCGGTTCCCTCTTAGGCTCTAATTCAGTCTTTAAATGCGTGAACACAGGCGCTAGCAAATCGTAACAAGGGTTCGTCGAATCCTGACGGGAATGCAAGTTGAAAATGAAACTGTATGCATTGCCCTCAAAGATCCTTGCGTACTCCACCTTCGAATAACGATTCTTCAGACGAATGTCGCTCAAGCCGGTGGCGCTCAGTCGATCAGAATAAATCGCAACGGGCTTCGGTCGCACGAGAGGCCTGCCCAGACTTTTACTTGCCTCCTTCTTACGCACCAAACCAAGGCGAAGAACGCGCCTTTTGACAATTGTAGGATTCGATAAATCATCCTTATAATCTCTAAGAACTTCCCCCCAATCCACTTCAGATTTTTTTTTGTAATTTCTGTAGCCCTGGCCTTCGCTGGCTATGGCGTGCTTGCGTACAAGCTCCCCCAATTTCAGGTCTTCGCTAAATTTGCATCGCAGTACAGTATTCCACTTGGTTTGGAGTGAACTCTCGGGCCGATCGCAGCTGCCTGTAATCTCATCGAAGCGCTTTGAAACCTCTGTCCAAGCAATACAGCGATCGTGGCTTCTTTGTATATAATACCACTCTGTATCATGCGGCACCTCTTCTCGCATAATCAACACCAGAGCATTCTCTTCTTCCTTGGTAAAAGGCTTCGGTGTGTACGAAAGCGCTGAAGCGCGCTGCTCGCTGCTAGCTTTCTGCGATTTAGAAAAGCTGCTTCGGTTCAACAACTTTGAAAAGCTATCATAGCACCGATTACGCCCCCCCGTTGAATTCTTCAACTCCTCCCGCTTAAGGCGCTTAAAAAAGATCAATGTAGCGTTGGTCGTTTGGTAGGATGACGAAATATTCCACGCGCTCCCCAGGTGTTTTCTTTGAAGGCGAGGTTCCTTTGTGGGTGTATGTATTTTCGGTTGAACTTCTCTAGCAACTCTTTGAGTATCCCCCTGTCATCGTCGTGGTATCTCTGCCTTAGCTCCCAGAGTGGGACCGCCGCTGCCACTTCTGCTTTCTTGAGGTGAGAGCGACTGCAGAGAAAGGCTAGCCGACTGCGTGATTCTGAGTTGGGAGCGATCGATCCTCCATCTTCTCGCTCTTCAATCTCTAGTCTTTCTCTCTTTTCTTCGTAACACAGAGAGAGATAACGGAGCGGATGTAAGAGTGGGGGCGGGCAGAACCACCGCCCTCTCGTTCCAGCTGCGCCTGTGCAGTACCGTGCGTCTTGTGCCGCTGCTGTTTCCGCGCCAGGGCAGCATCCAGTTTATTTTGATACGGAACTACTGCCGTGCACCTGACTCAGGCAGTTCCGTATCACTAGGGCATGATAGCTCGAAGCAAATCCGGCAGGTGCAGCAGAGCAACAGTCCATCCGAGTGAAAGAAAATGGCTTCCTTCCTCCCTCGTAATGGAAAAGAAACCAGCGGCGGTGGCGGAGGCAGCGGTGGCCGCATACGATTTTCAACAGTTGAGGAAGGGGACGAAGAAGCCCTCGAGTTGGCTAAACTAGACGCAATGGATCAAGCTGTACAGCAGCTTAAAGAAAAGCTCGAGAGCGTTGAGGCACGTATCGCTGACATAGAGGCCAAGATCGATCATTTGGATGAAACGGACGGTGCTTCCTTCGACAACCTCAGTGCTTTCCAACGGGAAAAATATAGGTCGGCAACGGGGTATTTCGATTCCCTTGTACGGAACCGCGATATGCTTAGTCAGTATTCGATTGCGCTGCGCAACGAAACAAGTAGCAGATTAAATGAAAGCGGAGTACAGCGGGGGATCGTGGCCGAGGTAAGGTCGAGAAAGGTCAAAACCGAGCGTTTCTTCAAGGTTTGTGGTACTCTCAAAGATAGTAAGAATGCCAAAGGCGTGCGTCACTACGTGTACTCCGCGGTAGCCAACAACGCTGGGTTTGCGGAGGTGACCGAAGATACGGACGCTTCACCGCATAGAAGAGCTATTCGATACGAAGGAGGCAACCCACCCATGGACTTGACCTTCGAGATTATCTTCACTACCCTTCGAGATGCTGCTCTGTTTTCCAATGAGGTCATGTCGGATAGTCTCGGATACAATATTGACAACATTGAGCTGAGTTCCCCTGAAATCGTTAGTGTCGCCAATTTCCAGAACATTCGCAGCTGGGACTATCATTCGGATGATGAGCCAGGCTCTCTGTGTTCTGACGACAGCGATAGCTCAGTGTACACCGCTGTGGAACCTGATGGGGACTTAGCCATGTTCCAATCAATTGAGATCCCAATTTGCATTCGAGATGGGATGGTGGATTGTGCACACCTAGTTCACAAGACGTCTGTGGCGGCTGTGGGCATCGAGGACGACGACAATAATCGCTTAGCCTTGTCGGTGGGGATGCGTCACATGTTCGACGGTCGACGCAACCAGTTTCCTCAGATCATGATCGAACCTGCGCCCGATTTCAGTCCCAATGACAATGTTACTGCTACTGACCACGCTGGGGAGAATCGAGTGAGAACTTGGGTCAAAGTCACTGGGTTTGAACCCATTGATTGTGAGACGCTTTCCTTTTACATGAAAGAAGGTACAAAAGCCGAGAAAACGATTGATGGTTTCACCGAGTTCTTTACCTTCGTGTTTGTGAAGGATCAAGATCAGTTCTACGCGAACCTCCAATGGAAAGCAACCGAAACAGAATCCCACTGGAAAGATGCGCGAAGTAGAAGAGGATTAAATAATGAGTTCAAGGGGGAGGGAGGGAGAATCAATGAATGAATGGTTTTTTGTGTTTATTGCTTACGTCTAAATCATGTTTTTAGTGGATAAAAATGGAATTTTTCCTCGGACAATTTGATCAAACCTTCTTCGGGTATAATTGTATAATCTGTCCTCCTGGGATTGGGATTTATGAAATGATATGGGCTTATTAGTCCATGCCAGAATGAAGCCGTTGCCCCACTTGCACCTTTAATTTTAAACATGATGCTCCTGTGGTGATCAATGCGGAAATTCGAACCTTTGGCATAATACATAATGTTGCTGAGGAAGCGCTGACTCTTGCGCTTGACTGTAATACTATACTGACCCAAAAGGTGGGAGAATGAAGTTTCCAAGCTGTAATGCCTGAAAGAGATTGCTGTATCTGGTCTCGAAATCCTTTCGAGTGGGTACTTTACAGCCCATTTGATCTGCATGTAGCATTTCCAACTAAGTTTCCCTGTCACCTAGTTATTAGCCAACAATAAGGCGACATATTATCAGAATCCCCGTAAGGCTGTCAAACAATCTCATCGTCTCCTCATAAAACTTGAATAAGTTTCAATGTCCGTTCACGTTAATAACCTTACCATGACAAGACTGCCTTCAGACAGACTGATTAGAGCGCCTACTAATGAAAACCCCTTCCCTCAAAGAGGTAGGTGCTTAGATTAACCTACTACAAGTAGCTAGCTAGCTACCAGCCGTCGCGAAGGAGCGCGTTGCGGGGTCAGTGCGGGTCTTAAAAAGCCACCTCGATACGGCTTTTCAAGGCAAGCAAGCGTCCGCAGGAACAAGCAGGGCAACCCCCAGTGCCCCACAGTGATAGATCTACGACTGTAAAATGTGTTCAGGAACAAGCTGAGATCGCCAGCTGTGGGGCGTGAACAATTCTTCACGTGCCGCCCGGACGTTTCGAGCAAACCGCGCATGCTCGCCAGAAGCTCGAACCGGACAGCCAAAGGCCAGCCAGTTTCTACACAATAACCCGCGCCAAGGCCGTAAGAGAGTTCGTCGGTCGGCGCTGGTGCTAATCTTGAGTGAGTCTGAATCAAGGGCGTCCCCGGCCTTCCATGGCCATGATCGAACTGAGATTGCGCTCCTTTCACTCCAAGCTCAGGTAATATTGTTATTGTGCGTAGAAGTCACTAGGCGATGATAGGAGTAGGGAGTCTTAACCTCGCGATGCCTTTGAAGCAAACACGAAACTCTAAAACCAAAACCAAAACATTCCAACCGAAGGCAATACAAGCCGCTGTTAGTCAAGTCTTTAGACTCTTACAAACTCACCAAGCAAAAATGATGGCCTCCACCGCACGCGCTGCTGCACGCCGCATGCTCTCCACTGAGGCAAAGCAGATCAAGTTCCCTGAGGCTGGCCAGTCCCATGGCGGCCACTCCAAGTTCCTCATCCAGACTCCCACTGCCGTTCGCGAGAAGATGATGTTCTTCAAGGCCCCCGAGGTCTGGCCTCTCGTTGGCTGCATCGTCTTTGCTCTCTCCGTAGGCAGCTGGAAGACCGCCCACATGGACATGAAGCCGTCCAAGGGCCCGTGGAAGACGTTCTTTGGAGCCAACAACCGCGAGATTCTTGGCATCACCCCGTCCGACGCCAAGCTCGAGTACAAGCAGAACTAAAGCGGACTCTGCCTGTTCCTGCAAACCCTACCCTGAAAACCTTTGCCATCACGTCCTATGGTGGCTAGATAGTATACATGTAATAAAGATTGCCCCCTTTTCATTTCAGACGACTACTATTCCTTCACTTTTGATCGTGACACATTTATATCCGCGGCTTCTGTTGAAGAGAAGAGCTGTGCCAGTCCCCATGATGACACGGTTTTATGGTTTCTTACACAAGCAGAAAGGCTTGGAGGTGTATGTATGTATCTACAAACTAATTCTGGCTCCTGAGAATGGACTTCCTTGTGCACGACCTTTACCTCACTTGAACTAACATGAGCAAAGTTCTTCGGTAGCTATGAAGGATTTGGTTTACTTCTGAGACGTTGGTCACTCGTCGGCGCGAGGCTGCTTCCAGACGCCAAAAAACCAAGTCCAATTTGCCAAGAACCCTGACCAGCGTTCAGACATTTCCAGTGAGCGTGTTGCAAACGCCAAGCGCTACTTGAAAACCCTTGATCTCTGAAATCTCAAAAAAGTATTAATGCAAATCACGTGCAAGAAAAAGAGCACACTTTCAATTAAACAGCAGCCTGAGACAGACGGAGAACGTGCTGAAAGCCTTGCCCAATAACAGCTCCAGAATCGATGCCAACGCGCGCAGCTTGACCCTAACCAGTTTACAAACGCATGCAAAGCTGTTCGGGCTAAAGCTCGGATTTTAGCAATTTGGAAGCAAACAAACAAAACGAACAGCACCTGCATCTACACCAAATATTTCCTGGCTGTTTTAAATGAAATTAACAGAGCCATGGTGATAGGGGTGTGCACGCGCTGATCCCAGATTGATTAGCTTTGGATCTTCTCTGGAATTCAATATCGTTACTGATGCACTAGCAACTTCAAGATGGATCAAGTCCAGGCTTGGGCTCACTCGCGAGTAGAACGCGTTTGAGATTTCTTTGAGCAACAGTCGATACTCGCCCGCGATGCGGAGCGAAATGAGGCTGAACTAATTCGAGGGGGCGCTGGACAGCTTTTACTTTTGTAAAGTTTGCTTGAGGACACCAACTTACGAGCTGAGCGTTTCGTGCGTGGGGGATCGATGTAGGCTCGACAGGACTGAAGCAGAGATGGCCCATGGTGCTTAGCTCCAAAACCAAAATAATGTGGCACATTTCGCCTTGACAGTTTTCAAGCCCTAAGAGCTGTCACGCTGTGTCCAAAACTTTGACTGATTTTGGGTTTGGAGACAAGAATTCTCCTTGATGGTTCTTTATTTATATTGGGAGCGCCCAAGTGCTATGGTTACTCAATGTTTACTATAGCACACACCATGTTTTAATTATCAAAATAATTATTTAAAAAAAACTTTATAGAAGGTGCCTAGAGTTGTTTATGCCTTGTTGTTGATGTAGTAGGTATTGCTAGTATCTTGTCTATCTCGTGGACTCGGAAGAATTGTTGATCAAAGTTCTGGCAGCAAAACGATAATTCAAGCAAGCGAAACGAAGTATTGAGATTCAAGCATCGGCGTCTTCAAAAAAGAAACCAAGAATCAACCATGACTCGTCCCCATTCAGCCCCGCGTGAAGTGCAGGTATTCGAAAGGTACCATAAGATTGACCAGAATTTGGAAGAGAAGAAACAGGGCACTGCCAACTATGATGGATATCACCAGACCCCCATCAAGCATGGTGGAGCCATAGACCACGGCCGTCTCGAGAGCTCCACCAAGAGCTCCACCAAGAGCTCCACCAAGAGCTCCACCAAGAGCTCCACCAAGAGCTCCACCAAGAGCTCCACCAAGAGCTCCACCAAGAGCTCCACCAAGAGCTCCACCAAGAGCTCCACCAAGAGCTCTAGAAAGCCTGAGCATGAGACTGCGGTTCCGGTCCAAACCAGCACATATGAACAGATAGGACTGTTCTCTGGGCCTAAGACCTATGAAGAATTGTACGCTTTAATCAGTCCCCTACCCGAGAGAGAATTATATCTCGGACAAGATGTGAAGAACCGAAGTGTATATCTTGGTCCGCAAGGAGGAGTGTATCGGCGGTCTGACAAGGGCAACCGTGTATATGCGTATCCCCGCGTCTATGCAGCTATCCTCCAAGCAAAGGAGGAATATTATAGAACGCATCGAGTTCAAGAGAAGATTGTTTTCCCCACCGCAAAGCTTGATAATCTGGGTAACCCACAAGTGGGATATACTGGTCGAGGAGCTCCTGTTTACAGAGGGCCCCGCGGAGGCTATTACTACTACAACTCTAACAACAATAAGGCGTACGTCAAGGCAACTGCGATCAAATTTTCTTCAACTGCGATCAAGGAAGAGAAATCGACGTCGTCGTCAAACCCATACTTTTACAGCCTGGACAAAGTCGTTGGTCATGATGAGAGGGGCCGTACTATTTACGAAGGTCCTCAGGGAGGAAAGTACTACCTCTCTGAATACAACACCAAAATTTATCTCTCCCATATGTATCCAGACCTTTAACGCATTCCTGCGATTGGTCTGGCAGTTTATTTCAAGCTCGTCCATATTTTTCTTTTTAAGTTGTCGATTTTGAAATCGTCTTGAATAGTTCTTCCATCAATATGCGATAAAATTAAAAATTGTTGTTCATTGTACAAAAGCAATACGTTTTGTGTTTCAGTAGCAACGTCCATGATGTAACCTTTCGAGTAAACAGCTTGATTTGACTAAGAGGTCCTATATTTCGTAATTGTGGTGATTACAGTCCTTCTAAAGCAAACTGCCCAGACTTTGAAGAGCACACCATCGGCACATAATACTAGGAAGATGCACTAATAGGATCTTGAGAATTGTGCACGATATAGAGGAGAGATAAAAGTACAAAGATATGTGTTTCTCCACGCAAAGAAACGTGGGTCCACAGCAAACCTAGCCACCGCCAAACCCCATTGCACCAATACCCTCCCAGCCTGAATCGCTTGCAAAAAAGTCATTAGCACCATCATCCACTACCTCATCGGTATCTTGTTGGACATGCTTTCGCTTTTTGTTTTGGTTTCCGACAGAATTCGAAGAGTTACCATTTTGGGGTTGGTTTGGATCAGGAGCAAAGAAATCTGCCGCGGTCACGCCAGGAATATTGAACTTGCGCTTTTCCTTGACCATTGGGAGTTGTAATAGCTTCATGCGCTGACGTTGCATTGTCAGCTGGGGCATTGGCGTTGCGCTATCATGAACACCTCTACGATTGCTTTTTATATCCTCTAGGTTGCATTTTGTAAGCTTAGGCATGGCTCTTGTTGCCAGTGCTGCCTTTTTAGCTTTTGCAGCTGCTGCAAGACGTTCTTTTAGCGAGAGAGTCGAGTCAGCAGTATTCACACTTGTTCTTGTATTTGACCCCGAAGATTGTCCGGCCTTAGAAACTGCAGAGGTTTGAGAAATCGACCCTTTTGTTGAACCGATCCTTGGAGAATTGGTTGTAGCAGAAACAACGGTAGGAGCATGCGCCATTTGGGCCGGGCTTGGCTCTTTTGGTACTGATAATTCCTGTACATTTGTTGCAGATGAACTTGTGGGGTTTCCTGAAGTTACAGTCTCAGTAATGTTCGCAAGTGCCGCTGGTACTGCAGAAGGTGGTATAGAGGGTGGTTGTGTTACTGACGGTGCCGCTACGAAATTTGTTTTTGGTACTGTCGTCGTAACGGTGGTTAATTTACTGCTCGAAAATGCCGCAGTGATGCTTGTCTGCTTGAGACGTGAAGATCCAGCTTTTGAAGACGATCGGGGAGGAAATCCTGGAGGGAGATTAGAATTCTGAGGATTCTCAACTGGTGATTGCGGGCGTTGTATAGACTTGCTGGAGCTAGGGTGCGCTGTAGGCTTGGTTGGGGTAATCGAGTTACTTCTCTGCTCAGCAGAGCCACTGACACCAGGCCGTGTAGCTTGAGTGTATACTGGTGTTGATGGAGCAGTGGCTTGCCAACCTGGAAACCGCGATGGAGTTTGTGGAATATATGGACCTTGTACTTTGGCCTGCATGGGATGACTCTCCTGCTTGCATATCGAACATAGCCAATTTGCAAAAGGAGGGTCAACATCACCGCATATCGCATGCACGCGAGCACTACACCTGTTACAACCTACGAGTCGACTGCAGGAGTCCGTATCACCACAAATCGAGCATGTCGAGTTTTGTGCATGCGCTGCATGGGAAAGCCGCGGGACCTCAACTTGAGTAGATTTTAACCCATGAATTTGGGATCTTGCAGGTCTTGACGCGGAAGATGCTACCGTTGTTTCACAGACCTTGCGTGTCTGCGGAATAGGTGGCAACGGTTGCGAACTAGATTGCGGAAATTGTTGCGATGGGACCTGTGACTTTGTTAGAGTGGTAGTGTTGGTGGTTTCTTCGGAATCTAAGTCAACTATCGCAACAGTACTGTCTCCCGTGCCATTACAGTATACAAGATTGGGTCCTTTGAAAAAGGACTTCCGTATAGCTCGCGGGGGAACAAATGCTCTTGGTCGCCGACGCTGTTTCTCGTCTTCAATTCGTATTCCTGACGTTGTGGGTGTGCTTGAGGTATACGCACGATCGGGACTGGACGGAGGTGCTTTCGGCATTGGTGCTTCGACAAATTTGTGGGACAATTTTGTCATAATAAGGTGATTCTCCCCGTCATCATCGCTCAGATCCAAGGCAAATGCTGCTGTCAACTCAGACGCTGAAGAAGCTGAAGAAGCTGAAGAAGCTGACGAAGCTGAAGAAGCTGAAGAAGCTGAAGAAGCTGAAGAAGCTGAAGAAGCTGAAGAAGCTGAAGAAGCTGAAGAAGCTGAAGAAGCTGAAGAAGCTGAAGAAAGGGTTGTTGATGTTTTCGTTAGGCTTTCTTGCCTGCTTGAAGTAGGTATTGCTTGTGCTGTCGTGCGCACGGATGTTGTCGAATTGGCCAACTCTTGAGTATCATTCAAGAAAGGTTTTCTGGCTTCTGTTAAGTTGATCGCCGAGCTTTTCCTAGAGCTGGCGGCCTTAAACTTTTGTGTTGTGCTCGCCCTTTCTAGTGCCCCGCAACTTCTCTGTTGACGCAGATTAGTGTTGTTACCACTTATGTGCGTAAAGGACGCCCAACAATCATCATCGTCAGCAAGATTAATCGGGCCATTTATAGTAGCAGCAATAGCAGACTTTGAAGTTTGCATTGCTGGCTTTGACTTGGGTCTTGAGTTATTCAATGCTATCTGTGCATACTTTTCAGCCTCACGCACAGCCTTTTCCAAAGCATCAGTCTCAAAGTCTTGAAACTCCCCACCTTTTGCATTATTTACATTGTTATCATCATCATCATCATCATCAGAAAGTAGGTCCACTACCGTGGTGGTTGGGCTCCTCGATGCTGATAAAACCTGCGCCATGCCGTCACCTTGGGCCCGCGCAGGCTTTTGCAACAGCCCAATATGTTCGTAAGATTTTCCGGGAGCGCACTACAAGGTCTCCATGCGAACGCCTGTTGCGAGTTACTGCCCTTCGCGCAAGACGAATAAGCTCGAACTCCAGTTCTTGCCTAATCTTGCACTACATTTCGTGAAAGGAGTGATGTTTAACTACCTAGGTAGAGCAGTAGTACCTGCCTACCCAAATTCCTAGTACCTAGCTCCCTATAAAACCATCTATCTATCTTTCCCAAACGAAAATCGCTTTCATTTATACCCAAGTGTCCTACAGTATTCCATAGCAGGCGTCCTATCTAACCTCCACTTTACATTTCGTAGTTGCCTGCTCCTTAATGACTACTAGCCAGTACCATCTTGAAGAAGTTATGGAAGCCGAGATGTTGCAGTCGCAGCAGATCGCTGGAAGGAGCTTTAAGATCGACACTTGCTTGAGACACACCTGCTTGGGACCATGTAGGCGTACACCCCCAACGTTACTTACGCTCAATTTAGCTTTACCGCCACGTATTATTACCTGCTACGTCTCACAGGTTAAGTTAGCTCTATCGCCACAATCTCTAGGACTATCTAGGACCTCAATAAGAGACAGAGTGGGGAAAAAAACAGTTGGAACACGCGAAGAACACACTCCTAAGCATTGGCGTAGCCCAGCGCCTAGTGCACGAGTGCGCCGGGCGGTTTCTGTGTAACTTGTCGATGATGATATATGATTGCCAAAGAAGTGGACTCGAAGGATTAGAGTTTGACTGCTGTTTCAAGTTGCTGAAATGCTAGAACTGGGCGTTTAGTCTGGGCGTCTTCGAGCATATGTCTCAGAGGAGAAGCCTGTGCTTTTGGTTGCCACGGATGTCGCGTTGTGCGATTCTTGCACAGCGCTTTGCTGGCTGGCACATGCAGCAGCTAAAACACGGGTGTTCTTTATGTTCTGTTGAGAACGTTCTACTGGGGATACTAGCGTATATGGTAATGGGAGAGGTAGACAGCGGCGACGGTATTTAATTGATTCGCGTATTTTATTAGTGGTAGGGCTGTCGTTTATTCATCTTTGTGATTTGTTGTTTGTTTTTTGTTGTCGCTTTTTCTTCGTTTTCGAGGCGCTTTTTCTTCCTTTGTTTCACTTGGTTAGTCGCTCCACCATTCGCAGATCTCGCTCCGCTCGCGCGGAGAGGCGAACTCTGCGGCGGCGCGGGCCATGGAGAGGCGATGGAGGCCGTGGGCGCACGCGTAAAGGTTCGACTGCTGCGCGGTGCCAAGCCGCAGGCCGCGTCCAGCAACTCCCGGGCAGACAAGAGCAACAATGGCAGCGACGGCGGCGCGGACAAAGGCGCTGTCAAGAAAGAGCGGAGCAGCGAGGCACGGAGCAACGACGACGACAAGGACAGGAAAACCCACGCTGCTAGCAGCGATGATAACGATAAGAATAATGACAGCAATAGCAACAATCATAAGAGCGACAAGAGCAATACAGACAGTGACAACAAAAATGGCGACGCCAAAAGCTCTGTAAAGAACGATTTATCAAAAAAACGGCGCAAAGAGACTGGTGAATCGAGACCTTTGCAAGCGCAATGGCTTCGGGGTACTGTAGAAGCATATAGACCAACATCCGGCAAACATTTAGTGGTCTTTGACATTGTTTATGGACGCTGCGTGCGCGGAGGCGTTCTGCTCACGGAATTAGACTCGAGCCAATTTGCTGGCGAACCATCACTTCCCAAGGAGGCCTATCGGCAGCAGTGGATCGATCGCAGGAGCATTTTGGTGGTCCCTAGTGTCGCTCGAAGCGCAGGAGTGTTATGCCAGCCGTGGGCAAGATGCGTATTTTATGATGGTTGCATCTGCAGTGAATCCAGTCCCACGCTAAGCTCGCGTTCAGAATGGCCTCCAAACGGACTTGAAAGCGCCACTGATCCAGTGACTCAGTGTCTTCGATGGGCCGCCTGGCTGGACCTTGCATCACTTGAAACTGCTGGATTGCTGCAGCGCATCGAGCAGTTGCCTTTGGTCTGTATTTGCCGCGTGCCACACCTCCCTGAAAACGACCCGGCATCTGCAGGCGAGAGCATGAAGCAGTGTTCCACGTGTGGCCAACATTACCATTTAGACTGTATCGTAAAATCTTCCAGGGCAACTGGGGAAAAATCAGATTCCAGTACACATTCATTATCACCTTCGACTTCTTCTCCGGCAAATAATACCACTGCTGCCGCAACAACCGCCACGGGAGATGCAAAGATGAATGTTGAACCGGTATCAATCTCTTCAGCAGCTGGCAAAGAACCTAAAGACTTAGGTAAGCAACAACAACCGCACCAACCGTATATTTGTGCGTTTTGCGAGGCACATCATCTGGCAGGGGTGTCAGATCGTGACCTGAAGCAGCTCACGGCAGATCCAGATCAGATCATGGAAGAAGCTAAGGAATGGGGCAAACCAGACAATAAGACAACAGGTACTGATTCTCAGGCCACGTCTGGACCGGCAAAGGATGCAGAACCAGTATCAAAGTCCGCTTCAGCAAAGGTAAATAATTCAACTCGGCGGCTTGATCGCTACCGAGAAATTTACAAGATAGCCAACCAGCATCTTCGTAAGTCCCCCCCTGCCCGACTTAATTCTGTATGTGAGTGGAGATATTGGAATGTTCCCCTGAGTCTTGGAGGAAAACTTGCAGATGATATCCCAGTGCCCAAGGGCGAGTGGGTGTACTGTCTTCGTCACCTACGCCATCTGTGTGGTGCCGAGCATGATGAATTTGTGCGGCTTGAGATAGAAGCCATTTCGCACGCCTCAACACCGCAGTGGCGATGTCCACGACAGGGTTTGGAAGTTACTCCATATGGCAAGTCTAGCATAGATCGCGAGGCTGCGCGGCGCAAGGTGCTCACTGGGGAGTCTGGAAGACTTTTTCCTTGTACAACGAATGGTATGGCTCGACTTCTCTCTGAACAGGCGCAACCTTCCCCAGTTCTGAAACGAAGATCGAGTAAGTGGAAAAAGGCAGGACGGTCTAAAATGGAGAACAGGCTCCGTCGAATGGCCCTTGAAACTCTGTTTGCTCTTGACGGAGCCATGCCTGCTGCGCGCTATTCAGTTCCCCCAAGTGGTCAACTTGTAATGCATAGCCCACGTGGTGGATATTTAGGTAAACGCAAGCAACATTATGAAGTAGAGTTTAGTGCAGGCGCTTTTTCGGCTTTGCCACCTCTCGGCGATCATGAAGGAGGTGTTGCTCCGGACGGCACACGTTACGTGCGCAAGCAAGTTGGAACTCAGGGTACCCCAGAGTTTACTTGTGCACGTGTGAGACCGCGTTCTGAAGCAGATCACCGGCGTAGTAGTGCACGCCCGTGTCCGGTTGTCGGACCTGCATTGGACAACCGGCTTCCTTTGCGGAGTTTATATCGTACAGAGAAAACTTCTGCGCGAGCACGCCAGAGTGGATCTGCAGCAGCCCGTAAATCTGCTGCAGAATCCCACCCTCCATCTTTTGCGGCTTCCCATGCTGGCGCTGGTGCCAGTGGGAAAACGAGTTATGAGGACCAGAGTAAACGCCGACTGCAGCTTCGTGGTGTTGCAGATGCTCTGAGTGCAGACTTGAGCACAAAGCACTTGACACTCGGGCGTGAGAAGCGCCTCCGTTTCGGCAAGAGCCCAATCCATGCATGGGGTGTTTTCGCAGAGGAACCACTTAGTGCGAATGAATTTGTCATTGAATACAAAGGTGAGCTGATTCGGCCTATCTTGACTGACCTTCGTGAGAAACGGTATGAGGCACGGGGTGTGCCAGACTACATGTTTCGTATTGACGCAGATGTAGTGGTTGATGCAACAATGCGTGGGTCTCTTGCACGCTTTATTAATCACAGCTGCGATCCGAATTGTTTTACGAATATTATCAATCACAAGGGAGTGCGTAAGATCGTTATTTATACAAAGCGATCCATTGAGCCCGGGGAGGAGCTCTCGTATGACTACAAATTTCCTATTGAGAAGGATCCTGCACTCAAGGTTCCCTGCTTCTGTGGTGCGCCAAACTGTCGTGGCACGATGAACTAATGAACGTTCACCATACTACCCATTGCCGAATTGCATTACTGAAGCATGGCGGTATATCTTTTCACGGTAGATTGCATATACATTCTATCCTTAATTGGACTTTATTAAAATCCTCTGTGGAATGATGAATGCCTGCCTTTGCTCGTGCATGTACCCTCAATCAATTTCAACTGACTCTTTTAACATACTTTTATTGTTCTAATCATCGCAGGATGATTGGGACGACCTTCCTTTTTTCCTCATTTCCTTATATAATGGATGTACCTGAGCAACAACCTATCAAAAGCAATCGACAACCTATCAGAAAATAACCTATATGCGTACAACTACTAGATATATGAGTGGTGCTACAGCAAGTATACCTATTGTGCCTACGTCGCATTCTCCACGTGCGAGTGGAGAATACGAGACGGAGTACAAAAACAATACAACTACACATTGAAGTGACCTACATTTGACGAATTTTTCCCTTCTTTGAAACTATTTTGGTTTGCATATATGCCTTGATCCTCTCCCGGTTTCAACAAATTACATTTTTGTCTCGCAAGAAAAGAACTAGTAATAAAAATAGGTATCTGGACAATACAACAAAAAAACAAAAATTAGGAAAAAGCTTGGTTGATTTTTAAACACTTCAAAGGTAAAATGATGAGGCCGATGACTTTGTAACAAGTTCCTCTCAACAAGAGCTTGATCAGGCTAGACGTGAAGTCTCATGTACAGAAATACCTAACTGACGTAGTAAGCATACGAAAATTCGGTGTAGACTGTTTGCAAGCTTACACGTGACCAGCTAGATTCCAACCACACTTGAACACCGTCTATAAGACAAAGCTTATAAATTGCAATTTAGAGCTGAAGGCCGTTCGGAGAGGATAGAGAAGGATGCTAGGCAGCACCACATCTAGAACGCTGATTTGACAACGCAGGTCACATTGTGTTTTACTTGGGCATGCCCGGTGCTCCAGGCATGCCTGGTGCACCAACAGGGGCCTGCCCAGCGGAGGCTCCTTGGGCAGGCATAGACATGCCAGCACTTGCGCCCATAGCCCCTACACCAGGAGAAGGACCAGGGCCTTCCTTTCCGTCAGGGCCACCCTTATCCCCCTTGACAGACTCGCGGTATTTGGCAAGGTAAACCTTAAGAGGCTCGACATAGTTGTCAAATCCAAGCGTGGACATTGCCCACAAAACATCGTCGCCAGTGATAGTCTTGCGCTTCTCTTGCTGCACCTTGTCACTTGCCTCACTTGTGATGAAGGAAATAAACTCTGACACACACTCCTCTGTATATAATCAATAATACCATACATAAATACATACATTTCAAAGAGTACGTCAGTACACGATTGTTTACAATTTGCATAACCTTTTCTATATGGGTGACGCAAGAACTAAGTCTAAACTTAGCTCCCCGAACCAAAGGCGCACCCTGGTTTCTCTATATGATAGTCATAAAACTTACGCATGAGGTCCTTGCTGTCCTTACTGACTTTGCTGGATGCAGGCAGCGCACGCTTCATAATACGCGAAAGATTTGCCACAGGCAGGTAGCGATCCTGCTCGCGGACTTCCTGGCCGTTGTTATCGTCTGCCATTTTGTCTAAAGTCGTCGAAAAATACACTTGAGTAACCTAACTACAGATGATCCCAGAATTCACTGCACCTGGACCGGTTCAATGACGTGCTCTGTTCGGAAAACTGGATTCCACGTCAAAGCAGTACGGACTTGATAAGATCAAAGGCCAAAACAACTAGTAGTCGCGACACGAGTTTATTTTGCCTCCAAGGTCAACGTTACGCCCGGATCTCAGAATGCGAAAGCGTGCAGAAGCGAATGGAACGAAAAGAAATACACAGCGAAGAAACGAAGAAGAATCAAAGGGAAAAAGCAGTGGGCAATCAGCTAGGGCTTGGCCAATCAACCGACGGCACCGCGACGGAGCGGGCTGTGTCGTAGGTGAAAGTGCCTCAATGCGGGCTCGGCGGGAGGCCTGCCAAGGGCCTGCGTGAGCGGCGGTGGCAACGGCGCTGGACACACGGAGTGGTGACAGCGGCGACGGCGCGGGTTTTCCCAGTCTGCTCCAGCCATTGGCGATTCTCTCTTTTCCTCTTTTTCATTTATAATCCCATTGTGCACTTTTAGTTCTCTATAAAAGCAGAGCTACTATGCGTTATACGAATTACTGTACTTTATCTAAATATAACTTATAAATAGCCTACTATAGAGTATAGGGCAAGCCACTCGGCAAACTCTTAGAAAAATTAAGGTGCGCTCAAGGACCGTAACGCTCGCTCAACGGCATTGCGCGGTCTCGCAATTATTAGTCGCCTTATAGGCAATATCAGTACTACTAACAGGAAGAGGCGCTTTAAGTAACTAGGGACCGAACTGGAGTGGAGAATTTAGCATCTACTATCCTCGAGTCATGATCAACCAGAAGGCCATGGTATTTGGATGTCACGAGAATTAATTGATATGTTGAACTCCATTTATGCCAAAAGCTCGGTTATGTAAGACCCATGCAGCGGTTCAGGTTTTTTGATTAGGTACTCCGTCGAGCAATGAATGATGATGGAGGTTATGCTACATCTCTATACGCAAAGGTGTCCAAATAATACTGTGACTTTTAACTCAAAATACAACTCACTTAAGACGTGGTGCTTTGGGCCCTTTTCAGAAGTGGGGCTAGCGTTGGGGAATAAACAAAGAATTCCAAAACCGTACACATGTGAATATCAAAGAAACCCAACTTTACGAGGTTATTCTATCTTTTCGTTAATCCGTCAAGATCAACGTATATGAAGAGTCTAATTTCGTTTTGAGACAACTCAAGCTAAAGAAAAGTGTATAGCAAGTATGAACGCAGCAAACCTTGAACTGCAACAACCGCAAGGGCGATCGCAACCGAGTGTGCACACTGAGGTAAGAGAGGTCCCAGCTTTAGGGACCAAGTAAGTCCCATCTTTAAAGATCTCTTTCTCTTTGTTGTAAAGAACTATCCGGAGTGTCCCATAAACATCGAACTCCGCGTTTCTCCAACCTTTTCCACGAATATACCTCTTGCGTGCTCGAGCCCAGTGCCCAAGTCTGGTGCTTGCCACCTACCTTGCGAGCGAAGGTTTCAGATACTCCTGACGGTGTTTGCGAGTCTCCTCCCCGCAAGCTTGGCGGAGGCACCAACTGATTTCTCGGATAACCCGAAAGGACTTGCCAAGCGAAGATATAAACAGCAGGTCCTAGGTAGACTTCTGCGAGATCGCAGAAGCTGGAGATCCTAAGCAGGTCCCCGAGTCGTCACGCAGAGTGAAAGGTTCTGAACGACCCAGAATGATGGCCTTGCAAAGAAACAGCAACAGAGTTGCTGCATACACACTTCCTGCGTGGGTACGGCAAAGGTCTGGGAATCTCGCGAAATTCACGCAGGATAGTCGTAATACACAACACCACCAGTTGGAGAGGGTCTTGGGGAACACATCAAAGGCTGTGGAGGTTAGACGGGATATGATTGCAGAAATGCTCGAGCCAGAGCAAGCTGCTGGCCTTAAAAAGGTGCCTGCAAAGCACGGAGACTTTGACCTCGCGAAGTTTTATGACCAGGTGCATGGTACCAATTGCGAGAACGTCATTGGCTTTGTGCCTATTCCAGTTGGCGTAATAGGACCTTTACTTGTGAATGAAAAAATGTATCATATCCCAATGGCTACCACTGAAGGTGCTCTCATAGCCTCTACAAACCGCGGCGCTCGGGCGATTCGAGAATCGGTGTACGGTGCCAGAGCTCGTGTGGTGCGAGATGGCATGACTCGATCGCCGTGTTTGGCATTTCCTACTGCTGTGGATGCAGCAGACTTTGTTACCTGGATTCAAGAAGATGCACAACTAAAGATGATGAAGGATGTCTTTGGTACAACTACAAACCATGGTGCTCTCCAAAAAGTCACGCCAAGCATTGCAGGTCGCTTTGTATTTCTTCGCTTTGAAGCAACCACTGGAGACGCTATGGGAATGAACATGGTGGGTAAAGGCGTGAACCTTATTGTACAGGAGCTAGTAACCCAGACTAAGGCAGAACTGGTAGCTCTCTCAGGAAATGTGTGTACAGACAAAAAACCTAGTGCTGTGAATTGGACCCAAGGTCGAGGTAAGTCAGTTATCTGCGAAACCACAATCCCCCATAGTGTCGTGGAAAGAGTTCTCAAGACAAGTATTGAAGCACTTGTATCCTTAAATGTCGCAAAAAACCTAGTAGGATCCGCTATGGCGGGATCCATCGGCGGGAACAATGCGCATGCCTCAAACATGGTCACTGCCATCTTCCTTGCAACAGGTCAAGACCCTGCTCAGAATGTTGAATCAAGCAACTGCATGACACTTATGGAGGCTGTAGACGGCGGAGAATCAATTCACATCTCGGTGACGATGCCCAGCATTGAAGTGGGCACTGTGGGCGGGGGTACATCTCTTGCGTCGCAAAGGGCGTGCCTGGAGATGCTCGGGGTGGCTGGTGCTAACGCTGAGAAGCCAGGCGCAAATGCTGCTCAACTCTCCCAGCTAGTCGCAGCTACGGTTCTTGCAGGAGAAATTTCTTTAAATGCAGCCCTCTCGTCGAATCACCTCATTAGCGCACATATGAAACTCAATCGCAAGCCTCCGCAGGCTACTACAACGTGACAACTTTTATAGAAATATATTCAGCAGGTAGTAGTCTCTTACGTCTTTCTTTCTATTCTAAATTCGAACCCCAACAGATTTCACAAAAACTTAAAACATTAATTAACATCGGAAAAGCTGCGCGTCTTGTTGTAGTTGTATTTTAGACCGTTCGTTGCTTATGGTTAACTCAGCTGGCGTCCTCCTCCCTCCCCCCTCAAGGTCTACTGAGACTATGTTTGGCTTTTACTATTCAAGGATCTATGTATGCATAGTATAAAGTTGCGTACGTAGCTGTAGGATGGCGTGAGCGTTCATGTTAACAATACAGTCTAGCTTCAGTAAAACAAAACTGTACTATTCCATTAGAATCGGCTGGCGGTCTCCTTCAAATTAGCGTGAAACCAGTTACTTGATCAGTTGTATCACCTCTGAACATTACACTCCAAAACCTTTACTTCGGTTATAAAAAGAAAAACACCTTGTTCCTCACTCTCCTTTTGTGCAATCAACTATTTCCAAGCGTTCTCATCACTTTCGCTCTCAAAAACCTGATGGCTCTTCCTCTTCCTACTTGTGCTCGCATACATTTTTAATTGTAAAAACCTTTTCTTTTCTAAGAGAGGGAAACTACTTGACCTGTAGCAAATCCTAATTTAGTATCTCCTTTGGAGTTTAGCTTTATCGAAGAACTTTCTATAGCGTCTGACCCATTGCTGGTTTTCTTGTTTTTTTTTACGCTCATAGTCTTCTTTTCCTTTCTTTCCATTTGCAGTGGTGCTCTCATCCTGCATTGCTTAAGTAGCGTATAAGGGTCTTAGCGCTCTCAAACAGACAAATTTGTGATTATTAATTTTTTTTTAAGCCTGCAGAGCTGAAGCAAAACCAGAACAATCACTTCAAGAATCATCGCTAGGTCGAGGAGAAGAGCTACGTTTGCTGACCTTTGGGATTGACGAAGGCGGGGAAACTTATGCAAAACGTTTTCCAGCTCTTCAGTCGTGGCGGTGGAGCCGAAGGCTACCCCACTGACGAGATGAGGAGAGCTGCGAAAGTCAAGACACCGACAGGCGATCAGAAGCTGGATGTCTTTGGCGTTCGCAATGCTTCGGTCCTAATCAATGCAGTCTGCCACGGCAATACCTCGCGTGTAAAGGAGATATTGGACGAAGGGGCCAATATTCAATTACGTGATGATTACGGAAAGACCCTACTCATGCTTGCGTGTGAGGGTAGCCATGAGCCCCTTGCGAGATGCTTGCTCGGAAGGCGTGCGGTTGTTAACTCGCGTGATGATTGTGGACAAACTCCGTTGATGATTGCAGCGAGGAGAGGGGACACGAATATTGCAAGCCTTTTGATAGAGTCCGACGCTAAGGTCAATCTGAGAGATAACGAGAACGAAACAGCATTGATGAAAGCCTCTGAGATGGGTCATGAGGAGTTGGTACAGCTCCTCCTTAAACGAGGCGCACACGTCAACATAAAGGACGAGAAGGGCAAGACTGCACTGATGTTGGCGTCGTCTGAAGGTCATTCCAAGACCGTGAGCATTCTTCTTTTCAGAGGAAAGGCTGCAATTGATGTGCAGGACTGCAGGGGTTGGAGTGCTCTGACTTTTGCTACAAAAGGTAATCATGTCGATGTTGTTCAGCAACTGCTTGACGGGGGCGCTGACGTTGACCTGACAGACGTGGACCAAAACACTGCCCTTTTGCACGCATCCATGCTTGATCACCGCGATCTTGTCAAGACCTTCCACCAGAAAAGGGCAAACATCAACCATCAAAATAAAGATGGTCAGTGTGCCCTTCTTCTAGCGTCATCTCACGGCTCACTTAGAAGCACGGAGTACTTACTCGAAGCCAACGCGACTACGGACTTGCGTGATGTAAAGGGAGAGACAGCCCTGATGAAAGCGACTGATGAGAACCACGCGGATATCGTTGAGACCCTCCTCGATCATGGAGTTGATGTTGACTTACAAAACAAGAAAGGTCAAACTGCCCTTATCTTGGCATCCTTGAAATCGCACACGGACATTGTAAGGATTCTTTGTGAGAACGGAGCAGGCATTGATGTGAAAGATTACGAAGGTTCAACCGCTCTGATGCATGCTGTGGGCAACCGACACGCGACCGTCGTGTTTGATTTGTTACAGAATGGGGCCCAAGTTGACCTGCAGGACAACAATAAGTGGACTGCTCTCATGCAAGGAGTTAAAAAGGGGTATTCTGAAATCACAGAGGATCTCTTGAAGTTCAAAGCGAAACCTGATTTGGAAGGCAAAGAAGGAGAAACTGCATTAAACCTTGCCGCTTTCTACAACAACCTTTCTGGGCTAAAGCTCTTACTTTTGAATAATGCCCAGATTAATTTTCAGAACAGGAAGGGCTCCACTGCATTAATGGCAGCGACCATGGAAGGAAATGATGAGGTTGTGGCATGCTTGCTCGAAAACAATGCCCGAGTAGACCTCAAGGATCAGGAGGGCCATACTGCTCTCGATCTTGCTTGCAATGGAAGGAAGGTTGAAATCGCAAAGATGATTTTTTCCAAGGTTAATCATTCCTTTACAGGTGAGGAAGGAACACTTTTGATGAAAGCGTCGTTCCATGGGGATGCGAACATGGTTAAACTGCTCCTTGAGTATGACGGTCAGGACATTAATGCACAAGATAAAAGAGGAGCCTCTGCGCTTATGTATGCGTGTCATCAAGCACATGTCTCAGTGGTGGAGACGTTGTTGAAGTCTGGTGCTAATCCTGATCTGCAGAATTACCGTGGAAGAACTGCGCTCATGATGACATGTCGAAGAGAACATTCAAAGATTGAAGAAATCGTAGGTCTCCTCGTCAAGTACAAGGCGAATATCGAAGTGCAAGAGTCTAACGAGGGTCTTACAGCGTTTCTAATGACCGCCCAAGAGGGCCACCCTTGTCCTGAGGAAATGGCATCGATTATTCTCAACAATGGTGGAGATCCCTGTGCTGTAGATCGTCATGGACGAGACTTTAAGAGTTTCGTCAGGGTGCTAAAGGACAAAGAGTTGCGCGGAAAACTTCTTCAGCTGTACAAAAAGTTCAAGAAGCATCGTCAGCAAGCCACTGGTCCTGCCGCAGTGAAGCAGGAGTCCACCAAACGAGAACGTCAGGAACAGGCTTCATCTGTGCCTTCGATTGGCAAGGAGTCCGGAATGGAGGGAGATACTTTACCCAAACGACTCCGCCGCTAGCTCTTCCTGAAGTCTCATGTTGACGATGATTGGGAACCCGGGAAGAAGTTACGTTCTTTGGTCTAAACCCAGTTTGTGCATAGATTTGGTTCAAGTTGCCCTACCTAAGGAGTAAATTACACAGCAGCATTTAAAGGAATTAAATAAAATTAAAAGGTATCCAAAATTCATTCAGATTCTTGAATGAAAAGGCAAATCCCTTGCTAGTCGTACAGAATATTGTTTTTGTTCTAAGAACCAGGAGATTAGTTGTATGCGTGAGGTTGCAAAGTGAAGGAATCGCTCAGAATGTTCCCGTCTTTGTTTATTTTGGCCTGTGAGGATGTGGCATCATCGTGCATAGTTTTGAAAATCTCGTCTCATAACTAGTAAGACTTCGAACCCCCTCCCAAAAAACCAAACGAAAACGAAAAGAGAAAAGTGCGAGTAAGAGTAAGAGTTAGTAAAGCCTGACTGCGTGCCAGATGTCAGTAAGGTCAGGATCATTGATGAAGTGAAGATATTGTCTAGATTAGCTACCGAGATGTGTTGTAAATGTATTGAACGTAGAGTCGTTCCTGACGTTTTAGGAGTAGTAGAGATAAGCAAGGTGACAAGCATTGTCATTTAGTTGACCCAGCTGATGATATTCTTGACAAGTGAAGCCAGACTAATGAGCGTGATTGCAACAGCTAGCACAACGGCCGTGATTTTCTCGCACTTGTACATGCCTTCTGGGGCGGCACGGTAAAGAAACATGGCAGGAAGAACAAAGCAGATAATCGGGTTCGAAGTAGATCCAAGAACACTGAAGACCATACTAATATCCTTGATCATGATGGCCGGGATGAGCGCGGCAACAATCATGCCAATTGAAATTCCAACATGCCAGTGCAGAGGGGCAGTCTTAGGATCGACCTCATCGTCGCCAATGAGGGTGAAAAAGTTACCACGGAAGGCGTGAACAAAGAGGGGAATTGCAAGAATGACAGAGAGTGACATACCGACAGCACCAATGAGAGCGGACTCATTTTTGTGAAAATCGTTGGACAAAAAGTTGCCTTCACTGTCCTCGAGCTGGGTTTTGAAGGTGAGGTATGCGAAGGAACCAATGACAGAGTAGAGAACAAATGCAAGGCCGAGTGCACGGCTGACAACCTTGGTCATTCTCTTTCGGGTGGGTTTGTTGAGCTCGAGAAAGATAGGAAGCACGTTCGGGTGGCAAGTGTATGAGTAGACAACGATCGGGAGGGTGATAAGCATGCGATCCACAGTGAATTCAGCAAGGATGATGGGGTCCGACTTGACAGGCTTCTCCCAGAAGCACTCAACAACCTGCTCGCCGCCATCGTACAAGGGAGACTCGACAACGGCATGTTGTGCGCAGAACTCAAAGTAGGTTACCATGACCACTACCGCAAGGTAGCATGAGCATGTGACACCAATGAGCGAAGAGTAACGTAACGCGCCCATGGTCCGCAACAGGCAGAGTGGCATGACAATAAGGATCGTTGTAACCAACATGACAGTCTGCTGTTGCAAGATCTTGCTTTCAAAATCATCAAAGATAGTCTGCAGAGTCCGGGACACCATACTTCCAGAGGCCACAATGTAGCTGATGGAAGTACCGTACAAGTTCAAGATAAGCATGATCTGTGCGAAGAGGCTTAAGCGTGGTCCATAGAGAGTTTCCGCGATGGTTTTGTACGACTTGCGGCCAGTAAGTTCTGAGGAAATAACGAGAATCTTGAGCGAGAAGAACGCCATGAAAGCTCCACCCATAAATAGAGCAAGGCCAAGAAGGAGTCCACTCTGCTCAATGGCGTATGGCACAGAGAGGGTGCCTGCTCCGCATACGGCGACGACGAGAGTGAACACGGATCCCTTAATGGAACCGGCCTTGAAGCGCTTCTTGAAGAAGAGAATTGGGGATCTCGAGAAAGGCGTCGCGGTGACATCGCCGTCATAGTCATCGCTAGAGTCCTCTTCATCGTCACCGATGTCGCCACGAGCTCTCTCCTGGTCCCTGCGCTGCTGCTGCAGTTGCTGCTCACGGAGTTGGTGATAATCAAAGTCATGCCCGTTCACCACGAGGCCCTGCCGCAGGGAATCATCGCCGCCGCCACCACTGCCGCCGATCTCCTCGGCGCTGCCGCTGCGACCACGGTTGGCCATTTTCTGCCTCCAGACCAAGCTTAACCTAAACCCAAAGTCCAAGTATAAGGCCAAGTCCAAGCCAAGGCGAACGCAAACGCGAATTGCAACCGGTTGTCCAATTGTTGACGAGGATATATTATACTATACATACATATACATATATATATATAGATACGCATCATGTATCACTCCTTCAACTAACCACATTAATATTCTAATCATTTTTTTAATTTAAAAAAGTTTAATGCTTTTTTTCTTTCTCTAAGCACTCCTCTATAGAACATTAAATTAAACAAGAGTAGTTTTTTTTTTTTTTTTTTTTAAGTTTTTCCTTCCCTAAATTAATGAATTATTTTATTTTAAAAGTACTTGGGTATGCAATAGGTAATAGCTATCGTGATGCTCAGAAGACTATTTGTGCTTGGTTGTGGAAAAGGGTGGTTGGTTTCTTCTTCCAGCGACAAACGATGGTAAGAAGAAGGACACCTTCATATTCCTCAGTGAAAGCCGCAGCGGCAGACGAAGGATTTCAGGTTCAACTTGAGACGGTGACTTCGAGCTTCATTTCTGTATAGCAGCAGGGCCAACCTCGTCTTTATTTATTATATCTAGAAGCAAAGGTAGGTTCTGTTTTAAAAAAATGAACGAAAAGAAAGAAAAGAAAGAAAGAAAGAAAGTCTTGAACAGCGATTGAAAATAGCGATTCGTTGTGTTGATGGCTGTGCATAATAGAAGTGAGGCTGTCGCTGTCTTCTGCGTCTTTCGAGAGATCGTCATCGGAAGAGATAGAGACCGCACTTCCGCTCTGCCTGAGCCACGTTGGAAGAACGGTAGAATATCCTCTCCATCATGAATCTTGAACTTGTTAAATCTTGGATGCCGCTTTCCCTTCTTCCTTTTTCTATGGTATCATCATTCCTGAAATTAAAACAAACTGGCACCTGGCCTGGAAAAACGTTTTCTATAAAAACATTTTCAAATTAAATTATAATTATGAGAATTTTTAATCTGTGATTTATGATCTATGATTTACGATCTATAGCTTATGAGCTCGCTTTGAGATCCACAAAGATCTGCACCAGAATACATGAACGAAAAGGCATCAAAACCAACAAACGACACGCTTCTCGACACCAAAGCACTTTCAGTCAAGATCCCCAGGCAGGCCGTCTACGTTTCCCCTGGCTCTTTGCTTTTCGCAGAAACAAACGCAGGAATCAATAATGTTTTCTATCTTTTAATAGTTTGTTTTTTTGTCTTCAGTTGAAAAAGGCCTTCTCCAGCGAAAGAAGAAAGAAAGGAAACAAAACTGAGCAAGAAAAACAGAGCAGAAAGCCTCAGCCTCGCGACTGGCTGTCAGAAGACCCACAAATATGCGTGAGTAAGCTGCCAACTCAGAGGAAACTAGCTCAGTTACCGCCGCCAGGACTGGCTTCGTTCAAGGGGAGCGGCTGTGTGCACCATGTTTTGGCAGCAATACAAGGAGTTCCTCGCCTCTTGCTCCAAGCTGCCGAGCGGATTCCCTTCTGTGGACCCGCATTCTCTTCTGTACGCTCTTATTCTCTACTGTGAGGACCAGAATAACCTACTTGCAGTGGCAAAATGCTCTACTGTACAGGCCGCCGCAAGTCGGGAATCCGCTTGAGCCACATCGTTGTTCATTTCCTATCACTCAATCAATCTGATCGATCGTTCATCCGCTCTTTTCTTTTCTTTTCTTTTCCTTTTTCTTTTTTGCTGATTTTTCTTTTTCTTTTTCTTTTCAAGAACTAAACTAAACTTTTCATTGAAAAAAATAAAATAAAAAGTAGAAAATAACTTTTACTTTCTTTTCACAAAAAGAAGGAGAAGAAGAAGAAGTTCACGAACCTTCGAAACCATAAAAGAAGTTACGATTTGTATTACCGATGTGGGAATCGTTCGCAATGATTCCTAATTCCATGTATGTCCTTTCCATGTGCTGGTGGTTTCAAGTTGACTGCTCGAGCCACCAATCGTCCGTCCAGAGCGAGAACCCGAGTTCCCGCTGCGTCCGCGAAGACCTCTCTTCTTCCTTACCTACATTCGGCCCTCTGCTCCAGGTTCTTTGAGAATCAGTGAATAAATGAACAAATGAATTGCATGCATGAATGAATAAATGAATGGATGAGTGAGTCAGTCAAAGAATTGCATGAATTGCATGAATTGCATGAATGAGCTTGCTGGAAGCGGCTCTGAGAAAACGAAGAGATCGACCGATTCATCGTCAACTTTCATCTCCATTTCCTGCCGAGCCGCTTCGACCAAGCATCAGTACCTAGCTGGGCACCTACCTATGTATGTATGTATCTCATTCGCTGGCCGCCCTCCATTCGGCTCCACCATTGCATTACATTCACTCTTCGAGTTCACGTCATTTGCAGCGACCACAAACTGCTTCTCAAAGACAGCTCAAGGCATCATCCAACAGAAGGGGTGAGTTAGTTACTTCTCCTCGAACTCGAACGAGAAGAGAAGAAAGCCCTGCCTCCAAGTCCAACTCAGCTTAACGCTCGAGGCGCCAGGAATCAGGGGCCCTGAGGACATTCTCCATTTCATGCATGCAGTCATTGATTGATTGATTGCACTGCCGCGGCGTAACATTCATTCCATCATCGCTCAGGAATGCACGTACGTACGTACATACGCACCTATGGCTTTCCAAGGCAAGCTCGCTGGCTCAGGAGTGCGTCAATGCCATGAAACGCCATGGAGTGCCGTGGAGTGCCGTGGAATGCCATGGAGGAATGGATGTCAGCGTTAATGGAGCAAGAGTTGAGATTCCTGGCAGCGCTGTGCTGGTCAGCCTCGCAGATGAGCTGTGGCGCATGCTCGGAAACAACCCCAGCCTCAGAAACCCTCCTCCAACGGCAGCGAAGGCGGCACCCCGTACGAGTGTGCGGCCCTTACGAGCTGTCGTGGAGCGGGCTGAAGAAGGGCCATCGATGATGCACGAATGAGGCATCGCCATCAAACAGACCATCATCATCTATTGAATGATGGCCTCCCTCCACCTCGCTTTTGGTCGCGTTGGTATGTATTACATTTACTAAAGCCTGAGGTGCCGACCCTGTGCCACTGCAGTTCCGCCAGCACTGTCTCGACGAGCTAGCGAGCTAGCTTATTGCAAGGTGACCTGGCACCCAGCGTGACGGTGCTCATGGAGCGCGGTTGTCACGATTCCTTGCAATGGATGGCGGCAATCATGATAGCTGAGCCCAAGCAAAGCTATTATCAAACCAAACCAAACCAAACCAAACCAAACCAAACCAAACAATACCAAACCAAACCAAACAAAACAGAACTAAAACAATTATTTAAAAAAACTAAACTTTAAAATAAAATAAATAAATAAATAAATAAATAAAGAAGCAAAAGAAAAGGAAAGAAGAGAAAAGAAAACTTGAACGAAACAGGTCATCAAAATAAAATGATAGCCTGTGCTACTAATTATAGCTATGGTCCGTACCTACAATAGACCCTCGAATAACAAAATGGATGAATTACATTCACTGACCCAAACAGAAGCAAAGAAACGACCGAATGCGATGTGAAGCAATGATGGAGGGCCCAAAGACCGTTGACGACCGGTGCGTGAGAAGCGTGTGGCTCTCAGCAGCAGTAGCTGGCAGAGACCCGACTGTCTGGCTATGGGACTCAATCGCTGCGCCACAAAGTCCTCCATCGAAACGCAAGGCTCTAGGCACCACATTGCATTGCATTGCATTGCATTGCATTGCATTGCATTGCATTGCATTGCATTGCATTGCATTGCATGGCTCTACTTCACTTTATATTATACGAGGTGTCAGATGTCCGTCCTGCTACGAGGGAGACGAAGAGCCTGAGTTCATGATGATGCGATGCTGTCAACAGAAGGACAAACGAAAGCGCAAGCCAGTACTGCAGGTACCTCGCTAGCTACAGCTAGGCAGGTGCTTGATTGGGGGTAATGGAGTGATAATTCTAAAACCCCAGTGGAACCTGGACCACCCATCGTGGACGAGGGTTTCGAAGCTGTTCGAGTTCTGTCTGACTCCAGCGAAAGCTCCGCCTCTAGCTAGAGACACTTGAGCCTCGTTGCGGAGGCTTGCTGGACACCCGAATCATAGATGCCTAGCTAGCAAGCAAGCAAGCAAGCAAGCAAGCAAGCAAGCAAGCAAGCAAGCAAGCAAGCAAGCAAGCAAGCAAGCTGGCAAGCTGGCAAGCTGGCAAGCTGTACCTGGGTTACCTCATCGACCCACGGCCGGCGTGACGACGTACACAGGCACAGGAGTCGCTTTCTGCCATGCACAGCGCTCCTAGGTCGAGGCTTTCTTACTTGACAGTCAGTACCTGGGCATCTGTCTAGCTAGGTAGCACGTGGGTACGTACGAACGTATGGATGAATATATGTATCTGCACGGCATCCTTGCGTTCTGTGAGCCTCGACGGCTTTTGTGTTGGGTGCTTTCTTGGTACTCACTCTTGGCTGGTTTCTGGCTGGTCCTTGGTTCGTTGATTGATTGACTAACCTTTTGGTATACCTTGGCGGTGCCGGTACTTTGCTAGCCTTGATTCGCTCACTCACTCACTCGCCACCGCGACGGCACTCAGGAACAGACCCGCTCAAGATGCTGCTGCCGCTGAGGAGCTCCAACTCCTCGTCGTCGCTGCTGCTCTCGAGGCCGGCCTCGTCCACGTTAGCCCTGGCCTCTTCGAACCACAGGCAACTCAAGAACCCGCCCGATCTTGCGCCGAGATGAGCATGAGCTGTGGCTGGCCACCGTCTGCTTGGCGGCCTCGAGTGCCGCGTCCGGTGGCGCCTAGCACGGAGCTGAGGTCCATGGTCGGCAGTGCTCAGGAGTCTGTCTGTCTGGAGCGGTTCTTGAGAGATAAATAGATAGATGGATAGATGGGTGGTCTTCTCAGCTCATCGCCACGGCAAGGAAAGCGATCGCTGGGTTGCAGCGCAAACTCTGAGCGAACCTTGACATGGACGGGCGCCCGAGATCCTCGAGGCACGTTGTTGCGCGGCGACAAAGCCACCGTGGTGCACTGCCGGCTCGTATCGTGGCTCTCGTTTCCGAACCACCTCAGAGCGGCTTGGAACTTCTGAAGGCGCCGCGAAAGACAGATTGAACGAAAGAAAATGAATGAATGAGTGAACGAATGAGCGGAAAGCCAGAGGCTGCTGCTGCTATCGACGGCGTATTTCTTCACGGGCCGCAGAGCCGATATGGTGCAGGGCCTGATATGAGCGTGGGGTCGCGAGAGAGGGATGGGTACCAGCGGCGGGCCTGGCGAGATCGCGAGCCATCACGATGGAGGCGGCAATCTTGAACTTGATTCATGAAAAGGGAAAGAATGGCGAATGAAAAAACAAACGTTTTTTTTTTTTTTTTTTTTTTTTTTTTTGGTTAAAATAATTTTAAAGTTTTTATGTTTATCAATCTAATTTGTTTTTGGAATCATCAAAAATACTGAAGGAGAGAGAGAATGAATTCTTTGAATGCAGCGAAATTAATGGGCCAAAGCCGTGGTTTCCTGCAGTGCAGGTGCCTACTGCTTGCTTGCTTGCTTGCTTGTTTGCTTGCTTGCTTGCTTGTTTGCTTTCTTTATCTCTTGAGGTAGAACGATATCTTCACCAGTTCTGGTACCTCAGAGGAAGCATAGCAGCTTACCAAAGCTCGCACTGGCTGTCCACAAGCCACCCATTCGATCGCTTATTTTGATGCACCTGATTGACCACGTTTAAACGATATTGCCTTTTGTAATGAATGGTATATCACCATTTACTTGTTCAATTTTATTTGTTTTAATTTTTATTTTATTAAAAATTTTATTTTTAAATGTTTCTTACTTTATGATTATTGTTTATTCCTCAAGTTTTTTTGTTTTGCTTTGTTTGTTATATTAGTTTCACGTTAGAAGAAACAAATAAATGAAAATTGCCTCCACGTCGTTAATTTGGTTTTAGGCTCCCCCCTTCCATACTCGCATATTGTTGGTATTTCTCTCGCACGTCAAACAAAATTACTGACGCCAAGCTCCGGGAACAGCTTTAGTTCCTGTCAAGAATTGCAGCGGCCTGAGTTGCGTGTCTCCAACTTTCGCTCCTCCTTTCTTTGCTTTAAAAAGGAAAGATAAATTAAAGTTAGAAAGGAAGAAAGTACAACACGTGCAGAATTCTTTAATTGAAAAAAAAAAAAACAAAAAAAAAACAAGAATGCTTAAAGACATATACCATCATCAAATCGATTGCCTTGACTTGAATTGATTGACTTGAATTGAATTGAATTGAATGGAATTGCATAGCGAACCTTGCATGCACGCCTCATCGCGCCTGCCATGATGCAGGATTTTATTGCCTTTGAAGGCCTATGCTCTCTCCATGAGGAAGAGGAATATTGGCAACAAATAAATTACTGGGTACAACAGATGTTTGTTTAACTTAAAAAACTATTCTAAAGCAGGTTCATAAGTTTAGACGGATGGTATTAAGATTATTGCATCGATGGAGGCGTTCGTGAAGCCCATCCGCAGAAGTGCTCCGGGGCGGAGGATGCCCAGTCACGCGAGGACGCTCATATAGCTTGCCTTAAAGAAGAACTCTCTGAGTCCAAGATGGTGCACTTCAACGGAGTCAGCGATTTATCAAAGTCTGGATCTCGCTTGCAGTTTGTTTGCATCTTGACGTTTTGTTTTCTTGAAAACACGTGAGATATCTACTACGGTTCGCATTCCACTCCATTACATCTTCAATGCCTAGTCCTGTGCGATCTGCTTCTGAGAGTCATCACGGCATGCTCGGGCGTGACGATTGAAGCTGCACCAGTGCGTTCCCTCGCCGCCTTTGGCTCTCGCTGCATCCTACTTAGAGCATTCATTCAACGCGAAGTTCTATATCGAGCGGTGGAAATCGTGATTCACAAGCCCACAAAGACGCAACTGCCAGCTGTGTTTTGCGGACCCATTTTCGACGCCGCGGTTCTCGATTTGATAGACATTTGGTTAGCAGTACCTACCTCCTACCGGCCTTCTCTTGAGGTGGGGTGATAATGTAATGCAAAACACAGTCGCATGTGTACTACCAGGTACCTAGTTCCGTTGCAGTCTCACGTAGTGCTGCTTTCGCGCTTGAGAGCTGAGAGACACATGTGGGCACTTGCAGACGTGTATATGGCCAAGAAGATGGGCGAGAGACAGAAATGGAGAAAGACACTGATCATGAAAGCATGGAATCTTGGAAAGGAAACAAGTCCCCCCTCAAAATGTCCTGGTGGGCAAAGGCTTACAATCGCACAAGGTTGCTAAGCAGTATGTCTTCCTTTAAATCTAAATTCAGTATAGCAATCGCAGTGGAGAGAATACGAAACAAGTCTAAACGGTGGCTGTGTTTCTCACAGTCAACGTAGCAACCATACTAAGGATTATGTAACCTTGCAAATATTGCAACTTTTAGATTCTAGGGGTTTTCTATTTCAGCATCATCATGAGTGTGCTTGGCGATGACCTAGCCCGCTTCACATTTATGCAGTGAACACTATTGCCAACAACAACAACAAAAAAATAGTCGCATGGCTCACCATAACAGCTCTATGCGGGGACAAGGAATCGCCAAACTAGGGACATGTAGCAATTGCGAAAATGATCCTGCAGGGAGTCTAAAACAGGATAAAGAAAGCAGTTGCATTTCTTTCCTTTTTTTTTTTTAAGTCTCACTTACAAGTTGAAGGTGGTTCGTAACACCCAAGGGGTAC
Organism: Schizochytrium sp. TIO01; assembly: GCA_004764695.1. Classification (NCBI taxonomy): domain Eukaryota; class Bigyra; order Thraustochytrida; family Thraustochytriidae; genus Schizochytrium; species Schizochytrium sp. TIO01. The sequence continues at coordinate 168,308 of SMSO01000034.1, read as the reverse complement.
TATGGGTTGTAAGCGTCAAAGTAGTGCAAATGCGCTTGGTCTTGCCCCCACTCGTTTGGGGGCTAGTTTGAACGTAAACAACGTCAACACTAATATTGATAGCCATATTGGCATCCCCTTGCTTGCTAAACTCAATCATAAACGAGTGAGTATCGTTGCGCTTGTCCTCCGAGCGCTCGGCGACACGCTGAGCGTACACAAAGTTCACACTACCATCAAATGAGTCACGGTTACTTAGACTCTTGATCTTCTTGGGACCTAGCCCATGGTGGTAGTCATTCCACTCGTCCTTGTCCATTGACGTGTGGTCATTCGTATCAGCACACCGTCCCACATTCATGTAAACCTTCTCCTTCGTCTTGTCACTCAAAGTCTTGTGAGTCTTGATCCAAATGGCAAAAGGCATGCCAAACCTCAGCGTTAGTAATGGTCTTACGCTTGCGGCCCCGGGCCTTCGCCAGGCCGTGGCCCAGAGAATGCACAACATTGCCAGCACCATCCAGGACCTCAACCGTCTCCCCACGAAGCATGATATCTATCGCACTCGACGCTCAGAATATCTCAAGCATGCACCCTTCCAGTCAACGGGTGAACAGCCAAAAAAAAAAAAAATCCCATTTTACGAGCTAGCTAAACATCACTTATGATGCCAACTTTTGGAGCTGGAGCTGACTTCTTGTGTACGCCCTGAAAGTAGTTGCTTACTTTTGCGCTGCATTTATGGTCTTAGTCCCATCTCTACATCTTGGTCGTGTTGCATAGGCCTCTTTAAAACAAACCACCTTTCAAACAACTCTCCCACACTCGTTCTAGCAGCATGAGGCCCTCAAGCCATTGGAGACTAAACGCAAGACATAAATTCCATATTAAGCCCAACCAGGATCCAGATAATTAAACTCCAAGTGCCCCAAATGTTCAGAAACACCAATTCCAATTCTAATTCCAAGTTTCATGTACTCTAGCTAGAGAACTACTCGAATAGACTTACTTACATGGTAGGTACTACTACTTAGTAGTTACGCTATAGTGTTTCGTACCTTGTTCTTCATAGGTGATAGTAGGTATAAGTGATAATCAAATGACGGAATTCCGGAAGAAAGAACCGGAACATCTAGGAATTCCGAGAATACTACTCGGGTGGCTGGTTGGTGCCGGAGCTCTTCGATTCGAAGTAATCGCCAGAACCGCCAAAGCGGAGTCGGTTTCCGATCTCTTTGCGGGCTTCGCGGCGCGCGAGGTCGTTGCAAAGAAGTTTTCACGGGTCCTAAGATCGATTCGAACTTGGGTCCGTCAAGAGTCTCGAGTTTCGTGGTAAACTCGGCCTGGAATCAAGGTTCTTGCTTGCCAATCTTCACTCAGCAAGGAAGTCAATAAAATGGCGAGTGTCGCTGCGCCCACCATGGGCGTGTGCTGCATGTGTGGAGTCACCATGCAGGCAAATCGCATAAACACTTGCGCTCAGTGCCTGCAAACTAAGCACGATGTGACTGCAGAGCTAGCGAAAAACGGAGTGCTCATGCGGTGTAAAGGCTGTGAGCGATACCAGAAACCTCAGGCAGGATGGATTTACTGCGAGCCTGAGAGTAAAGGTCTCCTGGCGCTGTGTTTGAAAAAGATTAAGGGCCTCACGAAAGTTCATTTAGTAGACGCTTCGTTTGTGTGGACTGAGGAACACTCTAAGCGTATTAAAGTAAAGCTCGTGGTTCAGGACGAGGTCGCTCCGCAGGTAAAGCTTCAACAGGCATGCGTAGTGGAGTTTGTGGTTCAGAATAAAATGTGCGAGGACTGTCACATGCAGGAGGCAAGTTTTACTTGGAACTCCGTTGTGCAGCTGCGTCAGAAGGTGGAGCACAAGCGTACATTCCTGTACTTGGAGCAGCTTATTCTTAAGCACCAGCAGGACTCACGAACTGTGCGAGTAGAGCCCATGCCAGATGGTGTGGACTTTTTCTTCTCAGCTCGAAATGATGCTGTGCGATTCCTTGATTTTCTGGAAACTGTGGTCCCGCTTCGCTACAAGACATCCAAGAAGATCATTTCTCAGGATCTCAAGAGCAACACCTCTATCCACAATTTCACATACTCCACCGAGATCGTGCCCATTTGTCGCGATGACGCCATTTGTCTGCCCAAGGCTGTGGCCCAAAAAATTGGGTCTATCTCTCAGTTCGTATTGTGCCAGTCTGTGACCAATGTCATGCGCTTCATCGATCCCAAAACATGCCAGGTTGCTGAGCTCACCGGAGAACGCTACTTCGCAGAGCCCTTTCGCGCAGTGCTCTCCTCGTTGCGCCTCGTGCCTTTCATTGTGCTCGATGTTCAGCTCCAAGAAATGCCAGAGCTTGTGCAGAACCAACCTGATGATGAGGAGGACGAAGCCGAAGAAGTCCCCCAAGTCAAGATCGGCAGCAAACGCAGGCGACAGAAGGGTCGTGGCAAGACTCGTGCCCGTGGTGCAGGTCGCCTTCCTAACTCGGTTCTGACTGTAAAGGGCGACAACTTGAGCTCCTCGCACCGTATGGCCATCGTTGAAATTGCTCGCGAGGATGACTTTGGCGTCAATGACAATCGCTTCTTCGTGCAAACTCACTTGGGCTACGTTCTCAAACCAGGTGACATGGCTCTCGGCTACGATATGCGCTCTGTCAACCTCAACGACGAAACCACAGATAAGCTTGCAGACAAGGACCTCATCCCCGACGTTGTGCTCGTTCGCAAACACTACCCGAAGTACCGCAAGTCAGCTGCCAAGCACCGGAACTGGAAGCTCAAGTCCATGGTGGTGAACGCCGAGGGCGTCGATGCTGGCTTTGGCATGATTTCCACTGACGAGAAGGACGCTAACCTCGAGCGTGACCGTGAGATGTTCATGCGTGATATCGAGGAAGATGCTGAGTTCCGCTCCAAGATGAACCTTTACAAACACACTCCCAAACGCACGACCAACCAGGCCGCTACCGGCGATGATGACGACGAGGAGGATGGCATTGAGGAGGATGCCCCGCTTATCGGTGTGGAGCATCTTCTTGATGAGATGAGTCTCGCCCGCGAGAACAAAAACTCAACTGATGCCCTTGAAGACGATGATGATAATGAGTCCCTTTAAACTTGGTCTGTTATGACCTCACGTTTCTTTTTCTTAACGTGGGTACCCAAACGTATACAATGAAGCTAGTTCCTCTGTTCTTCTGTGTAACAGTCTCCCTTTCCTTTCTTTGCTTTGCTTTCCTTGGCCCTTCCATTCCAACATATTAAAACTTGTCTTGACTTTTTCTCTCTCCTTCTTTACCTTCGCCTCGTTCATACTTTGATCATACATAACCCTCACCGACCAATCCTCAAACACCTTTTCTATGCCTTAATTTTAACCTAATGTCACCTTGAAACAAGTCGTGCAGAGTTCAATAGCGTGTACCTTCATCTTTAAATTCCTCTTGGTCTCTGTTTTGGGGCAGAGGAGAAACTCGCTCCAGAGTCTTTCTTTGTGAATGACGAATGAGCAAATGCTAACAAAACAAGAGATGCTCTCAGATAAGGAAAGTGGTCTAAAATTATTTGAGTCACTTTCATTCTTTTTGGCGAATGATTGATCGATGATTAAAATTGAACTTCGGTCGTCAATTAAACAACCAGCGAGCGGGCGATCGCGACACCGCAGGATACATTGCAAAGAGCACGGTACTGGAGGGTTGGCATTGACTGTCCTGGACCTATCGTGCAGCCTCGCAACCTGTATTAAACTTAACAGACGGACAAACACACAATCAAATAACCAAGGTCAACTAAGATGGTACGTGGCTCACTCGCGAAGCCTCGAGGGCGCCTCGTCTCTCAGCTACGCGATCGCGTAGACTGGTGATGATGAACCTACCTAAACATCTCCAGTGTACAAGCTCAATCTAAGGCTATCGTTTTCTTTCTTGGCGCCGAAATATATGGTGGAAACTATGACTGACAAAAACAAATGGTCTTCGAGACTATCTTCAATGCTGTATGTCTTCTTCTGTTGTTGTTTTTCATGCGAAATAACGTTCACAAAACTGATTCTTGCGGTTTACAGGCAGCAATTCAAAATCCGAAACCTTTTCTCACCGATATGGTGGGCAAAGAGGTCATCGTCAAATTGAAGTGGGGTGTAAGTTTTATCTTTTGCTTTTAAAAAATTGGTGCAACGCGTACAGCTACCATCTCAAAAGTTTTGTAGTGAAAAGCCACCTTTGTTCTCTGAGGAGAAGGACTACAATGGGGAAGAGCGAAAACTAACCATCCCTAATATATGTTTGTTTGTTCGGGTGGACAGCACGAGTACAAAGGCCACCTCGTCAGCTTTGATAGCTACTTCAACTTGCAGCTTAGCGGAACTCAGGAATTTCTGAACGGCCAATTTGAAGGCAGCATCGGTGAAGTGTTGATCCGTACCAATAATGTACTCTACGTTCGCCAAGTTCCTGAAACTGAGGCTAATGCGACTGCAGCATAAATCAGCCTAGGGCTTTTAATAAACCCCAGTCTTTTACACGTGCATTTGGCTTTTCTCTTTTGACCGTAATATGCTAAGCTTTGGCATTATTAGAGGAGAGAATTGAAAGAAGGTCGAGTTGATAAAATGCATTGTCAATATTTTTTCCGTCTCCCAAGCAAGATTATTTCGAGGAAGCAACAGCAACAAACACCTTCGCCGACGGCAAAAGAGAAACACGGAGGGGGGGGGGGAAGGGGGGATGTCTTCAATAGAATCAGAGATTCGACGAAGAATTTAAAAAACTCGAGATTCCTTACGTATTTCGTGTGACAGCCTATCGAAACTCATATCTATTGCAATTTTAAAGAGTTAGATGTTAAGTTCTCTATTTTTTTAACCCAATGATTGTCCAGCACTTACAACTTGGGCTTGTGATAGATTTCCCATCCTTGGAAATACTACTACCTGGTATACAGCAGCAAGCGATTGCCTGAATCTTCTTAACAGTATCTCTTGCACGTAGATTCAGTAAATTAGCTAGAGAAGAGTGAGAAGTTGCGAGAAGTTTGCGTTGCGCTTTTCCGGGGTACTGAAATCAATCACGTTTTGTTTACTCTCTGCCAAGAGACCGGTCCATCTGCTCGAATCTGTCACAGCTGGGTCAATTACAATAGCAATGAGATCCTCTGGCTTGTGGAATTCACGAGCTTGAAGGAACTCGTTCTTACAGACATCATCTATTGTGCGTGCAAGTTTATTCATGTACCGGCGCGTGATGAACAAGAGAATTCTTGTTGAGGCTTGTAAGCCTTCAGTTGCCTCTGCTCCAATATTTCCTTCAAGGAAATCTTCATCTATCCAGACTCGTTTGCCTGCACCTCGAAGCTTTTCGCTTATCTCAAGAACAGTGGCGTGGTCTTGCCCTCGTGCACCCCAGTCGTGAGATAAGAACGCATCATATCTTTGCATTTGCGAAGAAATAGGTTCAGAAAATATTTGACATGAGCCCGGCGCCGTAGCGTAGTGACGGGGCTGCAATTTTTCAGTAACTTCAGTCTTCCTCTCATCGCAATGTGTGGGTACTCCACAAGTTTGATAAGATCCAGATAAACGATGGATTCCTGCTTCCACCCTTGAAGTTGATAATCCAGAGGCCGTGGAAGAAGAGTTCGCAGAAGTCTCATCCCCAGAAGCCTTTGCCGCATCAAACGATGTCCTACTCATCCTATCTGTAGGTGAGGACGGTGATTCTTTTATTGTTGCATCACTTGTGCTTCGTTGACGAACGGACGATAGATGTTCAGAACCGTTGCTCTTACTTTGCAAATTTTGCAAAGGTAAAGTTGATGCCGATCCACTCTGGAGCGATTTGATAAGAGGATAAGCTGTATCTGAAGTAACTACATCTTTATCATGTGGCGATGTGATATTTGCCTGAGGCAGTGCATGCGAAGAGCTTTCATTTGTTTGCTGCAATATAGAATGCGGTGGCGGAGGTGGAACTTCTTCTGCTTCAAAACTTGATAAAAACTGGTGTTCCAGCGAACTGGCGGCACTACGGGGTGAGGGAACTGGAAGCATAGGTATATCATTCGCTGCATTAAAGTATGCAAGTAAAGCATTTCTTTGCTGAAGATTGTCCAACCCCATCTTCACAAGATCTGCATCAACGAGATATTGAGTACAGTCTTTTTTGGTGCGGTATTCTGCATTATAAAATGCCACAATGCATTTGCGATTTAATTGAAGGTCATTCTCAAGAGTTTTAGCCAGTCCATCAGGATCCATGATGAAATTAAAAAAGGACTCTATGTCTCGACGATGAAAACAACTTGCTAAATCAATCGCTCGATGCCTTTCCTTTGTCTGAATGTGTAAGTCTGTGCCCGCAATCCAACAGGTTTGCACACAGTCCATGGACAAGGGATCAACGACGTCTTCGCGCCCCCCTTCATAAGAAGCGATCTCCTTACAGCAAGGATACATAAGAGCAGTAAACCCTTCCGAGTCTTGAAGATTAGGATCAGCTCCAATATTGAGTATTTCTCGCACAACGTCCACCTGGTCTTGTAAGCAAGCATACATTAGAGCAGTTCTACCCTCGATATCTTGTGCATTGAGATCAACCTCAAGTTTTAAAAGTGCTTGTGCAACAAGTCGTTGACGATACTGACAGGCATACATAAGGATAGTCATTCCCATCTTATCTCTAGCGTTGATGTCTGCCCCGCTTTCAATCAAATACAGAGCAATGTCGGGATGACCCCCGCTCTCAGAATGAATTGCCCACATGAGAGGAGTAAGACTCTTTAGGTTGTCCCTTGTATTGAGCAAAGCTAGATCCCTTACGAGAAGGCGCTGAACAGATTCGAAGCTTCCCAGCTTGATGCAGTCAAACAAGCTCAAGTTGTCGTCCAACTGCGGAGAGGTTGGACTACACACTGAACTACGAGATGTAGTTAAGGACTGTTCTAATGGCATGTCAACGTGACACACGCGCGAGCCAGGTAGATCAGGGTTAAGTTGTAGTCCCTCTTCCCCATGTTCAAGAAGAAGAACTGCAGTAGTCGGTGCATTTCTAAGTGCTTTGATAACTTGTCTTAGGGTCATATTTTCAACTCGCTGCCCTTGAACTGCTTTAAGACGGTCGCCATGTTCGATTTTACAAGACCTCTGTGCAGTGCTGTTACAGTCCATATCGTATATAAAAACTGCGTTGAGCTCTGGGTGCCAGTACAAATGTAACCCTAGCCCATAACAGTCTTTGGTTAGCTCAACTGAAAACTCACCGTACTCTGCAATTGATGACGACTTTTTCTTAGCGTCCGACAAGTCCTGTCTCATTCGTGGAAACTTGCGGAAATCAAGGGAACTGCTTACCCTTACAGTATTGAAGAGACTGTGGTTGTAAAAACGAATTCTTACGTCTCCTTCTGTTTCCATTGCGAACTTGATCTCAAGGGGTGCATTTCCCATACGAATTTTCTGTGATTCTGAGAGAACAAGCGTTTTCCCTTGATTGTTGAAAGCCTCAAGTTGCACGTGACACTTTTGAATGCCACTAATGCGACTTCGTGCCTCGCTAATAGACGCCACGAAGGTATAAAGTCCAGGCTTGAGCTTGTCAAGATTATAGTGGCTATCCTTTTTCACACCTTTAAGAACAAGATTATTAGCCCAAATCCGTGTTGCTTGCGCTGGGCGAAGAGATGGCTTTCCATCATGGAGAACCACCTCAAAGCCCTTCTCGATAAGTTGATGATACATTTGTTGTGTTTCCAAGGATGCAAAGTACAGGCCATCCCATGTTGCATACGCCTCAGAAGGCTTCATTGCCCTTTGGTCGAGTGGGTCATACACTACATCCTGATTCATTTTTCTAGGCCAACTATTGCCTTTACAGCGATATACTTTTCGTACCGCGTGAGTAACTGGTTTGCTTGCAGATTCTGTCTTTGTGTTTTACCAAGACTAAGGTTCTTATTAATTAGTTATAATACAATCTTCATGCTTATGATCAAGACTCTTATCTAAAGCAATGAATGCTGCTATTGCTGATGAAAGCCTCGCCCCCCCTAGCAGATTTTAAAAAGAAAAATCTGTGCTGTTTAAGGCTCAGCTATGGCTATCCGAAAAAAGGTCTAGGTAGGTCGTGGAAGATGATACTACGCAGTGTGTACCTCTTAGCCCTTGGATACCAAATACTAGGCGTGTCAATCAGCCATGACCGATAGAGAGGTCGAGATGTTACGAAAGACAATCTGCCAAAATTGATGGACTGGATAGAATGTTTCACACAAGACAGAGCGCGGAGAGAGAGAGAGAGAGAGAGAGAGAGAGAGAGAGGGTCCATTTTCATAGCTCTTAGGACGGAAATTGATTCCCGACGTGGCTTGCTCAAAAAGTATTTATCAAGCAGTGAAAAGATCTCACGTAACATGTAGTGGTAATATGAAGTTCATATCACGACGGTCCAACTAGTGTTAACTTTTCTGATTGGTTAGTAATCGTTCGGGAGACTTAAATTCGCTTGACTACGACAAGGATGAGGTGCTAGAACAATATAGATTTGCGTACCTTATCATTTGCATGACATCAGATGGCTCATCAGTTTCCCTACAATTTTGTTGCGACAATAACTGATGAAAAGCGGGGTTCACAGCAAGATTGCAATTGCAATCATGCCCTCTATTATCCCTCGAGCCTTCTGAGTCAAGTCAACCACACAACGAAAAAAAAAAAGTCTGATTTATCCGATTCGACAGAACTACCTAGCGAATGTGTGATCTTATGAAGCGACATCTTTCAATTTTGTCCTTCTTTACACTTTCGAGAAGGAACTAAAATCATAGGTCCCTTCAATGGTTGCTGTACAGTGCACCTCTTTAAGAAGCCTACTGGCACCTTTTTATTGTATTCAGTGCCAGATCAGAGAATGTAAATCATCCTCCGACGCTTTAGATGTAAAATATGAACTTTTTGTTGTTCTACAGAAACCCTTCAAGTACCGTTAGCCTCATTTTGACTATTTGATCTTACAAAACTTTATTGGCGTAACTCCCAGCTCTTTAGCTGTGATATAAAGCAGTTAAAGCACTTTGCAAAAATATAAAGTATTCTAGCACTAACAATAGTCGGGTATATAATAACTAGAAGTAAAAAAAAGCCATAAGGAATTGACCACAAGGTACACTATGAAAACTTCGCACCCTTTTTCCGATACCCCAATTCAGAGTGAGGTAGATCTACTCTAAAATGTTCGGTAGACTTTACTTTCTTATCAAGTCTTGATGAAACCTACTGTCAGGTTGCTCTCGTCCATCAATTAAATTCTCGGAACCCGGTACTAGCGTACCGTATGTTATCCTGCTTCATTGAGATGAGTCTTGGAAATCTATCAATCAGGGTATATGCTTATATCTATTATATGACTGCTAGGCCTACATACTTCTGCCAGAGACTCTAATCCATGGTAAATCTCCATAGCTATTCGAATAGTAACCTCGGCAAAACTACAAATCATATATTGCTAAAGCTAGTTCATATTCCTAGAAACCAAAGAAATATGCAATCAAGTCGAGAACTCTCTTCTGACGAAAAACCTGCGCTAAGCAAAGACAATCATGTTGATTCATGAGAAAGGGACGCTTCAAGATTGAGTCTTTTGATATTCACCAAAGTACAAAGGTAATGCGTTACGGTATAACAATAAACTTCGCAATCTTTTAAAGAAGGACCCAGTGACATGATTCTCGAAGGTATAAATTGCGAGTCAGTACATACTGATGATCAAACCTTAGAGCCGATGATGAAGCCAATGAGAAAAAAAATGAACGCAGAAAGCCCTCATTTACAATTTGCTTACTGCTTGCTGATTCAATGGCATTGACTTAGAGAGCAAAGATCATTCGTATCGAAACATATTATTTATCTAATAGATGCAGGGCTCCACTAGTTGCAAGACAAGGATGTTGTTGTCTATTAATGTAATACCGAGAGTGGCAGTAAGTCTAGAGACGATCAACAGTTAATGATATAGCGGAAGGGTAAAACAGATCTAAGATCGACATCAAAGAATCTTGAATCGGAGGTAACCAAGGCAATACGCTGTGTTTGCAAGAGCGTATCTAAAGATCTGGAGAAGTGAGAGTCTAAATTTTTATGTTTATAAGTTCTTATGTATGAAAAAAAAGTCGGTGATTCGCGATGATTTATTGTCACGGCTGAAATTCAATTAATATGATTGTGTTGTTGCTTTTCTCTTGTCTCGTCTTGTTTCTTTCTTCTTTTTCTTGAGGAGAGAAGGATAGGATCTTTCTCGCAACGTTATGGAAAGGGGCGAGGAGCTTTACTCGAACAAATTCAGAAAACCAATCTCACATTTCGTGGTACTGGACTATTCTTCACTCTTAAACAAAAAGGTGCGTAGGCATAAGCAGAATCATCGCTGTGAAAGTTTCATGGCGCAAGTAAAAATAGTGAACGCATCAAATTAATATTGAAATTATATAGAATTGGAGACATTGATCTAATACTCATGAGTGCGACCGGGGGATCTATTCCTTCGACGCGGAGGACCACGCCGGTCACTCATGTCATCACGATCACGATATCTGGAAGGAGGTGGACCACGGCCACCCACAGAGCCAAAATCCGAGTTACGGTCAGGGCCAGGACCACCATTAACCCCGCGCCGCCGGTCATCAAAACGGGACGAAGGTGCTGGCGACGGTGTGTTTCCCCTTCGATCATCAAAGTCACGTGGTGGGCCGCGTTCCCTATCGCGGCCTCGTCCCCCCCTTTGCATAGGGGGTCCTCTTCTATCACGGTCATTGCCGCCCATTCCACCACCACGTCCGTTTCCACCACCTCGGAATCCTCGATCATTTCCGCCACGATCGCTACCGGCAACACTAGCGCCATCTCTGTCACGGGGCCCACCACGCCCTGGGCCACGCTCATGATCCTCGAAGCGCTCAATAATTTGTTCGGCCATATCAGTGACAAGACGAATAGCCCTGTCCACATTTTCCATATTGTCAGAGTACACGAGCACTTCAAAGGGACCAACAATGTTACCTTGATTCTGGTTACTTGGTGCTCCAAGAGCTTTAACAATACAACGAACACCACAGTCCTGAATACGTTGAATGTTACTACCACCCTTGCCAATAATACGATGTGCTGCTTTGAAGTGTTGCGGAAAAGGAATATTGACCGCTACGGACTTACCGACTTCATTGTTCCGGGAGGTTGGGAGTTCGTTGATGGTAATTCCAGGAGGATAGCTTGCCGCAACCTCGACATTCTCCGGAGCAGCAGCAGCCGGTGCACCTGCAGCACGGGTAAACAAATTGGCAAGCTGCTGCATCTTTCTCGGCTCAATGGGAACAAATGCTGAAGCCATCCCACCCTCGGTCTTCAAGACCGTGGCAGGAACTTGGCGTACATTGAGCGGAGGGCCATCCATGACACGGCGCATGCGAACTTGTACAGGAAGTGCGGACTCGCTATCATCATCGTGGCTAATAAAAAGAGTGGGTTCGATCATTTCCTCGGCCGGTCCAAGAGCTTCAAAAACACCAATAAGCTTACCAGCCGTGATGTCAAAAAGAACAAGAGGAGTACCAGGCTGGATGACTGCCATATCTGACTTGTGAGCATAGCTTCCAGCCATTACCTTTGAGCGAACCATGTCAGCACAAAATGACTCTCGATCACAGCCAATTACAAAGCCGGGTCGTTTGACGTGAATAGATCCTGGGGCCACAGGAACACCACCTGGGCCCAGAACTTGGGCTTCACCTCCAGCACTGGCTGATGTACCAGGTCCGGTAGATTCTCTTCCGCCACGCTGGGTTGTTGTGTGATGAAAGTTCGGGTTCTCGAGCTCAAATTTGGACCATTGTTCAATGTGCTCGTCAATTGCATCATATAATGATGGATCAGGGCCCTCCATGTGTACGGACAACTTGACATCTCCAAATTGCGAAACATCCACATCAACTCTAGGCTGCCTATACATCATCACTAAAAGAGCATGGCCTTCTTCAACAGGAAGTTCTGTACACTCATATGCCATGGCAACTGGCAGATCTGCCTTCACATCTGGTTCAGGTATACGAAGAAACGCAGTTGCAGTGAACTCAAGAGAGCACATGTAAACCCACTGAACGCTAAACATGAAAGCATGTCCTTCAGCCTCAGGGGGTAAATCCACAAATGGCAAGTCAAGATCCGCCTGCACATGACTAGTCATTATCGCACAACCAGTGAACTGAGAGCAATCATTGGCTGCAAAAATGATGTATACTTCACGTCGAGTATCGTAAAGATGGTTGAGCTTGTTCACAAAGCAAGGGAGCACAGACCAGGCACGGTACTTAAGTGATGCGGCAACATGATCCATTGAAGTGGTGCGCACAATCACATAGGCTGGTTTTCCGCGACTACCGTTTGCCTGAAAGATTTCTCGATCAGGGGTATCGAGGTCATTACCCAAATCATCAAGAGGATGTATCATGGCACCCGAGTGACGAGCTTCAGTTTGGAAATTCTCAATGATATCGTCTAGAAGAGTCTTTGGAGGTGTAGCCTTCTCGTTCGTCTCATTTTCACCTCCACGCTGACGCAACTCTTGTACACCGTGAGCAAAATGGCAACGTTGACCAAATGGACAGTCTCCAGTTTGCTTCCAATGCTTACAAATCGAGACCTTGTAGTTTTCGTTGTGTTGAACAATTGTTTTCTTTTCAATACCATCCTCGGTCGAAGTAATTTCGGTGACAGTCATTTTGTTGTCGCCAATCTCGTCCCATGGCACAACTTCAGGAAGCTCCTCAGGGGCTCTGCGTACATGTCGGAAATGACAAGTTTGACCCTTTCTGCAGAAGCCAATTTTGTAGAAAAGACACTCCACGCGGTCTTCTTCCTTAGTGTGCTTAAAAATGCAATCCGGCACCTGACACTTCTCACCCCAGCGGCACTCAGGCATGCGTGACGGGTTTAACTCGTGTAGGTATTCGCAGTCATCCATTTTCATGCATAGATCTTTCACCCAGTGTCTGCACACAACAGTTTTGTATCTTTGCTCGCGAGATTTCACAACCTGCTCGCTCTTCCCAGCCTTGCTCTGCACGGCTTTTGCTGTATCTAGCTCAAAATCAAAGAGCATACGGTGATCTGCGCCATCGCGCTGAAAATCCGGTTTGAGCACCACCATTCTGCAAAAAATTGAAGTAACGAAGTGCTCAAGTCTGTACTGATCACAAGCTTATCGCACAAGAAGGAAAGGCCCGAGGTTTTGGTGTGAAGGTTTCTTTCCAAAATGATTCTGGAGTTGTCTTCTTTTTTAAAACAAAATAAAAGCAGCCAAATAATATATACAAGATGATGCAGTTAAAATCTCAGTGGAGAAGTCGCGAAACCTCTCTCGTCAATATCAGATCGCCCACGGTCCAAGGTCAATGCGTACAGACGAGGTATATAACACCTTATCTGCTAAGCCGATAAACGATTCTCGTCAAGTCAGAGTGTTTTGGCGAGTATTTGATACAGGGAGGAGAAAGTAGAGCGAAAAGCTACAGAGGCCCTCGATGCCACACCGATGCAATAGTAAATTTTCACGCCAAGGCTGGAGCAGGCGGTGCCGCAACGAGTCAGATGCGGATTAATAGGCCGCGGAAGCAGCAATGACAATACTATAGTGTGATCACAACCGCGCCCGCGCCGTGCCGCGCAGTGTCGAACGGTTTTTAGCGGATACAAGTCTGTGCGACTGGCGACTCGAAAACACTGACATGGAACTTTGAGAACTTCGAGAACTTCGGGAATATTCTTATTTTGCCCTCCGATAGCTCCGAAGCGATGAAGCCTATGTACTAATGTTTTTGGTATAAAGACTTTTTCAGAGTTTCCAGCTTGCAATATTGTAAAGAGTAATCTCAAGAATACATGCGTTCTACTGTGATGATGGATAGAAAAAGTGCAATATGCTCAAAAGAGGTGTTTTGACTGAGGCCAACTCACTACCCAGGTAGTGCTGCTACTATCAATTCCTTTTCCTGGACGAAAATTCAAGTCAAGCAAGCCTATTTCATTAGTCGGAAGATAATACTCCTACCAATCCCTTTGCTCATATCAAAGCATGCCACTCACAGCGGTACACTCTCTCCCTCACACACACACACACACCGGTCAGAAGCTACTCCTAATAGACCTTTCACTTGGATAAAACCAAAGGCAACTCATATGGCTCGTAACTACAAGCACAAGAAAGTATTGTAGGGTAAACTCTACTAAATCGTTATGCTCTTAGGGTTATAAGCTAGTGACCTGATCCAATTCAGAGTGGGTTAATCTACACTACAATGTATGGACTTCGGTAAGCTTAAGGTTCCTCGCAAAATCTAGATGAAACCTAGCTCTTTGGTTGCTTTCAACCATCAATTAACATCTCGAAACATAAAATCTACCGGATACCAGTACGGGAGCACTGTTAAACTGATTTGGGCATTGGCAGCCCATCACTCAAGGTATTTAGACGCTATTAGGTATACCAAATTCCCCCTGGGCTTGCGCAGCCCTGTCAGTAACTCCAGTATACGTTAACCTGCATAGGTATGCTGGTTTAGCAAGTCTACAGGATAATCTCTTGCTGAAGAAATTGCCCAATTGCCCAGACAAGAGGATCTTTCTCCTTACGCTGAGGACAATCTTCTGCTTTATAGAAATCTCTCAACAATTTATCTCCTTATCGCTTCCAAGAGATATTCAAAGTTACACTCCTCTTTTTCCGTTGTAGAGAAGTCATGGAAAATACAGCCGCTCTGAGAAAGCATAAAAGGGCCTTGCCAACATTCAGTGTTCTTCATATCTTCATCCAGAACAACCACAATCACATCGTTCTTACGACCACTTAGAGTTATATAGCCAAATTCCATACTGCAATAGTCTTTGCGCCCATCTAGTTCATCTAAGCAATCCAGGTATTCCGCAGTAAGGAAAACGACGAACTTTCGCGAAAACTCAATACCTTCTGACATGCCAATAAGCATTGAGTGCTGCAGCTGCTCTGAGTCAAGCCAGGGATTCACGCCATGTTCTTTTAGTTTATCACAAATGGATTTCACACGTTCACGTGTTTGCATATCGTGACCCCAACAATACGACAAGAAACAATCCCATTCGAACTCCTCTGACGACTCCTCCTCGGAAGACGACTCCTCCTCGGAAGACGACTCTTCCTCGGAAGACAACTCTTCCTCGGAAGACAACTCCTCTGACGACTCCGACTCCTCGGATGACACTTTCTTGGACGATGACACTTTCTTGGACGATGACACTTTCTCGGAAGATGACACTTTCTCGGACGAAGCGGCAACAACTGTCTTTTGTTGTTGCTTCTTCAAAAATGTAAGATTTGTTTTCCCAGCAGGGCGCAAGATCAAGAACCACAGCCCGCGACGCGGGGCACTGTTCAGAACATTGAGTACATCGCCAATACCAAGTTGACTGATTAAGTTGTTTGAGGTGCCTTTTTTATCCCTCGTGAAACGGCTCGAGTTGATCGTCTCGATTCCTATAATCTGATCGCCGACCTTTAACTCTGACTTACTCTTTGGAACAGCACATACATGAAACCCTCTATTAAATGAGCTGGTTGCCTTTGGTATGTAGGTCAGAGAGAGACCTGCTATGGATGTCTGGTGCACGACAATACTACCTTCACGTCTCCTTTCAAAGCAATCACACTGGAGTGTCTTAGTGCGTGCATGCATGTTGGCTATTGTTGAAGTTATTTGTTTGACTCTCTTTAGCGATGTTTTGAGTTTGTGAAGATCAGCGAGTTGAGGTTCTGCTGCAGTCTAACCCTCCGTCATCTGAGTTCCTAGAAGAAAATTGTGTTTAGTGCCTGCCACCCATTTAAAACTTAGAGATAAAGAAATCTGTCGATTCTGAGATCTGAAATTTATACTTGAAGTTTTACTCAGTAAGGTTTTACGAAGAGTTGCTGATTGGTGAGAGTATGATGAACGAATCTTGAAAAACAAAATCAATCCAATAAGTTTTAAAGTTTTAATTAAATTTCACTCCTTTCAAAAATTAAAAAATTTAATCAATCATACATATGTATGGCCGCAGTAGGATATATTAGAATTTGAAAAGTTGAAAAAAAAATGAATTGCGGGAGCGGTCGTACCTTCAAACTTACCTCTGCTTGCCATTGAAAAAAAGATTCGTAAAACGTCGTCAGAAGGAGGCTCTGATACAAGCAACGAAATACAATATACTTGGCACAAAAGTTCATAGCTTCAAGTCGTCCGATTCGACGATTTCAACTTCTTCTTCAAAAGCAATAGGCTCATTTTACTCAAACTCCTGCGACCCAAAAGCTGTTTTTTATTTTTATTTCACTTACATTTACTCGGCGATTATTTTATAAACTCGACCCAGACAAAGGACACTTCAATTTTAAACACCCATTAAACCTAAATCTTACAAGCCATCACCCACTCGCTATGAAGTTGTGTAATACTGTCGACGTGGTGTCCAAGCCAACTACTCAACTTTTTCTCTATGATGTTAAGAAAATAAAAACATGAAATTAATAAAGCTAGTCACGGACTTCTGAAAATTTCAGAAGGTACTATTGGTCTTGGGAAAAGTGACTAACCTACCTGGCTGCACTCGTATAAGACAAGGATGAGGTGCAAGCAGTCCGTCTTTTACAGCAAACTTTACAGACTAAACTCAGAGACAAATCCAATTAAGCCTAACTTTTTTTCCCGGCTTAAGTGGTCTGAACTTATTCCATAACTAATTAGGCTCTGCCTAGAATCATCGCGAAGTGGGTACAGGGGGGGCGCTCGTTTGACAATGATCATTTGATGATTCAAGTTTGAACTTGACACCTAACCCTTCCAAAGGCAAAAGCCAGAAATAATAGCAAGGTATCTTTTTCTACCCACGAGTTAAACAACAATTATCATCCGTGAATTCTTGGGCCAAAACGTGAGTAAAGAGGAAAAGCATGCGTGTTCGGCAATCTTCAATATTATGATGAGACGTATAGGTAGGTAGCTCTTCCTATCTTTGCTTGGAAAATTTACTGCGAAAAATCCATTGCGGCTTGCCATTTTAGATGTTTACCACGACCTGAGGTTTCCAGGCCACTTGAAATACTGCTTTGTGCAATAGTAAAAACGCGATTGCGTCGAGCAGCACTTGATAGGATTCACGGATTAGTTGAGTACGGCTTCTTCGCTTCTTTGTTCGGGAGTACACAACAAGTTGGAATAAGAACCTAGTATCTCTTCATCGGGTAGTAAGCGCGCGGGTATTTGTGACCTTTCAACCCTGTTCCTGTTTACACTTTCAGGCGAAAGTAACTAAATATATGCATCATTCTTCCTTTCAACTGGTTAATTTGCAGCAAATCGATCTTAAATCAATGAACCCAAACAAGGTCTCTATATGTATAACATGAACCCTCTATCTTCCATTAACGATTCAAGTGCTTCTATTCTTGAATTGACTAATGATGAGCAGGTGTAATTGCCTTGCACAACTCTAAGCCATTTAAAGTCAAATAGAGCAGAGCAAGAGCTTAGGCTGCGAGGTGCATTCATGAACACTCACGCCCTCTTAGTCATTGAGTCTGTCCGTCCAACCTTAAGATCAAAGGAGGACGTAAGGGATTGCTTGGTGTATACACTCATTTGAATTGTCATTTTTCGTACTCAGGAGCTGGTGCGAGGTGATCAATGCTGGATTGAATGAACCTCTTTTATCTGCATTCCTGAACACCAACTTTCAAATTGCCTTCAACCATCATTACCACTTCGAGTGCCCAGTGTCAACAGCATAAAACATAAGCAGACCATCAATTAGAGTTATTTAGATATCAATTTATATATTATAGGCCTATAGTCGCACAGTTCTTCCATATGTAGCTAGATATAAAAAGAGACCACAGCAGGCCTGTGTGATGATGAATTGAATTTGGGAAACCTACAATTTGTATCACCCAACTGAAAAACGTAAGACGCCCCTTCCCATTTAAGAGAAATTGCCTTCCAGGGGGGGGGGGGAGTGCAAAGCATTTCAGAAATTTAAGTTGATCATGTGTAAGAGTTTGTGAAAGTTTTTCTTCTCAAGTTCTTCAGAGGAAAAGTCAATGAAAACACAGTCATGTTGTCGCATGAGGAAAGGGCCACTCCAAGATTGAGTATTTAGCATGCAGTGCTGAAGAATGACCACGATGACATCATTTTTTCGGTTTTGCATATGCACATACCCAAACTCCATACTGCAGTACTCGCTCACCCCGCCTGGATTTTTAAGCTTTTCCATGTAATCTTGAGTAAGGAAAACAACAAATTTCCGCGACTTGTCAATACCTTCCGCAATGGTCTGAACGAACGTTCGCCTTATCTGCGCAGTGTCGACCCAGGGCTTCAGGCCATGACCTCGAAGCTTGGCGCTAATACGTTCAATTCGTTTGTGAGTTTGGTTCCTATGACCCCACGAATGCGCCATGAAACAATCATATTCATACGTCAATGCGCGTTGTGTAAACATCGACGACTCTGAGAGGACCTCCTGTATTTCAACCATCGCATCGTGTAAGGGTTCACACGAATAGATATATGCGTCTGAACCTTTCTTGTCTCGCAAAACAACATCCGCTTGAAACTCATGAATAAGAATTTTGGCTACCTCGGCATAGCCATTTCTACATGCATACATCAACGCCGTTTTGCCATCCACGTCAGCTACATCAACTAACTTCTTGCGTGCTTCTGCAGAAAGTAAGCAGTTTTCTAGAGACAGTACTTGCAATATGGATATCGCGAACTCTTCGTTTGACGTCGCTTTGCATGCATGGATCAATGCCGTCCGGCCTTTCTTATCCACTAGGAATACGTTAGACTTCTTGACCAGTTCTTTGACTACTTCACAGTTCATAATATCTCGATTGAGACCCATACATGCCTGCATTAGAGCGGTTCTCCCATAGCAATCTTGTCGATTAATTTTGTCGCTATCTCTACCTGGAGGCTTGGAGGATATCGTGTATTCTACAGCAGAGTCCTTAGCAGCAAGATTTGACGGAGGTCCCGTGGTGTTGGTTTGTTGAGTAACTTGTGACTCAGGTTTTGGCAAAGAGACCGTCTCTAAATTTACTATCGGCGTCACAGCCTCTGGTGGTGTCTGAGCAGCTTTAATACCATTGGCTTCATGCACAGTATGCTTTTTCAAGTTCTTCAGACCATCCAGATTTGACCTTACGGAAGGTCGCATGACCATGAACCACAAACCGTGTTTCGGGGCATTGCGAAGAACTTGAAGGACGTTGGAAATGCTGAGATGACTGATGAAGTTGTTTGTGGTGTTGCTCCTACCCTTTGTGAATGGGCTAGAATTTATCGTCTCAATTGCTTGAATCTGATCTCCAGGCTTCAGTGCTGACGTTGTGTTTGGGGTAGCACATACGTAAAACCCTTTTTCGAGCGAGCCACTTCTGGATGCAGCGTTATTCTTCTGCGCCAGAACGAGACCCGTCATTGATTTCTGATGTACGACGATACTACCTGGAACTCCCACGGAGAAACACTTGCATTCTTTTGGGTGCTTAGTCATGGGGCCTATCGTTCGTACTTCTAGTTTAATGCGTGCTCTTTAGACTACTAGCGATTCGAATTTGACAAATCAGCTCGTTAAGGTTTTGTTGTGAAATAAATCTTGGTCTTTCATGCCACGAAAATGGCAGATACTTGATATTACCAGAGACAATGATACATATATCCAATACAAGGTTTTGTACGAAAAGAATGAAAAGAATATTATGTAAAATCACACTTCTTGATTGTAGTATTCATTCGAGAAAAACTCAAGCTTCTCAGTAAATTGACAAGTCGCACCAGTTTTACTCACATTAAGTAGTCTGTTGTAGACATACCGTCTGTAAACATTCCCGGCAAATGACTTGCATCTTCATGGCTGAAGGTTGTGACCATTCCCTAGTTTTTCTCAGGGAGAACCCCGGGATAAATAATAGCATCAACATCAAGAATCATAGTACTTCTGCTCTTTGAAAGAGCGAATTAAAGAAGTCTTTAAATAAAAAAACAGATGGTTTAGTCCATGCTAGGATCGCCTCAAGGGAGCGATTTCCGGAAGAAAGTGTTGCGCGCATCACAAACGAGAGCAAATCCCAAAGCTTTGACAGATTCTAGCCGCCAAGGAAACTGACCGCTGCAGCTTGGAAGAACTGAGGGCAGTTTATGGTGCTCACAGCATCCAACTTTTTAGTTTACTTCCTCCAATTGTAATATAGATTTATTCAGAGGGACAGCGCATATCCACCGAGAGCAGGACCATCAAGATATATATATATTCCTTGAGAAGATCTAAAGAACCACAAATAAAAACTATGACTACGTGCTGGGCTCTTGGGCTCTTCCTCCCTACCACCTTTGGCCACCTGAAGCTAGAGACCGTCAAGTTCTTCACTTGAGCATGCCACCAAGTTTCCGGAGAACGCTGAGGCGGTCGTTTCTGGCCTCTGCCGACGGCCAGCAAGCCTGGCCCTGCGCCGCGGAAGAGGGCATAAAATCAGCCAGAGAAACCTAAGACCTTCCAAGACACGATCTGAATCTCAACAAAGCCACAAGTTAGGCCGCAAGAGATTCGTAGCGGCGGCAGTATCGCTCTGAAGCAGGGCTCCTTTTTCAGGAGGGGTCCTTGAGCTGGTCTATTCAAGGGTAGCAGCTCCGCAGGTACTAGTCAGTGGTTCTGCAAAATCTACAGCTGGCGTTTCCGCCTTTTTGTTATTTCACACCTGCGGGAGACCTAGCTAGACCGGGCATTCATTCAGGCGACAGACAGCCTCGAGCAGCCCTAAGGAAGTTTCGCTCTCTCAACTTCTGCGGAGAAGGAGGTGGGCACCACATAATACTCGGTTTCTAGCTCGCGAGGACATTGGGTTCTTCCTCGTCGAACGTATTGCGCCAGCTCTGGAGCAGGCAGCGGAGAAGTCACAGAGGCCTCGCGCAGAACTACGCATGCCTTGCGCTGGAGAGGCCCGTGCCTTTCACGAGTCGATTGCAGCGAATCAATGAATGAACGAATGAATCAATGAATGAATGATCGAATGAATGATCGAATGAACGACTGGCCTCACCTAAGAGACGCCCCCCCGACTTGTTCGCCTAAAGCTGGCTGTACGTACTTCACACCCAAGTTTTCAGACCCGAAGCCCCCGAGCTCGAGACTCGCCCTTTCCATAACATGGCAGCTCAAATGGAGTCCGGAGGGGTCCTCAGATCGAGCATTTAGCACAAACACCCTCAATTGTCATGAACTCAATCACCTCGCTCTTGAGAGCGCCGCCTACAGAAACGAAGCAATCTGCGACAAACTTTAGAGTAGGTTAGTAGACGCTAAGAGAAACGAAGCCCTCTAGCACTCTCTAGAGCTGTGTAGCGGCAGGTAAAGCTAGTTGACTGCTCCTCGAGCACTCCAGGGTCTCCGCGGCCCCGAGACGATCGATGGGTCCTCCACTTTGCTTGGGTCACCGGGGCTGAGCACAGGTCCTCTACGTAGCGCTCCTAAGGTTCGGAGTTCCCGAGGCACTTAAGTGTCAAGACTGGCGAGATGGCATCTCCGTTTCGTCGCGACGGAAGCAGATGCAGGTACCTCGCTAGCTAGCCAGCTATCCTGTGCAGGTGGAAGGAGAAGACTCGTGTGAACCCTTCTGGCTTGGGCAGAATCTCAACGCAATCGCTCGCTCTCTTGGAGAGCATCTCTTCCGTCAACTTCAAAGGTGATACTTGGCCTTGGGTCTTTCTTTGTCCAAGTGGAACCTCTGACAAGTGAGAGCGGCGGTCATGCTCTGGCTGAATCCTAAGTTGGCGATGCAAAGGGATTTTGAGCTGATTTTAGGGACCTGCCTACGAAGAAGCAGGAATGAACGTGTTTGCCTTGGAGAGATGGGTGGCTGCTCGCGGCGTGGCTGCTGTGCCCTGAGTGAATAGTTTCGACGTGACCGCCGAGCTTAGCTCTTGCCGCCTGCGATCAGGGAAAAGATGTACGTCGACAAGAGATCGGAGAATCGGTTAGGTTGTTCCACGCCACCTGCTGAAGCTTGCAAGCTAGTGTTGGCGTTGACGACAGCTCTCGCCTCGAGCGTCGAGTCACCAAGCATAGACAAAAGCCAAGACGCTACAAAAACGATGTTCACTCTTTGAATCAACCCATTCCCGTACCAACAAATCGAACATAGCGGCACCACCAGTTAGCACCAGCCAGTTGACGCGGCTTTGTCTCTTTTCGGCGTCTTTGCATCTCTTGCAGCGGCCATGAACATGGCATCGCTCGATATATGCAGGTATCGTAGCTTCTTCGAATAAGTAGGGTACTTCCTCCTGCACACTCTGAAGTCCACACAGGTCTTTGGCGCAACCCATTTTCCCCAAACAGGGGAACGCGGGGACCTCTTACCGGCGCGGCAAAACCGGAGAAACATGTGCACACCTTTCTATCTTCCCGAGGAGCGATTTGACCCACCGCTGAAAAGAGGCGCGAAGGGGGGGGTCGGCACGTTTAAGGTGGATGTGGAGGGCGAGCAGAGGGGGATAATATGGGGATGTCGGGGAAACTCGTGCGATTTAAGGTGGCAGGGGAGAGCAGTCAGAAGAGAAGAGAAAGATGTAGTTTAGTTATCTGTCAGAAAGAGAGGGAAAGAGAGAGTATAATTATAACAGCAGGCGCAGGCAAGCCAAGAGGCCGGCAACTGGTCGCGCGGCTGCGGCTTGGACGGGGCTGGCGGACGCGGAAGGAGCGTCCGGTGAAGCGAAAACGTTGCTAAGAGGCCTCCTGGACTTCGACTGCTTTTTAACTCGCGCAGAGCGGCCACCGTGGCGGCGAGATCGGCGGATTCCGGCCAGGAACTGCTCGGAAGCCACCGCGGCGAGACGATAAAAACGTCTCAGCGCGTGCACGGTGCGCATTGAGATTTGGCGGCGCGCGGGAAAGGAAGTGGAGAGTCTCGCGCCAAGGGCGTCTTGAAAAGGTAGCAAGATGTTGCAGAGACTTGGATTTCGCAGAAAAAAGTCGGCCAGCTCGGGTAACTCGGTGCCTAAGCAACAGAAGTCGTCTCTTCAGGAACAGCAGCAGCAGCAGCAGCAGCAACAACAACAAATGCAACAACAAATGCAACAGCAGCAGCATATGATTCATGAACAGGAGCGCAAGCAACAGTTGACCCAGCAGACCCGCGCTGATGAGGACGTAATGGTTATGGTGGATAATGACACCAACACTAACGAGAAGAAGCCTGAGGATACCTCACCGGGAGCTGAGAAAAGTGACAGTGTATCTTCTGTGGAGCCTGCGGCTGTGGCAAAAGTAGTTGCTGCAGAGGACAGCGTAGAAGCGGTGGAGAAAGAGTTGCCTGGAACCTTGCCGAAACCGGTGAAGAAAGAACAAGAGCAGTCCGGATCTGGCTCGGAGAGCAAAGGTACCGAAACCGGGACATCAACTGCAATTGCTCAGCAGGGATTCCCTGTGCCTCCACCTCTTCCCAGGGGCCCAGAGCCTGCGCCTTCATCGGCTAAAGCTTCGGAGCTTAGTTCTTCGAAAGAGGACTCTGACAGGAATGAATCAGAAGGCGACAAATCTCCAGTCACTGCCAAGACAGAAGATGAAGATGAGCATAAAGAGGTGAGCTCGGGCGATGAGGTTGAAGGACCCGCTACTGGTTCTGGTGATAGTATAGTGAAGAATGATGGCGATGATGTGGATGATGTGGATGAGGCCGCCATGAAAGCACTTCCGATTGAACTGGGCCGCAAGCGCTCTTCGTCATATGCGTCGGCTGTGCGCAAAAATATCTCGTCAATTGCCAATGACGTACAGGCAGAGGCAGAGGCAAATACTTCAGGAAAGGAATATGAAGACACAGGAAATGTAAATGAGAAACAAAGTGGTGATGAAATAGATAACAATGACGCTAAAGAGGGAATGTCGATTTCTTATCCAGACGCCACGATCTCTTTTGGAACTCTTGACGTGAAGTTCGATGCCGCAGCTCCACCTCCCGTAGCTCCATTTTCAAAAAAGGAGTCAGCAGGATCAGAAGATGATGTGTTTGAAACCCTGCCGATTGCACTAAATGGCGCTCTACAGGCCAAGTACGATGAACAGGCAGCCCAGCAGCAATCTGGAGCCAAACAAGGCTCTCCTTCAAGAGGTCAAAGCAATGACGATGATGAAGAGGAGGGGGACTCTGGCTCGCACCGCAAGTGGCGCGAATCTACCAATATGCAAAATCCTGAAGAGTTATATGAGTTGCTGTCAGAGCTTGGCGAAGGTTCTTATGGATCAGTGTACAAGGCGCAGCACAAGCCATCGGGTCGGCTGTGTGCAGTGAAAATCGTGCCAACTGAAGCTGAGGACACAGAGGAGCTGCGAAAAGAAATCGACTACCTGAAAAAGGGCAAACATCACTTTGTGGTGGGATATCATGGAAGCTACCAGCAAGAGGGGCACATCTGGATCATAATGGATCTTTGCGAGGCTGGAAGTATTTGTGATTTGATGCGGGCTACACGGACAACTCTGACTGAAGAAGAAATTCGAGCGATTACGGTTTGCATGCTAATGGGTTTACGTCACTTGCATGACCAGCGCATGATCCACCGTGACATTAAGGCTGGAAATATTCTCCTCACAAATGATGGTCTTGCTAAACTTGCGGATTTCGGTGTTTCTAAACAGCTAAGCACAGTACAGTCCAAGGCAGATACAACCATTGGAACCCCATTTTGGATGGCACCTGAAGTAATTCAGGACGGACGTTACAAAACCAATGCTGATGTCTGGAGTTTGGGCATCACATTGATTGAGATGGCCGAAGGCGAACCTCCTTTTACACATTTGCATCCTATGCGCGCGCTCTTTGTGATTCCCAAGAAGCCGCCATCGACATTCAAGGAGCCTGAGCAATGGTCTCCAGAGATGAATGACTTTCTCGCGCAGTGTCTCATGAAGGACCCTGACGCGCGTAAATCATGTGCCGAGCTTTTGGAGCATCCGTTTGTCAGGGATGCAGCCAAAGAGTTGCAAGCCGCATGCGATACCAATACTTTGCATGAAACCTCAGTGGCGAAGACTCTATCCGCTCTTGTGAACGAGTGCCTACCCATTATAGAGCGTCGCCGCAAGGAGCGTGCTGAGCGAGGGGAGCGAGGGGATGGTACATGTGACACAGCAACAAGTTCTGTGGCAGGAACGATTAAGATGGACTCTTCAACATTGGCCAAAGGAAGTGTGGCCGGTACTGTAGCACTGACACGTGGAGGGATCGATTCAACCGTGCGGATGTCTGACACCTTTCAGGTCCAGAGTGGTACTCTGGCGGAAACTGATGGTGGAGACAGTACCGTGGCCCTTGATGAACAGGCTTTTATGAATTACTTCAAGAGCACAACCAAAGACTCAACTTTCGATACAGCTAAATTTACAGGAGGCGATACCCTACGCTACGATAAAGACATGATGGATCGTACTGTCAGGCTGGGCGATGCACCAGCTGGCTGCGCTGATACAATTCGCCTTAGCCCTGATGCTCTCAAGCTTGCTGGATTGGGTGCAGGGAATACTGATACAGTGCGCCTTGAC
Source organism: Schizochytrium sp. TIO01 (assembly GCA_004764695.1). Taxonomy (NCBI): domain Eukaryota; class Bigyra; order Thraustochytrida; family Thraustochytriidae; genus Schizochytrium; species Schizochytrium sp. TIO01. The sequence continues at coordinate 142,660 of SMSO01000034.1, read as the reverse complement.
GCCAATACCGTTAAGATGTCTGGAACTCTTTGCGAGAGTACTATGGGTTCCAAAGACCAAGATGAAGATGACTCTTCTGACTTTATGAAGTATTTCTGAGTTTATTCCAATGCACAAGAGACTCTCTGGCTGTCTCTTCTTTCGAGATGGGCAAGAATCTCTTTTTCCCTTCTTTTTTCTGAAGCACCTTCTTATCTCTTTTTCGAAACCAAAAAAAGATCTATTTTTCTCAACATACTTATTCCTCAGCATCGAGTTTGTGTGAATTTGGGAACCCTGGATTCTGGAATATGAAATCCTGCGAAGGCTTTGCTCGAGCTATATCCGTGCACATCGTTCCGATCTGAAGGGAATTGAGTGATTGATTCGAGCTGCTAGTATTCAGCCATATCTTTAGAGAAGCAAATATGTATTGCATTAATTTAAAAGCATAAATTGATTCTATCCTTCATCATGGACGGATTTTCGGACCTTGGTCCCTCCTTCCAGTTTTGCTGTTCCTTGCAAGGGTTCATTTCTTTTGTGCTTGTCCCTGCCATCTCTATGGAAAGAAAGGCGTCGTTTTATATGCCTATGCAAGGTTTTCACATTAATCTATAGTTAAAATTGTAAATGTAGTTAGAAAGAGATAACATGATTTTCTTGAGCGATTGCTGCAACTTTTTTAAAGTACCATAGAAGGTTTGCTAACTAGAGCTAGAGCTAGAACTAGAACTCGTATAGGGTTGATTCCACGGGCAAGATATAACAATGGGCATCCCAACCTAACGGTGATGCACAGGAATTTAGACATAATTGCAAGGACCCATTCTCTCTTTTATTTGGCAAACAACCTTTTGATAGTCTTTTACTTTTTTCAAGCCTCACGAAGCTTCGTGTTCGCATCATAGATTGGAAGAAGTGTTTTTAGTAGACTGACGTGTTACAAAGGATCTTGGGGAACGATTTATCTCGCCTACTTCAGCAGCTTGCTCTGGGGTGAGAGAGTAGTACACGTTGACACACTGCTGCAGGAAATCACCAAACGTTTGACCATCATGAGTCCATCTTGGACCCATGGGGGGTACTTCTTTAGAGGCACCTTTTACAATTTCTTCTCGAGTAACGCCTGGGGGTGACACCAATGGGAAACTTGGCTTTGTGTCCACGAATAATGGCAAAGCAACCCTCGCAATGGCTTTGTCACGTACGCTTGCGCCACGAACGTAGTGTGGAGTAGCCTGAACCACCCCTCCGGTGACAATCTGGAGGCATTCCCCTACTTGAACGGCCATGCAATCATCAGGAATGATGACATGGTGCTCCTTTCCAGAACGGTCAATCACGTAAAGCCCTGCTGCGGGATCAGGACAGTGAACTTGGTTTCCGTTTTCATCAAGGTAGAGCTCCCCTGCCAGTGCTGTCAAGAACCCTGAGTCATTGTGTACACTAATCCATGAGTCGCGCCGTGCAGCGTTCATCTCTTTCTCGCTTAGAGGATAATAGTAAAGAAGCCGACCTTTGGCCTTTTCTGACACTGCCAGGGTTTCGCCGAGCTTTAAATTATATCTCGGCATCTGCTTGGACGCAAGTTCGTCGACACACCTTCCAACATGAACAACTACACCATGCATAATTTTTCCAATGGTCTTGAGAGCTGATTCTAGAGTGGGCATCACTTCTTTTGAAGGCCATATGTTCAATGGGTAGGACAGCGGCCACTTGGCCCGATCTTCGGGTGTTCCTGGCATGTCGGAAAGGGGATTAAAATAAAAGGATCCCTTCGAAAGATCAAGCTCGTCACCAATCTTTTCCTTTCCGCGTGACCACCCCACCTGGTAGACAGTTTTTTCGTCTTCAAGAGATGCGAGTGTATCTTCATCTAGATGTGCCAGGTCGTGGCTCAAGGGAAGCGCAGCGTTTCTCGCCGCAACGAAGCCTGGCACGTTACGTATCGCCAGAACACCAAGTCCATCCGGCCCGTATGCCTTTTCAATCAGCTCGCTCACATCCTTCTTCGTGTCAGCAAGATCTGCATACTCAATGACGACAACATCCGGCATCTTTCCTTGTTCTGAAATATTAACCTTAGGTCTACAAGCGAACACCAAACAAACGCAGAATCAGCGATACCTAGGTCCTCAGAAGCACCAACAGCAATGAAGCGAGCTCGCAGTTCCTGGTTCCAGTTCGCAAACCAGCGCTTTCCAGCAAGATTCCACGGGGCCCGCACTGCAGAAGAGAGTTGAGGTTTTCAAAGTATTATCAAGCCCTTCCAAGACTCTGCTCCAATCAGGTTTTGCTGTCAGCGAAGATCTACCTTGGCAAGATCACCTCCGACACGCGCGTGTCAGACGTAGCCTTGACTGCATAATTGCAAGCAGATCAGAGGGCTTGATGATTTTCCATTATTAGCGGAACCTGCGCAATTTGTAACTTAAAAACCACCATATAAACCGGGTCTGTGTTTAACAAACTGCCGCCCTCCTCCGTGTGCCTTTATGGCGAGAGAGATGTTTGACATTTTGGCATTCGAGCAGTGCCAATCTTTCTCTGATGCCGATCGCACGCGAACTATGCAGTGGCGTTCGAGCTTCACACCTGATACGGGCTTTGATTAATGCATGGTGGTTGAGTATGGAGTCACTCGACTACCTCGAGAACCGAAACGAAGTGGAAGAAATCGAACTTGACTCCGCAGCCTTTCTTTCTCTCCTTCTTTCCTTTAGAAGGCTGGTTCGAGTGTCATGATATTCGGGAATTGGCCCCTACAAAGAACGATTTTAGCTAGAGCTACGCGAGCCGCGTCGTGGCCTAATGACATCTCGATGGGACCTAGAGATATATTGTGTCAGAGCGCCGCATCATCGGTAGAGATGGTGCGCGATTGACTTCCTACCTTTGGTGCACCGAGTTCCTGCATTGTGGTGAATAACTAGAAAAGAAGGTACAAGAACCTACGTCCAATTGCTATCGGCTTAGGAGTGAGGGGATGTGAATAAGCGGCGCCTAGGAAGTCGTGCTTACCTCCGCTACAGTTCGCCAAATGTGTTCTTGGCAATAATAAAAGATGGAGGAGATTCCGGATTACATCAAAGTCATGCACATCAGCCTGAGGCGACATTTCTTCGTTGAGGTGGCTGCAAAGTTGAATCGAAAGGGAATTTGGTGTTGTCTCTCGACTCATAAAGAAGAGTAGAAGCCATGTATGAACAAACATTGGGAGCTTGGCAATATGCAGCATGATTGACGGGGCATATCACATAGAGAAGCTAATTTGCTGGTTCTTGCTTTACTTTACTTTACCTCCAGGGGCGCTTTAAATTGTCTAGTAGGCATGTAACTCACTATTTGATAGCGGTAGTCGAGCTCCAGAAATTAAATACTTGAAAGTTCACTATATTTATTAAGGCTTTCATGTTCGGCTAGTGCATGGTATCATTACTAACTAATTGTAGCATTTACTATGTTCACGTGTATATGCAGTATAGGCATTAAAAATAAGAAAAACACCAGATATTTGATTAAGTGCTTCAGAAATATAAACATAGTCACAAAAGAAATTTATTAGGTATTTCAGATATGAAGAAAAGTTCTGCCGATAACTAAACGCGGCCGTACCACTTAAGTTGCTCAAGCACATCATAAGGAATTGTTCTCTTGTCAATAATATGAAGAGGAAGGTATGCCTGAACAGCTGGAGAACGAGGGTGCAACATAACATCATTTTGAAGCCATGCGCAGTTGTTCGGATCATTTGGAGCATGCCACCACTTCTTAGGGCACTTGTGTCTCCAGACGTGCTCAATCTCGAACTCACGGAACTCGGTGCGAAACTGACCATTGCCTAGATCAACATAGATTATAGGGAAAAATGGCCAGTAGCAATCAGGGATTCGCATTATCTTCGCAGGCTTGATGTAATCGATCACTTCGTGCAAGTGTGCCTCAACAAAAGGGTACATTTGTTTGATACGAAAATAGTAATCTTCTCCCATTCCGCGAAGAACCTTTGACGCGATGTTACGACCAAGAATGAAGTTATGATCAGAGTATCCTAGTGGGTACGAGGAAAGAACGCACTGGGGCGTTCCAAAGGAGTCCCTGTCGAAGTTGAAAGGAACTTTGAAAGGCGAGAAGGCGAAGGTGTCGTCACGAAGGCGAAAAACTACATCGAAGACACGGTTTCGCGCAAGCTCAAGCTCTTCAATATAAATCATTGCCTTGCGAAAGTTGCGGAAGGTATCTTGCTGCGCCATAATCCATTGATTGTAATTATCATTCGGGAAACTCGGCTGAAGAACAACAATTCCGTCGTTCTCATTGTTAATTAGGACGATATGCCAAGGGTAAGTCTTACCTGTGGTTCGCGACTTTACATGCATGTGAACAATTTTGCGGAATACAAAGGGGTTACCGTCGCGAAGTTCCGAAACCTCCTCAACACGGACGGAATCGGTAACAACCTCTGGTATTGAATTAATCGCCCATACTCTGAGATGGTCGTTCTCCCAATTACTCAGCTCGTACGGGCTTGGCCAACGTGGCAGCTTCATAGATTCCATCATTACAAAAACCTTGACGAAGAGAAGAACTTCAATATCGTAACGCTCCATCTGAGGCTCGAACACATTGATAATCTTACTCTCGAGTTCCAGCCGAGAAAGTTGACCAGTGATGAGAAACAGAAGCTTTTCCTTGTCGTCACCTACGCCGCGGAGGTTAGGCTGAGTAGAGTCATCGGATTGAGCAAAGTTCTGAGGATACCATAAATTCTCAGTATCAAAATCCTGGTGTCCATCGTCACCGTCCTCGAAGACCTCTGCAGAGAGACGTGAATCAGGGAACTGGCCAATTCCAGGTGCTCCTTCGCGAGGGTGAATATTGGCACGACGTGCGGCTTCTTCAGCTAAGTCTGGCGGTCGTGCCTTAGGCTGTGCAAGTACAACTTCGTTATCCCGGCGAAGAGGAGGCAAGCCATCCCGGCGCACTCCAACGCGTACATATTGTGTGGGAGGGATAGCAACTTCTGGGGTCCTTGCGTTGAGGAAAAGGTACCCTGCAACCAGCAGGGCGACCAGAACCCACGACCGCTGGCTGACAAACGCGGGCAGACAGAGCCACCTACCTTGCTGCATGTTGGGTGAAGATAACTTGCGTGCAAGGTTTGGCGCTCTATTTATGCTCGGCATTGGTCACCTTGCGGTTTGTTTATTTTTACTTTGCTGATGATGGAAATGCAAAGTCTTTCTATTATGATGCACATGTGCCTTAAAGTTCTTCCTACTTTTTCCAATTAATTTTAAAATCATTCAATGAAAAGTGTAACATAACAGCCAATTTCAACACAATAAATTCCCTGTTCTCCAAGGATTGTCTTCTCTTTATTAAACCCGAGAGCTACCTGTAAACTTACCTCCTTTCTTTAAACGATGCATTTTAGATTTTCTAGCTAGCTAACCTCAAGGTTTAAGGTCTAGTTCAGACTCAGCAGACAAAATCAGTTAGGCAGGGTGCTCTACCTAGCTATGGGCTTACGTTGAAGCTTCATCGAAAGAAAGCCTTCGAAAGATTAGTTGAGGACCAATGCACGGTTGCCTTTGCTGTCGCATCTGGTGTTAGCGTGGACGTAATCAGAGATACCTTCTTTCTGGTATTATCTTTATTTCAAATCGAGTATAAAAACCCAACCAGAATACTACGACACCTTTTTTCAAAATAAAGTAAACCTAAAAAACCGTTAGTTTGAAATTTTGTCACTGGGTTCTCAGTGTATACCTTCTTTTTTCTTTCTTAAAAATAAAAATAAAATATAATTGCCAGTACTTGGTATATAAGAAGGACATATGAGGCTTATAATAAAAAAAAGTGAATTAAAAAAAACAATTCAGTAATATGTACCTGCATATACCTCGGAGTGTCTTGAGATCCTTGCTTCCAAGCTTTCATAGTTATTAGGGACACGTTTTTTATTCTTCTACACCTCCCCATCCCCCGGATTGCGGTACACCCCATCCCCCGGATTGCGGTACAGACATAACAGCAGGGTATGGCTAGCTACCTAGCGCTAAGATTAAAAGTGGGTGTTTTTTACCATTTTTGTAAATCGAAAGTGTGTTTTCGTTCTCTGTGTACGCCCTTTATAAGGTTTGGAAGCTGGTGCTTTTCGCTGCAGCGATCTTAGCTTAGTGGCCCATCGATCCATTCAGGCTGAGAGGCAACTTCGTCCAAGGTCATGATTAATTACACCGCAGATTGACTGCTCATGTGCTTGCTCTTCTACAAGCTAGCTTTGCAATGCAAACGGGGCGAAACCAAGCACTATCATTAAGGGAGAGCATAGAATGACTGGATATTCCACCCTAGTAGGCGCTAGGCACAGGTAGGTACTACTAGTTAGAGCTAATGAATGCCCTCGTCTTGAGAAGCTCAGTATTGGCACCGATAAAAACCAATCTCAGGTCGAACAAAAAACCAATCAATTGATTGATACAGGCTGGAGGTCATAAGAGAAGGAGTGCAAGAAACGCCACCTTATTTTAATGCCAAGGCATGCTAACGAACATCAGGGAGGAAATTACTAGCTGCCTACCTACCATTCAATCCCTCTTTTTTTTTTTTTTTTTTTTTTTTTTTAATTTGTAGTTACTGAAATATGGCCGCAGGTGGATCTATTACTGGAAATAGTTTCATACGTTTAGGGGAAGCATAGGGATTTATTATCTATTCATACAAAGCAGGTGGCCCTGAAAAACGTGGAAGTCGCTTTTCAATATTATAATCACTATCTTTTTAAAAAAAAAATTAAAAAAAAATATATATATATAAAATGTTTTTCAAGAAGAAGTTGATTGAAAGTTACAGGTCAGACAAGTTTGATTCTTTGCACCTGCAACATTGCCGATGCACGGAAAGTGTCGTAGTCAATACTATAAGCAAAATGTATGACGCATTTGTAGAAAACAGAAATGCTTTTACTTCGTTTCCGTGTTGTGTTCTTATTTGCACCTTCACTATCTAGAATTTGTCAGGAGCATTTATTGCAACACAATTAATGTTACCCTCGTTCTAGCTCTGTTTTGTTCATGCTTTGAACAAAAAGAATGAAGTATCGACTTTTTGGACTTTTATCGACTCTTGGGGTTGTAACATCTCTCTAGTTGTAATTAAGGTAGTAACGCGCTACTAGTTTTCGGGCTTTTCCTTTCATTGATCTCCTGCAAAACTAATACGTAGTTGAAATATGCAAGTGTTTCATTCTGAATGAGCAAATTAGACTTTAGGGCTTTACCAACACTTTTTTACCTCATGAAACTTACAAAATCTGAACCTGCAGAAAGTAAACAGGTCCTAATAATAAAGCGAATAATGCCTCTTCAAGTTAGTTTTATAATTTATATTTCTTGTCCTCTCCATTTCTTTTCTTTTCTTTTCTACTTTTTTTTTTTTAAAGGAAGAATCTCAGAAGTTTATGGTTAATTGACGGAGGTTATACTTCGAGAGTTTTATTATTTTTCTTATATTTGAGGTCGTTCGGTTTGCGACGATTGATATGACACTATTAATAAAAATGGTTCCTAGCTTTAAAATAGGAGTTAGGGACTAGTTGACACTACAAGCATGTTTCACGAAGGCTAAAACACATTACACAGAACTACTACTCTCAATTAGAGTATCACTCAAACTTAAAGCATTGTTACTTGAATAGTTGAATAGTTGTTTGCCATTGATTGGCAGCATTGGCTCGGAACCCTCCTGGTATTATAATTGAATGCCACCTTGTCAAATTCGTACACAAATCTTCGTCTGTCAGATTCTAAATGGCTATGCTAACCATACGAATGCCCTAATCAGTATGATAGATGTGTAAACGACTTTGTCCAGAAAAAATAGTGTCAAGCAATATTGCAATTTGAGACGTAGTACTTTTGAAAAGCACTACATCTGTCTTACCTACCATTCCCTACAACCTGAAGCTCAATAGAATTGCAGCCAAAACCTGTTCAATGAACTAGGCGACACTGACCGATCAGCGGGTGTACCACAACAATGTGATGTCAAGATACCCATTTTCTTGTTTTCAAGAGACGTTTTCTTTGTATCAAGGTGACGTCTTTCTACACAACTTGGAGCAGGAAGATGCTACACAATAGACAATAGAATTCCAGGGACGATCTCATCATTTGACACTATGAAGGTACTGGGTGCAAATCGCAAAATATTACAGGAAACTTTGTCTTTTCTTTTCTTTTTAAACAAATTTCTCGCAATATACAACATTCCGATGAATGAGTCTCGATCTCATCTGGATGAGACGAATCCTGCTTACTGCCTACCGGACTTTGCAAGAATGTCTCTCATATGTAGGCAGTACGTCCCTACTTACTTTTTCTTCAAATTGATTCCCTTCTAGAATTGGTTCTCGTTCGTTAATGGTGAGCGGAAACGATCACCAATCCTTCGGCAAATCGACACGACAATTTGGTCTTCTTTTCGACGATCGGCTTCGTCAATCCACAAAGGCAATAGCAGGTACGGGACGACTCAGTGAGCACATTAAAAAAGATGGGGTAGTGAAATTGTGTTGGTCCCTGGCAACAGTTTTCAAGCTATCATCTCAAAAATCATTTGAATACAAATCCGGTTTTCATAAGAGAGAGTGGAAGGAAGGAAAACAAACCCCAAACTCGAGTCAGATGGAACCAATTTTGGGACATGAAAAAAAACTTATCGACATGAAATGTAATAATGCATCCCGGATGTTTGAAATGAGCAACCATGGGGATGGTGAAATTTAGTTGTCAAGTCAAAATCCTGCACCATGTTGTTGTGGCAGAAACCATGTCGGACATCGGAAACTGATGTTCACAAGAGAATGGGATGGTAGTTTACCCCGTCCACGTAGTACTGTGTGGAAGTTGGGGAGACGTTTCCTCTAGTATATAAGAAAGGTTTTGGTGAAGACCATAACACGAGGGTGATGCCGAAGCAGAACAAAATCAAATTCTTTTCCAAGTTCGGTAACTTGGTTGAATCTATAAAAAATGGTTCTACTTTTGCAAGTCTAGGTAAAATTCACTGGGCAGCGGACAAGGCCTATGACAAAGATGGCGAAAAGAAAATATGCAAGCAGTTTGCCCTAGAAACTCCTCAAATCGTGATGAATTTTATGCGTGCCAGTCCATACCAAAGAGTACCCTATGAGAATACGCAACCTAAGACCCCACTTTGCTTCATGTTTGATGTGGACTACAAGTATGGTGAAGATGGTGAACTGAATGATGAAGAATGCTTATATTCACTTGAAAATGAAATAATCCCCAGTGTTGATATTGCTTGGAAGGAAATGGGTTTCAAGAGCTTCCAGCAAATGCACCTAAACCAGTAATTTTTAAAAGTTGTCGCAGAGATAAATTTAGCTACCATGTTCACTTCCCTAGTTATTTTTTCGCAAATCGTAATCTTCATGCATACTTTGCTAACAAGGTATGGGAAGTTTTGAAACGAACTGGGGCGAAACTATATCCAGACCCGGCCATATACGGAAAGGGACAGCGCCAATTTAGGGGGGCATACTGCTTCAAAATTGGTAAATCGGAAAGCGCAAAAGTCCCTATTGTTGAAAAACCTTCATTTGATGAACTCACATTGAATGCTTTCAAACGGTTGCTTGTGTCATATCACTATCCCAACGTGACTATGGTGACAGATCTTCCTGGATATAGCCCAAACAACAAGTACGGACAACCTACTGGAAAGCGGAAAACGAAAAGTACAACAAGGGCTAGGGATACAAGGAAAGAAGCGTCACTCCTACCTGTACGCCCTGGGGAAGAAAAAGATCTCTTGATATACTTGCGAGATTTTTTCAATGCCCATGAGCATCTCATATGGAACGAATCAAAAGGACAGAGTGTGAATATGGAGGCAGAAAACACGGCATCCTTACGCATAGCGCCCGGTGGTGACGAGGTAATGTGCTGTGCCGGGAAAACATACAAGAGTAACTGTATACTGTAAAATATCGACCGTTCGACTGGAAGCGTCACTAGCAGTTGGTGTTTCGGATGTGCAAAGGATAACGAAGGAAAGGGGTGGGTTTATAAAAAACGTTGTGACTTTTCTTTTTTGAATACATGTTCCAATGTGTGTTTTGGAAATCACGTTTCACACCAATGCCAACCAGATGCATGTCCTGAAGGGTTATATTTGGTAGACAACACTGCACAATCAATAGAAAAGTTTTCAGGGGTAGCAGCTGCAGAAGAGGAAAGTGCTCTTAGCAAGAAAATACCACAGTGAAGCACTGATTCAAGATCTACTGGATCATATCGACGAAGTTTTTGAGCGTGATTCTGATGTAAGATACACCACAATCCTCTTAGGCAGTACCTGTGGGAGTGGAAAATCTACAGCCTTGGTTGGGCTTCTTGAACATGTTGTTAAGCGATGCCCAACCGCAAAAATGCTGTGCCATACTTCAAGGTGCGCGCTTGCTAGTAACCTCTTTAAGCTACTGAAAACATCTAACGTACTCAAATTCCAACCCTACAAAGACTCTAATGATTATAGCCAGCTTGTCCTTCAGGTAGAAAGTACAATAAAACTTATTGAAGGAAATAAAGCGGTTGCATACGATGTGTTGGTTGTTGACGAACTAATGTCTCATATGGCTCAACTTGTTGCTGGACTTTGTGGTAAGGACAAATACAAAGTACTGATGTATTTTTTGGAGTTAGTCAAGAGCGTCAAAGTGTTGATAACGTTTGTGCCGACACAACCGTAGTAAACAATCTAATCTATGATACTATTATGCGTTATCGACAGAACGGGAAAAGGATTGGGAACACTCGGTGCAGGATTTTCGGGTCCAATCACCGGCTGCAAAGGGGTTTGGCAATGCCTTATCTACATAACCATGTGATTGGTAATCTCAGCAGGGAACCCCAAACCTTGTTTGTGCACTGCAGAAGAAATATAGTTGTGCTGATACTGATAACTTTCAGCTGTATAAACTCAGGTGATTCACCGATCCTGGTTCTATTTATTTTGCCATAGGGCACAGGACTTATAATAAATAATCAAAGCCTCATGGTGTGGCGTAGTCCTCAAACAGATGCGAGCACGGACTTGAAAACCCTGCTCTAGTTTCATCTTAATATGCTCACCCCTATTAAATCGTGGACGGAACCCGAAGTGAATAACTTAAAACTACCACTCACTGCCCCTCTTTCTTCTCTGCATCTTTTTTCTTCAGGTGCAAGACTTTTCGGTCCCGCTAATGTTGTGTCTCAATACCTCTAGTTCTCTGAAAATGAATGTAATTTATTTACGAACGCCATTCCTCCATCAACTACTTTAGCTCTATGTATGCTCTTCAAAAAGCCTTGAGCCTGGACATAACTGCTATTGCCCATCCAATGTAAAAGTCGCAAAGTTCCCAAGCTCTTCGCTACAATATATTACACACTAATGATATGAGAGCGCTTTCTCTACTTCTCCTTACAGTGCTTTCTCCTTCTGCAGAACGCAAAACAGAAAGAAGCCATGAACCTCCTTGGTGAGTACGTATCCACAGCGGCCGAGCGCCGCAAACTTGCGGGCGTAGGATCCGAAAGCCCCGCACGTGCCTCTTCGTCCTCGCCGCGCCGAAAGAGAGCTCGAGCAGATGCTCATGCCACTGTTGGAGATGATGAGATCAGTAACCACCGCTTTGGCAACGAAGACGAGGACAACGAAAATGATGTTCTCGCCAAAGTAGAGCAAGAGATGAGAGACGTCCGTCGAGGTAAAGTCCCATTGCTGGAATTTTTAGGTCGAGCAGGTATTCGAACTCTGGAGCGTGTTCTGGCTTCGGACGACTTGCAACTCATCGAAGCCTCACAGCAGAGGTGGTCTCAAGAAGACGTGCAGTTCCTTAAGGAGCATCTGGCTCTGAGGGCGTGCTCTCCAATGATCACACTAGCAGAGGCATTTGATCACAGCAAAAACTTTGCACAACAGGTGTCAACTGGCAAGCAGGAGCTTGACCGGCTGCTGGGAGGCGGGTTGTGGACTCAGGAAATTACCGAGTTCTGTGGCCCTTCGGGCTCAGGGAAGACTCAGATGGCTCTACAAGCGGCCAGCAAACTCGTTTCATCACGGAAATCATCAGGACGCGCTATATTTATCGACACCTCGAACGCGTTTAATGCAACACACTTTCGTGACTTATGCTTACAGAGTATGGGACCTGATGTCAACCACTCCAGTGAGGCCTTGAGCGAGGCAATGGCTCGAGTAAGAATATTTCGAGCCTTTGATGCTCATGAGCTTGCGCTGGCATTGGCTGAAATCGAAAATGACGAAGAAAATAACACAGAGGATAGGCATGGTCCGTTGCGGCTGGTCATCCTCGACAACATTTCGGCTATTTTTAGTCCCATTCTTGGCGGCAAGCACGGCACAGCGGGCCACGCAGCTTTGGTCCGTGTTGGGCACACACTGCGTAAGCTCGGGATCCGTTTTGGGGCTTCTATCTTAATTATAAACTCCACGGTTCATGATTTTGATTCTCGTGTTGAAGGACAGGTGAAGCCTGCTTTGGGACTTTCTTGGAGCTCTATCCCTAATTCACGCGTCATGCTTAATTGTTCGACAACTGCAGATGATAAAACTATCTCACTGAAGCTGGTAAAGTCAAATCGTCGAAAGCTTTCAAACGGGAACACCCCGCCTGTTTGTATAACCCTTCCATAGCACGCGCATGCGCTGTGTTTCGAGACGCTGCATCTGAGAGGCAAAACCATGTTTCAACGGATTTCAGACGGGGCTGTCTTGTAAAGAAAGAGAAATACTCTCACATATTTCTGTCCATATCAGTTAAAGAAATTGCATTGCACTGCAAACAAATATTTGCAGCAAAAAAGCCGAAATGACTGTATTCATATGACTGATTCATTATTGCTCGATAATTTTTCAAAATTAAAACTAAACGCATACATCTTATGGTAATTAAAAATCCATTTGGCACTCGTCTTTTTTTTTTTCTTTTCTTTTGACAAAACCAGGAAGATACTCCCCCAAAACTCTCTATTGAACAAACCAAAGATAAAACCATTTCATTGTCAAAATGCATTTATAGTAAAAGATAGGCCAAGTTTTAGAAGAGAATCAATAGTTTACCCTATGCACTTCTATCGCGTCCACGGGTTTCTCGGAGAAAAGAAATTACTAACAAAAAATGCAATTGCAGCTATCCGACGGACTATGGTTACAGCAAGGTTTGTTCAGCTACAAACATAATGAGTGTTTGTTTTATCTATGTTCATTAGTTCCAGACTTTGGATTCTAACATCTTTGATTCTGCGTAGTAATCGCGGTCTTGAGATTTGGACTCGTTGTACTCCTCTTGGTGTGGAGATGATCGGTGGTCTTGATGAGCAGAAGAGTCTTCCCCGAGAGCCTGAGTGATCAAGCTCATGTCAATCATGCTTCGTTGACGTTCGGCATGCCGAGCACGAGAAACCATATCCGCTTGGGTACGTGCGGTGTACTCTGCCCGAGCAGCGGCTGCGCGCTCTGCTTCTTTCGAATAAAAGGCCTCTTGTTCCAGCCATTGTGCCCGTGCGCTTAAGTAGCGAAGTTGCGACTCAAGCTCCATCTCACGCGGGGTTTTCCCTGGCATTCCTGATATTTCAGTGCCGTAGATACTTCGAGTGGACGGCCCGCCATGAAGATATGCTGAGTGGAGTGCATTTGCAGAGTTTCGGCTCCACGAAGATTGGTTGGACCCTCCACGAGCCGTTCCATTGGAGATCCCGGGCAGATCGAGGGGCGGCACGGGACTTTGAGGTGCTTCTGCAGGATCGACTGTTCCAAAAACTGCTACGCGGGCGGTAGATCGAGCTGACAGAAAACCTTGACGCTCCATACGGTCAAGATCGTGCACACTCCAGCGTCCGGAGGAGTTCCTTTTCTCCATCTTCGGTTGGCTTTGGCGCTGTTCCCGGTAGCCCATGAGATTCCTCGAAGATTGTGTCTGGCGTGCTTCGCTGCGGTTCGTATCTGCCGTTGGTCTTGAGGTTGCGGCATAGTTTGTCGTCACGCTGGGTCCACTGTTCTGTTCCTGGTACGCCTGGGCCTGCTCGTGCCAGTGCTCTGACCACTGTCTATCCGCGCCCTGGATCTCGTACTCGGACTCTTGAAGCCGTGGATCTGTCCATCTCGACTCTTGCGTCGCCTCGCAATAGTAATATGGCACGCCTTCTTCAGTGTGATAGATTGCCCACGTGACATAAGTTCCCGAGATAGAATCCCAGTGGTAAAACTGCGACTCTACCTCCTCAGTTCCTGCCGCCGCCCCAGTCGTCGCTGCCCCTTCTTGAGCTCCGTACTCTCCCTGATACCACTGCTGGCTCGCGGCACCGTGCCCGGCCCCTGCTGAATCGCCCTGGCCACTGGTATTCCACGTGTCGTCCTCTGTGTCGTCATTCTTGTCGGTCTGAAAATTGTTTGCGCCACCACCACCATCCTGGTAGCTGTACTGTGCCTGCCACTCGTGCCATTCCGTACTTTCCTCCTCCGCCCCTCCGCCGTACAGCTCCCCCGCCTCCTGATGCGAGGTATCCACGCGCAGGTTCCTGTGCACCGACGAGCCCGAGGCAGCCGCCTGCGCGCCTTCTTCCTCGCTCTTGCCGCTGCTCCTGCCGCTCCTGCTGCCGCTCCTGCTGCCGCTGCGTTTCGCGGAGGGAGCCGAGGCGGAGGTGCTTTTCCTGGGCTTCCTGTCCTTCTTCCGCTCCCCCTTCGCGGCCTCGAGCTCGGGCTCGGCCGCAGCTTGTTGTTGGCTTGCGCTCTTGCTGCTGCTGCCGCTGCTGCCGCTGCTTCGCGCAGCCCCGGCTCCCAGTTCGGACCGGAGGCCGCCTGCGTCCACTTGGATCCGGGGCAGGTCCACTTGGATCCCGCCCTGGCCACTTGGATCCGGCGCGTGCCGCGAGGGCGACGAGGAGGCCGCCGCCAAGTCGCTCTTGGTGTTGGCCGCGCGGCGCTGCTCCAGCTCGTGGCGCGCGAGGTCGAGGTCTGCGTCGTCTGGACCGTCGGCGGCGAGGGCGCTGGCGCTGGCGATGGCGCTGCTGGCGAGGTCTTCCGGGTCCGCCGCGGGCGAGAAGACCTCGAAACCGCGCGTGGCGTCCACAGAGGTCACTCGGATCTCGGCCTCCAGGTCGGCGCCGGTGTCGCCCGCGGAGGCGAGGCTCTCCATCTCCAGGTCGTCCTCCACGGCGCCCTCGCTGCAGGGCTGGGCAGGCTCGCGGCGGCTCGACCGTGAAGAAGACGGTCTTGGAAACTCGGGATCCTCCAGATCCTCCAACTCGCCGTGGGGCACACCTGATGGAGTGCCTCCTTGATTTGGAAAGGAGCTGAGGCCCTTGGAAGGCGCCTTGGAATCGGCGTCCGCATCGTCGTGGTCGTGGTCGTTGTCGTGGTCGTCGTGGCGGAGCTTGGCCTCGGGGATCGAATCGGCCTCGTCGATGTCGATGTCGAGGGCTGTCTCAAGCGCCGCCACGTTGTGGCCGCCGGTGTCAACGTGGTGGTCGTTCTGCACGAGGTTCAGGCCCACGGCTCGAGGCGTTGAGGACGCGGCCTTCTTGCGAGCCTCGCGGGCAATGGCAAGCGTGTCGAAGTTCAAGAGGCTTACGGGGTCGGCTGCTGCTGCTGATGCTGCTGCTGGGGAGCCCGAGGGCTCCTGGTCGCGCATTTGCTCGCGCTTTTCGCGGCGCAGCTTGCGCAATTTGTACAGCTGGGCGCGGACCATGGCAGAAGTGCTGCTTCCCGCGGCTGAGCCGGCCTCGCGTTGCGGAGGAGCCGAGGGCGGCGGTGGCCGACGCGAGCCCGACTCCTTGGATTCTGAAACACCATCGTCGTCACGGTTGTTCTGTGCTTCGTCGCCACGTTGACGAGCGCCAGCGGACCTGCCAGAAGCCGAGGAGCGAGCTGATCGTCGCGCAGATCCTCTCACAGAGCGGGGCGTATCAGCCTCCCATTCAGCAGTTTCGTCCTGCTCCCTGAGCATCTCAGCTTGAGCTGGAGCACCTTGGGAGCCATCGGTTTGCCGGAGGCTTTTCATGTGAAGTCGCGACACATTGCTACGCTCCGAGGTTGTCGGGACCGCCTCCATCTCGGGGGCAAATGCTGCTTTGCCTTAAGTGAGAACTTCGCGGTGCACGCGACCACAAATCCCACCTGATGCTCTGCCAGCGCCCTTGTCCTGACGACCTTCGACTGGTGTATCTTCAAATAATCGAAGCGATACCAGAGTGCGCTTTGGAGGTTCTACCTCTTTTTTGTTTCAAGCGCGCTCTTTTCTTTTGGCGACCCACGAAGCTGCCTGCCAGGCCAGCCGGGGACAGTGCGCTGATGCCCGCAACACTAAGAGAGAGGTGTTCGACGCCAGCGTCAGCCGGCGTCAGCTTGAAGACTGCATCGCCCTTGAAGTTCCTCTCTCGCTCGCTACTGCCTCATCAACTTTGCGAATTGTCTTCCGCGCTGAGGTCATTCGAGACCAAAAAGTACACACCTGAACGGATCTTGGAGAATTGATGCAACGATTGCCTGGCAGCCCTTTGTTGTATCAAATCTGAGAGGTTATGGGCTTGAAAGCTAGCTACCTACGCGCTGGTGCAGCAGTGCCCAGTTATGCTAGCTTTGAGTTGTATGCTAATGGGCTGATTTTTCGGTTTCCAAAGTTTTTATCCTTATAAAGAATCAGTTATAAATATAGAGATATTTACTTAATTCAAAAGGTTCTCAGGCAGTCTTTCAAGGTTGGCTTCAAAATAGAAAGGGAAAAAAAAAAAACTCTTACTGCCTTTTAAAGGAGTTTTTTGTTATTTCAATAAAATTTTAATTTAAATAATAATAAAATAATAAAAAATAAAAAGAGAGAGAGAGAGAGAGACTAGGTACTCACTGGCTCATTAATAGCTAGGTCCAACCTATAGATATTTACGAACAATTCATAGAAACAGAATGAATGAAAGCTGCTTTGCGGATGATGCAGACAGTCTCTCGAGCTCAGCGAGCCTGATTCAAGTTATCGATTGTTGTAGGTGTTTCAGGGCTAGCCCGCGCTAGTTTGGAAGCTCATTCCGAAACTTGTGGCGGAGTTAGCAGGCCGAAACTCCGGCTGCATAAGGTCTTACTTCGTAAAGCCTCTACTACGATCAGGCTTAGATACAAATTGACATCCCGTGCGAGTGAAACGAGAAAATAAAACACCAACGCACTCGTGCTTTACTTATACATCAATCAGCCAGAACCTAAACAAAGATGAGATATGTCAATCCAGAATGGTCCTTCTATTGCATGTACTAGCACTACAAACGTGTGTCGCAGCAGATCCAGATTCCTCATGCAAATCGACGATGGCATAAAATTGAAACAAGCAGTAGGTGTGTTGTAGAACGTTTTGGTTGACCATTCAAATGCCTCACAAATCTCAACGCACCACTGTCATCAACCACCGCAAAACGCAAGCACTGGCTGCCAATAAGGCTTCCCACTCCGGCCAGCAGTCGAAATAATGATGGCCTTCATCGTTATGAACAAGAATTGAAGATCGGCTCGCGGCTTGGGTGTATATTCTGTCTGAAACACCATCTCAGAAAGAGTGCTACTTCCAGGTCGGCAGATGGTAGATTGTAGCACCATTCGTTCTATATAGAGTACTACATTCAAGTTTTCTACAGCCGCTCACGATTTTGCTTGAAGACCATTGAAGCGTGCACTCTTCGAATGTAGGATTCAGAGAGGTGAAGAGTTGCACTCCCTCGAAAACCTCACCTCGCTCACGCGGTACGAGTTCCCTCGCGGCCTGGAGCCTTTTCTCAACTGAAAGCTAAAGGCACTTCCTCCTCCTCCTCGTGATCCAAAAGACGACGATTTGTCCATAAGGCATTTACATTACATGTATCGCCTTTGGCCATCATTGGCAGACCTTCAAAAGTAGAGTACGTCGGTGACCTCTAGTAGATACCCAGAGCCTACTCAGCAGTAGGTACAGAGCACTTCAAGGTTTGGTGATCCTTCAAGAGCGCCTAAAGTTATTGGATTAACAGCACTACAACCTCTTGGTTCTCCTTTTTGAAAGGGACAAACGCTTACTTACTTCGAATGATCTCTGCCGAGTTCTGCATCAGAAAATTAACGTTTCCAAGATGAAAAGCCAATCGATCGTAGGCGTCTAGTACCCGCCTACCTACTCCTACTACGCTTTAGAATTCAGAATAAACACGTTCTTTCAGAAAATAATCATATAAAAATAAAAATAGTCAACCTCCCTCCCCAAAATACTTTTATTTTGGCTTTTAAAATAAATGGGCTAGTGATCGTCTAGCTGATGCTAGGAGCAGATGTAATTCTTGTGCGTCGGGTCCAAATTTAACCACGGCCAAAAGGGCAGACTGAGCTGAAAGGCAGTCAATCTTTTTATCTCTCGGTTCGGCGCTTTCCTTCGCTGTCGTCGCTACCAAGCTCCAGGCAAGCCACGGCTTTCTTCGCTTGGGCATGCGCTTGCAACAGCGAGCGAGTCCCGGCTGTGGACACCGGGCGTTGAAGCTCGGGTGCCAACGTTTTGGCCGTTTTTGCAACGAGTTTGGTAGTAGCCTGGGCTGTTTGTTTGTTTTTTTCCAAGATCGGGTCCTGAGTTCTCAGATCTCGTTGAACTTGAAAGATGCTTTCTCACTTTCGACGTTTCTCATATACACAATAGAGAAGGCGCGAGCGTGCGCAGGTGGCGGAAGGAGAACCCTGCCCACGAGACCCTGATACAGGTTAGTATTGGGGGCAAGTTTTGCTTGTATGTAGTTTAGGCGGACAGAGGTGCACGGGGATCTCAGTAAGAGTTTTATTCTGATGATTTATTTTTATTTTTATTTCATTTTCATTTTCATTTTAAAACAAAAATAGTTTTCCTAAATTAAAGTTTCTAATCGAATGAAAGAAAGAAATGAGTGGGAGTAAAAGGGAATACAAAAAGCCACGAGAGGGAATTCTGTCTAAACTAGCTCGTCGTCGCCAGAACGAGCTCCTGCAAATAACCCGGCTCGCTGCGTGGCAGGCAAGCTGGATTGAAGAGCCATGGGTTTCTGCAGGCGGAAGCCGCCGAAGCGGATTTATATTCGTAGAATGGGATGAACTCTGTCAAGATCATGGTATTCGTGTTCAAGATCGTGAAGATGATGGTTGGTTTGACCATGAAAGTGCAGTAGGACGCAGCTAACACTAACGATAGGAGTGTCGCCTGAACAGAAAATGCAAACAAAAAGCAGAAAGATGAATGAATGCATATACGTTCGTAAATACGTACGTATCTAACTCATTACAAATGCAATTGCTCGCGTAAAACCAATTGCATAGCAGCGAGTTTGTAGCCCTGAGGTTCCTGCATCTGCGCTCAAGCAGGGGAGATTTAAAGGCTTACGAGCGGCTTGGCAGAGCGAGTTTGGGGAAAACCCAACTCGACCCTGAAGAAAGAAAGGAATGACAGACATCATTTGGAAACAAGATATGTTCTGAATCGACCCATAGTAGGTGCCTAGTAGGTACCTAGTAGTAACGATCACTGAGAGAAAAGAACGAAACGCCATGATGATGCCGACGTACCATATCATATCATATCATATCGTACCATACACAAATATTATGATGCATGCTGATTATTTTGACTTGAGTTTTTTTACCAATTTTATTTATTAAAAGGCTTTAACTCAGGAGTACCTCTGACCAGTGCGAGTGTGCATACATATATATACATTGACATACATACCCGGCTTCTATCAAAACCAAGCCATATCATGACCTCTGTCTGCGCGTAGGTGCCTTCTGCGCACTGTTGTTCGTCTCACTCGAGCTCTTTAGCAAGAAAAAAAAAGAAGATGCAAAAGTAGGAACAATAAAAGGGCAAACGTATGCCGCTTCTTTTTTCTTTACGTTGAAAGAAAGAACCTATTATAATGGGTAGCTAGGTACCTAATGGTTATCTACTCTTTTCCGTGGCGTCTTTGGAGTGAGCAAAAGCCTTCGGATTCCAGTGCAAAGCAAAGCTTCTCTGAGTGGGCATTTATTTCTCTTGTGAGCGTTTATCTATAGCTATCTTGGATGGAGGGCGCCCCTTCCCCATCATGACGTCGCGGGAAAATAAGAATCCTGCTATGTCTTCGAGGAGGAAACGGAGACTACCTCGAAGGGACAGACCGTGAGCTTCCCCGGGCACCGCCCTATTGTCTCAAAGGCTCATAATGAGATCCTGGGGAAGCAGCTATGCGGAAGTGGATCACTGTGGCAGAGCCGCAGACGCTAAGAAGCGATCGAGACGCAGTAAAGGCTCGTGGAATGGTCAGAGAAAGCCACGCGTGAAACCCTTTGTTTGTTTTGCTGGTGTGTCCCTCGCGTCGCGCCGGATCCGGATCGTGACTATATTCTTCAACCTTGATCTTAAGGAAGCTTTAACGTTAAATATTTTTAAATATTTTAAATATTTTTAGATATAAAGTTTTACAATGTGAAACTTGAAGGAATGGTAATAGTAAGACTGGAAATTCTAGGATGGCGAACTCAAGTCGTAATGCGGAAGGGGAAGAGCAAGCCTTCGTACGAGCTTTACTGCTCTCGCAAGGCCCCGTGCTCCAGCTCTAGAAATCATAAATACGGTGACCTTGAAGCTCGATACTGATGCACAATCCAGGTTTAGAGCATCCCAGTCCTCCTGGAGACCCTTGAATAACTCAAGAAGCTCGCGCTTTCTCTGATCATGGAGAGTGTCAAGGTTTCACTATAGCATGATCCGTGTAGGTAACTAAGCTGTAAGGCTATTAGTAGGAAACAAATTCCCAGATCCAAAATTAACTTGCTTCATTCTTTTTAATTTCTTTTTCTCTTCTTTTTTAATTCATAAAACGTTTTCCAAAACAAAGCAAATATGACATCTTCGAGACAGTTTAGTAGCGTGATTGGCAAAATCGAGTTTGGAGCTGTGTGCTAGGGCTGCGTAGACGGGGGGCACAAGACGTGTTCGCCATAGCTATAGCTACTGGCAAGCTTCAAAGATAAATCCCCCCCCCCCCCAAAAAAAAAAAAAAATAAAATAAAAACAAATATTTTTTCTCAGAATAATTTTAATATACAAATATTTATTTTACTTTTTATATCAAAGAAAGTGTCGTACCTACATACCTACGTTACATCTACTACTTGTAAAAACAAGAAAGGAAAAGAATTTGAGTTCAAGTGGTGTTGTGATCAAGCAAGCAAATCCGAATCGGCGTGGCGGAGTAGTTCGAGAACGGAATCAAGCATGTGGCGTGCAGGAAGGCTCACCACGCGAAACACTCGATCCCAAGTCGTGGCTGCTCGAGCATGGGTAGCACCCCCAGTGGCCCGAGCCGGTGCCTCGAGCCCTGATACGGTACTTGACGCATGGTCGGACCCGCTAGGACCGAGAAGGCGTATCCTTTGGAGAACCAAAACTACCACTGCATTTCCAATTCACTTTGCTGGACAAAGACGCGAGGAAGACATTGAGGATCGCGTGAAGGTACTTAAACCCTTTGAGGAGGATCAGCAGCAACATGTGGCCACTCCTGAACTCGACAAGACAGTGGCTGATGTGCCGTTCAAAGATGAGTCTGCCCAGACACCGGCACTCATTAAAAAGCTTGGCTGGGATCCGGAAAGCCTTCGGATCAACGATACAGCAAACTTCAACCGCTGGGCACTCCTCCCAGCTGCTACTCTTAACCACATGTGCATTGGGTCCATTTTTGCATGGTCCATTTTTAACACCCCGCTCACACGCCTCAGTGGTGTCGTAGCTCCTGCTGCAAACGATTGGCTCCTTGGTGACGTCACCGTGACATTTTCTCTGGTCATGGGCGGATTTGCGTGGGGTGCCCTTTTTGGAAACCGTCTTGACACCTATGGCCCACGCGTGTCATGCCTCATCGGTGCAAGTGCTTTAGCGACAGGCTATGTGTGTGCGGGCTTCAGTTCCAGTATTGAGAGCCTCCCACTGCTCTATTTTGCAGGTACAGTGTGGGGTATTTCCAACGGCTGGGCCTATGTGCCGCCAGTATCTACTCTGTTGCGCTGGTTTCCTGATAAGAAAGGTTTTGCCTCAGGAATGGCGATTCTCGGTTATGGTGGTGGCGCAATGCTGACTACCACACTGTACGGCCCTTTGATTGAAAAATTCCGTAAGGTTCCTGAGTACGCTGGCCCTGCAGGTGACCTCGAATTTATCAACCAAGGTGGAAAGCTCTTTCTTGACACTGCACAAGGTCTTCGTGAGGTTGTGGTCGCAACCCAGTCTGACCTCCAAACTTCGGGTATGGCTGAGATTGCCGATGCAGGCGCTTACTTCGTTGGTACAGGCTCCACTGGTGTTGCCGAGGTGTTTGCTACGCTTGGTCTTGGCTATGGCCTTGCTATGGTTGCCACTAGCATGGTCTTTAAGCTTCCCCCCCATGGTCATGCTGATAGAATTCTTACAGAGGTGCAAAATGCTGCTACCCCCCCTGTTGTTGATTCCCGAGAACTCAGTGAAGAGGAATTCAAAGCTAGCCAACAGAAGAGCAAAATGACAATGCCGGCTCACACGCCCCCTGACATCACCCCGGAGGAATCGTTGAGAACGCATCATTTCTATCTCATGTTTATGGGCTTTGGTCTTTCTATTGCCCCTGCATATGGTCTAATTTCCTCAGGCAAACTGATGATGGCCGAGACTTTTGGCAGTAACCTGCCAAATATTGTCACGGCAGGATTCACTTCCTCCTTTGTAGCAGCAATGAGCATGGCTAATCTCAGTGGCCGCTTGTTCTGGCCCACAGTCAGTGACGTCATTGCGAAGTACCAAGGTGGCAACCCTTTTTACGCCCGTAAGCAAACCTATCTTGCGATGTGGGCTGTATCGCCGATTTGTTATGGTGGAGTTTACTGGGGTGTCCACGAATGTGTCCGCAATCCGTCCATTCTCCCACTCGCTGTGTTCTCTGCTTCATTTTTGACCCTGCTCACTAGCTTCGGTGGCACCACCGCTACTCGACCGGCTCTCATGTCTGATGCCTATGGTGAGCGTTCTACGGCAGTCCAGACTGCCCGTCAGCTCTCCGTGGTTCTACCAGCTGCATTCTTGGGTCCCCAAATTGTGGCTCATTGCAGAGAAGGAAGCACCCACAAGGCTATTGAAGAACTTTCTACCCATGTAGATGACCGAGCTTTCCATCATGCATTTGGTGCTGATAAGGATGTTCTTCCTGAGCTCATTGACACAAAGACTGTTACGATTTCTCGCCTCATGGATTTGGTTCCCGACACCGTGCAAGACCCGACTCCGTTTCTGTATGACAATGCCATTATGGTTATGGGCGGCTTTTCATTGGCTGCACTAGCCACCAAGTCCTTCCTTACCCCACCTTACAAGCCTGGCCAAAAGGATATCAACGACAAGTAACCTTTTCTTTTCTTTAAAATATTTGCTACATGTACGCCTCAAAACTATTTTTTAAGTATTTTGACAATTTCTCATCTGCGCTTATTTGCGTTGCTCGAAAATTTTATTTTGTTTTAGGCCTTCGTCAACGCAAGTTGATTACAGCCTTTCAAGGATGGGGCTCTTCAAAATTTGCTCAGACAGTCACCCGTGATACTACTACCTAGATAAAATCCGGTTGTTATTTTGCTTCTTAAAATGAACGTGTGAAGGCTTTTAGCTTGAGGTCTAATCTAAGTTGCTCCTCCTATTTTGATTTGAGCAAACAAATAAATTAAAAAATTCAAACAAACAAGAATACACGCAAGCAAATGCTAGTTGCAATGCCTGCGTCAGTATCAATTCGACAGGCTCGGAATGTAAAGAGCAGGTACCATGTAGATGATCACCGTTGCTGTCAGAGATTAGTGCAAAGAGCACGAGACAAAGATGACAAGAAACAAGTTGGAAAAAGCTAGAGGAAAGAAACTAAGGAAACAAAAGCAGAAAAGAGAAGGAATTGGAAAAGGACGCGAGTCATCTCTGACCAATTGTTTTATCTTTGGAACATGATCGTGAAGGCAAAGAGAAACCGGGTAAGTACGAGTTTGATTTGAGAGGGAGGATTGTATGTGTTTAACGGCACTTCTTGATGATACCAATGGCAATGGAGCTACCCTCGTCACGGAGAGTAAAGCGACCGAGCTGCATGGTCTTCTCGTAAGGCTCCAAGCAGATGGACTTGTTGAGGCGGATCTTGCAAATGATGGTAGCACCATTGCGGGCAAAAGCAGGGTTGCGCTTAGCAATTTTACCAGTCTTGTCAAGCTCAGCAGCAATCTCGTATACAGTGCACTCCTCTTCGGCGGTGTGAGCGTGGAAGACAGCGTTGTAACCGGCCGAGAACAACGGGCGGTGCTCAAGCAAGTGGCAAATAAAGAGCTGAGCAATGATCTCTGTGCATCCCTGAACAGGGGAGAATCGGGAGGCAATAACGTGGCCCTTGGCGACCTGGTTTTCGTTCAACGCAGTAAGACGAGCAAGAACGTTCTCACCAGGCTTCGCGCCCTGAACCTCCTCCTCGTTGATGGAAATGGACTCGACCTTGCACTTGATCTGGTTTGGGCAAACACGGAGTTCCTGGCCAACATACATGACACCAGACTCGACCTTGGCCATAAGAACAACACCACGATCAATGTAGCGATCCACAATGGTAGCACGAAGGGGCTTTTCGGAGTCACGGTTACCCATGTTGATCTCGTTGAGCACCTGAAGAAGGGACTTGCCGTCATTGAGTTCAGAGGCCCAGTCGCAGACATCCTTGGTAATAGGGTCCTTGACGTTGATACCAGAGAGTGCAGAGATAGGAATAAAAACGACGTCCTTCTTGACCTTGAATCCAGAGGCCTTGAGGAAGGGACGGAGACGCTTGACGATATCATCATAACGGTCCTTGCTCCACTTGACAGTTTGCTCATCCATCTTGTTAACACAAACAATCAGCTTCTGGATACCAAGAGTCTTGGCAAGCATGGCGTGCTCACGGGTTTGACCAGCCTGGATAAAGCCAGCTTCGAACTCTCCCTTACGCGCAGAAATCACAAGAATACCCACATCTGCCTGACTGGCACCGCTGATCATAGCCGGCACGTAGTTCTTGTGGCCCGGTGCGTCAAGAATGGTCAAGCGGCGGTCCTCCGTCTCAAAGTAGGCGCGGCCGACCTCGACAGTCTTACCCTTGGCACGTTCTTCATCAGACTCATCCATAATGTACGCCAGAAACCAACTGTCACGGTTGCGCTCCTTCGCCTCCTGCTCGAACTTTTCAATCGTACGCTTATCAACCTTGCCAGTAAGGTACAGAATTGATCCAGACAGAGTACTCTTGCCGGCATCGACATGGCCAATGGTCACCACGTTAAGATGAGGGCGGGGGTCGAGGCCCTGAATAGCCTCCTCACCCTTCTTGATCTCCTTCACGAGATCTTTCGAGTCGAACACTTCCTCGGGCTCCTCCACAGGTGCCGGGGCGGCCTCCTTGGGGGCGGCTTCTTCCTTAACGTCGGAGGCAGCTTCGGTGGATTCCTCAGCAGCCTCGACCTCCTCTTCCTCCTCCTTGGCGGGGGTGGTGCCTCCGAGGGACACGTTCTTAAAACCAGGAGTGATTTCAGCAGAAGCGTCTTCGGTCTGGGCAGGAGCGGACTCCTCCTCAACAACCTCCTTCTGAGCATCCACGGCAGCATCATCTTCAGCAGCAACGGGAGCCTCGGCAGGTTCAGGGGCTTCAACAGGGGCGGGAGCAGGGTCCTCCTGGAGCCACGAGGGCTTCCACTCGTTGGCGCCGGCGTTGGGCGTCCATTCCTTGGCGTCTGAGTTCATGGTGCAAAAGCTCAGTCGAAAGCTCGCTCAGAGCAAGTGTTAAAAAGGCCTACGATGAGATTCTGTGTTGCGGAAGGTTTGGAAGAACGTAATAACAGGTTATCGATCACGAACATGATGAATTTTTTTTGCAAATAAACCGTTAAATTTCCCAATAAACGCGACGTAAGTTGTTTTAAGTCATTTGTTTTGTTTTTCCAAAGATGAGGCAAAACGGTGAGCAGTTAAATACATGCAAATAATGAAACAACAAAGTTAGTCATCAGATTCTTCTCTAGCAGTAAAGATGAATAGAACACCAAAGTGAAAGTCTCACAGTGTCTTCTTATCTCCTAATCTTTTTCTCCGCCTCCATTGAAGAAGTCTTCTACGATCCCGCTCATCTGGTCAAATGCATTAGAAATCTTATGCATTACATACGTGTGAATTGTACAAACTCCAGACGCTCCTTGATCATGCTCTGCAAACTCATGGGAACCAGGACCTAAACAACATTGAAAGGGAAATCGGAAACACAGATAGCATCGCCTCAACAATGGGTCAACCTATGGCTCCCTCGCAAGGCTAAAAGACAACACTGCAGTGATTGACCAATATTCAGGGCAAACTCGCGAAAGCAAAGGAAAAAGAAATAGAGGCAGTTGTATCAAGTACACTACTATACCAAGGAGACAAAGAGAGACGCAGACGACGAGAGAAAACGAAGGAGCGGCTGCCGCCCATGGGAATGCCAAGACCGCCGATCCGACGGGCCGGGCGGGTGCAAGCCGTCCAGCGGAGGACAACTCATTTCTGTGTAAGCCTGCTCGCACGCACCTAAAGGTCTCCAACGATGCTCGCTTGCGCTCAGGACGCTGCGAGAAGTGGGTTGGGAGTCTGGCCACTCACTCCTGCTTAATGAGCATCGGGTGGATACGACACCGAGGGGTCCTTAAGTGACGCTCTTAGTCTAATACTGGGTATACCAAGAAGCACCGCATCACGCTCTAAGACCTATTTATTGGTTACTAGGCCCACTCACTGCGAGGTTTCGGTTTATTCTGATACTGTTTAGGTATCAAAGTCTGGAGGTGATAACGTTCCAATAACTTGCGAGGAAATTTGGCAGGAACAAGCGGAAAGACACGTTTAGGCGATTGAATTGCAAGATGGTGCAGAATATCATGGGAAAATCTGAAGGAATCTACAAAGAACTCAGCCTTGGAGAGTTGAGGATGGAGCAGCTTAAATGATTTAAATGACCGTCTCTAAATGGAACCCTGCATACAAGCAAAGATTTTACAAAATGCTTGGAGGCAAGTTACAAACTGATCAAGAATTGGAAACAAAACTAGAGAGGGGAGAGAAGAATTGAAGCGTTTAGAGTTTGTTAGTTTTAAAACTAGTAGATATCCCAGCTCCACTACATGACGAGGATGACAGTAGGTACTGAGTGTCTAAGTTTCATTGTTTTAAGCGAAGCGAATCGTGCGTGGGGTATTAATCCTCGCGTTTCCTGCGAGTAGCCTTAAAGCGTGTCGCGACACAACATATTCGACAGTAAGGATAGAAAAGAAGAAAAAGGTAAAGTAAAAGGGAGTCGTGCGCAAGCAAATACCATCTCTAAAGCACTACGATAAACACTGAGAGATGCCGCAACGGGGTTTAGCCAGGTCCCCATCGTCAAATGCACAGGGAATCGTGTTGGGGTATCCTTCCGAGCCTTCCTATGTTGCAGAATCAAATCATAAAATATTGGAACATGACCCGAACTCGAAATAGCCCAGACTAAAGCCATCATTTCGAGAGCATCTCACGAAGAGACGTGGCCATTGGGATGAGGGATGCATGCATATAACTTAGCGGAGCTGGCCAGACTCAATAATGGTAACCTTGCCCTTAGGCTTGCCATTCTGGGTGCCAACGGACTCAAGAGACTTGAGGAGGTTAAGACCCTTGACTACCTTACCGAAGACAGTGTGCTTACCATCAAGCCAGGGGGCTTCAGCAAAGCAGAGAAAGAACTGGGATCCATTTGTGTTGGGTCCGGCATTTGCCATAGAAAGCACACCAGGTCCATTGTGCTTGAGCTTAAAGTTCTCGTCGCGGAAGGTCTCACCGTAGATGGAGCGGCCACCAGTGCCATTGTGGCGTGTGAAATCACCACCCTGGGCCATGAAGCCAGGAATAATGCGGTGAAAGCCAGAGTTTTTGAAGCCAAACCCCTTCTCACCAGTGCACAAGCAACGGAAGTTCTCAGCAGTCTTTGGGCAAACATCGGACCTCAGCTCAATCTCTACACGTCCAGCGTACTCGCCAGCGATCTCAACGTCCATAAACACGACGGGGAGACTCATGGTAGCCTGAAAATTTTGCGACCCTTAATCCAACGAAAGCAAGTCTGATTTTCCGGCTCCTGCAGGAAGCGTGGTAGACCAAAGCAGAGTTGAAGGATTCTTCGTTTGCCACAGCAACAGGACTCCAAGACCACCAACCAACAACCAGCGCAACTCTTTTTTCCACAACCCATTTCCATAAAAAGAACAGTATACAAGAACATAAAGAACACCAATTCCTACACGAGAACAATTGAATCATTTGGAATAAATGGAACATATACCAACGTTGGAAAACCCTTTATAGCAATAGCACTAACACTAACAACTTGAAAATACTTCTATTTTTATTTCATTTTCATTTTCATTTTAAAAAGAAGGATCAACTTGAATAAGATGAGCTCATTGGCAGCAATCGGTTGTAAATCACCAAAGCTTCCTTACCAGCAGGATCAATGATCGTCGATCTGACTCGAAACGGAGGAACTGACATGAACTAGATGGAGTCATGGTTTATGATTTCGAAGGACTTGCTAGATCACAGCTTCAAATTCTAAAGTTCGAATTCGAATGCAATGGAAATGCAAATGCAAATGCAGATAAAAATGCAAATGCAAATGCAAATGATGCAAATGCAAATGCAAATGCTTATTCGAAATAGATGAGCTAGAGCTCAAACATAAACGAATAACTCGCCTGGATCTAAACCCTGGTCTTGGCTATTTTTGCATTCATCATATGGTGCCTCTTCTTAAAGTTGTTTGCTTATTTGCACTCAACGAATGCCAGACTCTTAGTACTATACATAGCCAGTACTACATACTAACATCTCTGAGTGTACTTTAGTATGGTTTATTTAGGCCTAATTGTGAATTGAATGTGTTTCGTTTTTTCGGTCTCCACGGCGGAGTTCACGGACCGAGCGGAGCGAGCAGCAAATAGAGTTCTCTCTGGGACCTCCAAGGCGCTGTAGCGGGCTTCGAGAGAGGTCAGCGCCGCGGACACGCTGGCGGGGACGAACTACGACCGCACACTTGCGTGGTTTGGCATTTCTTGGCACGGAGCAGCCTTTCCAACCCCAGCTGGCCGACCGCTATTTCGAAAACGAGATTGGGGTCTTGTAAACTGACCTCGCCTGGAAACTTGAAAACATAAACTAGAAACACAGAGTTCAAGAAACGCCTGAAGTGGAGCTTACATGAAAAGATATTCTAGCGCAGTTGCAGAGCAAGTACTATTGAAACAAAAAAAAGTTGAGCAATCCTGAACGCCCCCCCCTCCTCCGAATGGGACGCGTGATGGTGCCATATTACGAAAGGAGTCACCAATGTGAACAAGGAGGAATTGAAACCGAAGATCTCAGTCGAAATAGAAGATTTGAACCACACTTGAAGAACGCTGATTGCGGCAAACACACATCACAAAACGAGAAAATGACCTTCCGGCGAGGCTTATGGATACAACGAGGCGGAACTATGGTCCTTCTCATGATTGGTATCCTCCTGGGGCAGTGGAGCGCCCCTGCAAATGCTCAAAGTACAGCAGAATTATGTTCGGCTCTTGATGTCTCGACGTGCACATCAAATACAAATTGCGAGGTGGCAACCTCCACTACGGGTATCCAATCTTGCCAGTCCATCAGCTCCACAGATGGTGAGGACCCATGTGACGTGAAGCTAAATTACTCCATTGCATACCCGCATGGATGCCCAGAGTCATGTGTAGTAAGAGAGCTATCGAGCGGTGCACAGGTTTGTGAGGCAAGGAACTTTTGGGACGAGCTCGCGGAAGTTTACTGGGGTAGCACTGGGTTACCTATTGGATACTTGTTTTGGAATTTTATGCTTGGCTTCTCTATTATTCTCACGGTACGCATTGCTCCAGCAATTACTGCATGGACGCTTTGCCGGATGATCAATACATTTGTTCTCAAACCAAATAAGTCTGACCCATTCTCAGCAGCACTTCGAATAAGCTCTCTTCGCATTGCGCTCTTTGGCGGACGCGTTACCTTTGAGGAGCTTGAATACGCGTCCGCAAATATTCATCTGCGAATTGTAGAGGGTGGCGTTAGCGTTCGTTGGTGGCTTTCTTCAGACGGTATCATGCAGGATCCGGCTGCGTTCTTCCTTTCCAAAGAAGACACGGATCAGGGTGGTTCGTCTGAAGGAGATACTGACGCATCTTATTCAAATCGCTGGTCGCGATCATCGAAAACTGCCAAGGCAGCTGCCACTCACGCATTGGGCCAAACACAAAGTGGCAAAAAACGAGCGCGCTCACGAGTGGTTGATGAACGCCCCCCACGCCTTACAGGTTATGTCTCAGGTGTTGAACTTAGTGTATTTAATAATGTTGAGAAGTTCAACGCGATTGAAACGTTCCTCACACGGTATATGCCAATTCCAACTCGTGAACCCTCGGCTACAGACCTCGATGCTATGGAGAGTGGCCTTGGCAATTCCAATCAGTCAAGACTTGGCAGGACTAGGTCTAAAGGGAAACCCTCCTTCTGTCGTCGTGTAATATCGTGCTGTTATTACTGCTGTCCTTGTCTCGGCTCTCGCTCTAGATCATCTTCATCAGCCCAAAGCTATGCAACCTCAAAGCTGGGATCGCCGCCCCAAGGCCCTCTTTCATCACGGGACAGAGACGGTGCCGACGGTTCTGCTTCTGCACAAAATGGAGCTCATGGGGGTCCTCCTGCAATGCGTCTGGATACAAATATTCACATGAGTGATGACCAACGCGAGGGGTCTGTGTACGCTGTTGACGACGAAGCCAGTGTGAACTCCACGTACACTGAGGAGAACCCGTGGTTCTATCATGTTTTCCCAATATCACGATTTGAACTTTCTCAATTTTGTATTTATGTGTCAGATCCAAGTTTACGCACAACACTTATCATGCACGCAGAAAAGGGTCTCGGTATTCACTATGTTGAGGAACCAACATTCGAAATGGATCGATTTAAGGTCGTAAGTCGATTGGTGTGGACCAATACGCGGCTCCGTCTCGTCAAAAATGAGGAATACGTAGGAACTCAGCGTCTGATGGAGCGACACCCAATTGAAGACGACGATCTATTGGAGCGTGGTGGCCGCGCAGTCGTAAACTTTTTTCGTGAATTGTTTTCAGAAATTACCATGACTGACTACCGCGGGTCAAAGCACCGCGCAAGTGTTTTAGGAATTGGCTCGGATGAACCTATCACGCCAACGTCTGACGCATCATCTCCGCACGTGCCTCGAACTCCCCGCCTTGCAGCACTCGTTGGTAAAGGGCCGCATCGGCATAGCACGGACGAGGACGAGGACGAAGACGAAGACGAAGAAGATGAAAGTGATGCACGAAGTAGCTCGAGACGTCGCAGGGCTTCTGATGTAGAGCCATCAGACGATGATGATGATCTCTACGGTGACAACTATCCTGAAGACGAGCGCAATCGTAGTGGGGAAATGACTCCGCACCGTGGGCCTCGTCGTAATAGCCTCGATGATGCTTTTGGGAAAATAAAAAACTTAATGAGGAACTCAAATAATGTAAGAAGAGGGTCTCTGGGCCACGCGAGCACTACACTCTCGAGATATGATTCTTCTGATTCCAATGATTCTGGAATCGAGGTAGCATCAACCCATAGTTTTGGCGCCACTGGAAGCGGCAGTGCGGTAGGGGGCTCTTCTCGTCGCAGATCCTCTTCGGCACGTATGTCAGGGCGATACCCTGTGGAATCTCCACGGGAGTATGACTCGGAAGACCAGTCTGCGGAGGATGAGGACGATGAGGACCGCGAAATGGCCCGTTTTGTGGGGTTTGGTGACTCGAAACAATATCACCACCACAACGGTGAGTCTTCAATCGGGTTGTGGGGCATTTCTCGTATGTTTCGACGTCGGAAACACGGTGTTCAAAATGATGCTCGAATGAGACCTCGCAAATCATTTTTAGAAAGAAACCCACTTTTTGAAACAAGCGCTCGGAAGGCCTCTCGCAGACGTAAACGCAAATCTACTTCGGCAGACTCAAGCGGCTTGAAAACTGGAGCACAGGAGGAGCCCGACCTTCTTGTCACAAACCGCCTTGAGTTTGTGTACAAGTTTGACGAACCGGGTCCGGTAACCCATGAGCAGATCGAGAGCTTTGATGGAAAGCAGCAGCCTGAATTCTCCTTGAACATTTACTTGGGCTCCTCTTCTGAAGATTCGCAAACTATCATTACCTATGGGCCTTGGGCAGACAAAGAGAGAAGCCAATTTCTGCAACGATTCTGGCCTGTTGAATTTCAAGAAACACCCATTTACCACCCCTACCGCGCAGGAGAACCGCGCGTCCCTTTATTCCTTGAGGCCAATGTATTTTTCAAAGGGCGTAGTAGCATTCGCATGCCATACCGTGTGCGTCACACGGGGTGGTATGATGGTACAAAAAATGGCGAAAATGCTTCGAACGTAAATGTATGGTCAACCATTCAACAGCACCTCGATGCCTTTGCGCGTGCTTCGGAGATGAAAACTGAGCAGAAGCATCGCCAAACATCATTTGCAGCCTTTTCAGGTGGAGGTGGACGGCTTGACAGCCTTACCTCGGCTACTATGGGTAACATGTATTATGAATCAAATGAAAATAGTGATCGGCTTGGCAGCATGCAAACCCTGGACGAGGGCGGCTCTCTTCGCGGAGGTATCCAAAATGGTATTAGCAGTACCGCTACTTCTGCTTCTGCAGCTGCTATGGCGTCTTACAATTCTCGCGGGCCACGAAATTTGAGTCAGTCTTCGATTTCGACACATGGAAGCTTCCCTAATCGCCCACTTCGTGTTGGTCGTTCGCTTGCAACAGGTTGGATAGTACATCTTCCAGTCAGTACCCGATCGATGCTTGCAAAGAGTACCGAGGCCCAGTCCGCACTCGCCACGATCGCGGAGTACCAGAGCCATTTATTACGTGCAACTGTTTATATTTCGGCTCCCGAAAACGAAGACAAAGTCGTTGTAAAAGCTGGCACGCAGCGTGACGCAGAAGAGTGGGCTCGCGAGCTTTGGGTTCGTTATGCAGGTCGCGAACGCAAGGTCTCGGCGCATCTACGCACCCTTTGCCCAAGTTGCCCTGCAACTGACGACATTGATGAAGTAGTCAGGTATCTTCCCATCGCTCATGAGTTCGAGAATCGTTTCGTGGCCTTCCTGTTTGGTATGAAGAAGGCCAACTCAGCGGACGAATCTAGGCAACGAGTAAGTCAATCTGTTGGCGCCGAGGAGGATCTAATTCACGAACTATCTGAACAATATGGGTATGACCACCCACAAATCCAAGAAATGAAACGTGTCATGCATGATAACCTTGCTCGCTTTCCTGCGGAGTTCGAGGCGAACTTGAAGTCGTTCTTGTTACCTCAATCTTCAGCGACAATGACGGATGGAGATTTTGAAGAAGACACCATGGATGACCCCCCTGTAGTGCTTCAACGAGAAGGAATGGATAGTCAATGGCCAAGCTTGGAGAACGGAGGCCCAGGTCGTGCTCGTCCAAGCGACTCCTCTGGGCAAGAATCATCAAGCATTGACGAAACAGACACTGGCTATAGCGGTCCATTGTCATATGCCAAAGCGCATAGTGCCGCGTGTGGTTGGCTCGACCTAGATATTGGGGATGATTCTCGTATGACCGTGAGTATCCCGCTTGTGTCTACAAGTGAGTCTGGGTATGAAACAATTATCGAGCTTACCATGAAAAAACCAGTGTTGCGATCCTCTGTAACCCAGTCCGAAATGCTGCGCAGTATGGAGTACAAGATGCGCACGAGCATTCTTTACTCTAATCAGTGGAACGGTCGTCAGATGTGGTCTATAAACCAAACTATGAAGCGTTCCGAGGTCCGCTTTGTTCGTGAGAATGTAAATTGCATCATGGATTTTGTGACGGACTGGACCTCTAAACCACAAAGCGAAGAGGCTCAGAAACTGGAATTTTTCACGCCTATTACCTACAGTATACAGGCTGATATGGACCGAGTCAACTGGATTCTCAATGTGAATGAGAAAAATGTGGTTGGTACATTGTCTGATGACTCTTTTAATCACATTGTTGATGTGGATGTTCCAAAGGTTCATTTCCGCTCCGAAATGCGAACCACAGAGTTTGAAGCGTTGCGCGAGGAATTCACCTGGACTCTGAGTTTTGAAAACATTAAAGCAGCAAATACATGGGCATCTACCTGTGCAGCCACCCTCAGGCTACCTGTTGATCATCCACGACGCAAGGTAGTACACCCGCGGCCTGCAATGGCCGAGAATAAGATCTCGTGGAGAGACCCACGTATCTTAACTTTTGATCGACTTGACATTGAGGGACGGTATGTCTACCACAACGAGGTAGGGGAAAACACAGATCTACTCAAAGTGAATCTACATTTCATGCACCCTAAGATCCTTGCTCTTCCAGAGGCTATTGATGCGTTCGTGAATTTCCAAGCTAACTACTTTGGCGGTTCAATGTTTCTCATTACACCTGATGATTTTGCGGCTTGCGGAAACCGGAACTTGCGGTCTCGTGTAGCATTTCAAAATTGGACTCTTGCAGACAACATCATTCTTCGTTCTCCATCGAATGAATTTGAATTACGTTTTGGCTTGCATGTAACAGATGGCTCAGTTCAACTACCTATTTGCTTGCAACCGTGCCTCAATGCACAGGGTGATATTCAAGATGCCGACCATAGTACAGTAACGCTTTTGACAAACAAATTCGTTCTTGACATGCGCTATAACTACGATCGTTACATGGATTTGGACATCCGCATCAATCATGTACGGCTCCAATGTCCGTCATCTCATGCATTAGGAACTGCACAAATGCCGTCAGAATCTAATCAAGGTCTGTCGACCTCCGTGAATGCAGCAGCTGCGGCCGCTGCCGCTGCAGCGGTAGCTGCCGCAAGTGATAGCCCAATTCTTGATATGCGTGGTTTGCATGGATCGGATAGCTTTGCCTGGGATACTAGTATCACTTCGGCACACTCTTCGTTTCAAACAAGCAATGATGATATCGCAGGGAGTAACAGCCCCCAAGGCCATGCCACTTCGCCTGTGACTCCGGTAGACTTAGGTCATGGGGAATGGACACGGCGGCATTTCGATAGATCAGCAAACTCAATGCACAGCACTCATGCGTTTCGTTCCTCGGGACGAAGTCGTGAATATGATGGTGCCTCCCAATCAGAAACCACCTCACGCAAACATAGACGTCAGCGTCTAACCAACAAAGGTTCTTCCTCGTCATATCCATACCCACGATTCCTCGAGCCACGAATGGCAGCGTCTAAACGTCGACGTCTGAAGCGCCCTGTCCGTGAGAATGGGCTAGGAAACCCCCTGCAAGGTTGCTTACTGTGGGATGGAGGTGCGTACAGCATACAATGGCTTTACGGGCGAGATCAAGGCGTGTGCATGGCCCCCCTGGTGGCATACAGTTCCTCCATGAAGGCGGATGCTGGGAAGATCCGTGGTGATTTGCAAATGGCCCAGATGCATGCGATTTATGAGGCCGCAGACTCATTTGTGAAAGGCTCCTCTCGTCTCAGATCATCGGACCGTGACGAAGGCGGAGTTAAATCACCACTTCGCGCGGGCGCAATGCTTCGCAATCCTCGTATGATCTGGACACGACTTGTGCAAAGCAAGGCCAAGTACCTAGTGCGGATTGATCTAGACCAGGCGTCATACCTTCCCAGTCTTGCAAAACTTAGCGGGTCATCATCACATCGAAATAGCAGCAAGCTCAGTGCAGGTATTTTTACGCAAGTTGAGTGTAATGGCCAGATTTTTCGAACTCCCATCATTGCAAGCACCTCAGATAAGGTTACCTGGGGTTCTCAGTGCATTTTCTTTACTTCATCCTTGGATGTTCAAGTTCGAGTACATCTTTATGATGAATCATATGGTCGGCAACGTCTCATTGGCAAAATTGTGTTGGACGTAGCAAGGTTTCTCGAAAATCAAGAACCGGAGGGTGAAAATACTCTACGAGAATTATCACTCGAAGAATGCACGTCCCTACTCGATGTTCAAGCGCCGTTGTTTCAAGAAAGCGGTTCGAAAAAGAGCAAACATAAGTCCTCAGGTGCTGCAACAGCAACGACAACAGTAACAGGAGTCACAGGAGCAACAGCAAGCACGGCAAATACAGAGGTACCAGATGCCAGCATAAGTTTGTTTCAACCATTGACCACAAGCAAGGTTGATCTAGACGCTTCTGATGCAGACCCTGTGTATGCCAAACTGCGCAAAGTTGCACCAAACCCTTCAAAGAAACCCCTGGCCCATCCCCTTGCAGTAGCGGCCGGGCATCCACGATTTGTATACGGTAAGAAGCGCCTTGCACGTGTCAAAACTGCAATGGCAGTGTTCTCTGTATCTGACCAAACTTTACAAGAAGTCTTAAAGCGAGATGCAGACTTTCCCTCCATCAGTGCTCTTGACGCTTACCGGTTTGCTTCTGCTCGCTGGAAAAACGTGCGTACTGATTATGATATGGAAGTTGCCAACGATGGCTCTTTACCAATATTACAACCACACGAAGGTTTTTACCGTCGCAGCTCTGTTACTAACAGTCAAGGAAATGGTGTTGGAAACAGCAGTAATGTTAATGTCGGTGGTGGTAGCGGCAGCGGTATCAATAGTACTAGCTATTCTATATACAACAATACCACCAATGGCAATGGTGCAAATTCATCGTTTTACAACGGGAGCCGCGCGAGTGTAAATTCTATGATGGGACCTCGGAATGCAAGAGACATTGAATTTGGGGCATCTTCGCAAGCAACAGAAACAAACTCAGAGCCTGAATATGCATATGAGTCTTCACAGTATGGCACACAATTTGACGATGCAATCATCGGCGGGCATAACCCGTCACGAACGCTCGATCAAGGAATTTTTGATTCTCTTCTTGACGAAGACCGCGTTCGTTTGCAGGAAAAGCTTTATAGCCGGTCAACAACATCTGTAGTACTAGGCGGGCTAGATGTGACTTTATGGATGCCGTCGGGCAAAAGTTTGTTTTCTTTCGGTATTTCCCCATTCGAGCTCCGTGGCGATTCGTTGATTGACGAAAAAAAAGCATGGTTTATTCAGTCTTTGGAAGAACTGAGTCTTACTCTTCGGCATTTGTCGAGAGCAGATAAACCAAGCGAGCGTCGAAGCAAAACAAGCAGTCCCAAACATGCCTATCGTCAGAACCCTTCTTACGCGCGGTATGTTGAGTCTAGCATGTACTTCAATCCATACGCATCAGGATCGGGAACAGTGGAAGATCTGTTGGATACGTGGGTCCAGGTCGGGCTGCTGCAGGGTGCAGCGCGAATTTGTCTTGAGGGCCGCATACCAAACTTAGAGGTAGAAGCTCTTGAACAGAAGATCTTTTGGGATACCTACAACGAGGTTCGTGAGCAGCAAGTAAGGCAGTTTAATGATGTAACTGCAAGCTTGGTTCTACCAATCGAATCTCAACTTTTTAAAGTTGACTACAAGTATGGTCTTCAGCTTTGTGGATTTAACTATAAGTCCTTGGAGGTACCAGAGAGCGAGGGCGTCACACCAGTTGATAACTCCTGTGCCTCCTCTAGCTCAGAGAATGACGGCGAGCACGATTATGACGTTGAGGAAAAAGAGGTCCTGACAGACGCCTCAAGTGACGTCAACCAAAGTACACTACAGGTCGAGACCAAGGATCTAGATCCGACCCAAGAGCTATACAACTCCCTTGAACGTAGCGAGTCTGCTCACTTTTTCTCCCCAGAGCCCTCAGGCAACCTTTCGGATGATAATGCGTCGTTTTGCTCGGCCCGTTCCAGCTGGCATTCTGGCACTTCATTAGGCTCAAAAAATATTGCATCCCATGAGAGGCTATTTGAGCACCAATCGTCTGATCCTCCGATGATGACTCCGAAGGAGTCGTCAGTATCATCATCTGGCTCCTCCTCCTCGTCGTCGTCATCTTCTTCATCATCTTCTTCATCATCTTCTTCATCTGGTTCCTCATCTTCATTCTCAGATTCCTCATCATCATCCTTGACGTCTTCCTCCTCAGGTTCTGATCTTTCATCAAGTTCATCTGGATCTTCGTCAGGGCATTCCTCGTCTTCATCTTCCCCAACACCGGCCCCTCCTCCTCTGCTACCTCACCACACAAAACGCCGCAATTCAAGGAGAAAGAACAGACATGCTATCCAGCCTGAAGATAGTTCTCTGGACGGTTATCAGTCTTCTTCTGAGGAGTCAATGAGCGATAAATCTTCAGAAAGTGTTGATAGCCGTAACTATTTTGAACGACGAGGTCTCCGATCAGAAAATGAAGATACTAGCCCGCTTCTCTTTGTCGCTGCGGATCTCAAGTCATATACAAGCTCTACACAAAGCTCTAATCAAGTTGAAGTTGCAAATCTCGCGCCATATCTCGAGCATTTTGACTTGGAAACTCGCCAGTTTTCGATGCATGAGTTTCCTACTACGTCTTATGGTGGGCGGTCGAACCCTCTTAATCTTGCTAGCTCATTTCGACAGGGCGTTCTTCGCGGGAACGTTGGCGAGTCACAAGTTCAATTTACTTCAATCTCCTCTCTCGGGGGCGGATCATGTATGCTCCCGGTGGACTCAGGTAAGCCATTCAGCAAGAGATCACTCTATCAAGATTATATGGATGAGACAGATGATCACACCGGTGAGCGTAGCGATGACAATAAATCTATCGAGGATGCTATGCATTCCCAAATTCTTCGAGTGGATGCGTGCCGCATTATCGACGTGTTTGCGACCCCTCAGGCGATTCGTGAAATGGAGCAGGTTATGTTGGCTTACTATCCTGTGGCACCCAACATGGACCAGATGCTTAACTTCTTTGAAAAATCTTACATGTCTACCCCAGGGGCTTCGCAGACATCAGCTGGACCCGATGTGGGTGAAATGGTGTCCTCATCTCTGCGTGTAAGTGTAAAGATTGAAGGCATTAATCTTCGACTCTTGCATACATGTATACCATTTTTTGAGAGAGAGAGAAAATCCAAAAGCCAACAACCTAATGAAGAAGCTGGTGATAAAGCTACGTCGCAGGTGCCTGGACAACAGAAGCCTGGTGACCGTCAGAATGACCGGCGTCGACGAGGAAGGCCGGGCCGTGAGAAACCAGTGCCATACCTCTTGCAGGCGTGTTCAAGGCAGATTTCCATTGTAATGGTACAAAAAATCGGCGAGTCCTCTCAATTTGCACTAGGAGGAGCAACCGCCGTTGCTGGGCTTCCTCGGAAGAACGAGCTAACGAGTAATATTCATGCAGCTATGGCAGTTTCTAACATTGATTCAGAACGAAGAATTAAAATCGCTTTGCATGACTTTGAAGTACGCTTGGGAATCTTGCACGCAAGTAGCATTGTACGAAATTTCGACACAGCCAATCAAAGACCTAGGGCATCAACATTATTTCTCAAAAATGTTTGTAACCTCGCGTCCTTTGGGGTACATGAGCTACGAGCCAATGGCTACACAACTACACCCCGACTAGACAAAGCTGACGCCACTAAAGCGGACAGTGCATTTAATATGCACCTAGATGTTCTTCGTATGCAGTGTGCAAGTGATGCAGTGCACGCCATCTACAATACTGCATACGTATGGGTACAGGCTGTGCAGAGCTTGTACGAAGCTCGCACCGGTATTTACTTTCGCCGACAACACCAATGGGCTTTACTTGCAGGTCAAGTTTTGAAATTGGCGATCCGTCTCGACAGTCTTGATGCACGAGATTTACACACTGAACATGAGAAAGTGCAAAGTCTTGTAGAGACGTGCCCTTTGGAGGAGTGGAGACAGTATAACACCGGTGAGGTGAACTTGACTTCTGTTTTGATTATGGATTTGTTTCGACGAATTGCATGCTTTGTTCCAGAGTATGAGCATCTTAATCAGGAAATCGCTAATTGCCAACTTGACCGCAACGCACATCTGAACCCAATTCCACTTGATATTTTGGCGGGTGTTGGAGTCTACATGGAAGATTTTTTTGAAAACGGTATTGCAGCTGCTTTACCAGGGACAAGCACCTTTTTCCGCGAGGTATTAGAGGGTTGCACAGAACGTGCAGCACCTCAGAAGCTAGCATCTGTTAGCCGTAAGCCGGAAGGTCTAGAACTGAGCGTATCTGTTCGCGGCATTGACATGAAGGTTTATATCTCAAAGCTTGCGCCTCAACGACAGTCTATGGCTGGCGTTTTTCAGCAAGGTCATTGGTCTGCACCATCGAGTGCACAGGTCCCACAGGATGCTGGCACTGGTGTTGCGCGGGACCTCGATGTTACTTCATCAATAAATAACGGTAGCCTAGGAGAGTCGACTAAGCAACATGCAGAACATCAGCCAAGCGCAAGCTCTCCAAAGCGGGAGTGGAATACTATTGTTATGATACCGGCGAGATATATCAGTATGGATTGTGCATTTGCTGGAACCTCTGTTACAATGCATAAAATTGTTTTTGAGAATCAGCGGAAAAAAATGCGCCGACCACAGCGCCAAATGCAGATCAAAGAAGAAGGTGCAGTACCCTGGCTGTATGATATCGAATTTAACATCACCGCTAAAACCGATCGAACTTGGTTGTCCATTTCACCAGAGATCGTTAGAGCAGTGAGTGCGGTTCAAGCAGTAGTGCATCAGTCCGGAGCTGTACTCTCTGACTATTACTATCGTAGGAGACTTGCTGCCCACTTACATGAGCAGGAAGTCAGCACCATCCGTCGCAACGAAGACATGGCTCCTGTGAATGGTCTTAACCCGTTCAACAATCGGATTTTCGATGCGCAGTTTGAGCAGTATACGGAACCGATTGATTTTGGAAGCTACCAAGCACCTCGCACGTCGCGCTTTACTCAGTTGCCAAGTTCAATAGACCTGAGTATCCCGTTTGCACAGGCTCGTCAAAGTGCGCATAAAAACGTAGGGGGCAATGTGGGAATTGCTGTAGGGCAGGGTGGGAGCTTTGCCGATGCCATTGGAGAACTCGATCTTCCGGACCAGCGTCAGGAGTCTTTCCGAGGAGGGTTTACTCGCCCATACTCATCAAGTGTGTCGAATGAAGGCCCAGACAAGAAATCAAATGATGGCTCTAGACGTCGAGGATCTGTCATGGCTGGTTTTCAGAGACGAGACGGTGCAGACCTACAAATTACAAGTCCTAATACTTCTTCAATCCTGCGGACGGAAACCTTTGGAGCGAGCACTGGGCCTGCAGTTCCTCCTCAGCCGGGAACACGTTCTCGTAGATATGATGGAAGCAGACCACAGTCCATGGATCTTCCACGGAATATCATGTCTCCGCTACGCACTTCCTTATTTCATACTGTTGAGTCTGATGGCCTTCCCACTTCATCATCAGCGAACGGATCAAGTCGCAAAATGCAAATCGATGCGCAAGATTCATTTCGTTCGGACGCCTCTCCTGACGGAGACAATGATGCAGAGACACCTGTAACAACCGAGCAGATTTCGATCTTCTTTTCAACAACTATTGGTGAGGTAGATTGTGAGGTACAATCTTCTGCAATGGAACCGAATCGAAACGAATCAAATGTTTCAAACGATGGTGAGGAAACTCGTGCAGTTGCCCAATTGAGAGACTTCACATTCGGATGGAGTCGTTACAGTGGGTTGTTAACGAAGCGCACTGAGAGGGCTATGCGCCTTGAGGATCGGAAATCTGACAGTGAGGATCACTCTAGCCACACCAACGGCACAGCGAACAATAACAACAAGGGACAGACGCAGGATTCATCAGGACCACCACCTTCTGGGATGGGCGATTCTGCATCTTCCAACGCTGCAGATACTGGACGCCTGCGAGGCCGCTTGCGTGATTTTGTTCTCCTCGATGTAAAGGAATGTGTTGGCAAAATTGTTGGTGCGAAGCGGCCTTCGGCTAAAAGCAGCAAGCATCGAGCCAGTCGACTTTGGGAGATCAAGGGGGTGCTGGGTGGACTTTGTGTAAACGTTATGCTTGCCGTCGCAAATTCCAGGGCTACGCTTGGACTTGGGGATGAACACCTCACTGACGTGCAAGTATTGTGGGCCATGAGCGAGGCCTCTGGTAAGGTTCCTTTGCATGCGATTGACCACCGTCGTTTGCATGATCTTGTTGATGCATGGGCATTTGCGTATAGAGAAGCCGCAGAAAAATGGAAAGTTTACGCTGCTGCAAATATGGAGCCTGTTTGGCCCTCACCCTCGCCACCAGCAACAGCATCTTTTGCTGTGAATAACAATGCACATACTTCGCAGTCTCAAAAAGGGCATAATAGCCAGGCGAAAAAGAAACAATACAGGTCCTCAACAATGTCTCCATTGTCCCGCATCGCTGCAGAGGTCCGCGCTTCCAGGCGTTCGAAAAGAGACAAAAAAGCCAAACGCGCAAGGCGACGTTCTATTCAAGAACATATTGAAGCATTAGCAAACAAAGCTGCTGTTCTAGATGCAGAAGCTTCGGGCCTTGTGAAAGTGCGTTACTCTGTCGTAGTGCGCATTCGAAACCTCTCAACACTACTCCAACCTCATTCAAAACTGCTAATGACCTACGAAATGGAAAGCATAACCCTTACTTTACGCAAGTTGCCAAATGGACAACTGGATACCCAGCTGCATTTAAGTCGAAGCCAAGTGGCATTCGACAAACGTCGCCGTGCTATTGGGTCGTCTGAGACAGGTAGCCTGGGTAGTAGTCATGGTGCTGCACCAGAGGTTTCCTTTGAACAGTCTTTGCCATGCGTGTGGATTCATGCATGTCTTGCCGCTTCGAACAGAAGATTACCTGTATCATTCAACCACCGTGACGAAGATGAAGCGAGTGAACAACACGAGCCGTTGCACTCAGCTCATTCACGCGACGAGGAGGATGACTATGGATTTATGGATTCTACACGAAATGTCAAGCCCCGGCATCGTAAATCGTACAGCCTGGAGAGTGTCAGTCTCAACTCTGAACCTGGATCTCGCCGGAGCGGTAGCACTCTTCCTCAGGTACGGATTCCAGGGCTTGGTGGTGTTCTACAAGGAAAACAAGATGACCAAGAGCTTGTATTGCGCCTCCGAGTTGTTGTAGAACCAATCTGCAATAGCTTTACACCAGACATTGTTGAGCAATTTCTTATTCTTCAAACTGGTCTTGCAAGCGAGATTAATATGCTTCTTGCTACCGTTTCACGTGTCTCCGCCAGTTTCGCAAAGTCAAGCAAGTCCCGACAGTCAAAAAAGGAGCAACGCCGTGCAACAAAGGAAGAGAAGCGTTCAAACAATAACGCCCCCGATAAATTGGAGTCTACAATACATGAGCAAGCCTCCACTGCACAAGAGAAATTAGCCAACAATGACTTATCTGTCGAGAATGATGGTGACAACTTCAGAGATCTTAGCGGTAAAATGAGGCGCCGTCCACCACTTCAT
Organism: Schizochytrium sp. TIO01; assembly: GCA_004764695.1. NCBI lineage: Eukaryota > Bigyra > Thraustochytrida > Thraustochytriidae > Schizochytrium > Schizochytrium sp. TIO01. The sequence continues at coordinate 99,005 of SMSO01000034.1, read as the reverse complement.
GTTGATACACGTATGCGAAGGTCAGGCAGTACACGAAGCGGGAGACGCAAAGTACATAAGAATGGATCAAGACTGAATATGATTTCCACTGTAACTGAGGAGCCAGAAGAACATCACTATGATCAAGTAAGTAAGCCTCTCCGGCCAATGCGATATGTGCTTGTCTTCATGCTTGGAGGTGTCTCTCTTACCGCCCATGCTGATGAAGATGACCGAGAGGGTGCGCGCCGGCCCTATGCACATGTAAATACTGGGAAATTCGAATTGCTTGTCAAATCAGGCCTAGCTCGAGATTTTGCGACACCGCACGAACATGAAGTCTCCGACGCACTCATACTAGAGAATAAAGAGATGGTTTGGTTTGCGACTGTGCACTTCCGCGGGCTCCAGTGCTCCCTGAAGCAGCGCCGGGGCCAGGATCGCGTACTCTTCGACGCAAAGACGGATCTAAAGATCCTCTATGACCCTCGTTCATCAATTCAGCGCTTTGCTGGACATAATGATGATATGGCAAGCGTGGCTCGCTCGGCTTGGAATCAGACGTGCACTGTCACGGTTAATAACACTCGCGTTGAAATCCAACCAGGTTTTATTGACTCCGGACAGATCCTTACTGACGATTATCTGCAAGCGTTACGGATGTACCGATACATGCGTGCAAACGAGAAGGTGGGAGGCGAGGTCTCTCGTCGTGGTTCTGAAGTCTCTGGAGATGCAATGCCTAACAAATTCGAGCAAATGGACCGATACGTTCAGCTTGTATGGAAGAATGTCCGCGACCCTATTCGCTCAGAGTTGACTCATCGACGTACGTATTTGCAAGCCTTGCGTCGCCTTGCGGTGAATGTAGGTATTGACAATACTATGATATTGTTTCCCTTCAAAAGCCCAAGTGGAGGTCCAGCAGCAGGCATTATTTTCATGGAGCAGTTGCGTTGCCGATCATATGTGGACAATCTAATCACTGCTCTCTTTGATCATCTGAGCGAGGGTGAGTCTGTAGAAAGTCTTCACAGGCGTATTCAAAAGTCCTCTCACCGTTTGTATGCGAGTCTTAATACGCCTGAGGAGTCAAGCCAGACATCCGAAGCTGGGTCTGGGCCAACTCCAATGATGAGGCAGCGAGAAAGCTCTCTGCTTGGAACTATTATTTGCCAAGAGGTGAAAATCTGCGTGACATCTGATCACAAGTCTGTGAGCTGCTTAGGACTCAGTGGAAACTTTGATGAGAGCTTGATTTCTCCTCCAGTTGGTGTTGCTGTGAGGTCAAATCGTCCAAAGCTTGAGCAGAAAATGACAACGATAGAGTGCGTTCGACAGGTTTACAACGCAAGCCCCTTGCGTGGTAAGTTAAGTAGTATTACATGCTCATTGGGCGGAAACAGTCAAAGCACAGAAGTTCGTCTTGTGCTGTCTTCAACGTTATCTGGACCAGACATTTTTGTGAGTGTTGGACACATGCCCCTTCTCGCAGGACTCGTTGCCACACACTGGGTCGGCGTCAACCAAGCTAGCAACGAAGCAACCATCCAACGAAATAAAAGCCATTCAGATTTCAACCCTGTGCCCCATGATTACAATACAGCAGCAAGTAGTACGGTTCGCGCTGCGGAGCGCTCTGGAGGCGATGGAGGACCAGAGGATGAAGGTCTTTTCCCAACCTGGTTTAAGATTAAGCCTTATCGAACGAAGATCGAGATTACAGCTCGCGTGCTTCAAGGCCCTGGTATCCTTTTTGGCACCCCACTTCGGCCTCAATTGCAACAGCGCATCCCAGTACCAAGCCTGTCTCTGACGACTTTCATATCGAGAGACTGGGAAGAAACTCCATGGCCAGCGCGGCTTGCTCCTAGTGATAGCGCAGACGAACCAACAACGCAAGCGCGGAGTCAAACTGCTGGGTCTCGTCGGCGTGCTTCATCAAGTACATCAGTTCCACACAATGTTGCCGGCATGCGAGGTCGAACACCCTCTACTACACATTTTCATCTAGATGGAGTTGATGAAGTGAGTTCACCATCTCTTGAAGTTGGTGCCTTCTATGAACCGGTCACAGAGATCAACAGCAAGATTGAGGTTGATATTCCTGACATGCCCGTAACGCCGTTGTTATTGCTTACTTTGCAACATTTGCTAAAACATCTTGATGATTATCGTCAAGGAAAGTATCCACCAACAGGCTTTAATCGTCCTGCAGGTGAAGATTCAAAAGAGTCTGATTTTGACGAGGATACTGGTGATGGCATGTCAATTGATATGAGCCATATAGCTGCTCACGATGACCTCCATGAAAATATCTCTGATCAGGAAAGTGAAGGGAATGGCGGTATTTCAGAAGCGCCAATTAGCCTACGGTCAAACGTGAGCTGGAATGTTCTGGTTCACATCTCTCCATTTGAGGCATCATCAAAATTTAGTGCTTTGAGCACAGGTGATGATGTTGATGCGACAATAGTAATCACGCAAGGTGTTGAGGTATCATGGAGCAGTGGTATGATGCGAATGCGTGAAGATGATGAAGAGGCTGACCAATTTGTTCTCGAATGTGTCAGCGTGAATGTTCCCACGATTGAGCTTGTGATAAACCGTGCATCGCACTTTTCAAAGGGAATGGTTCACTCACTACAAGCACAAGTAAATCGTGCGCATGGTCTGATGCAACTTCCTGTTGTAGTATCATACTTTGACATTGAGCGCGTTGATGTGGATGCAAGTGTGTGGAGCATGGACAAGCTGTTTGGTGTTCAGTATGGCTGGCAACGTGATTGGTTAGAAGCAGAAGGGCTGCTAACAGCGGCATTTGCTGCTTCTGAGCCTTCCATTACAAGTTCTTCTGTATATTCGCACGCCCAAATTGCCCCAGGGGACTATAAGCTAGTGGGCCAGCACAGTTCTTCACAATTATTTGCAGACTCGGCAGGTGGGCGAGGTTTGTCTGATCTACCGGATGACTTGGGTGGTTCGCAGGAAGTTGACTCAGATATTGATTTGGATGACGAGTTCATGCTTGGGTCTCTGGTTGCAGAGCGTCGGAAGCCTCTGGCGACCATGATGGTGCAAGCTCGGGTAGCAAGCGTTGAAGTTCTTGTGGATCTAGGCATGTTACACTCCAAAATGCGTTTCCGAGCTTCTGGTCTGGCGACTCGTTATTTTCAACCTGAAAAACGTGCCAACGAAACCGAGGTAGAAACTACGCACTTATATCTTGATATGCGGTCTGTTATCGTGCAGTTTGATGGGCGTCTTGAAGGCGGCATGCGTCTTGACTCTGGATTGGTTGTCCATTTGATGCGCGACTCGCAAAATATGCCGTCCCTGGAGGAGCTGATGAACCACCCATCTTACATCTCAGCAAACGAGTTTAAGCGATACCAAGAAAGTGGACCTGCACCAATCAATGAGTGGCAACAATGGATGAAGAGAAAACGTGCTTTGAATCACTGTGTGTTTCGTATGCGTGACCAACTTTGTGCTCAAATGTCGTTGGTATTTGGCAATGATGCCACACGTCAAAGAACAATGTTGTTCAGTTTTGATTCACATGATTTTTCTGTGTATATTTCTGAGGTGATTCCAGAGAATAATGTGTGTACACAGCTTGTATCTGTATATTCTTCAATGCTTGATTTACAAGCATCGAGTGAGATGGTGCCTATTTTATTGAAGCTAATGAATACAATGCGCGAACAAGTGTCTGATGCCAAAAAAGCCACTCGCCCTAAGTTCTTGAGTGAGACTGCTTCAAGAAGGCTTGCTACTAGAAGACATCTGTCCCGGGATAGTGGTGGTACAACTAATGATGATAGTCGCAATCATGCCTCACAAGAGCTATCTGGAGCGGACAACGCAACTACACGATCATTAAAGGCAATTGGAACGATCTACTTTGAGATTGGTCGCTTTGATATATCAGTTGTTCATGGTGTTCTCAACGATGTGCGGCGGTCTGCGGCAGCAGCAATATCAATTGATCGGTCTGCAAAGTTTTCTTTGGAGATTGAGAAGCGTCGGCACACATTGGTGCGGGAGCTTGTCGTTGAGTTGCATGGTAAATGTGACGTGACACGATTCCAAAAGCTACTAGTCAAATCTGATCTTACGACTGTGGGGATGTTTGGTTCTGACCAGACATGGGCTCAAAGGCCAACAGCAACTAGTGGAGCGACAAATTCAGCGACTTCCACCGTTTCAACATCATTACGATCTGGCAAAGATGGCGGGTCCGTAAACCCCAATGAGACATCTAGACGAGACGGGGACAAGAGTGTTGATGGTTCGTCTCGTGCTTCGACAGATGGGGGTGATGGTCAAAACGGTATTGACAGCAATGCAGGTAACGCTGATACTAGTAAAGGCACTCTGTCGTCGTCACCGGGTGGATCTCAAAATACTGATGCTGCATCCTCGCTTCCAAGTCTTGATACCAAGCGCCATCAGAAAGGACGTAAGCGAATCCGTGGTATTTTTGGACTTCCACCTCTTAAGATTCGTATGGAGACCATACAAAATCTTATTTCACCTGATCGCTCACTTGTACGAGAAAAGGTTGTTGGTGCTCAAAAATACTTCCACTTACTACCGTCGATGGAATATGTTTTCCACTCAGAGTTTACTGGTCCTTTAAATACAACAACGGACATTCGAGACTTGACCTATTTACGAGAAATTGCACAATCTTGTACGCGAAACTTGACAGGTCACACCGGGCGTTTTCCGACTGTTCATGGAGATATGAATGGTACTGGAGCAAGCATGCCAGGTTCAAAAGACCAGGGAGCAGGTAATAGTGGTACAGATGGTGCTGGAGGTGCAGAAGGCAGTGGATCAGGTAGTAGCACGAGCGAGCCCCGTAGAATTTTCAAGCCAAATACAAATGAGAGGGAACCATTTGTGTTCAACCCACAAGTATCAGTTCTCGGTGATGCCACGACAATTGCCTTGAATTTGGCCATGTCACAGCTTGACTTGAATAAAGAGAAGCTGCCTGAGAAAACCCATGTTGCGCTCACAGACAATTTAGAAGCAGTCTTGGCGGTTGTCCATGATGGCTTACGCGGCATGGATCGCGCATTTGGCGATCGAGATCCACCAAGGTAATACTTGTCGTTCTCAACGAAAGCTAAGTTTGTTTTCTAACTAACCCAGGCAACTTATCTACTTTTACTGGAGGTTTAAAAACATGAGGTTGCGAGGAGCGCAATGAATCTTAAAATTTGGATAATACAATATTTTCTTTTTTGCCTTTTCGCTTTCAAAAAGAAAGAAAGAAAAAGAGTAAATATATTCTCGGCGCTCGCGTAGTGCAGCACATGATTGTGTGAACAGTATTACCTTCTAGGGTTATGCTCTTTTGGTAAAATGCAGAAGCTGCGCTTATTTTAAAATTGGAACCTCATATATTTGGACTAAAACAAAAAAAATTAGTGATTTCATAACGAGTTAGTTAGCTTAGCGGAAATAGTGGTGATGTGAAGTGGCTTAGACTATTTGCTGGGAAGGTTCTCTTGGTTAAGTCTCAATCAATCACCTTACCAAAATCTTCCAATTCTGCTGTTGAAGCTGGACGAGAGCTTGAGCAGCTCTTGGCTTAATCAAGTAGACGAAGAAACATTCGTTTAAGCAGGCGTGCTTCATAGGAGACATTGTGAATAGCTTTGTCAACATTGGCCTCTGGGCCAGACTCAATGATAGTAGGCACCTTTTTACCATGTTTATCTGCAGCATCGAGAAAATCAATAATCTCTCGATACGATGCATCTGGAAGCATCATCATGTGTTTAGATAGACTCTCAGCAAGCGCAAGAAAACAGCGCTTGGCATAAAACCAAGTATCTGTGCCAAGTTTTTTGTCATAAGGCTCAAGACTCTTGATGATTCTTGAAATACCAAATTCCATGTTGCCCTTGCTACAGTACAAGTTACCAATGACTAAATTGACAATGCAAAGATGGAAGCATTGCTTATCAGGGTCGTCATCTGCAACGCGTTCCTCTTCTTTCTCAATTCGTCGCATAAGGTCCTCTGCGCGTTCGTTTTGTGACGTCATAATATAAGCAACACAAAGATTAGCGAGGACAATTGCTGTTACGTCAAGAATAGACCCACCGTTGCTTGAATTACTTGTGCTGCCTGCAGAACCTCCAGCAGGTGTGTTGGAAAAGGATGGCTTTACAATGGGCTCATAGAAGTGAATTGCTTGCTTAAATTTGCCCTGCATGAAGAAGACATGAGCTACGTTGAGTTTCCAAACAGGATGCTCCGAGCAGAATTCTGAGCTTTGCCGGAAGATTTTCTCGACCATTGGATAGTGCTCCTTCTCCCAGTAGATGCGCGCAAGGGCCATGAGTACAGGGATGTAGCGCTCGAGGGCTTGGTCATATTCGGCAAGGGCATCGCGCACAGCATCGCTATCTCGATTTGTCCGCGAGTCCTGAATGTTTTTGGTGAGTTTACGGAGATTCTCGACGTGTTTTTTGGCAAGTTCATCATACTTGCGAAAGGCCTCGTTGGGTGAGGTTTCTACCATGATGGTGGAATCAAGAAACTCATAGAGTTCTGGCGATAGGTTCTTGAAGGTAAGATGTGTGTGCTCAGCAAGAACATCGGCAGCTAAGTCATAGAGTGCATACTTGCAATACAAAATCAACAGATTACCAAATGTTTGAGGAGGGTGGGGCGGGTTTCCAAGCAAGAAGTTGAGCTTCCTGCATCCGGTAGCAAAATCCTGGTCGATATTCATGAGAGCTTGGTTGTGGAGAGTCACGGGGTCAAGTTCCTCTTCAGCTCTTGGGGGCATGTCGTTAAGCGCCTCGCGTGCAGCGTCGAGGTTGCCAGTGGGCTTCATTGAGTATTCAATGGCAGCCTTGAGGTTAAATGCCTCAACAAGAGCGGTTTCCTTGAGAACTTGGGAGTTTCCTACACTCCGTACATCGATGCCCTCTGAGTTGCTTCCAACTCCTAGCTCGGGGTGCTCGCGAACGCCACGTTCAATAATTTCTGCAACCTGTTTGAGTGCGGGTCCAAACTCACCCTGCTGGTAGTGGCATAAAGCGATATTATGTGCAAGATCGGCCTGAAAGCCAAGCGTATTCATGGCCTCTTGAAACTTTTCGCGTGCTTCCTCGTATTTGCCCTCTTTATACGCTACACAGGCATGGCATACAATAGTTTCGGGGTCATCAGGAAGGCACTGGTCAGCAAGAGATTCGCATGCTCGTAAATCGTCTTGTTGATACTTGATGCTTGCTTGCAGCATGGCCATACGCTGCGCATATTGCGGGTCGTCAACTTGAAAGCATGCACGTGTCGCCTCTGGGTACAAACCGGCTTTGTAGAGTGATTGAGCGAAATAAATGCGGTACTCTTGAACGTCAGGGTGCAACTTTGTCAACTGCTCATAGAGGCGTACTGCGTTGGGATAATCCTGCAACATGTAGTACGAGTAGGCGAGCAGAGAAAGCGCAGCGCGGCTCCTAGGAAAGTTCTGTAACTCAAGCGTGAGTTTATTGATGACTTCGTCATACTTTCTTTCCTTGATAAGGCCATAGATTACCTCTGTGTAAGCACCTTCGGCGATTTGGTTACCAAATACCATACCTCCGCCACCATGGCTCGTAGCGAGGCCACTGGACGTATGCAGCGTTGTCATTCTTGCGCTCGTTTGCTTGTTGGGCTTGCTCTCTCTGACAATTGCACGCCCGACGTTTTGACTCTGCGTTTGTTATTATCCGTCTACTCGCTTCCTTATGGATGCCGATAAAGTAGCAAGAAATGCACTTGGTTCTCTGATTCGCTTTTTAGCAGTCCTTTAAAATAGATGAAACACTCCTTTCAATTAATTTATGTATAGCTCGATTGGTCTCAATCAGATAGTGAGCAGATTAAACCGCCAAATTAACAGGCAACTTTTTTCAAGCTGTTCAATTCTTGCATCCCAGCTTTACCGTCATATTGCCTCTGTTTCCATTCTCAACAATCGAAGCCTTTCTGTCCACGTTCCTATATACATAATGTGCCTCGTTATCATGTCGCATGTATAAATGACCGTTGAGCTACGCCGCGGTCTGCACAACCCTTTATAATTTAAATTTGGGTTTTGCAAGAGTTGCGCAGTCCACGCAGCTTTCCAATTATGGGCGGGTTGCGCAGTCTGTGACTCTGTTTCGTGGCTTTGCTTTGCTTTGCTTTGCTTTGCAGACTTCACGAAGAACGGCTGCACTTTCTTCTTTTCTTCCTCTATTGCCTAGATACAAGGACCTCGCGCCTCGGAACCCGACTCGTTCCCAGGTGATGCAGGTTCCTTGGAGTTTGGTGTGGACTTTCTGGCCTGTGGCCTGGCTTATAGCGGTGCCTCGCGCGGCAGAGTTGGACCTTGGAACAAAGAGAGAAAGAGGGGGTGGGAGAGCGCGAAAGACAGAACAATCTCAATCTCATGGCCATTCTTCTTCTTTTCTTTTCTTCTTTTCTAAAGTTGAGCAGTCTCTTTCCTAAACACCGAGGGCGTTCTTGGCTTCAGCAGGGCTGATCTGTGGACTCGGGAGCGATCAACGGCGCGGTCAACAAAGCCCTGGCGGAGGGAGCGGAGCACCCCGGAGCAGAGTTTACGCTTCGGCGATTCGGATTTGAATTTGAATTTTCAAAATCGTCAAATTTTCGAATTTTCGAATTTTCAAGTTTTCGACCAAGATTTTTGCTCTTTCGCTTGTCCAGATTTCGAGATTCCGCTTTACATTTGGGCTCCTCCACTGCAGGCAGGCAGGCAGGCCAGCACCTCGCTTCCTCGCAGAGGACCCCAAGCCGCGCGAAGGGCGCACCAGACCTCTCTCCTCCCAGCCTCGCATTCTTGAAATTGCTGGGATTCAACCGACTTCAAATTCAAATTGCAAAAAATTGAATTCAAAAATCCGCAAATTCAAAATTCAAACTCAGATTTCAAATTTCAAAACCCCGGGCGAGCCCAGAGCCCAAGCCTGCCTGCCTGCCTGCCTGCTTGCTCGCTCGCTCGCTCGAGCAGCCCAAGGCTGCACGCATGTCGGCGAACCTCCAGCCTGCCTGCACTTCCCGCCGTGCCCTGTCCTCTGCTTCTCCTCTCGAGCGAGTCCAATCCGAGGCTTGCTCTGTCCTTTTCTGAAGCAACCCATCGCGGGCACGCCTCCGGACTCCTACGCCTTCTCCTATTGGCCGCTAGGAGTGCGGGTTAGCTAGGTAGATAGTAGCTAGCTATGAGGGCGCAGTAACAACAATAGAGTGATATTGATAACAATAATAATAAGAAGAAGAGTAAGAAGAATAAGAAGAGTAAGAAGAAGAAGAAGAATAAGAAGAGTAAGAAGAGTAAGAAGAGTAAGAAGAGTAAGAAGAGTAATAGGAATAGGAAGAGTAATAAGAAGAAGAGTGATTGAGTGATTCTTCTTTCTTTGTCTGCTTTTGACTATTGAGATTCCTATAGGAAACCAAAGGTCTCCAAGGAAAGCCAAGGAGAGCAGAGCAGAGGAGAGGAAAGCAAAGCACTGAAGGCATCGTCGCGAAGTCAAATCCGAATCGCTCGCTCCGCGCCGCCTGCTCCGCCGCCTGCTCCGCCGCGCCGACGATGTCCGCCTCTGCCTTCCTCGCGCTCTCCCGCGCCTCCGCGCCTCTCCGCGTGGCCGCCTCCTCGCGCGCCGTCGTCGCCCGTGGCAATGGCCGCCTCGCCATGCGCCGCACCACTGCGCTCCGTCAGCAGCAGACCCGGCGTTTGAACACCGAGAAGCCCAAGACTTCGTCCGTGCAGGAGACAGCCGAGGGTGCACCGCCCCCGACCACCATTCGCTTCGAGCAGGGCGCCAAGACTGCCGCCTCCAGCATGGTCTGGGTTGGTGTGCTCGGTCTGGTCTGCGTGAGCGGATACTACATCGTGAAGGAGCTCATGCCCACAAAGATGAGCCCGAACTCGGTCTTCAACGCCGCTTTTGAGGAGATTCGCAACAAGCCCGAGGTGACCTCGCGTCTCGGAGACAACATCAGGGCCTACGGTGCAGAGTACTCTCGCCGCAAGGAGGGTCGCCGCAACCACATTGAGCACCAGGAGTACCGTGATATTGATGGTGTCAAGCGCATCCGCATTCAGTTCAACGTCGAGGGATCCAGAGGCAAGGCTGCCGTCTTTGCTGAGGTTGCCGAGAACATGGACAAGGGCGAGTTCTCTTACATTATCATTGATCAGGTCTTCCACGGCCAGCACCAGGCTATTGCTCTCGTTGACAACCGCCCCATCTACTCCCCTGGCGAGATCCAGGAGAAGGTCGCCAACCGCCTCAGTGAAAACAAGGCCGTGCTCTACGGACACAGTTCCTGCCAATGGACCCAGCGTCAGATCCTTGAGTTCGGCGAGTACGCTGACAAGCTTAACGTCGTGCTCTGTGATAAGCCCGAGAACAAGGAGCAGTGTGAAAAGGCCAAGCTCCCCGGCTACCCGTGCTGGACCATCGCCGGCCAGCAGGTCCCCAGCTTTCACTCCCTCGATGAGCTCCGCACCATGGTGCAGTTCCACCTTCCCTGATTTACCCCCCCCCCCTTGTTAACTTTCACGATAGTATAACATCACACATTCATATATGCACACCAACAACACACAATCCTCTACCATACTATTACTGTTTTGTCTCCTCCTCGCTAGCACTTTGTCACGCTCCTGCGTCATTGGCCATGTCCCATTGCTCTGTCGCACCATTCATTCTCGCGATTCGCTGTGCTGCCTTTCCCTTTCCTCTTTGCCTTCTCAGATTTCCTTTGCTGTGCAGTCAAATGCTATTTTCTTTTCACACTGCTTTATTGTCCTCTTCTTTATGTTGTGCGTCTCGCCTCACCCCGTAGTTATGTATGTGCAATGACTCCAACATTCGTGCGTCCTCTCTTGTCTACAATTGACAGAAGCCCGTCTTTTCAGAAAATAAGCTTGGTCTGACAGAAGAACCTAGTCATATCACCAGATTCTTCATTTGCATATGCTTCTTGCTCTTTTGAGAATCGCGTCAACCCACTAGTAGTAGATATCAGAGATTCAGAATCCAGAAAAAGAAAATTGCATTTTATTATGATACTATTCTGATATGTTTGAAGTAAAAACCACCAGTTGGACGTTTCGTCAAGTTTGATCACAGTTTGCTTCAGTTGACATACTCTTTTGGTGCTATTATTTCGCGACGAATAGCGACACAGTTTCTTGTTGAGATTACTGTTTGAGTCTCGTGCTCAGGATTATCCAAAGCTACGGAGGTACTAAGTAAATATATCTATTGCTAACTCTAATTTTTTGAATTAATTTTTTAAAAGTGATTGTTGTTGGTAGAAGTATGTGAATAAAGGTAGATAGTAGTACTAGCTAGAGATACGTCAAGAAGGAGACGAAAATCCCAGGACAAATCAAATCCAAAAAACCCAAGACTGGGTTTGCCTCCTACCAAGATGTCATCTTATAGAAGTATGGGAGCGCCGCTCATGGAGGCATCCTCAACGGCCTCTGAAGCTCCTGGCAAGGTCCCGCGCAGCTTGCGTGGACGTCTGTTGCGTTTCGGCGCGGTGGTGGCTTTGACTCTAACGCTCATTGCTCTTGGACACTGCTGCTCGCCGCATGGAGCGACCGTTCGTCACAGGTTCTCAGACTCGAGCTCACATTTCGTACGTAATATAAATGGAGCCACGGATGGCGAAATGAACGACGACGTTGGCGAACCTATCGACGTTGTTCAATTCTTGCCTGACCGCATCAACGAAGCTCGTGACGCTTGCCGTGTTCCTAACGAAGTCCTCGGCGGTGTAGACTCGTGGGCGTGCCTGGCAACTGTTAATGAGACTGCTGAGAACCAACTTTTCTGGTGGTTTGTGCCACCTGTGAAGGAGGAGGGTCGATCTGCCAATTCGGTGGAGAGCCTTGAGCCCATGACTGTGATATTGTGGCTGCAAGGTGGTCCAGGATCTTCGTCGCTCTTTGGAATGTTTGGCGAACTCGGCCCATTTAGCTTAGACTCACGGTTAGATTTGAAATGGCGCGAGTGGTCCTGGACACGAAAGTATGGCATGCTGTTTGTAGATAACCCCGCAGGTACTGGTTTCAGTGTCGCTCAAAAGGGAGAATACTGTGATAATACGAGGGATCAAGTGTCTCATCAGCTCGTATCTTTACTGCAAAGCTTTTACACCATGTTCCCCGAGCTTCAAAAGGGCGATTTGATTGTTGCAGGCGAGAGCTACGGTGGTCACTACACGATGGGTTTGTCTGCACTTTTGGCAAAGCAAGATTTTATTCCTTTTATTGGTGTTAGTGCCGGCAATGCGTGGATCGACCCAGTTCACCACGTACCTCGCTATCCGGACGTGCTGTATAATGTGGGACTTATTTCTGCTATTGAGCGAAAGCAAATTGCAAACTACACAACTCGAGCAACCAATCACATCATCGCAAACGAGATGAGTGAGGCGTTTGCTGTGTGGGATGAAATGATCAACGGTGACCTTTCGGGTGAACCAAGTTATTTCGCAAACGTGACAGGACTTACGGATTACTTTAATTACATGCGCACAGAGGAGCCGCCTGAGGAGGACCTGTTTGGCAAGTTTGTGGACCAGCCGCACGTCAGGCGTGGGATTCATGTGGGCTCCATTCCATTTGGAGCCCATAGTCGAGATGTAGAAATGGCTCTCCGTTCGGACTTCATGGTCTCCTTTCGCCCTGAAGTAGAGCAGCTCCTGAATTCCTCCGTGCCCGTACTTATTTACAATGGTATGTTGGATGTCATTATCCACCCTGTTCTTACCGAGGGCATGCTAGAGCGCTTGCAATTTCCAGAGGCGAAGGAGTATCACGCGCAAGGTCAAAAGATCTGGAAGGATTCTCAAGGTATGGTTGCTGGGTACTGGAAAACTGCTGGCTCGCTCACAACAGTTGTCATTCGTAATGCTGGCCATATGGTGCCGGCCGACCAACCTTCGCATGCCTTCCATCTTATTGATCAATTTGTTCAGATTGCACAAGGCAAGAAAAGGGGCTTTAGTCATCAAGAAGACCAGGATCTTTAGTTATTCATCACAATAGTGCGCGTGGACTAATCTGCACTAATTTCTATGAGAAAATTAGGAAATTTTAGCTAGCTCATATTTAAAAGCTAATCATGTGATTAATTCATTATTTTAGAATAGTCATTCGCCAATTTATCACAACGATCTTCAGTCTTTCAAGGGACTTCATTTTACTCGAATGTTGACATTTTCCTTTAAAAATTCTCGTCAAGATCAGAACAAAATGTCTTGGCGAAGCTAAACCGGTTTCTCATTTCCGTAGCTTGAGCTCTCAGAAGATATCTAGTAATATTTGTCATGATTGTCTCTTCGAGCTCTGAGACAGTAGATGTTCTCTAGAGAATGACTTCAGTTTAGATGAAATCAATGCGTTATTTGAAAGAAAGAAATCTAGAGTTGTGAATACCTAAACAAATGTATATCTGTCCAAAAAGATAAAAGACGGACACTCTCATTAATCACAGGCTACTCTGCAATAATATTAAAGAAAAGACTTGGGTAAAACCTCAAGCTAAGGCAAACACTCATTGACAGGTCGAGAGTTTCATCATCTCTGGGAGGGGCATACTGTTGTTGTGTGTTTCCGCCTCTTTCCCTCTGCTAAATTAAAGGAGAAAAAATAAAGGCTAACAAATCCCCTGTTGTATAGTCACAAGCTTAGCCCTCTCCCTCGCCCAGCTCTCTCTGTGCCCACCTGAAACCCTATATTACTAGTCTAGCTACGAGTGTGTGCTGCTAAATCTTGAAGGGTTAAACATTCGAATTACTTTGATAGAAACTGGATGTTAGTGAAGAAAGCGTAAGCCTTGAGGGGCAGCTCCAACCTTGACGCGGCCATTGTTTACAGTGATCTGACCCTTGCGCGCCTATTGAGGTCAAACTGTTCAACAGGGAACTGCAAAAGCCGGAAACGTGTCGCCACTTCCGCTTTACTGACTTGAAGAGGGACTTTGGTATTAAAGTGACAACAGGAAGAGCGGCATTATTCTTTAATGCGGATCCGAACAGGCTTGTTTCATACACATAACTAGCTCTTTCCAGGCGTTTTCTTCTATAGATTCAAGGAGGATATGACAAATAATGGTCGCGAGCCATGTTTTTTAGCACAACGGTGGTAATTGCGCTAAGAGGGCACATGTTCTATAACAGTACCTAGCACGTTCACTTTGTGCTATGCAATGGCTCTTCACTACGTTACAAGCTGTTTACGTTCCTGCACGCGAATTCTACAGCTTTTGGCACCTCAGCATACATACCAGCAGTCCCAGCTTTTCAGAAGAATTTTCAGATGCCTTTGTCACAGCTTCCGCTCAACTGGTCAGCGCTTGAACTATCACTGCAGGTTTGCCTTCATAGTCGGATCAATTCACTGACCTCTCCGATGCAGCGATGCTTCCGAATAGCACATCATTGTAAAATGTAAATTAAACCTTTCAACGCTATAACGATTCTATGATTTATTATGCTGACCTCAACCAAATATTGACCCAACGCTCGTGGAGTGAGATTCTTGAATTATGGCGGCCCACCGCTCACGCTTACTTTCATCGATCTGTTCTGTTCTTGTCTGTGATGATGTGCGTGATGTTCAAAGCTCCTTTGCATATTTTCACGTGCTGCCCTTCGTGCCGCTTCCAGATCAGACAAGAACAGAGAGAAACATTTTAGAAACACATAAAGGTCAAACTCAGGGAAGGAAGGAAGGAAGGAAGGACGTTATAAAAGGTTTCTTGCGGCTGCTCGCAGTTAAGCGCAGTTCTTGCTTCCTGGAAGTGCTGTAGATCTTCCCTATGATTTTTTATTAGGTTTTTTCTTCTTCTGAATCTTTAACTTTTGAATAAATAAATAAACAACTTGAAAAGACATCTTCTCTCTTCTTGTCAAAAGCTCGGTAGTACTGTCCAGGCCAGTCAGCTAGCTATAAGGTACCTCGGGCACTTGGGATGTGATGCCTATAGTACTGTGTTTTCCATTCAATTTCTTATTTATTTCTAGTTTGGTGCTTTTGATCATAAATCATATTCCTTATTGTTTACAAATTCCCATTTCACTGCTTGAACTTTCTCTGGAAGCGTGGTATGATGGTAGCGAAACTACTCAGCCAAGTTCCTCAGAGTAGTCAGATGCTATCCCTACTCAGATGTACAACCAACCTGAACTGGTGCAGATTGATATTTTCGAGTATCTGCAAAATATCTATTATTAATCGATCAAAATCTATGTCATCTAGATCACTGCGATTGTGTACTCACTAAGAATTTTATCATTCCACAGTTGCTAGTGATAGACTGGTAGGTAGGTAGTGGCTGATATAGCGTGCGCTTCACCAACGCTTAAAAATCTTGACAAAAACTGTCACCTCAAGCCTTCCGCACTACTTCTTTGGGTTGTTGCTTGCCAACTTGACGTTTTGTCCAGCACCAATAACCCATTCCACACCTGAACACAATCTCATTCTCGCGAATTAAGTTCTACAAAAATCACTCTTGGAGCTGCTCTAGTACCAACGGGTTTTAAAGCGAACTTGAAACACCATTGGTGCTGTTGATGCTGACTTTGGCGGACGAATGAGCTCTAAGATTTTATTGAATTTCGCGACATCTCTGGCTCCTGCAGCACTCCTCTTCCTACCCTTCCTACCTTAAAAGTACCCTGATTTCTTTATCAAATTATGGGTTTGTTAAGGAGATTGTGGGGTGTATTTTCCCCTATTCTTTGCACGTGATGTTCATAAGGGTCAACTATACTTAAATCTATCCCTTGCGTACACGGGTCGTGTGGGGTTCAGGACTTTTGGGCTCTTCCATTGACTAGGTAGAGCTTTTAGTAGCAGTAGCTAAATTAAATAGAAAGCCTTGTTATGGAAAGGTTGAAACGAAAAGCAAAGGAAAGTAACCTTGAAGAAAGGTTTAGTGGCTCTCGCTAAACGCTAAACGCTAACCATATATACCTATACCTAATCAGGCCGTCTTGTTGAGCATAGCTTGATTTATTTATCTCCCTGTTATTATTGGCAATAAATACTAAACACTTGAATGTTTCTTCTTATTCTTCTCTTACTTTTTCTTTTCTTATTTATTCTTATTTGAAAAGAATGAAAAAAAAAGTGAAAGTTAATTAGCATCGCTACTAGCAATTCGCCTGGCTGCAAGAGGGAAGAAGAACAAGGATTGATTGCAGCACTCTTGTTACTATAGTTGCCAAGGCCAGCACGTGTCCATACAACGAGAAGGGCGAGTCACAAAGTTTCATTTCCTCCCGTAGAGAATTGGCTATGAAGATAGACTTTGAACAATCCTAGCTTTACAATAGCTTTCATAGTTGTAAGAAGTAGATAGACATGAGAGAAGCGCAGCTTATGCATGGTGTTTTGCATGTGGGTGTGCACAAAGGTTGTTACCATCATCGTCATGGTCCGTATGAGTAGTAATCCAAATCGTTAGAAAAGAAAAGAAAGAAAAAAGTTATAAAAGGCAACATACTCCAAGCTCTTTCATGGTGCTTTCCCCCCACGATTTCACTGCGCAGCGCCCTCTGTTTTTGATTCAATTCATCTTGAGCATAGCTGCTTTCCATTGGACTCCTCCGCACCAATGATCAATTTTTACCTGCCTACCTACCGTGACTACTCACTAAATATTTGTTATTTGAAAATAGTAATAGTGTAAGCATCAACATCGAGTGTGGAAACTCTTAATTGTTCACTTTTTTGACACTCGCATGGGTCTTCACCACCATTTCAACTTCACTCATGCGCCATTTGTTCTTTTGGTCTCCATGCTTTCTTATCTATCTACCATCCATGGAAAACACGGCGCAGCTGTCACCCAACAATAATCTAGCATGCATACAAACGCTGTGACTGCATTCTTTGACTTGAGTTGTTTTTGCCCAATTGAAGAATATTACTAGCACTTATCAGCTCTGCGAGAATGCAGTAAACGAACGATGTTGATTAACTTCCAGGCCTCAATATCCTCGTTCGCTCTACTCTACAACGATTGCCAGGTCTATCACGGTCATCATCTTTCACGCAAGCAAGTTACGACGACAATCGATCCCTGATACTTGAATCACTGCGGAAATTTGAAGAATAGGAAATAAAAAATAAAACTTCGACATGTGCCTACTAGGAGCTCCTACCATGTCACTAAGCATCTGAGGTAGGTACCCTCAATAAAAGACAGCCCCAGCTTCGTGCAAGCGAGCGGGCCTCGCTCGTACCTACCCGCCTCCCTCGACAGCCCGCCCTCTGGCCTGCCAGCAGCTCATCGTTGCATCCAATCCCCTTTCGTGCAGACAGGGTAGTGCTCACTCGTGCGGCAGCAGCTGCCTCAGCTTACGAGCGCTCTCACGGCCAAAGATATAGTGCGAAAAGAGAGGTCTTGCGATCAGTCCCTTCGATCAAGGTTCCTCGACAGTCAAAGCTGAAGATCAGCTGCCGCGTTTTCGTACAGGTATCGAGACTTCGCGACTACTTCGGTCAAAGAACTTTCAGGAGGCCTTTGCCGACGCAGCTCGAGCAGCTCCAAGTGCAGCGTTCGCAGGCTGGGTGCGCGAGGCTGAGCGCGGTTCCCAGCGGCAAAGGCGCTTGCTTAATTCTAGTTCTTTCCTTCTTCGAGTTATTCATTCCTTTTCAACGCAATTGAATTATTCTCAATCCACTGAATATCCAACTCAGTTCAATTCAACGATCAGCCTCTTGCTCGCTGTGCTCTTCTCTCGCAGTGCTGCGCTGCCGCTGTCGCTTCAGTAGCCAGCTAGCAACTGTTCATTTGAAGGGACGAGAGGTTCAATTCAATTCCATTCCATTCCATATTCCATTCAATTCCATTCAATTTGATTGGAATAATTAAAATAACACTCGTTCGAGCGAAGAAAAGGTAAGTAAGCCTCTCAGTAGGAAGGAGCCTATGTCGGCGGTAGGTGCTTTGTAGATGAAGGAGCGTGAGGGAGGGAGGAGGGAGGGAATCTACTCCTCGTAGGTAATGGCGTGGATGGCGAGCAGGAAAGCGCGAAAGGGAGAGGATTTCTCATTGGCCCTTTCCAGTTCTTTCATTATGTTCTACTGTATTCTGGACCTATTCCATTCATTTATTCATTCATTCACTTATTTATAAAAATCACAGCGCGTACAAAAAGAATAAATTAAAGAAATGAATAAATTAAAAAAGGAATAACCTTAAAAAGTAAAGAAAGAATTGACAAGGAGAGGAGACTAAAGCGTGCACGCGCTGGTGGCCGTCGAGGGCGGCCAGGAGCCCGGGATGCCGTGCGGCTGCTGACCAGGTGGCTGGCCAGGCCTGGGGCGCCGTGGAGGCTCTGAGGCAGGGAGAGGGAGGTTTCAGGCCCTGAAAGTACATTGCTGGGCTTGCTTTCTAGCTTTCTTGTGGAGGCTGCTGCGAGCTGGCCTGCACACAAGAAACCACTGCGCGTGACCAGGGGACCCCCTCGCGACGCTTCTTCTTCCTTCCCGACAGAGCGCTTGTTTTCGTTTCCTTTCCTTTGTGGTGGGTAGATCGACTCACAGAGTGGATGACTGACTGAGCATTTTGATCCATTTGACTTTAGAGCTGACAGACGAAGCGAGAGCGGGTTCGAGCGAGGATCTCGGGAGCGCACAGGGCTTCTTCGCGAGGGACTCAGCCGTGCCACTAGGTTTCTTTCTGCTACATACAGCCTGAAGGGTGCTAGAGATCCCCTTCCTTTCTTCTTTCTTTCTTTCTTTCTTCCTTTCTTTCATTCTTCTTATATCCTTTCATTCGTTCATTTTTAAAAAGTTGTTTATAATAAAAGAAAGGTGAAGGCGCACTTGCAGAACACTCGCAGCTTCACGAGTGCCAGCGGCAGCAGACGCCAGCGGCGACGAGCCTCGCGGCTACCCCTCCCGACGTCCGCATTAGCCCTGGCCTGAGCGGGTCTAAGCAAGCTTCGTATAATCAATCGATCCATCAATCAGGCAATCGAAAGCAAACAAGCAGACGAATAAGCAAACAAACAATCAGTCCACTTAAAAGAGAAGGAAGAGGCTCCAAAAAAAAAAATTAAAAAAAAAAAAAGTGCTGAGCGCCTGCGCACGTGTGAGCCAGGAAGAAGAAAGAAAAGAAGAAGCAAGGAAACAAAAGAGACATCGAAGGGAAAAGGAGAGGAGACGTCGCTGGAGGTCGGCAGCTCCTGCTTGGTCATCCTTTTCGCCAGTGCGGCGTCTCGTCTCGCCCCTTGTGCTGCGAGAGATCAATCGCGGCTCTCGCTGACTTCTGACTTCTGGCTGTTTGTCTGTCTGTCTGTCTATCATCTCCTCTGATTTTGGTGCTTGCTTTTGGAAGGAAGTGTGAGGGAGAGAGAGAGAGAAAGAAATAGCAAGAAAAGAGAGAATAACTTTCTTATAGTACGTGGTAATTGCTACTTGAGGGAGGGAGCACTTTTGATCAATTAATTGATAAATCAATCAATCAATCAATCAATCAATCAATTGATTCATCGATCGATCGATCGACTGAGACAGCAAAACGCTATGGCTTCGACGTCGCAGCAGGAAACGTCGACGGAGGAGCAGGGCTACCTCGCTACTATTTCAACCTACTGGAACGGAGCTCGCGACATGTTCAGCCGGACCGTGACCTGGGCTTTGGACACAGAAGACGAGACAAAGGCCGCAGAACACGGTAACAACTCGGACGACGAAGAGAACGACGCAGACGAACCTGTGAGCGTGCTTAAAAAGGACGACGAGAGGCAAATGACTCCCAGGAGAGTTTCGATTCGAAGCTCGATCCGTAACAGCTTGCGGAGCGTGAGGTCAAGACGAGGATCTTCGCAATCGCAGAGGTCAATGCAGGAACTGAGCACTGAGGCAGCGGCCGTGGAGACTCTTGATGCAATTTCTGAGGAGGAAGAGCCTGAGAACGAGCGCAAGATTGAGGAGGCCGAAGAAGATGAAGCCAAGGACGAGGAAGAGGCTTCGAATACCGATGAAGAACAAAACGATGCGGATGAGGATGCCAAGGACTCTGCTGAGGAAGAGGAGACCGAAGAATCTGCTGCCGATGAGGAGGCTGATGACGAAGACGCTGCGGCGGCAGTAGCAGCGGCAGCAGCAGCCGCGACAGCTGCGGCAGCAGCTCGCGAATCGGCATCTCGCAGAAACAGCACAAGCTCGCAGAGCAGCTCAAGAAGATTTTCTCTCCGTAACAGCTTGAGGCGCTTTTCAGGAAGCAGCAACAACTCTGCCAGTGGTGGCCAGCGTAGCTCCGTGAGCCGCATGTCATGGCGCCGTTCTCGTATGAGTGGCGCAGGCCGCGGGCCGAGGCTGCACTCTATTCAGGAGGATGGCAACACTGAGGTGATTGAGGCTGTTCAAGCACGTCTTGAAGACAGCAACATCGCCGGTATTGGAAGTGTGGAAGACCGTGCAGCTCGCAAGGCCGCTGCTCTCACTGACAAGTACATTGCCAAGGCTGGTCGCAAGGTAGGTCTTGAAATCTGGCGTGTCGAGAACAAACGCACTAAGAACGATACCCCTGAATTTGGCGTCCGTAAATGGCCCAAGGACGAATATGGTAGCTTTTATTCAGGTGATTCTTACATCATCCTCAACACATACCACCCTGTTGACAAGGACACGCGTAAGAAAAATGACCGCAAATTCGAGTACGACGTCCACTTCTGGCTTGGTTCTGAGAGTAGTCAGGATGAGATCGGTACGGCGGCAATCAAGACTGTCGAACTATCCGCTATTCTCGACGACCGTCCGGTACACCATCGCGAGATCCAGGGACACGAATCAAAGCTCTTCCTGAGCTACTTCAAGGAGCTTATTTACTTGAATGGAGGTCACGAGAGTGGCTTCCGCAAGGTCTTGCCTACGGAGTACGAGCCTCGTCTGCTCATGATTCGCCATGCATCACGTGTCACCAAAGCATTCAGCATTCCCGTTGATGCTCGGTGCATGAACCATGGTGATGCTTTTGTGCTTGACACAGGCCGCGTCGTCTATCGCTGGGTTGGTGATGAGGCTAACGTCTTTGAGAAGAACCGTAGTGGTCTCTTGCAAGCTAATATTTGCTCGTCTCGCCACGGCAAGGCTGTCAAGGCCGACGCTGATGATCTTTTCTGGAAGACTCTTGGTGGTACCATCGATGATGTTCGGCCCTCAGAAGACCCGTTCGAGATTGAACTCCATGGTGATGAGCGCCTTGATTCTTCCTCAATCCGCTTGTGGCGTATTTCTGACGCCAGCGGTTCCCTCTCCTTTAAACTTGAAGCCGAAGGAAAGGTGCCACGACGCGCCCTTGACCCGGATGATGTCTTCCTCGTCCATGCTAACATCGGCATCTGGATCTGGCTCGGCAGCCGCGCCACTGCGTATGAACGCGCTTCCGGTATGCACGTTGCTGACGAATACATCAAACAAGAGGGTCTCCCTAACACCATGACTGTCACGAGCATCAACGAGGAGCAGGCAGAGTACAACACGTTGTTTACTGCTCTTTTCCAGGGTAAGTAAGCTCAATGGCTGTTCCTGCCTCGGTACACCTCTCTTGAATAAAATTATGCGTGCTCCCCAAACAGAAAGCTATAAAATCAAAAGTCGACTCCTTTTTGACTTTTCAGCGCAAAATGTTTTGCGTCCAGGTGCAGTCGCTCTACCGCTTCTGCTATCACTGTGGTGGTGGTCTCGAAGTACGACATCGACGAACATTCATTAACAGCACCAGAGCTGTAGTCATGTTGAACTCATAAGCAGTCCCTCACTTCTTTTCATATACTCGTATCATCATTTCACTTTGTGTCGGCGTTACACAAAGTTCCCCCAATTTTTTCGTGATTTAGTAATTTCTATGTTCTAATTTTTTGTTGCTCTCATTGTCAGCATTCTCCGCAGTAATGTATTCTTTTGTTTGATTTTTTGTGTGATGTTCATACGGAATCCACCTCTACAGGAAAGACAACATTGTAGTCCTGATCCTGTTGCCGCTTGGAGATGGTTATTAGCTTCTTCACCCTGAGGTTGGTGTAGAATACTTGCCGTGAGTTCTTCTCTTTCATTCCCGCACATAGCTAAATAGAAGCTGTCTACAAGAGCAGACTCCGAGCTCAGAGGTTCAAGCACTGAATCTATAACATATCTAGGGAGTAAAACGCGAAAATGACAGCAGGCGGCTAACCCATCCCAAATCGAAAGATCAATAGTTGGTAGACTTGAAGGAAACCATCGAGCAGTACATGTAGGTGCTTACGGATTTTAAATACTCCTGAGAGCATATCTAAAACCACCAGACCAGGTCGAGGAAGACGTAAATGGCGAGTTAGAACTACGACGTTTCTTGAGATATAGTAGTGATTCCAAGAAGTGGTTGCGATAGTTCCTCAGATATTGGGTAGCACTTCTCAACAGATCGAGTTGGAGTTTACAAATTTTAAACATTCCTGAGAGCACATCTAAAACCTTTTTTAAGCTCGAGGCAGTATTTCTCTGAATTTTCGCCAGCATGAACAATCTTGTCAGACAAACCTTGAAATCTTTTAGCTTGCATATAAACAATCATTGCAAAATGAACAAAGTGCCTAGACTTTAATCCACAACCGTGTTGTTTATATGCATGAGCATGAGCATAGAAAATTTTAGATGTGATTGTAAATGGTAGGTAGGTTGCTGCAATTCTTGAAAAACAAGAAGAATTTTTGAAGTTTGAATGAAAAAACATAACACAAGATTCAGAGAGGGCACGGATTATCAACGAGCCATTCGGACTAGGTGTATATAAAAAACAAGTAGGCTCAGAGTTTTCTTTCATGATCCTTGACATGATTCCTCGCCTCTCAACATGCCACTACGTATTATAACTCTAGCGTGGAATAGAGAGAACTCTAGAAGTGGACAGATAAAAACAATATAATACTGCTACCTGGGTAGGGTAGTATGACTTTTTCACGATTTGGCTTTACCACGGTATACTCACAAGTGCTGGCGGGAGCAGAATATCTCGAAGGCAAGGTAAACTCTAACAGCAAAGCTCCTGTGGAGGACTCAGACACGGCACGAGCTTTTGCCAGGACGAGCTTTTTCTTATTATTAAAACAGCGGTGATTAGCCATCAGCATGAGCACTGGCACGGGTGGTCCTGCGGAGTTGAATCAAGTCTACGACGAGTGCGCTTTCACAGCGGCACTCGAAAATGCGTGGAGACTCTCTGCATCCGGTACGCGCTGGAAGACCTCTGTACAAGCTCGTCAAGTGCAAAAGTCTCGCCGTAAGCAGCGTCTTGCAGAACTACGTGCCAAGCAGCAAAGGCATCAGCAAAGACATGGTATGCCGGGGACTTCAACCAGTGATATGGTCAAAATTAAGAACTCTTCGTCATCTAAAGCTGAGCTTGAGCAAACTTTTATTCCTTTGATGCCTTCAGCGCTTTCAGGGACGGGAAGCCAAGGTTTGCTTGTGATTGGCTTGCGGGCTGTCCTGCGTAAACTTGAGGAGGACGCCGGGAAAAAATCCGAGCTAGCTGCAGTTGTGGTCTGTGCTAAGCCCGAGGCAGTAGACGAGGCATTCCCAAAACAAGTCAGCGCGGCATGTAAGGCACGCGGGGTTCGCATGTACTCTCTTCAGGAGACTTCGCCCCAGTTGTTGGGGAAAGCTTTAAAGCTAAGATCTGCCATGGTCATTGGTTTTCCATCCCCAGAATTTCTCATGCCAGAAATGCGTCGTGCACTTGCGACGCTTTCTGGTTGAGTTTGATACATTTGCCCCTGGTATTGGACAGTGATATCCTTTTCTAGATGATCCGAAAGCACTGCTTTGTAAAACCTGATCATCAGGATTCTTCATGTCAGAGATGTGCTGTACACTTGTCACGCTGTTGAGGTGGGATTGTAGCCTAGTTCTTAGACATCAAAGAACGGTTTCCAGAGGTTCAAAGGGGTATATGTCGTCCTTACGATACGGTGCATATCTTCACATCACTTTTTTTTTTTCGTTGCGACAGAGTCAATGATATTGGCCTTCAGTTCTTCGTTACATGACATATTTTTTGTGTTTGAGAGCCGCAGAATTCATTCCTTTGGCATGGAAAATCTCTATTTTCCATCATATTGTCACTGAGGATTGCTGCTGGTTTGCTAATAATGCTATGACCATGCTTCTACGCAGACTGATTGAGAAAGAACCGTTTCCTAGAGACAGCGTTCAAGCAAATGCCCGAATAGTTGGCCTGTGTAGTAGTTTATGTCTCCTGCAATACCGATAACCACCTTCTTGTTCTTCCCTAGTCCAATCAACCAGTAGGAGTCTGTGTCTTTAGGTTACTACCAGTAGTAGTAGTACCTTACTGCTACAGAAAACATATAAGCAGCCTATAGATTGAATGTTTTATCGGGCCAAGCGACTCTCAGAGACCTCCTGGTGGGGCAATTGGTGTTACAATCAATTAGTTAAGGGAGATTCAAAGAGGGTGTCATTTCTCTTGTGGTTGTTTGTTATGATGACAATGGAGCCCCGTTTTACCGTACTTTAAGGAAAGTCTGCGGCGCACGCTCATCGCTCTATTATGTCAGTTAAAACAAGACAGCGCTAGCGGTCAGGGGAAACATGGATTATGCCATGCTTGCTTTCCTTAATTCAAGGCAGGCTGGGAATTACAGTAGAACCAGAGGAATCGGGATTTGCTGCAAACAAGCTTATAGCTGTCGAGTTCTTGTGGTAGTATTATTTTGTAGAGCTAGGAATTCAAATCACCAAAATTAAAAGAATACAATTTTATACCGAGCCAGTGGCCTCCTGACCTACTTCAGAAAACGCCTGCAAGCTGATAACACGGGCTCCTTCTCGTCAGCGCTGACGCTTTGTACTGCGTACAATATGACTACTTTGCGAGCAGCATCAGTCATGGTGCCAGTAGGGAGGGTCATTCTTCTTGTTTTTTTGGTTTGCTTCTTGGTAGTAACTAACCTTGTCTATTAGCAGTGATTAATTTTTAACACCACAAAACGTTTGTTTATTTTATTTTTTAAATTATGACATATTATAAAATAATTATTGCCTAATCATTATCGGCGCGATATCAGTAACATGCTCAGAACACCGTTCCCCAACCTCTCTCAAGAGCTAAATACGGGACAGATGATGGTGTTGAGTGGGTTAACTTTCGATTCACAGAATCTTTACAAATTTGAAAGTCGATGCAGCTTGAATATAAAATAACGATACTTGATAAGAGTTTTGTAAAGGATGCAGAAGGTGCCAATTAGTTCCAGCTGAAAAGGCTTGCACATTAGATTCCACAAGAAGTTAAATATCGTCAGCAGCTTGCGGAATCACAAGCTACAACGAAAGATCATAAACGTGCGGGGGGGTCTTCTCGTCCGCCCTATCCGGCCAAATGGCAGTTCCATGTTCATGATCCTGTTATTTGCCATGAATACTATAAATCCTGCGACAATGCCAAGCAAGCTCATGTTAGGTTTTGGCAAATGCTGTCGCTGTATCTTACTATGATGGACTTCCGAATGGTAAAAGATGGAGAGATGGGTGCCTCGTTTGACAATTGACTTAATCTTGAAGTGAGTATTTCATGACAGAGATCTCGACTATGATCTTTCACATGGGCGTACAAAGTTCATAGACTCTGATTATCTCGACTATGATCTTTCACACGGCATGCAAGTCCATAGATTCTGACTATACGTGTATCACCTAGGTTCGAAAGCTGAATAAGGCCTCACGTAGAATGTTAAAGCGATCTAGGGGAAAACTGTCACGAAGGTGACAAAGGTCAGCGCAAATTGTACGCAAAGACGAGGACAAGGTAAAAACATATAAATAAATAAAATAAATAAAAAACATCTCCGCCAGTGGTGCTGGCATTTTAGCAGCACATACCTGAGCATCAAGCAATCAAGTTTCCCGCTCAACATACAACATAGTTTTCAACAGCCTGGTGGCGACCATGTCTAGCAAGCCAGGAGGGCATCTGACTGACTGCTCAAACAGCTGCAAAGGGGGAGTTTACGCCTGTCTTCAAGTTGATATTACCTAGCTGAATGGGACACAACTGTGGCCTTGGAAGTAGGTGTAACATGTGCGTCCTTGGAGCTCAGCAATTTACTGTTACCATCCAGTAGTACTATAGCTAATAGAGCATGCGCAAAGACACGCGACTGACGCTGTTCATACGAGACAAAGTACAGCGGCAGCTGATCCATCTTGGGGCATTCCTTTTTCTTTCTTTCTTTCTTTTTTTTGAAAGCGGTCCCCCCAACGGGCTACTATGAAAAAAAAAAAAAAAAGGTGAAGGAAAAAACTTTCGTTTTTATTTTGTTATTTACAAACTTGAGCTGCCTGCCTACCGTGCGTGGGGTTCTCTCAGGAGGATGAGCCAATCACTCTGCAGAATTTTCAATTAACCACCAACTGGGAGGAGATAGTGCTGTGGAGATGTGGAGGGTCTCGTGAAATCGAGAGCGCCCGATGAAAGATTTTGACCAACCTGTGCGGCTATCTTAATCATTTGCATTCTCGCACCCCTATCGAGGCTTCCTAGTATACTCCTTCTTGCAGTCGATCCTTCGTCAATTGAAATGTGTGAAGATTATTTATGGTGTGGTTTTTGGTATGCATCACCTCAGCTTGTGATAAGTGTCGATAATGGTGGTGATGAAGTTTTTGAGATGCGAAGAAGGGATGGGCGATTCTGAGCGATTGGTGATGAAATTGATGCCAGCATTAGTAGTAAAAGTGGTGGGCATAGGAACGATACTGGTCAAATTTTGCTAACTAAACCGCAGACAAAGACATTATAAATGCTGAGTATACGTATGAGATAATTTAATCAAGTAAACCATCAGCTGGAAAGCCTCCATGATTTCTCACCTTTATCATGAATTGTATGCGGACCAATTTAAAGTCACTTTGTAGTGCACTTCAATAAATGCTCAACGTGCTGGAAAATATTAGTAGTGATTTAGGCCTAATTGACTTCATCTTACTCGATGTGTTAGGTATTGCCACACTATGTCTCTCTACCTATCATATGCTGCACATTTCGCTGCCTTCACTGTTGGAGATGTTCTCATTCTGTTTTTTACTCAATAGAAAGCCTCGTCGCAGTATCCTTGAACTGGCCAACTTGGGCAGCGTAATTCGTCTCACAGATTGGGGATCATTAAAGGCCAAGGTTTCATATGCAACCTTTACAGGGGAACTTTGGTGTGAAGCAAATTGCACCGTGCGGGCAAGCATAAACAATCTCCAGGTTTCAAGCCAAGCATAGCTGTTGAGGCGGACGAATCTCACATGACTGCTGTGCGTGCCTAGAAAGTCCGCGATGGACACCAAACATTTTTGCTTGGAAGTTACTTCAGTATTGGAACGCGCTTGTTCAAGTTATACCTGAATCAAACTTGTTATAGAATTTATTGCATCACACCACAACTGCAGCATGAGCAGCAGACACCCAGGTGTCATTCATTATGGTAGGTGACCGAAGGAGACGGATACAGAAGAAATGAAAAGTATCACGAAAACATTTGCCAGAAAACTTTGAATACTAATTCTTTCTTTCTCTATTCTTCCTGAGCAAAAGGAGTAGTATAAGGAAGGACACGTCCTGATATATAATCTACCATGTTTCATTCACTATTTAAAATGTATCAATCATTCATGACCATCACTGACATTACACAGATTGATTAGTGCCTCGCTTCCTGTTTTCATCATCACAAAGGCTTGGGAGACAAGAAACTGATTAAGATTTGTTTAATATAGTTTCAAAAAACCTTTTTAAAACTTTATATAGTGAATGAACAAAACTTTTATCTATTTTTTTTTTTCTTTTTCTTTTCAAAAGTTGATTGGGAGCTCCATGAATGACGTGCAAATACTGGTGAAGATCACATCGGAGTCTAACTTAGCCAAGCGAAAACCAATAAATTGGCTTCATTTGTCGGCGGTAAAAATATTGAGAGAGATGTGTCTCAATCATGAGGGTCTGTCCTCTAGCTTTGCAATTGATCGACGTGAATTGAATTGACAAGTTGGACTTTTTGATCGACTCGATCTCCTGAGTGTTATCCACTCTCGCCTTCATTTGATGAAAGGTCTCTTACTCTAATCAGTACCAGTCGTCCTCGGGTCTTTCAAACCTTCGCCTCTCCCCTCTCATGTCCACTGTAAAAGTATGCCCTCACAGAGAGGTCCTTTTCCACCCTCCTAGAACATTGCTGACCTTCGGTCCTACAGTTTTAGCTAATATGGACATAGTATTTGCATACAGTGCAATACACAAATGCAACTCGAAAGTTTTCAAAAATAAAAATCACTCGAAGACAGAATTTTCATTTCTGGGAAAAAGGTTTCTCGATTCAAAAGTTTTCTTTTCTGCCGGTGGAGCTCTGAGAATGACTAGTTTGAAAAGAAAATAAAACTTTGACTCAAAAGAACGATGCTAAGAGGCCACAATTCACCCTTAGGCCTGCGTTCTCTACTTTGAACGCGAGAGGAACACACGAAGATCATGTTGTCACTCTGAAAATCTTCGCCAAAATCTTGGTCAAAATCGCTTCCGCCAGCGCAGTGCCGCTCATCGCAGAGCTGGCGCCCCTAGCGCAGGCGCGGAGGGCGGCAGCGCAGGCAGGGCCGCGCCTCCTCCTCGGGCTCTCCCCTGGCCGCCTGGCATCCTAATTCAACCCGCCCCAAAGGAGTCGAGCCGGGACGAAGGCCAATATCGGTGCAGGGTCCCCATAACGCGCGGTCTGTTCTCAAATGCTCCGTTGGGCTCGAAGAACCAATCGATCCCTCGGCTGACGTGAGTGTGTGCAGGCGGGCCTAGGCAAGCCACGGCAGCGCGTGGGCGGCTTGGGCGGCGCAGGGAGGCGTCGCGAGGCCTGAGTTCGAGCGAGGGTCTCGGGATGGAATCCTCGAAAATTCGAAATTCAAAATTCAATATTCGAAATTCAATATTCGAAATTCGAAATTCAAAATTCAATATTCGAAATTCAATATTCGAAATTCAAAATTGATCATATTCCAGTGTTGGAAAGGAAAGAGAAACATTCAATCAAAATTCGAATTCCGTCAGCAAGTCGTAAACCTCCTCTCCATTGACTGACGCCGATCAGCCTTCGAAGCGGCTGCGGAGCACCGATCAGCACGCCCGACAGCCCGGCCGAGATCTCTCTCGCGGCCTGCAGCAGGCGCAGCCGCGGCAATCGACGGATCGCCCGATCCCGCGAGATCGGTGCCTCTGATCGGCGGCGTTGAGGAGAACGAGAATGGAATTTGATTTTGAATAAAAACTTTTCATTTCAGAGGGGAATAGAAAGAGAGAGGAAAAAAGGTGTTTTTATTTTCAGTTCGGATCGTTCCCTTTTCTTTCGAATATGAAGTGCATCCATTCGAAGGCTTTTGCGAGCCCAAACTCTCAAACATTTGCTCGCAGCGAGTAGGCGAATCGAGACGCGGTCCTGGCAAGTCATTTTAAGCAGGCAGGCTGGGACATCAAGCGGGAACCTTGAGCGCTCGCTCTACTAGACGAGTTTTTCATTCGTTGCCACAGACCGGTAACCAAATCGCACATTTCTATTTGGAGCTTGTCTCTTTTTTCCTTTCTTTTTTCTAGTGTAGAGAGGCGTTCTTTTCTGAGGTGTTTCTTTGTCATTCCTTAGGTACTCCTATTTGTCGCAATAGGTGCGTACCAAGGTGGCTACAAGGGAGTCAATTTGGTTTTCCTGTTATTGGTGCTGTTTTTTTGTTTTTTTATAACAATTCAATTGCTCCCGCCTTTTGGAATTCGCTTTGGCTTCTGGCCGCTGGTCAGTCTGCAAGGAACGGGAAGGAGGCAGGCAGGTATCTTTCTCTCTACCCAGTAGGTATCTACAGGCTTGCAAGGACGTCAAATCAATTTCGAAAGTCTCTTCCCGAACATAAGCTTTTCTCTTTTCTCTTTTGAGTTTTTTCCTTTTCTTTTCTTTTTTCAAGATTGTTTTTATTTCTAAGAAAAGGCTCAAGAAAGGAAAAGGGAGTGTCGTTGAGAGGACAGCGCGAACAGAGTTGCAAACCAAGAACAACTAAAGTGCAGCAACTTCGTGTACAATCCAAGAAGCGACTGCTCCAGGGCGCGGTGAAGAGGTGAAGAGCCCGATTGATCGCCGGTGGTGCAGCTGGTGTGCGAAGAGACTGGCTCGTCCGTGTTGTGCGCAAGACGAGAGCCAATCATAACCAACAGCAAAAGCAGCCGTGCAAGGGGGGTCTGTGTCTGATTGACCGATTGACTGATCGACTGGCTGATTGACGACACAATATAAAGAAGTCAAACAATATACTACCTGGCAAAGGAGGAGGGAAAGTAATAGCTACAGCAGAAAGAAAGAAATCACTTCGGCGACCCTCAACAAACCTGATACCTAGTGTGTGGTCCTTAGTGCAGCATCTAAACTCACTCCCCAGGTGCTGGGTTCGCTCTAAAAGGCTTGGTGTCAATCTCAAGGGGAGATTTCTACAACAATAGAGACATACGTAGAATAGAGTTAGTTCCTCTGTTTGTTTTGAAAATACCGTACTTCTACCGAAAATAGTAGGTAGCACTAAGCTAGCACAGTGATAGAAGAGAGTGCTACTAGGAGAAGGAAGAGTTTCACATTCTTGGTCTTTTGGGTTTTTTAAAGTCAGCAGTACCAGTAAGCAGAACTAAAATTGCAAGTGCGCTTTAGAGCGCTGGGGCAAGACTCGTGCATCGGTGGCTTAAACAAGAGGCCAGCCAAGAAGACATTGCACATAAAGTCGTCCCGTGTAAGTACCCAGCTGATTCGCAGAAAATGGCAGCTTTACAAAATCAAATTTCAAGCCTAGGCTTGCGTACAGCCTCTCAACAGAAATATGCAACCAGTAAATTAGCAGCAATGATCAGAGGAGGAGCGCAAGGCACCCACATATCTCTGGACCAGGCAAGGCTGTCAACATCAATAACACAGCATTCACAAGGAGGATTGCCAAGACTGAGCCAACACATGCGATTCTTTCTCCTACTTTTGGTGACTGTATTCACCTTGAGTGCCCAGCTCCAACCAGCACTAGCGGTCAATGAAGCGCAAGACTTTTACTTTGTTGTTGATACATCTGGCAGTATTGATGATAACGACAATACCTGTAAAAAAAATTCAGACGGTCTGACATGCATGCAACTGCTGGCCAACTTTTGTGAAGATACCGCGACCGCCATGGCGAAGCTAGTCGGTTCATACTATGAAGATCAGGAAAATAATGGCATTCGCATCGGAATCACTCTATTTCGTTGTATGAATGAAGACTCTGACCCCAACGTTATCCTTGAGCCTACAGGAAACAAAACGCTCATCGATAAAGCTTTCCAAAAGCTTTACAAAATAAAGCCTACTGGCCAAACATGTGCCGAGACTGCGCTCAATCAGACATTGCACTGGATAGAGGAAGCCGAGGCGCTTGCCCCCCCAACACGGACATCTAGTGTTCTCTATGTTACCGATGGTTTTCTAAATAGCAACGCCAACCAAGATACAGACTCCAAGCGTCGCTCAGAAGCTATTGCTGATGAGATTAATGCGGAAAACAATACGCAAATTTTTGCCATTGTTCTTTCTGATGGGTTTACTGCAAAGAAGAAGGAGAGACAGATTGAGGAGGTTACAGAGATCACAGGCGATGAGAACCTGATTTTCCCTGTCGACAGCGTCAACGCATTGAACAATACGATCAACTCTCTCACAGCGTTTATTTACGGTGATTTTAGTATAGCACTTGTGAAGCCTGATTCCTCAAGGGGCGTCTGTGCTGGCGAACGTCCTTCCATTCAAGTCACTGGGTCATCTGTATCTGAGATGGATAATTTGATTTGCTCGTTTACACTCTCTGGAAACCCAAGTTACACGTACCCAGATGTGGATCCAACAGCAATATCTGGAGGCTACTTATGCGAGACACCAATCTCGTTTTACAGTTCCCCAGGCACATATGAGACGATCACCGTACAGCTGATCAACGTTGAGCCGACAATCCGTCGTCTGGTGGGCACCTCGACTTTTCAGCTCTCTCGCCCTTCGTGCATCACTGCTACACCTGTGGAAGCCGAGCGCTGCATTGGTGATGACATCAGCTATGAACTTACAAATGCAACAATTGACGCTATTATAAACAGCACATCTTCCTTTGACGTGAATTGCATCATTGAATTTGAAAACGATGGCTACTCTTACACACGGACCGTGGCAGCAACGTTGTCAGACTCTGAGGATTCCTTCTTATGCACTTTGTCGGATGAGTCAATAACGCAGTTTCTCGCATCAGGTATCGACACTTCATCGGTAACCCTCACGTCTGCAGCCATTTCAAGTGTCCAGGTCGCACCCCCCCCGATGGTGTCCAATATCCAAGTTGAAATTAGTTTGAGTTCTGGTGATGATATCCCTGGTACGGATGCGACCTCGCTTACATACTCGGACCTTTACAATGTTACATCTGCCCTTTCCTTAGATGCAGCATCATGCCTCGCCTCCAAAGCCGCCATCTCTGCGTGTTGGCGTATGGATGACGAGGCCTCAGCAACTTTTTCTGGTGAAGCTGTGGAGTGGGCAAAGTCACAGGCTGAATCATCTAGTAGCCTTAACCTCCAGTGTTTAATTGGAATGTATAGTGTGAAGGGGTCAGCATATTCATACTTGGTGCAACCCAGTACTGTCAATGCTTCTACAGTAACCTGCTCCTACCCGGCGGAACTCTTTGAACCCATGGCAGATGGTACAATGATTCGCGATGTCTCAGCTGGTTTATACTTGGTCAATCCCAGCCAAAAACGTGCCTTGTCTCTCAACGCAAACAGTGACTATTTTTCGTACACCCTCAAACCATGCTTTTCAGTGCAAGTAGAGAAGGAGCCTTGCTACGGTGCTGACGCTTCAGTAACTCTTGTGCCCTCAAGCAACTCTGATGTCGTCTTTGATGGCTCTGATTCCTCGATCACCTGCCAATTTGTTGATGATAATGAGGAGGATAATGTTGTTTACGTAACAGGAACACAAACTGATCTGGGTAGTGGACAATTCGAGTGTAGTACGCAATACATTACTGAAGAAGGTCAATGTGCCCTTACATTTAAACGTTTCGAGCTTCTTAGTAACGGTGTTGTTGTAGTGTCACGACAACTGAGCAATACCACGAGTCAATGTCTACAACTGAGTGCACGATCTTCCTCAAGTGATGACTTTGTTGAAAGCGGCCAAGTGTCTGCATGCTGGGCACAGAACAACAGTGAGTTAGGTGCAGCTATTCTGTTCACTGGAAGCACCGCATTAAGTCTTAATGCTGGCTATTCCCAGTGCCGTTTCTCTGGTGGCTTGCCTGTTGCTGGAAACGCGTCATCCATCTACGTGGATGCTCGAACAGATTCAAACACCGGAGGTATTCTCTGTGATATCCCTGATGAACTCTTCCTAGGCGAAGGAAATGGCATCACCTCCGATGTCCGAGCGCACCTTATATATAGCTGCTCTGGAACCGATAGTTCTACTTATGTTTCTACAATTGGTAACGAAGGCTTCGCTCTGGAAGTTATTACTGGATCCCCTTGCCTTACTTCCACTGTTAGTGAGCTGGATTCTCCAGTTGGTGATGATGTTGCTTGCATGGGCTCTCGCGATGCAAAGGTTTTTGTAGATGGAGGTTCGAGTCTTGAAAGCTTACTTTCTGAACTAGGGAATGGTTCTGTTGAGTGTGAGTTTGACACTGGTGAAACTAGTGAAGGCACGGTTCAGGATACCTTTGTGTCTTGCCCACTTCCTGCTACTGCGACTCTTAACAGCGGTCGCGTCACAGCTCTTTTGCTTGAGCGGCCTGCTGGCAGTGTTGCGGAGTATGTCTCTGTGAATGTGAGTGGGTATAGTCTTAATGGCGCTGGTGAATGCCTATCGAATGTTATTGAAGTAACCGCTCAGAGTGACGATTCAAGCCGTCGCGCTTTGCAAGACTCTTCTGATCCTTCATACTGTCTTGGTGATGGCCTTGCTACAGCATTCGGGGGGCAGACCGTCGTCGCCTTGTTGGCCCTCTACAACGAGACCACCGAAGAGTACGATGACTCTAGCAACGAAACTGTGTCTGTATTGACTCAGTGGGCGTGCAATTGGACCATTGATTCTGATTGGGACGCAAGTGGTGGGGTGCAACAGACTGAGGCCATCCTTCAATCAGACAATTCTATTCTTTGTCAGTCCAAGGTCTGGAGTCCTTTCAATCTTAGCTCCTTCAATGATGGTGCTTACTCATCGGTGACTCTGGTCCTTTTAATTACAGATGACGCAGTCGGTGACCCTGTTGATTTTGAGAGTGGCTATAAGGCACAAGTGTGCTCTGGTGATGTCTCACAAGGCAATGGCGTTTCTGATTCCGATGCTGACTGTGCGCGTGAGAGTGTTGAGTTAGTCCTTGGTGGAAGGTCAGCAATTACGCTTGCTAAGCAGAGCACGCAGGTATTCTGCTCATTTGATGGCCCCAGTGGCCTTGAGATCGCAGATCCGCTCTTTAATGGAGGTTCGAGCCCGTCAGTAGAGTGCCAAGCACCGGGCTGGGACCCAAAGAACACTTCGTCGGGTAACTATACAAGCATTGCTCTCTACACTCAAATGGATGACGGTGTAACAACCAAAGTAGTTAAATCTATTGAATTAGCACCAACTGCGGCTCGTATTTGTCTTGACGTAACGACTCCGTACGAAGTATGTGCAGGAAGCGCAGTAAGTGCATCCGTAACTGGCACATCCTTGAGTGCATATTTGAGTTTGTCTGGATCTTTCTCGGGCACGGAGTGCCTCGGCAGTAATGCCGTGTCATTTGAAGACACAGACTCAGAAAGCGAAATTGTGTGTTCATTAAGTAGTTCTATGACACGGGCTCAGCTGGAAGAGACCATCAGTGTTGAGCTGGATGGTGTCACATTGATTTCGTCTCACACGGTTCAGGTGAAGGTAGCGCAGAATAAGGCTTCCTGCCTACAGTCTCCCTACAGCTATGCTCAATGTTCGAACAGCGATGCATATACTGACGTCGAGCTAAGTGGGTCTTCCTTAGAACTCCTTGATCTGTCTAGTTTTATTTGCATTCTTACAAACACTACCACCGGTGCTGTTGTGCAAACCACGCCCAGCAAATCGTATGGAAATTCTACATCCGCTATTTGCTCAGCAGATAATGCATACAATGTTTATTCTGTGGTTCTTGTCGCGGATAAGAATGTAAGCTTGGCTAGTGGATCTGTAAGTATGGACAACGCAACCTGTTTAAGCGCAGCAATAATTCCTCCTGATTCTACCTCTGGCGGCGATGGAAAAAGCTCAAGTGTAGGTATGATTGTCGGTATTGTTGTTGCTATTGTTGCAGTAGTTCTTATTGCTGCTGCGTTACTGGTTATGCGCCGACGCAATCAACAAAAACAGCCTGTCGTCAAGGCTGACCCCGACCTGGAAGCCGCTGTCCCGGCCAAAGCTATAATCATTGACAATCCTGCGGAAGGTGCTAAGCAGGAGTTTAATGTTGGTGATCGTATTGAGGCCCAGGGTGATTTTGCTCTGTCTGGCGCTGAAGAAGCTTGGCACAAGGGCACAATTGTCAGCAACCACAAGGATGGTCTGTACTCTGTGCACTTGGACAATGTTCCGTTAGATCAGCGCGAGCAAGTCGTTGCCCTCGGTGCGCTGCGCTTTGCACGCTCTGATTTTGCAGCTGGAGAACGCGTTGAGGCAATGTACGGCGCTGGTCGTACTTGGCACGGTGCTGTGGTTTCCAGGGTTAACCCGAATGACTCATATGATCTACAGTATGAGGATGCCAGCCTTGCTCCGGAGACCTTTGTGGCTGGCGGACTGGTCCGCTCTCCACTCATGACATTAGAGCCTGGTACAGTAGTTGAGGCACTGCACCCGGAAGAAAATCGCTTTTTGCGTGCTGTCATTAGCTCTCGTGATATTCCGGCTGAGCGATATGACGTGCTGTTCGATCCAATTGGTAACAGCGTTGAGAAAATGTTCCCTGACCAACATCAGCAAAACCCAGAGCAAGCTGCTGCTGCTACCGTGCCAATGAATCGTGAGAACGTGCGTCTCTTTGTACCGATGGTTGGTGAATTGGTGGAGGTCAAGGAACCTGAGAAAGATGTCGTGCGTGGCATAGTGTCCTCTGTTGATATTGGTCGCTCAATGTGTTCCTTGGTCCATGAAGATACTGCTGAGAAGATTGCCAATATCCCGTTTGCCCAGGTGCATCGTCTTGCATTTGTCATTGGTCAGACCATCGAAGCTTGTCAAGCCAGTGTTGCCGGTGGTAACACCGGTGCGTCTTCTTCCGACGGCGACAGCAGCGCCTCTGCCAAAGTTTGGATCGCTGCTCGTATTACAAAGGTTTCTACTTCATCGGACTCCTATTCTGTATGCTTCAAGGATTCAAATAATGACGAGGACGGCGTGGGTGTAGAACGTATCAAGCGCCCCCCTGGTCTTTATGAGCAAGATGTGAACAGTACATCTAGTTTTACTGTGGGCGACCAAGTTGTCGTTCTTTGCAACGTAGAGGACGCGAGTAAGTCTCGGGACTGGCGGCGTGCTCAGGTTGTTGACTTCAACGATAAGAATGAAACTTACAAGTTGAAGTACCTCGATGACGAGCATGTGGAGGCGAATGTTTCCATTGCACGCCTGCGTGAGTTGCGCGAGCCAGCAAATGACCCGATTCCGGACATCTTCCGACCGCCCCAACGTGACCACGAGGAAATGTATGGCGAGGATGGCCAGCCAATTCCCTACCACATGCGTTTCCGCAAGCTCAAGCCTTTGGCTTACCACGAGTTACCAAATAACCAGTTTGATGTTACTGTGGATATGACCAACGGTCTCGGCTTGAGTTTGGGTTGGACGAATGATAACCGTGTAATTGTGGCAGGGTTCCGTGACCTGCCAATCTCGGGCTCTTGGGGTCCAATCGAGGCAACTGGTTTGGTTGGCCTCAAGGACGAGCTGATGATGGTGAACGATATTTCAGTAGAAGGAAAGTCTTTTGTTGAGGTTTCGGAGCTTATCAAACACTCTGACAAAATCATTAAATTGCAATTTGGTCGCTGGGATGATGAAGGCCCGGTATCTTTGGGTATGCAGCGTGGTAAGGATGACAGTGATAGTGAAGAGTAGTTTGAATAATCCTTATCAAAGAAAAAGTCTCTCGCTCTTCGTACTTTAGCAACGTATTGATTGCATTGTTTCATCCAACTTTCTCTTCAATTTACATAAACATACCCCTTTCAAAAGTTTTGACAATAAAGATGAAGAATGTAACTCATTCACCTTTCTTTCTTAAACTAAATTAAAAAAAATATTTTTGTTAAAAAATTAACAAAATAAGCCATTGCTTGCCTTGTGAGAATGCGGTGATTTATAAATCATAGAGGTGTATGCAATTACTTATCGAAGGAACTAATGCAGAAGGTAATGCCGCGCTTTGCTATAAGATCTTAAGGATTGAGAGCCTACAAAGAGTAGACAACCAGACTTGCGTGTTTGAGAAACCACACATCAAAATCAAAGTGTACGTGGACACTCCCCAGAGTCAAGTATGGTGGATTTTGAATTGAACATTGAAAAGGTGAGTTAACCTAACCTCGTCAGAATTATGTATGGCACAAATCAGGTGTGTCTTAGCATCCTAATTACAACATGACTCAGTTTGCCTTGGGCTTGGATTCCAAGCACAGTAGATCGCTAACTCTTTAAATCAAAATTTACAAAGCCTAATTGAGCCCCTTGCCTTGATCTTTTGATAGTCTACCACTAGCTGATCAGAATGATCCTTCAGCATGGTAGACGAATATGTAAATGATATCAAAAGAACTTCTCCCTATTGTTTAACCTTAAAATGATCACCCGCACAACTTCACTCCGATGGTGGAGGACTCGGAGCCATAATCTACAGTCTAGTCATTACAAGAGCGACACTGCTAGTGTTCATTGGTCTCAAGGAGTTTGCACATTGAAACAAACAGAACTTATAATTGCAAGATCTTAAAATACAAAAGTCACCAACAGTATTCCACTTTCTATTGCAGTCGTAGACATGTTTTCCAGTTTGTTTGATTATTTACATCTAAATATATGTATTTCCTATCTCTTGCAGCTCATACACACTTTCACTCTTCGCCGCGACAACAGAATTGGACGGTTCAGTTCGTAACTGACATAACTTTAAAAAGTCAACTTTGAATGTATAAGGTCACCCACGGGATTTTCGTTTATTGTACGATGGATAATTTTAATAGTGACTACTTCCACCACCCGGGAAGACGTTTGAGTGGTAACCTGAAAAGGAGATGTTCACTCACGACAATGGAATCCAGGTATACCCGATGCTACCGAAGAATCTTCGCACTTAATCAGGCTCCATGAAAGATTTGCCATTGCGTCCAAGCCGAAGCTTTGCCAACCTCCTCTCTGACTCGTGAGACTTATCATGCTCAAAGAAGGTCGAACTCACTGGTACTAGCTACTGCTATCCCTACATTAGTGGATATTTTGATCGCTTGATAGCCTCTGCCATGGTAATAGATAGTTAGTCAGGTAGGTATCTTAATTATGCATCGTCGGCGCATTTTACGACCATTATTAGTACCTACCTACCTGCATATCTACTACATAGGAATCCTCTTCCTCGCTACTACTCGAAGGTGCATAGTAATAAAAGGGTGAGTAGGCCTAGTTCTTCATCTTAACAACAGCACTGCCAATAGAAACGATCACACTGGTAGAGCCATCTATGCGCGTCCTAGCCTCTAGGTACAGCTTTAGTCGCGGGAAAAAGCAAAACAAAGCCAAGATACATTCAACCTGAAGGACTGCCTGCCTTCTACCACTGATATCCATATGCAGCACCTACTGACGGATGAACGAACGAAGCAATGGATCAATCAACAGCGGAAGAACAAGTGTTTCCCTCAATCATGTCAGCACTCCGACATTAACTACATAGTACCCGGCTATCAGTGCCCTCTAGTAGTAGAGCTTAAGCGCCTAGATAGGCTCCTGCCTATCGGAGTCCTAAAGCGATGAGCTAACGAAGAGGCAGTAGGAGTAGCTAGGCAGCACTAGCACAGTGCTAGTGCGCACCTAACGAGGAATAAAGAAACAGATAGGAGCGATGAGGCCTAGCGAATATGGTAGGTAGTGCTACTGATGGGAAAGATAATCAATCGATCCATCGATATACGCAGATCTTCTAAGAGGAAGAGGGCGCCTATGGAAGGCTAGCGGTATCTTTAGGAGTCGATGTTTCCCCGAGGCGTTCACTTCGGTGGTAGCGGTCGTCTATGGAGTCGTAGCAGTTTTGCGGCGTCTCCGAGAAAGAGAACGAACGGCTGCGCGGTCTGAGGGCACGGAGCTACGGCGAGGCTGTCCCAGAGCAGCAGTTAAGGGGCCAGGAGACATCCGCAGGCCGCCCCAAGGGTCTGCGCAGCGGCCTCAGGCCCACGGGAGCAGGCCTGAACGCAGGCCGCGGAGACTGTGCTCGGGAAAACTAGGTTGTTGTCGGGTATATTCGGGAAAACCACGGAGGGAAAAAACCTTTCGAGCAGACCTGCTTCGCCTGCCTGCTTTTGCCTGCTTGGCCTTCTGCCGCCGCCTCCTTCCGCTCGAGAGTGCACGCAGACACAGGCGGAGAAGCCCTAGGGGAGGACGGCTCTGCGCGGTTTGGGGAGAGGACCTGCAGCGAGAGCGCTGCGGCGAGAGGGAGAAGCGAGCGAGGGCTGCTGGTCGTTCGTCTTCGTCTTCTGCTTCTTCTTATTCTTCTGCTTTTGCCCTTTCTTTCTTTTTTCTTTTTTCTTTTTTCTGTTTTCTGTTTTCTTTCTTTCTTTCTTCCTCTCTTTCTCTGTCTTTTGTTGATTGATTTGGTTTGTTTTTGGCCTTTTTGGCTCCTTCGATTCCCAAGCGAAGGTTGGATTTCTTTCACCTGTGCTCGACCAAATCCGCATTCTTTAAGTTGCGGCGAGACACTCGCGCACGGACCCACGCCATCGCTCGTGCCTCTGGATTGGGGGGAGCGCTGGGGATCCAGGTGAAGGGTTGGTTCTGCGAGCCTCAGTGAAGCGAGCGAAACAAGCAAGCAAGCGAGCAAGTGGTTTCTTTCCTTCTCTCTCTGTCTCTCTCTCTGTCTCTCTTGATTGCGCTCCTGTCTGTATCTGCAAGGGCACCCTTTTGGAGAAGTGCGGCATTGTCGGTGTTGATTTGTATCGACGCGGGCAACAACAAAAAGTAGTGGATACTGCGAACTTGGGCGTGTGCAGAAAACCAAAATCAAGTGAGTGAGTCCTGTGAACAGTCGTGGACTGTTTGTGAAGTAAGCACTGAG
This sequence comes from Schizochytrium sp. TIO01, assembly GCA_004764695.1. Classification (NCBI taxonomy): domain Eukaryota; class Bigyra; order Thraustochytrida; family Thraustochytriidae; genus Schizochytrium; species Schizochytrium sp. TIO01. Next base: position 58,555 of record SMSO01000034.1, on the reverse strand, counting down.
GTAGCCCGCCTGTCAAGAACTTTGCTACGTTTCAATAGTGAGCGCTGTGATATCGCCACCAGTTTACGCAGCTACTCTTGCAGCGGGAACCAACTGACAATAAACAACAACTAACCACAACATTGATACTCGAACAACTTTGCGGGGGGAAAAAAAGGTTGGCAAAGATGCAGAACTCTATGGATCTAAACTCGCAGGGGAATAACCTCGATGTGCCTGAGCCGCCCATGGCGCCAATGTCCGTCACAGGCTCTGAAGGGGATGTTGGACATGGAATGCACGTGGGGCGCTCTGACAAGGATAAACGCCCACGGCGCCCGCACCGTCGACGATCCGATCCGGAGCACCACAAGCGCATGCAAATCGCTATTGACGCTGTGTTGGGCCAGGGTGAATACGTGGGTCGCCGTCTCAGCTATCGTGAGGCTTGTAAGGCTGCAGGTGATGTGACACTGTCAGCTTTGCATCGCTGTGTTAAAGAGGCCACCAAGAACAATGGTCAACTCCCAGTCATGCGCAACAGCCTGTCATCTGGGGGGGAGCGCAACAAGGTTCGCAGCAGTATGGGTGCGTCGGATAGAAACCCAATGCAATCTGCTGGTCGTGATCTTTCATCCTCCTCAATCACTCCCTCGTCGATGCCCCGTGTGCACCTATCAACATTTTCAGATAACGAGAATGTCACTGGTGCTACCTTGAACAAACTCGTCATTGACATGCAAAACAACATCAGTAAGGTTGCTGCAGAGACTGCCGCAGAGGTGGCTGCACAGGTGGCAACAAAGTCTGTAACGAAGAGTGCGAACAACGCGTTAATGCACAGCTTGAACGGCAGGATTGAGGAAATTGTGCAGCAATCCATGATTGGCGTCTTTAACAGATTGGCAGCAATAGAAGAGCAAATTGGTTTGGTCGGCGACGTCTCCAAGGCTAACAAGCGCGGAACTCACCCCGGTGCTGAATCTGTGCACTCTAAGAAGCCCCGCCATGCTTAAAGTGGTCTCCTCGTCGTTTCTCTCTTTTCTACGCATTAAACAGCAGTCCCTTTTCTTCCTGGGTATCAACCAACTGTATCTTTTTTACGATACGCAATATAGTGGCAGCTAGATGATTTGCACGCATGCTCCTGCTTTTGTTTGAGCTTGTCTAAGAACAACAAATAAACTAGCATGTAGCTGCGTAACATGAAACACAGGAACTGGCTGGTGCTCGCAGCTTCGTTCTCTTCCAATTTCATTTTCAACTTTCTTTCATGAAGAAAGTTCCGATGATGTCAGAGCTGGCAGTAGCAACAATTCATGGCAACATCATACATGGTAGGGAGATAACGAAAAGTGAGTTGATCAACAGCTGAAGGCCAGTCCTATCGCTCAAATACCAAATGATAACCAACATTACTTTCAACGCATGCATACACTCCTACTCAAAACATGGCAGACATCAATTATATCCCCTCAAAAAAAATGCAACAACAATAACAATAGCAACAAAAAAACAGAAACAGAATCTCACCTAAACACATTTTCTTACTTTTCTTGTCCGCTTGCTTTTAGTCACAATAGCTGCATATTATTTCGCAATTTTCCCTTGCAGCTTGTTTATTTAGTTTTTTCTTCAATGAGGAGCCAGACTAGCTAGGTTTGCGGATACGTGCCTATCACTTGAAGTTCTGAGATGAAAAAGCTGCTTGGTTGGTGATATGAAAAAGGTTCTTGAAGAATCATGCCCAGAGTTGTGTCCCCGATTTAAGTGCCAAAGATAAATGGAAAGATTTAATTACTCTAGCTAGTTACCCTGATTGGTGAATGGGTAGTACATCCATATTTCACATTTCCTTAAATGTCATACTCGTGAAGTCGGTGTCAGTTGCCCTGGAGTATATACTACACCTGATAAATGTATTGTTATTGTTTTTTACATCCGCTTCTTGGATTGATGGCTATTTTAAATATTTTATAGTAGTCCTTGAAGGTTTGGAAGTATGCTTTTCACACACTCTCAACAGTCTCCGTTTATAATGGTCAACTGTCAAATGGCAGATGCTGCTGTTGATATTGTAGAAAATGAGATTTGGTAAAAGCAGAATGATACATTTGGAAAGCAAAAAGATCAATAGAAAATGTGTTGCATAACCTAAGTATTTTAATATTCACAGCACAGATTAGGTAGCGCGACCCAATATTTCACATAATAGAGTTCATTTAGGTAGTTCATTTGGGTAAAGCAGTGACCCCATACAGACCTCAGAAAAGTTGTAGACTAGGGCTGGCATGCAGTAAGCCAAATTTAAAACAATCTTAATTACATTGCAACGCGCTCCACCAAAATCTGAGCGAGAGATTCAGTATTTTGAGGAGTCTTTGATAGTGGAATAAAGTATCGCGTGGTGAAATGCATTAGAGATGTTCTGGTCAAACAGATGTGGTGGCAGGTACAAAGCTATTGAGTTTAATAGAAAAGAAGGAGAAGTGGGGACAGAAGGAAGATGCGCGTGTATGCGTGGGCTCGCGATACCCGCAGACGAGGATTCGAACAAAGGAAGAAGAAGCGGGCAAGTAGGTGATGGAAGCAAGGCGTGCACGTGTTCAATGACGTTGATTTTATCTTGAGACGCACAGTAGAGCCCAAATTCAGAAGAGCAAAGAGCGCAGGCAAACCACCATATTGAGAAGGAGGGGAAATACATGAAGTGGAAAGGTAGAATTGGGAGGGAGGAGAAGAAGAGGAGAAAGGGGAGAATAAAGTGGGAGGAAAAGGAAGAGGGGAGGGGGTGCTTTGTCGTAGTGTGGTATGAAGGAAGCTTGGTGTAAGTTAGAATCGTGGAGGTGGTTGTAGTTTTGTTTGTTTGATAGTTGTTGTCGTCAGTATGTTGCAGTACTGGTAATGAGGTGAGAAGGAATGCATGAATGTATGTATGGGAAATTATGGAGCAGGTATAGATTTTTGAGGAGGGTGGGTTCCTTTCATGATATATTATTGTTTGTACTTGGTGCAGAGCAAATGGAAAACTTGCGTTCCTAAGAATTTATCTTTCATCTGCATCCCTCATATGTAGTAGAATGAAAAAGCACTACATAATCAAAGGAGAGAAAGAGAGAGAGAGAGAAAGATAAAGAGACGAGAAAGACACGCAGCGAGAGAATAAATGAGCGCCGAACGTTACGTTTAAAAGGTAGCATCCCTTTCGAGTGTTGTCAGACTTCTTACACTAGCAGCCTCATCCCAATTCATTTGCTAGCTAGAAAGTAAATTCTCGTTAAATGGTTGCCAGCATGAGTGTGAATACTCAAAATGTGAGAGATGAAGGATTTTCCAGGTTGTGAATTTGTGAATATTTCGACCAACAAGCATTACAGAGCAGGGCATTACAGAGCAGAGCATGGCATGGCAGAACAATGTAGAGTGGAGAGGAAAGATTAGAAGTCTCTAACAGTGAGCAAGAGGGTCGGGTCTTTCTTCGCAGCCTACAAACGGAATCTCTGTAGAATTTAGGTTTGAGCAATTCAACAAAAACAGGAGCCACGCAAGTCATGTTTTCTTAGTTGCGGTCGCCACGGGGCTCGCGAGTTTCACGGGTTTCACGGTTTTCACGGGGCTCGCGGGCATCACGGGCATCGCGGGCATCGCGGGCATCGCGGTTGTCGTATCCGCGGTCATCACGATAGCTGCTACCAGCGCGATCATCGTAACCACGGTCATATCCACCACGATCATCGTAGCGGCGGTCGTCGTAACGATCATCATATCGGTCATAGCCGCGGTCATATCCACCACGGTCATCGTAGCGGCGATCATAGCCACGGTCATATCCACCGCGTTCATATCCTCCGCGGCGGTCATAGCGGTCATAGCCACGGTCATCGCGGTATCCTCCACGCTCACGTTCGTCATAGCGGTCGCGTCCACGGCCATACTCCCGGCGTCCTCCGCCACCACGGCCTCCGCCACCTCCGCGGCGGTCTCCCTTGAAACGGCGAATAATGCCGTTAAAGAATGCGCCCATGTTGCGAATCTTGCTGACATCGGACCTTTTGAGGTTCTCAATGATCTCCAGCGATGCATCTCGGCCGAGATTTGCGAGGTCATCCTTACTGCGTTGGTCGATGTCCCCCTCCCGGACAACATTCTCGCGCACAAGTGCCTCAAGAGCGTCCTCCACAGCAGGATCGAGCTCCGCATTTCCACGGTTGTTGGATCCATTTCCGCCATTTCCGCCGTTTCCACCATTTCCGCGGCCTCCGCGGCGACCCTTTGCGCGGCGCACAATGCCGTGCATGAAAGGCTCGGCTTTCTTGATGTCGGCCTCAGGCGTATCCAGGTACTTATCGATACAACGCTTCATGTCCTCCTCGTCCATGGCGAGCAGAAGCGCGAGAGATCTTTCCTGGAGCGCTTCACGTGTGAGTCCACCGCGTGCGAAGACAGTCTCGAGGAGGTCCTGCACGTCCTGCGGAAGCTCCTGGAACGCGTTCTTCATCTTTTCAGATTCCTGGTACCGCCTCACGATACCACGCAAAAACCCACTCACATTGCGAATGGTCTGGCCCTCATCCACTGCCTGCTCAAACTTGCTTAGCGTCACAAGCTGGCCGTCGGCAGGGATCTTCGAGAGGTCTGCGAGGGCATCCGCCTCAAGGTCCTCGGCAAGAATCTTCTTTTCACGGAGCTCCTGCAGCTTAGCCTCCACCTCGGGGCTCAGCTCGACCTTTGCGTCGCTTTCGCCGTTGTTGCCGTCGTCGTTGCCTTCAGCATCGCCATCCTTGTCAGCGTCGTTGCTGGCGCCGTTCTGCGAGAGACGCTCGTCGCCCTCCTCATCGCCAGAGGCGCGGCGGCGGTCCTCATCGTCCGACATCTTGTAGCTCTGTCTGCTTCCACTGCTACGCCTTCGTGGAGAGATATAGGTTTGCAGCTTTGGCGACTTGCTTTTTGGTCGACTGCCTGCCGAAAGCTTTGCTCTTCTTCTTCTTCTTCTCTTCTTCTTCTTCTCCTTCTTCTTAATATCCAAATAGTAGGTCTTAGGACTAACACCTGATTAGAGAATACCGTGACTATCCATGTATCATGTATCTATCTATCTATCTATCTATCTATCTATCTATCTATCTATCTATCTATCTATCTATAGCATCTTTTCATAATTCAATTCAAGCAGGAGGATTAGTACAGAGTCTATAAGTCTTACTGTTTACCTATGTACTGGGTAATAGGTTTTCAGGTAGCTAGTCGAAGGGGTATGTAGACTACTAAGGTACCTACTAGCGAGAGTGAAAGCTGCGGTGAGGTATGCAAATACCGAGTTAGTCCTTGCAATGATAGGATGCGATCTTTTTTGTTCCTGTTCTATTCTCGCAGGTCTTTGGAATTGAAATTGTGGATTGGAGTGGGCATTATATAATTTCGAAAGTAGGGGTCTAGCTGTTTGTTTAGTTGCAATTTCTAGAGGTAAAAAAGGCAACAAAAAATCAAAAAACGAAAAAGCTAAAGGCAAAAAGACAAAGTCAAATTAACAAGAGTGGAGTCAAAGGTACTTTGCAGAACCATAATGATTAAATTGTGTCGCTATTGCCTTTCTTCGAGTCAAATCTTCCCTTTCAACAGAGCTTAGGATAGGAATTAGGAGTGCTGGGAGGTTCTACAAATCTGATTGTGTACTATTTTAGGTAGAAGAAAGTGATAACAAGCCTGGTAATTGACGTCCCATAAATTAGAATTTACAAGTCATGACGGCGATACGATTCTTGTTGACGAAAAATTTCGAAACGAGTAAAAACCTCGCCTCCTTCGAGATTGAAACTACTAATCTGTGAGTGAGAAAGAACGTTTATAACATACCAAGGTGGAGAGGAACCCTTTTGTTCTTTCATTCTGCCTTCAAGTTGATCGCCATGATAGGATTTATAAACATGTTTTTACAAGTTTTTTTACTTTTTCTTACTACTACTCGGTAAGGTAGGTAGGTACCTAGTCATACCTACTAACCAGATTGTGTAGATCTGCAACGAGGACGTGCAGAGAAAGGGTTCACCTTCACAAGAAAGCGCAGCGTGTGCAGTTAGTGAGCAGAGGATCCCTGCGGCGAAACCAGAACATTACAAGGCGAACCTCCAGGTTTGGTGCTGCGGACGGTGCTTTGGGTTTTGGTTGAAGTAAGGGAGTAAAGGAATAGGCCTAGTTTGAGCACAGCTCTCCTGAGAGCGGCCATGAACCTCCATGGCAGCAATATAGACAGTAGCGTCAGGATCAGCGGTAGCAGAAACAAACGGAATAAGATCCTGAGTGCTAGCTCTGAGCGAAGGACACCGCTTCGTTACGAAAGGCAAAAGTCCTCATCAAGCATGCGCACCCAAAGCCGGCAACTCCAGGGGACAGGTAAGGAAAACAACAACAAAGGAAAACGTAGCTGGAAAGCCTTAGTTATGTATCTGAGTGGGACCTGCCGAGACCCACGACGAAGAGGCCCTCATTATCAAAGAAAAGTTCAGGAAGACTTTGATAGGCACACCAAAGAACTTAGCGAGATTTGCTCAGTTGAAACTTGGCCTCCTTCAGCCGAAGAACTGCGGAAGCTGGCAGAACATACACAGGAGTACGACAACAAGAATAGTTCAACTGAGCTAACACCGGTGGATAACGCACTATGGCTCTCCTTTGGAGAAACCTTTCGCAGATCCGATGCCCCAATTTTGATTCTGGTTAACGATGGCAGGCTAGATAAGGATCAACGCTACAATTTCCCAAATAATGCTCCATATGCATTAAGAGCGTCGGAACTTGCACAGGAGATCTTGTCTGAGTTTAAACGGAAGAAAAATAAATTCGAAATTGTCCTCCTCGCTGGTTTAGGTACTATGGAGATGGGAGAAAGAATGGCGGACCAATTTGACTCATTGCCTCTCATGGTGCCTCCATCAATTCTGTGTTGGGATGCAGAGCGAGATTGCTCGCTTCGTGATATTCTCAAATTTAACATTAGTTTCTTGAGCGGCTCTCTCGAGGGACGCTCGCCAACAAATCAGAACAGGCTGGACCTACGCGGTACTATCCATACCTTCGTAAGCATGTGTCGAGGCGAAACCAACCCGATATACTCGTCTGTACATTTCTTTCCACGCAATCAAATTGACGAAATCCAACACATCTACTATCGTCTGGGTCTCTCTGCTTTTGAACTGAGTCGTCGTATCTGCCAGATTGCTGATCATGGTATGATCTACCGCTTTCAAGATGACAATGCAAAAGAAAAATACATGATGCAAAGTACACTGTTTCTTTTTGCAGAGTTATTCGGCTGGCTACATGTTCTGAGACAGCAGCCGGCGCAGCTTTATTTCCAGGAAGAAATTCGCTCGCTTGAATGGGCATTCTCAGGCGAGAAATTGCACCCTCCTGGCATTAAGAATGCAGGTTTTCTTAATCCCGGTCTGCTGCAGCTATACAAGTTTGATCAGCGCGGCATGGGCGAGGCCATGGTTGAGCAGACTGGGCTTGAGAGAAACGTGTCACGTTACATTGACTTTCTAGAGGCGTGGGCAGACGAAACCAAGAAAGAAAAGTTTGTTTTCTTTAGCAAACTTGAAAATTCCTTGAGGGAGCTGCACAAACCTGAACATTATATGCAAGATAAGGATGGAAAGAGGATGAGGCTGATTGGTCAACCTCGTATTCGGCTTTTATGGATTCAAACAACGCTTCTTAATGTTGTTAAATCCTATACGAAAGAGCTTGCTGAGCAAGCTGAACAGAGTAGGATTGCGCCTATTGTCGCTGATGAACCAGTTGTCACAACCAAGCTTGCGTCTTGGTCTGACAGTATTTCTGCAATGCATATTGCATCTTTGATTATGTTACCAGTGACTTTTTACCTTCTCACGAAACGGATGTAAGAAATAATACAGAGTTTTAAAAGTTAAGCAGATGCCTGGCACTCTATCTCTCTTTACTTCAACTTGGTGACTTTCTACCATGTAGCAAGGTTCTACTTGTTATATGCATTCTGCCGCTCTTATCAAGTCTGTTCATACTGATCATTTTACTCCAATTTTTGGTATTGTCACTCCAATTTGAAAATATAATCTATTTCAAGCTGGGCTGAGCTTCGCATTTGTTCTATCTTTCTTCAACGAAGATATAGAAAAGTAGAACTATGACAATCGAGGACGGTATATGTCATTACTGATGTGCGCCTAACGATCCCACGGCAGCGTTGTTTTAGCAAAACAGTTATATAACGAGCGACATCTAATCTGCTCTTTAATTGGCAACCTCTAAGGCTTTCTTCAAATTTAAATCGGTGGGTTGTACATTTCTCATGATATTAGGTTCCCGCAACCTCCTTGAAAGTTCCTGTGAAGAGCTTTTGTTTGTTGTTAGTAGGTGCTTTCAGCCCATCGTATGATGTTGTAAGCTACCACTATTTAATGTTTGTTCGTTGTATATCTCATTCTCGTGCCTTTAAAAGGTTAGAAAGCAATTTTCTTCCATTTTAATTATATTCATAATGACTAACCTATGTAACCAGGTTTACTTGGTCTACTAGTGCTTTCTCCGTTCATTTTTGGTAGATATTGTACGTTCGCAAGTAGAGGAACTAGAAAATTAAGATCAGGGCCAAAGGGGCAGTCTGTCTATCTTGATTGTTTTCCTTCCGTTTATCCTCAACTTTCTAGCTACCTCTCATAGTATGTTGCTAGGAAGCTTCCCTGTTTATTTTTGTGGTTCCCGGCCTATCGAAATGTTGTTAGATATCTGGTAGATTTATTTCCCAGAACACAAAAAAACGGATAGTTGGTAGGTTTTCAGGATCGTACCACACCAAAGCCAACAAAACCTGGTTTGATATACGTAGTTCAGGATGATCAAATCTACTCATGCTCTTCCTTCCCCAAAATGATGGAAAATGTCATCAAGGAGAATGTTAAATTAAATGTTATCCAACCTACACAACGAGAAGTCTGGCGTGAGCAAACCTGCAACGTACAGAGTGCATATCAGGAGTGCGAGTTTGACGGCAGCTTTCATCATATAGGATAAGAAAAATGATTGTCAACGCTCTGTACGAAGGCGTCAATGTGACTGACGTACAATTGTATCAGCGAAGAGTGAAGCGCTATGCACACGGACTTTCTGCACTGATTGGTCTCAGCCTTATATATTGCTGCGTGACTTTTGCAAACCCTGTGTCTGATGCTCTTTTCTTCTTTATTATATTAGTAGCACACGGTTTCGCAGGATTAGTTCCTATTTTTGCAATCAATGCAGCAGAACGAAGCGATCGTGGGCTAGTTTCATTAGCCTTTAAGTTTGGTATTGCGTATACGTTGATTTTTCTCGGACTTTTAGCCTTTGAATTACAAAAAGTCATTTTATATGGCTTCTTTGACGATCTTGTGGAGAACATTATTCCATCGAATGATGAAGAGTCATTCAAAATGCGAACCATTGTGATTGTAATCTTGGTTATTTTATTCACTGCACTCTGTATAATTTGCTGGGCAGGATTTGCGCATTCGAGTTTTCGAATGCGTTCGTCCCTGTCTCACCAGCTTGTGAGTGTCCCCATACATATTAATACAGTTCCTATTGTTGTATATGTTGGTGGAGATTCTAATCTTTCTTCCAAGCTCGAAGACAATATAGGCTAGTCCAGTCTAGGGTCAATGTCCTTGAGACATTCGTTAGACTATATTAAGTTCACATAATTGCAAGTAGTCTAGCTCGCTAAAATCAATATCTTCAACAATCTGCTTTATTCGATATTCAACGTGAGCTCTTTGATTTGATTCATTCTATCAAAGATGTCAAAGCACATATTTTAGAATACATTTTTACCTAACTGGGGATGCTGCGCCTACGCTCCACCGTTTTAATTCATCTGCTTTTTTGCGATAAAGTGATTAGACAAATTGAAATATTCCATGGACTAAAGGGCTTATGATATATCTATGTGTCTTCTATTGGGTAAAATCTCAAAGTGTAAAGGGGTGGAAAGAAAAACAATTTGACATTGTACAAGTTTCCCGGGAGTCACATATTTTTTTAACTGTCATGTAAATAAGATGTATCAACAAGAACTTAGCCAATGATGCGATTCCAATGTTGAGTGAAGGGGTAGTCATCTTGAAATCTATCAAACATACCGCAAAGCTGTTCTAGAGGTATTAGGAAAGAGAAAATCTCGTGATGCATCCAACGGACACATACCTTTTGGGACATAAGGACATATGCATGGTGTCCTAAGTCACAAGATGCTATTTCACTGTCCTTAGTACACAAAGAAAACTCCAATAATGTGCAGTTTCATGACAAGTAAACCCAAATGCCAGTGCATAGGGCAGTTATTGCACATACAAGATGACAAACCCTGAGATTGCCTTGCTTGCGGCGCGAAGGCGTGCACGCGTCCGTGTGTACGTCAGTGCATCATTCTTGATTGGCTTAGTCAGTATGTTTGTAGTAATCGTACTTCTACGGACAACCGATGTTTTACTACACACTCTTGCTGGGTATGCAACTTTATTGATCTCTGTGCCTCTGCTTGGAGCTTTTGGAGCTGCAAAGAGCAATAAGAAAATCATTTTAGTTGTGTCTGGTGTAAGCCTTCTCATTTCAATTGGTTTCGTATTCTACAGTGTTGCTGGTTGGTCATCAATCATTAACTCGTCGCTCACAACATCATCAACGTTTTCTTTTATGATTCCCTTTCTTTGCTCGGTAAACTGGATTCAATTCATGTCGGTAAACCGCCGCTTGTACTCTACGCTTTCCCAAGTCGTCGCGATATCGACCCCTGCGCAGAACCAAATAATTATGACAAATCACGTCTTACCCTTAGATGGGCCTCACCAAGCTCCAGGCTACACTCCGGGAGTTTCTGCGTATGACAACGCTGGTGTTGACTATGTTCGTGATCTCTCCGCGTATGATAGAGAGACACTTCAGCAAGCTCAACCAGTCAATACATACCTTACCAGCAACGAACACATAGTCGAGGCACAACCAGTGGTTGCCACAAGCTATGTCGTTCCCATGCCTGCTTACAAGATATCCTAAACGTAAAGTAACTCGCTTTTAGTGCTTGTGGACGTCCATGTTTCTCTTTTTGGGACTTACATAAACTTCGGATACAAACATTACTGGCCTCATTTTGTGGATATGTATTTACTTTGAGAAAAATTAAAAATTATGCCACTTTCCTTTACAAATATTCGAATATTTGCTACCACGCATTTCTGGCTAAATATCAACCAATTATTTACAACGTAGAAAAGATCATACTACCCCAAGACATTTAGGATTATAGCCAATTTTTGTGTGTGTTTGTTTTACGAATAAATACCTGCAGGGGGTTATTCAACTACTGGATATTTGCTTTCGCTCATCATAAGAATGCAGACAACCTCCTCAATTATGCAAATTGCTTCACACAGGAGGTCATAACAATCGCATGAGCTATGTTAATGTATGGGGTCTGTTTCTGACATAGCTGATTTAACTTGTATTTATAATTTAAAAATTAGGAAGGAGAAACGGCCTTAATGATAATGATAATGATAATGATAATGATAATGATAATGATAATGATAATGATAATGATAATGATAATGATAATGATAATGATAATGATAATGATAATGATATTGATATTGATATTGATATTGATATTGATATTAATAAGACTAGCACTGGTACTAGTATTCTTTCTAACAATCCTTTTTTCCTTTATTCAATACCCAAGTTCAGTCCACTCGCTAGCTAGACATGCTCCTCACGAGGACCGCATAAGACTATGTCTTATTTAAGAAGGTGCTGGATTGACCATGGTTCGAGAAGGAACTCGAAAGGGTCATCGATGCATGCACCTAGCCGGTTTTGTGATCATTCATTTGGTGTGCGAACACACCTGTGTCGTTACATTTACTACTTAGCACTGTATAGTAGATCCGTTGCCTCCATCTTGGTACATTACAAGGATGACCATCTTACCATCATACGAAGTTTGGTTCGATGGAGCAGAGTCTGGATGACCAAACCATAATCCAGCAGAATTTCTTGCAACATCTTTGAAAATTAGGAGTCACAGTGCTGTACTGTGAAGCAATTGAGATACATGATTGTAAGTCCGCAAGTGCAAAGTGGCGATGTTGCTGCCAAGCAAAAGAAGCTTGTGATGCTTTGGGCTAAAATTGCCCTTGGTCTTGTTCTCATTGAATGGTTGGTTGCAATCATCAACATTGTTGTAAGCTCGGATGCTTCAAACTCAGTCGAGCAAGTGGGCGTAAATTTCGTTATTGTTATCAATATTTTGGTTTATATTCTAGTAGCGCTCATCCCAGTCTGTGCAATTTTTGGCGCGAAGGACAACAATCCCTCTCTTCTCTATACCTCATGCGTATGCAGTGGCATCTGTTTCTTTCTTACCTTGTATGGTATTATAGCCACTTGCATTTACTTTGTTGGTATGTCTTTGCCAGGGTATGACGAGAACACCTCAATTGGAATGGACATTGTTGAGCTTTTCTTGGGTCTTGGGTTTCTTATCGTGTGGGGTTTTTCTACATATGCGACAAATGCACTTCATTCTACAATGCAAGTATCAGTTGTTGTTGTGACAAGCCCTGTTGTACGAACTATGCCTGTTCACGTGCAAAGCCCAGTGCAGGCCAGTCCGCAAGTAGTTGTGCCTGTTGCAACAGTGGCTACTGCCACCGAAGTCAAGGCTACATACGCAAACTGAATCCATGCCTAGCTTCCCACAAAGCGAAGAAATATGCCTGTCAATGTATAGATCCTCAGGAATTGGATCTGGAGATAATAGTCAATCATAGTTTATTAAAAAAACTTAATATAGAGCCTATCAATTGAAGCTATCTGTGATCGACGCCTCATAACTAAATTAACTTGATTCTCCTCGAGAAAGTCACCTTTTAGCCTTTTCGAACATACTAAATTTAATGATTTTAAAAACTTGATTCGAGGAACAAAGCTTTTTGAGTACATAGAGAGACACGTGAAAAAAATTCAAGACCATACTTTACGATTTTGCTCGAAAGGCAATGCGGCAATTCAGAAGCAAAAATGCATTCAAAGAGAAGAGAGTACATGTGCATATTTTTTTAATTTTTCAAAACGACATTCATGTTACGTAATAATGCCTAATCAAAGAGTCGCATAATTGCACTAATGGTACGAAAAAATGAATAAATAGAAATACATAAGCAAGGATCTTTCCACCTGGCTTCAAATTTTTCCCAAGTTGTAAAGTTGTTCAAAAATGGAAACAGAAGGTTTTATCATTCACATAATTTTAAATCTTGTGCAAACATAGATATCTCTTCGCGAGCAAACGGAAATGATATGTAAAATTATTGAATGAATAGCTTCAAAAGCTGACACCTAACTGGCTTTATTCGTCAGCATCATCGTCAGCATTATCTTCTTCGCCGTTATCATCGGCATCTTCATTTGCCTCCGCGCTAGATTCTGCATCGGACTCTGCGTCTGAATCATAAACCACAAACCATTCACCAGTAGAGATATCTCGCTTTGCAACAAGAGCATTTTCTCCATCATCGAGCTCCACAACCTCACAATTTGCTCTATCGCTTTTCGAAGTAGGGAGCTCACAGTCGGGCATATCATCCTCGCGGACAAGGATTGTACCTGCTGAAATATTGGCTGCGGCATAAAACCCATCTTGGTTAATAAAATCTGATTCTTCAGCACCTTGATTCTCTTCAAGGTAGAAATCGCGAGCATAACTGAATGATGGCTCTTTCGACGCCGGGAGTTCTGTTTGGTGCCACCAGAGACGAGTGTTCACGGCAATAAGATCTCCACGTTTGCACTCAATCTCAAATGAGTCATTTGCATTAAGACCAGAGTCTGGACGCTCCGCGAGGAGTTCATCCGTTGGGCGTAAGAACCAGCGTTTGGAGCCTCTTGCTTGGATGTGAAAAGTGCCGTCATGGGGCACATCGTCAGTATGCTCAGGGCGGCCACGCAAAGGTTTGCCATCCTTAGAAGCATGATGACCCACAAAGAACCAAATAGAGTCACTATGGCTCTTGGCAATAGGCATTTCCTTAAATGGCAAATCTTCTGGTACGGTTTTGGCAATAAATGATACATACCAGCTCGTCTCTGCGGAAGACTCATCAGACTGCTTTGGCAATTTATTCAGAATTTCGGGTCCAGCAACTTTGCCATTTTCTACACACCAGGAGTCCTGAGAGGCCTTATCAAGCTTGGACCACGTGTGACCTGGATCCAGCTTGAGCAGGGCCTCCTCAGGGACCTTGTCCCGCACCAACACTACCCCTGCCTTGTTGTAGACAGAAGCAATCTCCTCAGGCGTGCTAGCCACAAAGCGCCTAGCTTTGCTCTGGCGGCGTTTGGCGTCCATCGTAGATATGAACCAAACGATCTGAACGCAACTGGACTAAAGCAAGCCAGAACTAGGTAGTTGATCGTGGATAAATTCTCGTCAACTAAGTTGAAGTTTATGGCAAGACCTCTCGGACGGAGGTAATTGTTGGCTTCTGACCACGCTAATGGTTTCCTATGTCACAGGGTAGTAGTCAAGTTCATATAATCAATAGTACAAAAAGTTAATGAGCAATAGGCAGTCCTACTAAGCTACTTAGCTAGAAAATGCCTTCGATTGAGCAGGCAAGGCCAATAAGAAATACACAGGCAAATCGATATAGGTAATCAAGATGCAAAACTAGAACCAAGCGACAGCATTGCTACTGTGTAAAGAATTCGCAAGTTGTCTGCACTTTCCCCCAACTGGTTTTAAAAAGTTCACAGCTGTCATGAGTGTTATGGTGATACTCTAGGTCAGGATTAGATTGAGCGAAAGATTTTCTAAAGAAATATTGAATCCGCTAGACCAGCCAAAAGACAGTTCCGTTCAGGTAATTGCTAAATAAGAATTAGAAAATCATACCATAGTAGACCCAGCTCAGAGGTTCGTTTTCTCTAACATAGCAGGATACAGTGGGTTTCAGCAAGACTCGTGCAAACTTAATTTTACATATGCGGCGCCATGACTGCATCAATCAAAAGAGAATTTGCAATATTTAGGCTAGAAGCTTGAGGGAATATGCGGAAACTTACAATGGTATGTTGAATATGATTTTTTTTTTGGTCGTAGCAGAGTAGAACTTTAAATGAACACCTCTGTCCCGAATTTATCAGGTGTTTTTTTAACTACAGAAAGAGACACATCAATCATCTCATAATTAAACGAAACCCTTTTACCTGCAGATGAACAACCATTCCTCAAAAGTGCAAGATAACGAATGTTTTAAAGTACTCAAAGCTAGACAACAGATAAAGCGAAAATTGAAAGAGCAAATTCCTATCAAGGGGAGTTTCTATTACAATAAGATCCGCACTTTTAACTGTATCTTTTCAGAGAATTCGTAAGTCTGAAGCTCAAATCACGGTTTAGTCATCGTAAGTCGAGCTTCAAGCTTAACTTTAGACAGGCTGGCAGCCACTAAGTTCTCTCTCTGTCTGGAGATCAATAATACTTGGAAACTTGCGCTTACATAGATACTTTGACAGGTTCTGAGGACTTGGAAACATAGGTGATCTCGCAACACCACCTACCAAATAGAAGAGATTAAATCTCCTACCCATTAGATTACCTACTCCTTAGCAAGTTTGGGATGCTTGCTAGGCCTACTTAGCCATTGCATGTGCACTGCAGGTAATTGTATTGAAGCATTGCCATAACCGAACTGAACACTTATGTTGATAGGAACAATCGTTCGTCCCATACATGCATATTTTGAAGTCTATCTGTGCTGAGGTTGTATCTATTATGCCACAACTTTAGTTGCGATCAATACGGAGGAGGATTAATCCCCCTCAAATGGATTTTCATTGCTCATTGATAGAATTTTTTGCATCTGGGCCATTTGACGAGACTGCAGACTTTTTTGCATTACGTTTAGAAAAATTAAGTTTGAAGGAGCAAACCTGATGAACAAGCTACTCCACCATGCATGGAGTTTTTTTCTTTATCTCAGAGCAACTTAGAACAGTCAGCATCTCAAAAGGTATATGAGTTACTGCTGAGATCTCCAATCGAAGGAACTAGTGGACAAGACATTGCTAGAGTTCTTGGTGTCCCTTTGTAAAACCCATTAGAAATAAGGTTTGCATTAGAACAAGAATAAGCAGCCAGATTTATGTGGCTGCTGAAGCCAAGAACTAGAAGTGTAATTACACATCACTGACTCCCAAAGCTTGGTTAGCTTGGATCGATGGTGGAGAAGGTTGGATAACCTAACCCCATCAATTATCTCTAACCACATTCAAGAATGTCTTAATCTCCCTAACTACTACATGAATCCATCTGTCCTGGAATTCATTCCTCAGGACAGCAGTTCGCTAACTCTTAAATCAGCCTTCTTATAGCCTTCATCTAGCCTTCTACCTTCATCTTTACAGTCAACCTCACGCTAATCAATATCACCTTTCAGCAGGTTATGGGCCCAAGATTACTTCGAGACTAACCAAGATGAACCAAGAAATCAATCTCTCCAACTCCAAGAACGCTCGTACTGATCAGGCCCAAGCGGAGTCCAGGTCTGCCGACGCTACAGTCCAACCCAGACGGTACTGGACAACTGACCGATAGAGCGATGGAGAGCATGTCTCCAGCTGCCCTATCACAACGTTACGGGGACATCACTCAGGTTGTTGATCATGATGGGTGGACTCGAACACTATTCCCACCTCCAAACGTTAAAGAACTGTTCCTGCAAGCACGGGAGGATCACCTGGCGAGACAACGCCACAAAGGACTAGTAACTCATGGTAGCAACGCGACAAATATCTACCAACAGTCGCATCTTCCTACCGTCGACCTAACTGAACTTGGAGGGAACCGTGGGAACCCAAACAACTCAGGGCACACCCCTTATCTCAGGTCTCAGATTGGCACTCGACCTCCTGGAAAACTCTCCTATGACCTTTTCCGGAATGCCAAGCATAAACTTCCCCTCATGTCGGAGGACATGACGGGAACCTGGGATCAGTATAGAATCAAACTCTTCAATTTTCTCGGCACCTATGGTCTCACACCCGAGAACATCGCCAACGCCCCCACACCGGAAATCTGGTTTGACCGAGATCAAAAGCTGTACCAGATCCTGACTCAGGCAGCTGAAAATGCTCAAGATAAACTATATGTTATCACCGCCTCAAACCCACACAAGTCTGGTACCCAGGCGTGGTATCGCCTCAACGAACTGTTTGCAGAGTCTAGTGCACGAGGTAAAGTACAAATACTCCAACGACTACAAAAGGTACTTCAGTCTCCACGTGTCCCTGCAGCTGGTGAGAGTTTTGAAGTATGCAATAGATACTTCTATCAAATCATCAACCTAGGAGAACAACTAGTCGCACTCAACTCTGACCCACTCGAACTAGTTACACTGCTTGCTCTGATACGCTTCCATGAAGTCACTGGAGGCAAATACGAGGTAGCTATCAATGAGGTACTCAATGAACCTCGACTCCAGATCACCAAAGCCGTTCATACTATTCAAAGGGCGGTAGCCAATCATCCACGTCAACCCAAATCAAATGACCAAACTACCGCTGATCTCTGGGCGTTATCGGCTGTTTCCAAGACCCCTACGAATTCCAAGCAATCCAAGTTTCATCAGCACATTACTTGTTCCAACTGTGGTCGCCGCGGCCACTATGGGCGCGACTGCAGAGCGTCATCTAACTCCGCTCAACAACAAGCTCATCCTCTATCAAACAAACGTACCAAACGCAACAAACGCAAATCTCCGACTCCTCAAACATACTCGCGTTTGGATCCGAACTTGGCTTATCTCAGTCACGTCACTCATCCTTCGACAGGCCCAATTTCCTTTATGGCCCTGTCACAGTCTATTCCGTCTGATGTCATTCTCTTAGACAGCGGCTGTTCCAAAACAATGACCGGTGATCGCAACTTATTCCAATCCTTGGAACAACTTCCTACACCTCGACGCATCACAGTTGCAAACGGTGAAACCATGGAAATCACCCAAGTAGGACAAATTCAAGTTAAAATGAAAACCACCAAAGGGAAAACCATCACTGTAACCATTGATGCAGACTATGTTCCCTCACCAGCACCCACTCTCGTTGCGGTTCGCGACCTCACGGATCGCAACTTTGTGGTCTCATTGGGACCACAACGATGGGAGCTCTCTACTCCAAGGGGAGATACCGTCATTCTCGGTGACTATCATGGTTCACCATGCATACGCCAAGAGTGACTAGCTCCTTCTCATGCATTGTTGGCCGTCTCCTCTAATCGTCAGAGAGATTGGCTTGCCGCTCACCTGCGCTTAGGCCATGCCAACACCACTCGTATGGCTCGTGCTCTCCAAATCTCTCCGTCCAAAATACAGTTTTTCGTGTCCGACCTGTGCTTTAGCCAACATCAAAACCAGACCTGTCCCTCACGGCCCTCACGAGTCTAGGGCAACCACACCTCGACAGGCTGCTACATTAGACGTAGTTGGCCCGTTCCAATCATCATTCATACATGGCTACAAGCATGCCCTAGTGATTCGAGATCTGGTTTCTGGCATCGCACAATGTTATGGATTAAAATCTCTCACTCAAGTCACGACTGCTCTTCACCAATGGAGGGCAGACTGGCATGGTTTTGAAACCAGACGGGCACGACTCTATGTTGATGGAGCTTCCTATTTCGTTGGCGGCACATTCAAGGAAACTTGCACACAATGGGGATGGAGTCTTTCAATTAGTCCCAGCGGGGCTCATGCTCTTCACCCAGCTGAATCCTTGAATGGGGTTCTCCTTCGGATGGCCAGAGCCATGCTTATGGCGGCTGAACTTCCCTCTCGCTGTTGGTATTTTGCGTATGAATACGCCTGTTACATTCGCAACAGACTTCCATCCCAGCGTTCCACACGATCTCCTTTTGAGACTCACTATGGTCGTTCGCCGTCTCTAGACAACCTTCATATTTTTGGTTGTGACGTCGTGTTTAAAGATCAGGCTCCACCAAACAAGCTCGCTCCACGCGGTTTAAGTGGCAAGTTTCTGGGTGTGGCACGACTTCATAACCACTCTACATATCTCATCCTGAACAACCGCACTACACATCTCATCACTACACGGGATGTACGGTTCTTCGAGAATTCCATTGTTGACAGGGTCCTGAACTCCTTCCCACGGTTCTCCAACAACCCAAGCACCGTTGAACAAGGAGGTTCTAAACCAATGGGGGAGCATCTACGCTCCGACTCGAGAAAAGACTCTTCTCTTCGGTTCAAATCCGTTTATTTTCCTGCGACGCCTGACCTTAACTGGTCGAACTCCTCTTCCTTGTCCTCAATGACCGCTTCCAGCTCAGGTCCAAGTGACCCACTGGTAGCCTCCTCTTCCAATTTAGGATCCGCGTCCAGCTCTCACAGGCTGTGTGACAACGATGCCGTCTCCGTGGATTCACCCAGTCGCATACTGTCGACATCTCGACCTGATCACTCGAGCAGGGTTAGAAATCTACAGGACTTGATACAACCTGATTTCGAGCATGACCTGTCCCAATCTCAAAGACAGGCAAATGCTGGTCAGGGTGAGCCCCGACAGGATGGGATAGCGTCCCGTGACCTATTGGAGACTCACGATAATCTATCTTTGCCAGAACTCTCCTCTAGAGGAGAAACTTCTCCGGCGAATATGAGCTCATCACATACTAGTTCTGATGTAGCTGACTCAACTAACATTGAATCCAACCTAGACTGTATGTCTATTCCTCCGCATGACACTGCGGAGTCTGACTCAAACTCTCCACCTTGGTTGAATCCCGATGAGGATCCCAAGGAGCCCGTACCCAATACAGAGGTACGGACCAGGAGTGGACGAATTTCCCGCCGCACCCAATGGATGAATGCGGACGCGGCTGCCCTGGGGAGGGCCAATACCTATAGCTATCCTTCTCATGTTTTACAGGCATCTTCTTTTGAACATTCCCCGTCCTTTGTCCCGGGGGAGCAGGTATCACAAGCCTATGATGGGACAAAAGCACTACAGAAACGGACAAGTTATGATCACCGTAACAGTCATTCTGCAATACACCAAATGTATAGTCCATCAAAGAAGAAGAAGTCTCAATCCACACTGGTTGGACTTGACCCAAAAGTAAAACACGACCACCAATCAAAACCCATTGTAACGCCTCGAAATTTCAGCGAGTATCTTCGGTTACCACACCAGGAACGTCAAATATGGACTGAGGCGATAAGAAAAGAGTGGTCTAATCTTGAGAGGAGTGGGACCTTCCTCATTGTACCCAAAAAGGAAGCAAAAGGCACTATCATCAATGCCGCATGGATTTTCACATACAAAACACTTCAGCAAACCGCCAAGGCCAGGCTAGTTGCTCAAGGGACTAATGAACCCCTAACATCTCCGTGGGATGTCTTCGCCCCAACCACGGACAGATTATCGCTGAGAACAGCCATTATTGTTGCTCTCACTAAGAACTGGTCATTCGCGATATTGGATGTATCGGCTGCATTCTTACAAGCAGAAATCGATCATGAAAAGGAACCCATCTACATCCGACCACCGAGAGGTGTACAAGTACCAGAAGGATGCATCTTCAAACTTGCTAGATCTCTCTATGGACTGAGAACAAGTCCTCGAAGGTGGGCTGAACACCTAGCCCAAACCCTAGAAGGTTGTGGACTTCGGAAAAGCAAGTTCGACCCAAGTTGCTTTATTGGACCCGAAGCCATTGTCATCAGTCATGTGGACGACCTATTAATCACAGGAACTCCAAATTCAGTGAAGAGAACAATCAACACTCTAAAAGCAAAGTATGACGTCAAGTGTGAGATAAACCCAGCCACTGCCACCTACTTAGGTAACAAACATGAGTTCAACCTGGATGCAAAAACATGCAAGATTTCCCAGGCAGTCCATATAGAAAAGACCTTAAAGGATCACGGGATGGACAAAGCTAACTCATGTAAAACACCAATGGAGGCTAAGTGCTATCTTCCTGACCATGATAAAGATGAACAACACCCAGACTACCGAACAATTATGGGAAAGCTCATGTACCTCAGCTGCACACGAATTGACCTTGGATACCCACTTCACCAACTATCTAGACACGGACACAAGAATGGACCAGTACACATGGACGCATGTAAGAAGACCCTCAGATATCTTAGAGGAACCACAAATGATGGTCTTGTGCTAAAAGGTCAGAACTCGGTGAAGGATATCAAGATTAATGTATTTGCTGATGCAAGCTTTGGTCAGATCAACGACCCACACATGAAATCGGTAAGTGGATACGTAGTAAGGCTCAATGATAGTGCTGTGTTATGGAAATCAACCAAACAGACTATTACAGCTCAAAGCACCTTTGAAGCAGAACTCATTAGCATCTACGAAGCTAGTCGGGCTGCGGAGGGTGTCCGACATTTACTAGAAGAATTCGGGATCAACATCAGTTGCATTAATATTTACACCGACTCTCAAGCAGTAGTAAATGTAGTGGAGAGGGGCTGCTGGCAATCACGAAACAAGCACCTATCGTTGAAGTACCTTGATCTGTCAATCAAGCTGAACGCAGGTGACATTCGCATCACACATATCCCCGGCACACTGAACCCTTCCGATTGTCTCACCAAGTCACTGCCTCGCATCGATCATGTACGACATAGTCACACACTACTGAATGCACAGACTGTGGACTTGAGGGGAGTGCTGAGATCTCCAATCGAAGGAACTAGTGGACAAGACATTGCTAGAGTTCTTGGTGTCCCTTTGTAAAACCCATTAGAAATAAGGTTTGCATTAGAACAAGAATAAGCAGCCAGATTTATGTGGCTGCTGAAGCCAAGAACTAGAAGTGTAATTACACATCACTGACTCCCAAAGCTTGGTTAGCTTGGATCGATGGTGGAGAAGGTTGGATAACCTAACCCCATCAATTATCTCTAACCACATTCAAGAATGTCTTAATCTCCCTAACTACTACATGAATCCATCTGTCCTGGAATTCATTCCTCAGGACAGCAGTTCGCTAACTCTTAAATCAGCCTTCTTATAGCCTTCATCTAGCCTTCTACCTTCATCTTTACAGTCAACCTCACGCTAATCAATATCACCTTTCAGCAGTTACAAAAGATGGATTCTCTTTCTCTGAAAATCATTCATTGATTGAGAGACTTATTTGCATAGAGTGAAATCCAACTAATTGTTCAGACTTTGACTTGGGATCTCTAAGTTGGCATTCTTGTATAAACTCTCTCTAAACTCGTAAAAATGTGCAAGGTTCCGCTTGCGATCAAATGGTAGGTTTTGATTGTAATATCAATCCTACTATTAATGAAACACTGCCAAGGCTAGGTTTTGTAAACGAAAACTTCGAGCCTCGCTAGTCAGAAGAAACTCCTCACAACCTGTTAACATGGGTAAAAACTCAAGCCAGAACAGTCACTCTGACGAGATAAGTTTCTACCGAAGCTAAAGGATTAATAAGAGCTGCCTCTTACAGGTTGGGGTGAGAAGGGAGAAAGGTCGAAAAAGAAAAGAAAGAAAGCACCCTCGGTAATTAGTAGAGTTGGACGAACTCTCTCTGTAGGATAGTAGCTATCGTTAAATGTCGAGAATACTGACATCCTATGGCACTGCTGGGAGCAAAAGATCGGGACGCTATTGTGCCGCCCACCTTTTTTTCTGCGTTATATAGCTCACGTCAACAAGTTACGCTTTGGGCGTCATTTACATCCCCCCTCTTATAACTTTATTATTTGATTTGATTTAATTTAAATTAAAATTATGTTTTTTTTTTGTTTTTTTTAATAAACAAAGCTGCAGGGAGATTGCTCCTGGCATTAATTCGTGGTTCTGAAGAGAGTGAGACTCTAGCCACGAACTTCGTTAGATGCCCTTGAAATGTTACAAGGCACCCACTCTCACTAGCCAGAGGTGCTGAGTTAAAAAAAAAAAAAAAAAAAAACGTGGATATAAAACACAAGCCAAAACAATTACTCAAAACAACGCACAAGTTTACCTTCTGGTGGGTACTACGGATAGTGCAACCTCCAAGAAGAAATGGTTCCGTTGTTCATCATCATCTTTATTTTGTTTTCTGCTCCATTTCGCTATTCTTTTTGTCTAAAACTTCTTCCCAACTATGTAAAAAGTATATAATGAGAGGATGATATTTGACTTTTTACTGCCATTTTCTGTCCCAGAATGTAGATCTAGCTGGGTTTCTTGATAATATCTTCAGTTTAAAAGAAAATAATCAAAACAATTGAAGACCACCAATTGCGCAAAGTGAAAACTCGCAAGTGGATGGTTGATATTGTCTCCAACCAGTGGAGATTTGAAAAGCAGGCAGAAGATCAATGGACTCGCGTCAGCCCATCATCACTTGTGAGTTGCCTAAAGTGAAGAGCTTTCGGTCTCATTCGAGCTGTATTAGACTTACGAAGCGCGGGAACCCACGTCAGGCTTTGCGATTGAAAGTGTCAATGTCCTCCGTCCGTCAATCTGGTGGTGGGAATACATATAGGTCTATGTAGGTGTTATTTATAGTAGTATTTATTTATATATTTTTTAATACACTAGTATAATATTAATGTCATATTAGTATATATCCTTTTGTTTTTTAAATGTTTGTTCTATTTAGCAGACTGGCTGTGACTGGAACTCTTCAAAGACGCCAAAGGGGGTAACTCATTAATGGTGAAGAAGCAGAGATGGGTGCTGTCTTGCCAATCACCCATCATACACACAACACAAGCACGTGAAATTGGGCTACCAGCTAAAGGGCTGCGACACGGACAATGAGAAGTCGTAGTACACAGTGTTCATGACACCTTTTCAAAGAAGTCGAGTTTGCACGATAGGAAAGAAAACACATACCCTTTTCCAATATATAACGACCTATATGATCCCACTAAAATTAGTCAATGCATCTTCGAGCGTATTCTCTCTTCTGCCTTTTCTATCTCGCTTTCTCATTTTTCTACACGACAACGCCTGTTGAAACATAGTTCTGATCAACGAGAGTCTCTGTGAGTTGTCAAATAAGGTATCCAACATCACTTAACCCGCTACATACGATTTCTTCAGATGCTTAAGCGACGCTCCATGATGATTCTGTGAATATAGCTCAAACATGCATACTTAGCCTGTCTTATTCTGCTTTCTTTCCCATAGGCCAAACCTCAGTCTACCTTCCAAGTCAAACATTAGTAAGGAAACCAAACCAACCATCAGCAACTTCTCGACATGATGCAGGGTGATGTCGAGCGAGGGTGAAAAGACACTGTGCGTCCAGAAGAGAGTCTTAACATGTTATTACAAATTATCACAATGCGTTACTTCTAAGCGAGGGAGTGGAGGCGAAAATCGCTTTTATTAGATTCTTTGGTGGCAACGGAGCTTCGCCAAGGGACCTGCATGTTACTGCAAATTAGCTGGCATTCTCATTCCTGGTTTAGCTTGATCGGGGCGCTTCTCTAGAGGCCCTTTGTAAAACCAGTAAATCCAACTTCTTGGAAAATTTCCTCAATAAAGTTATATAATAACATTATTAATCAAGCAAATAAAAAACTTCACTTCACACTTTCTGTGTCTTCTACTCTATTACGCAAGCTTGACAGCTCGCCCCTGAGTGTTATGGTCCAGCCTAGTAATTAAACATATAGGGTATCTACTCTGACTTTTCTTGTCTGCAAGCTAGAGGTCAAATGCTTTCTCTTCGTTTATGTGCTACCATTAAAGCGTTGGAAGGCGTTTTGATTGAGTGAAAGTGACGCTTTTTCGGTTGGTTTTTGACTGTGATTGATGAGATGTTCGCTAGCAGGTGCCAGCACACCTTGTTGGTCTTGGATATGATGTATTTCACCTTCTCTGTGTCCGCTTGACCCTGAGACAAGGAGTTCAAGAGATATCCATCAACATGCCATCAAAACGCGCGTAAACAAGTTAGAAAATGCGCAGCTGATTAGTACACTCTTAAAGCAGCGCTTCCATCTAAAAAAAATGCCTGCTGTAAAGGCGTGGTCTGTGCGTCGAATTGCCTCGCGATTTGCGCGTGTTGTGTCTCAGAATCTATTTTCAAGAGAAGGACATAGCTATGAAAATCCCACTTTGCGCGTTCAATTCATGTCTGTGGATGCCCTTACAACAACTCTAGGGTCCAGTTTTGAGAAGCAGAGAATAGCTCGTGTTAATGGTTGAAGGACGGCGCTGCACGCGCTGCGACCTTGACATGATTTGCAGCCTAACAAACCTCGAAAGTGTACTGGTCTTTGATCCGCCCGCTTCTTGTCGTAAGAAGGAGGAGAATACTGAACCTCTGGTACATCCGGCGAGATCAAATTGGCGGTGCGCTGTGGGAGTATCCTCAGGAATACATTTTTTACCTTTTTTTTTTTTTTCGATCGCAGCCTCTCTCTCATCTAATGCCTAAGAATAATTTGTTTAGTTTTTAAATCATACCGTGACTAATAAAGAAAGTAAAGCATTTGGAAAGAGAAAAAACATTTTTTAAATAATATATATAATAATATCATACATACATGATAATAATACACAAGTTTGACGAGTGGAGGGAAGAAGAAAGAAAAGCCGGAAGTGCAGGATTGGTAGGTAACATTAGTAGTAGGCTGAAGGAGCTTGGATCCTATTAAGCACTGACAACCAATTGTATTATAGGTAGGCAAAAATTACGTCTCAGCCCGAAATAGATTAATAATATGCAGCAACTTTCTACAACCATTCGGCGAACAAAGTTTTTGTCTGTGCCATTATTTCTCGGAACTGAAGAGATGTTTTTTGTTTGTTTGTTTGTTTTTTAAAATAATCATTATTTCCCTTTGTATCTCTGCCCAAAATATTACTTGAAGTAATCACTAAAATAAGCGAATGTTTTAAACCTTGCGATGTAGTGGATACGCACGACTTAGATAATCCAAGTAACCAT
This sequence comes from Schizochytrium sp. TIO01, assembly GCA_004764695.1. NCBI lineage: Eukaryota > Bigyra > Thraustochytrida > Thraustochytriidae > Schizochytrium > Schizochytrium sp. TIO01. The sequence goes on along the minus strand of SMSO01000034.1, from coordinate 32,547 downwards.
ACAGGCCTTTGCTTTATGAATATAGTGAAATGAAAAAACTCTTTGAAGAAGCAAAGTACCAAGTTGCAAAACGTGTTGAAATAAGCAACCAGTTTTCATTCCTTTGAGGCAAGCAAAAGCGATCGCAAATCCCAAACTTGAGGGAAAGCTCAACTCAGAGAAAGCAAATCAACGCATTTAGAACAAGGCATTAAAAACACAGATCAAACTAGACGCTCTGCAATAGTTTGATTACACATTTCTACTCATGTCCAAAATCGAGGCGATAGGTTTGGCCGCTCTCGAAGATGTAGAAGAAACTCGTCCTCACCGTGGCCTGAATGCATACACTGTAATGCTTCTTTTGGTTGCTGTTCTAGGCGGTCTCATCTTCGGACTTGACATTGGCACTGGTGCTGTTACCTCGATGGACTCTTTCCGTGAAACTATGGGTATCCCCACCCTTACCTCTGGAGACAAAGGTGCTGCATCTACTACAGCTCAAATTAACGAATTTGCTTACATCTTTCACGCCACTTGTTTCATTGGTGCTCCATTTGGTGGCTACATGTCTGATCGCATTGGTCGTAAACCGGTTATTTGGATTGCTTCTTTCATCTTCATAGTTGGTTCTCTGTGGCAGTGCCTTGCTGGTTTAATCTCAGTTAGCTTTGCTTGGAAGTCTGTCATGATTGGTCGAGCAATCGGTGGCATTGGTCTTGGCTTCATGCTTACCACCGTTCCTGTGTACACCGCCGAACTTATGCCTGCAAAGTGGCGTGGTAGGTCCATTACAATTTTCCAGCTCTCTATCACCATTGGTATATTTGTTATGGCTCTTTATAACGAATTTATGACTGTAAGCTGGGCATGGCGTCTCGGAATTGCGATACAAATTTTCCCATGCGTACTTACCATTTTCTTAATGATGTTCATCTTTCCAGAAAGCCCTCGGTACCTCATCAAAGCCGGAAGGGATGAAGAGGCTAAGGAGGCGCTTCACCGTCTTGCTCATGGAATGAGCCAGAACGACGTGATCGTCACCTCTGAGATGGAAGAAATCAAGGATGCGCTTCAGCTTAAAGAGCGATCTGGTGAAGGTAGCATCTTTGAGCTCTTTCAAGGTGAAAATCTTGTGTGCCTCCTTTGTGCTGGTGGAATTGCCTTTTCCCAGGATGTTACTGGAATCAACTGGTTTATTAACTACGCTACTGCACTTTTTGAATCCCTTGGATTTGATGCTTTCGAGTATGACTTAATACTTAAAGGTATCAATGTTGGTGCTACACTCATTGCTATTCCTCTTATCGATCATGTCGGGCGCAAACCTCTCGCAGTATGGGGCACAACTTTAACAATCGCATCCTTCTTTTTGATTGCACTTGTGATTTCGGCCACCGGCGTTGATGTGAACACTAGTGGTGCTTCTGGGATCACCTATGGTGTGCAACTCTTCTCCGTTATCATCATTTTCATCTTTCAAGCTGTGTATGCAACAACCTGGGGTCCCCTTGGGTGGATCGTCCCTGCCGAGGTATTCTCTCTTCGTGTACGTGGTATTGGAATGTCTGTATGCGTTTCACTTAACTTTTTATCCAATATCCTTCTTGGTGATGTTGGATACGTCCGTATTTACACTGGCACCAGCCTTCAAGTCGCTTGCTTCGTGGTTGCTGCTCTCAATCTTATCATTGCATACCCTGTCGTTACACTCTTTCAACCTGAAACTCGTGGCCTCAGACTCGAGGATCTCCGAAAGGTGTTTGCTTACGAGAAGGGTGGCAACCCGATCGAAGGCTATGGTACGATTCATGAGTTTATGGCTCGCAACCTCAAGCAAACTCGGCAGGTGTACACGTGCAGACCTGCTGATCGTACTCTTGGCCTTGACCGGGTTAGACAGTATGATATGGAAAGCGAGTTGTGAGGGGCGACTCTGCGTAAGACCAACATTCGTAAGCAAGTCAGCTATGACGATATTGTGTTTTCTTTGCCAGCGAATAGAACTTGTCTGATTTATGACGTGTGCATACTGCCGTCTGACTTCGAAAGTCTCTATTCAATGATTTGGTTCTCGCTGGAAGGCATTCCTGAGTAATTCTGCACAGGAGCACTGCTTACATGATTGAGAAAGTCAGCTATGCATCTGCAACTCTGTAATTGAATCGAATAAAGCGGTCTAGCGGAACTTTGGTATGTCAAGGTTTATGCATGTTCGTAATGTACCATCCGGCATAACATGACACGTATGCGACTGTGAAAGATTGAAGTGAATCTGTTCATGTCACTGATAGTACTAGTCTACTACGTAGGTATGCAGCTAGAAACTTAAAAAATAAATCCGAATACACTAAAAACAATACATCCTTTCTTCTTTTGTCTTGCATCCTCCTTCAATTCTTACTGTGACTTGAGTGAGTTTTATTGTCAACTCCAGAAGCAGCCTCTGACTAATGAAAGTGGCCGCACCTGAGCTAGTATAAATATATAATACACAGCTCCTTCTCGTCACATCCAGCAGCTAAGGAGCTCTCCTCGGTTTGCAGGTGTAGCTCAGTGGTAGAGCGTCCGCCTGACACGCGGAAGGTCACGAGTTCGATCCTCGTCATCTGTAACGATTATTTTTATCCTTTCTCTGATTTTTTTTTTTCTTCTCACCTCTCTTGTAAGGAAAAAGAACAGTAAACTAGCAGGTTAATAATTTGGGTAGCTACTATTGTGGGCTGTTCTCATGAATATATCTTTCGACTCGGTAAGAACACTCTCAGTGAGGCAATAGGTTAAAAACTTTTTTTAACTCAAGCCATTACGACTTTTCTTCGCAGACACATGAAGGAAAGGTATTGCAAATCCTGACGGTTCGCACATTGTCTTTTTGAAGAGACAATGCTTGCGCCTCTCACAGGTGTTGCCGACTCCCAGCAAAGTGAGTCAAAGGCAGAGGTTGCTTGTGCAAAAGGCCAGTTAGGAGATCTCGAGGAGGCTTTGCGAGAACTAGACGCGAGTTTCGGCCATCAGAGGTGTCTCCAGATCGCTGCACAGAATGGGCACGCGGAGGTGGTGAGATGGCTCTTGGGTAGGCCTGAAGTAGACCCAAGTGCAATGCGAAACAAAGCTCTTCGTGACGCGTCGGAAATGGGCCACTTGGAGGTGTTGAAGGTCTTGCGAGAGGATGTTCGGTCTGATCCCAGCGATTTGTATAATTGGGCATTGATAGCAAGCGCGATGAACGGCCACCTTGAATGCTTAGAGTTTTTGTTGGCGTGGTCTCGCAGTGTAGATCCTAGCGCAGAAAACTCAGCGGCAATTGGACTTGCAGCGAAAGGAGGTCATGCAGCTGTGGTTAGTAGACTCATGGCGGACCCAAGAGTACAACCATTTGCAGATGATTCGTACGCACTCCGCATTGCTGCGAAGATGGGTCATGTGCATGTTGTAGAAATCCTTTTGAAAGATCCAAGAGTGTGCTCTTTTAGTTTAGAACCCTCAGCTCTTAGATGGGCTTCCGAAGAAGGGCACTGTGACATGGTGCGTAAACTCTTAGATACGTCGCCATTAGTAATGAGCCAAAATGGCGAAGAAGCGCTCCTAGCTGGCATGGAAAAGAATAGGGCCGATTGTGTAAAGGAACTCTTGCAATATGCATCAAAGGTTCAACCTTATTTACAAACAGCATCCCTCAATAACCATGCCATTTGTTTCATAAAAGGTGCCCTCAAAGGCAGTACAGAGAGTGTTCGAATTTTGCTTGAACTTTGTGGGGAAGCCGTCGTGGAGGGCGTTTCAACAGAGTTACTCGGGCAAGTTGTTTCAGATGCTTCCTTGAATATGTTAGCTGTGATTTTTCGAAATAAAGCACTGCAACGAAAGGCTGGATGGCCGAATGAAGGCAAACTTGGGAAATATACAATCGCAGAGGTGATAAACCTCCATCGTGAATCATCCCGTCAGTGGCTCCGTATATCACAGCGGATACTTTTGGACAATGAGATAAGTCGAAGCGCTTGCGCTGAAAGGATCATTGCGTTGGCGTATGGGCACCAGCTTGTTCCTATAGCCTCCAACAACATTGAAAGATTTCATGCTGCACAAACCTTATTGTATCAATGTAATCAATCAAAATGAATCATTATGAAACTAGCATGCTTTCAGTGTAATTTCACTTTCAGATGATGTCGAGCCTGATGTCCGGGTATTCCTTTCAAGACGACTTCAACAAGAAAGCTTCAATAGCAAAATCTATGGTCATATGCATTATCACCGCGTATGGTATATTTTCTCAAATTGGCTATCTGCTTTTCGGTTTTGATGAGCAAATTAAATGTCCATATTTTTGGACAAACTTTGCATTAGAGTGAATGGGTATCTGTATGTGATAAAGACCTTTAAGTTATGATAAGCAGATATGCATTTTCCTCATTTATTCTGTGTATGGGTGTTCCAGTGTCACTACCTTGGTTCAACATCGTTATGCTCTTAAAATTATAGTCTCTTAGTACTTTCATTCGCGAGCAACGTGATGTGCCCTTTTTCAAGGCGAATATTTTTCTGGGTTGCTAAATTGACGAGTTCAATACGCAGAAAGCGAGAATTCAATTTCCCTACATAGACTTGAGCTTCTATAACTACCAAAATAGATAGTTTAAAAAAAAAAAAATGTTTTCTCCAAAATTCAAGACTCAAATTGCATACCTTCAGACCCATCCCCAACAATAACGATAGAGTCAACATGTACACATCGAGAGATCTCAGCATTGAAACCTATTTGACCATGTCCTAACAAGACATGATCAGCATAATATGAAACTAGCCCAAAGATACTTGAAGACCAAACTTCATCTTCATTTAATAAACATGCTCCTCTTATTCTATGAATTTCCCCGGAGACTTTTAATATCTGAACGATATTATCGAGAACAGTCACCCTCATATCCTTGCCTTCCAATGCAGCCTGTTGCCCGTCTCAGGGTCCCAGATTCGCACTGTCGTATCACCTTGCCCAAAAACCACATTGTTGGCGGCCTCACTCACAGCCACACTGGTGACTGCTTTAGAGTGACCCTCTAGTGCATGCAGCTCCTTTTCGTCTCAAGGTCACATATGCGCACTATATTGTCACTTGACCCCGAAACCATGGCGTTACCAGACTGACTGATAGCCGTATATTTAAGACGTTCGGAATCACCATCTATCAAGCCAATAGCACACGTTTGCTCCTCACCTGGATCCCCAATATAAACGGCCCCGCAGGACTCGCACGCTTAGGGGTAGCCCGTGAAATGCAAGATGTAATTCGTGACTTCGTTAGAAATCTCTTTTACTATTTTTCTATTTCGAAGAAAATACTAGAATAATTGCGTGTTTCCCTCTCTTCGCTCTCTTCCTCTCTCTTCAACGCGCCAGTCTGCTCAGGATCGAACAATTCATAGTCATGGATGTACTATATTTCTTCAAACGAAGTTAATACACCATAAGAACTCGACTTCATTTCTCCATGCATGGTCAACTGGTTGATAGCGTGAGGTTTGCCGAAAGGATACCGACAACTATTTTCATACATAACATGCCCAGGGTTCTTGCCTACATCATTAACCTCTGTGCTGCCATTTGGGAGCTCTGAAAAGAAATCATCACAAATGCTCCCCACCAGAACCTTCACCTGATAGAATTATCCCATCATTGTTCTTTAGACAATCTATACCATCACTACAAGATTTTGTTTTCGATCTCACGGAGAGAGATGTAAGTTATAGATTTAAGCTTCTTTCAACGATCTTACAGCTGTCTATCCGAAATCGGGGTATTGACAATTTGTTGTGTCAAACGGAGTTTGGTACTCCTATCGGTATATCGGTTGACCTTGCTTGTCTTTTCAACAATGTCAACGACATTAATTGATGTTGCATTTGTCCAGTTAAGGACCTTTAGAGAATTCTTTCGAACAATCGAACGCCTAGTGGAAATGGTACTCAACGTCCTTTCGGGCCGTATAATTTCTTTCAGTCGTACTAAGGTATAAATAGTACCCCTTTAGGAGTCATCAACGGAGAAGAGGTCCCACTCTCGTTATTTTTTTTAATACAGGTAGAAAATCAAACGAGAAACCAGAACAATGGATCTTTTCCAGTATAAAAAGTATTTGAAAAAAAGATTACTTAAATTGTGAAATTGACGCTCTGTTTGATATTTGGGGGGTGATGCCGAAGTGCTATAGCGGGTTGGACTTGAATTAGAAAATCTCTTCATTAGAATACATTTATGCTGTTTGGGATCCAATGGCTTCGGCAACGCAGCAACTGTTTTCGTATCATCAGGTTATATTTGAAAGAAAATAATATAATTAAAACTAAAATGAAAAAGCAAATTTAGATAGAGATGAATATGTTGGCTGATGAAAACAGAGAATGTGTAATGGGAAATGAGAGCATCAAAGCTCTATCATCCTTTCTTAGGAATCCCGGTTAGCTCAGCGGTAGAGCGTTTGACTCTTAATCAAATGGTCGAGGGTTCGATCCCCTCATTGGGAAATTATTTTTTCCCCTTAAAAAGAACATAAATCTCTCAGAGTATCTCTCTTTTTACAAAAAAAAAAGTACCATAATTTTCAACTAGAGAGAACGCAAAACGAAAAACTAAGCGGCAAGCTTTCTTCAATTGCTTCAATTGGAATGTTCGTTTGAGTTTATGGATGATAGGTTGGCCCTGCATTTCAGTTATAGTCGTACTTCTCTTCAAGAAATTTTTTCTTGTTTAAAAAAAAATAAAAAAGGGAAAAGGAAAAGGAAATCGTATCAATCGACAGGATAATGACAAGAGTTACTGATTGTAGCAATTTTTGGGGAGTTTGCTTGACTAATGTTTCTGAATTAATTTGTTCATAGTTTTGATATTGTGCTTACTCTCCATCATGGATTGTCCAGCTGTGATGACCGAGCGGTTAAGGTGCCACGTTAAGGCCGTGGTCCGAAAGGGCGTGGGTTCGAGTCCCACTCACAGTATCTTTTTTTAACTAAAAATAATTAAAATATAAATCTGCCCCAGGCACAACATCAACGAAGTTATCGTGAGTTTCGAAAAGTTTAATGTTTTGGTCATTTACTGATATAAAATGGTTCTTAGGTCGTAAAAGATGATATTTCTTGGAAGATTCAAGTTGCTCCTTTAGGACATTTTGCAAGCTCAATAGAAGATATGATCCCTTCTTTATTTTTAATTAAAAACGTAGTCAAGGATTGTAAGATTTGTAAGTTCGCAAATAAGTGAACTCTCGATTCCGCTTAATCACGAATCATCTCTTCTGTGATGCGGTTTGATTCGGCGTAGGAGAACCCTATGACCGCTTTTTAACTTTTTGTAAATACCCTGTTTTTTATTTAAAGAGTAAGTAATTTTCTAATTTTTTTTTAAATTGAAAAAGAAACAGTAGGAAACCAGAATCATCAATGTAGTATCCAAAGGCTGAGTGACTTTAATAACTGCGCCTGGGTCTAGTTTACATGGTGCTAAGCTCTATAAAGAAGCGATTGACCATTGATGATACTTGCTGGAACACTATCCATCAGTTAAAGTAGCGACAATCGCACATACAAAGTAGCTACACGTAGCGTAACTATGATTTGTTGGCACAGTTATTTTGTTTTGTTTCTTTTGGAGGCACTGGATAAAATCAATATGGAGAGTTGCCTAAGTTTAGAGAATGGGGATGTGAGTTCTCTGAAAAGAAGAAGAAAAGTAATAGCAGTAGAAAATAGATTTCGAGGTTGAGGTATAATTCCAAGCAGCTTCGAGTGGAGTTTGTACTAGCAAGGGATATTCTGCAACTAGAATCTCTTGATTGCCAATCTCAAGCGACCGAGCCATATTCATTTATCTACTTCAATCCAATTTTGTGAAGAGCTACATAGCACGCTCGGGTTACAAGAAGCTTGATACCCATGTGATTTAAGTTTTTTGCATTTTGGCCGGGGCAATGCAAGTGCCGGCTAGCAAGTGTAACATTCAAGCTTATTAACTCATAACCAACTTGACGATTTTGAAATCCCTTGCTCTATCCAAAATTTTGGATGAGAGGGCAAGACTTCTGTTGTCTGAATCGCTTTAAAAGAAACTGCACCAATGACTAAATAGGACATCATTAGTTTATTCAAGCTCATCCGGTTACTCACATGTGTGAAAAAGCCTGGGCTATTTCTCATTGCTGGCCACTTTCAAGGCTCAGAATGCTCATCATTTTATTTTTTGTCATTATTTTGCCTCGTTTTGCTTGCCTTAATGATTTCCAATAAGGACAAACAAGCCTAATGCTCAGCTCTCGCAATTTGCTGCTGTTGTGGGGCTGGCCGGGGACTATTGCGTTGAGTTTGCAGAGAAACGAAAAGGAAAAGCTGCCATGAAAACTTGTAAGCAAGCTTCTAGAAGGTTGGTTCTGTTTTTTTTTTCTTCGGTTTCCAGCGCTGCTCGCTGTAAAAACCACGTTATCAAGGCGCTGTTTTGCAGTTCACAGCGACTCCTTGCTTCTCGCGCTAGTTCACTCAAATTAAGGCCGGTCACTCTGCTGTTGTGTCTGTTTGTTATTTTTAATATTAAATTTGCTTGGTTGATGAAAGAAGTGCAGAGAAATTTAAATTTATTTGTTCTTCTTGATTTGACTATTTTTAATGAATAAAAGCGGGTTGTTTTATTTTTTTGCTTCCTTGTTAAATTAAACCCAAGGTTCCATTCGTTCTCTGGAGAAAAATGACACTATCGTTCGCACCGGTAATTAAGGTGCTAGAGAGTGTGACATCAAAGAGATAGCTGCCGTAAGAAATGTCCTGCTTTTGGATGTCTCCTAGGCAGTCAATGTCTAGCTCAGGAAGGCAAATTTCGCCTAGAAAGCCGCGCATTCGGGCTGGTGCAATGTAAACTCTATCTCCATCTTCTTCAATTAAGACAAGATCAGACTCTTCAAGAGGGAGTACCTCGTGCGCAGCAGAGGAAACGCACATGGCCACTTTGGCATTATCATACTTGTACGCAAATCGAATGACCGTCTCACTAAGCAACTCAAGAGAGTATTCAATGTTGTCTTTATGAAATCCAACATCTTCTTCCTTTCCGTAATCCACATAGAAATTCGGTAGCCAAGCCATTTCTTTTCTTGACCTACGTTTGTTTTCTTCTTGTTTTGGTTCTAAGTTTCTCTTGGGTTTGGGCCGATTCTGTAGTGGATATGGCAACACACGCGCGCAAAAAAAAAACAGAGTGCCAATAATAAACAAATTTGGGTTTGGATCGTCGTCAATTTCGTCCTCATTCTTCTCGCACACTTCGAAAGACTATATATGATATTGTTGTAGCTCAGCATAAAGGGGGGTGCAGGCTACAAGGAGACAGAGGTTGTGTGTTTGACCTCTCTTGATGTTTTCTAACCGTGAAAAATCTTCAAACAAACTTGGGCCGATTGGAGTTCCTGTCTACTTACCTATCTACAGATTTTGAGGTACAAAACACGATGAGGGCAGTGCTGTTGTCACAAGGTCATTATCCACTTCTTAACAAGAACAAAGTTATGGAGGACTAATTTATTGAGTCCCTGTTTCTTTCCGAGAACAAAACAAAGGAGAGAAGGGAGAGAAGGAGGAACAAGATTCGGAAATGATCAGACTTTATTCATTTGTTTTGGGCAGGTAGAACCCTTAAATTGCTAGCTTTCTATACCCCTCGAAGCTCAGGAGCAGGGATGCGAGTGCAGTGTTCTCTTGACAATCAATTAGAGTATAACAGCTAAGTGTGTACGTAGGTATGTATCTATAAGTAGAACGTTCACCATCCCACTCCCTAGACCTGGACAAGATGGACCTTGCCAGCAGCTCCTAGAAGGAGACAAACGTAATTTAAAATATTGCACAGGAGCTGAGCACAGCACAAGTGGTTCGTCTCAAGTATCAAGTCCCAGAAGTTTGGCGAAAGCTATGGTGAAGCGTCTGCGACCACCTCATTGTCACTCTAGTCGATCTGCATACGAAATGGTAATCGGAATGCAAACTTTGCCCTGCATACAAGTGATTTAGTCGATGAAAATAGGCGCCTTGCACGAGTGAACAAGCTCGCTGACATATATCATTAGCATGCGTTCAAGGAGATTTAGACTCTGCACAATGATGTTGCTTGTTTTTTAGTTGTTCGAAAGGGAAAAACGGGAAGAAGAAAAAAAAAAAGGAAAAAAAACATTCAACACCGGGGCTTCGCATGCAGTCCCCTATCATACTACTGACCCGGCCCTACGCGACTTTACTTCTCAGTGCGAATGAGATGAGGTGTTACCCGCGTGGTATGATCGAATGTACTGAGGAGAGGGTGCATGATGGATTTAAAGGTACCATTAATTTGATAGTCACTTACTTACTTTTTTGACGACTTAGGTGCAAGATAGGTAGTATTAGGAGAGAGTGGAACCTCTGCAGCAAGCATCCCTGCAAAACATATTCTAGGAGTAGGCTTTAGGAAATAGGAATAGTCTTGAAAGAGTGAGAAAGAAAGGAGGTCAGCACATGCAGAACCCGAGGCTGAGTAGGCAAGGTTAGGTTCAGAATAGTAAAATATCCTTTTACTTCGAGAGCACTAAGAAGCATCTCCTTCTTAGGGAAAACCATAGCAACTCAGTAAGTCAGACCATGTGTGCAGAACCCGGTCATCGACTTGCAGCTTTACGTCCAGCAGGTTCGAAACCTTCTGCAACGACTGGGACTGTGCCACGAGCTTAGCTGAAAAGGCACACGCACGCCCCCGCTAGTTAAGGTATAGATCGTTACTTGCTGCGCGATGTCGGACCACCCACGTGTTGTCACTGCCCTTGAAAAGCTTCAGAATGGCGCTACAAGATTGAGGTAAGTTAACGTCGTACTAGCTTGCTTGCTTGCTTGCTTGCTTGCTTGCTTGCTTGCTTGCTTGCTTGCTTGCTTGCTTGCTTGCTTGCTTGCTTGCTTGCTTGCTTGCTTGCTTGCTTGCTTGCTTGCTTGCTTGGGTAGTCGTTTGTTTTGTTGGATCGCAAGTTCATGCGATTGCTTGTTTGGTTGATTTATTGAGTATGCATCAATCGAAGAAACATCAAAATGACAGCACAACAAAGGTGAAATCCTGAAAGTCAACCTAGATCACTCACGTCCATGCATGCATGCGTGCATCTATTGTAATATGTAACGTGTAATGTATTGCTTGCCATCATTCAATCAAATCGACAGTCTTTTTAGATACCAGATCGGCGCCGAGGGCGCCAAGGCAGTGGCTGCGGCGCTGAAAGAGAACCGATCACTGACATCACTATCGTAAGTTGTCTACGCAACACCGCAGGTCATGGGTTTATTTGTACATGATGCTTGGTTTGTTGTTTGGTGGGTGGGTCGGTGTTGTTTTGCAAGTTTATGCAATCGCTTGTTTGTTGGTTTGTTTGATGGATGGATGAGTTGTCTGTTTGAGTGAGTATACATCCATCGAACAAAGAGCAAAATGACAACACAGCAAAGATGAAATTCTGAAGGCCATCCTAGATCACTTACGACCATGCACGCATGCGTGCATCTAATGCAATGTAACGTATTGCTTGCCATCATTCAATCAAATCGACAGTCTTTGGGGCAACAAAATCGGCTCAGAGGGCGCCAAGGCAGTGGCTGCGGCGCTGAAAGAGAACCGGTCGCTGACATCACTTTAGTAAGTTGTCTACGCAACACCACAGCTGGTGGACTTGTTTGTACATGATGCTTGGTTTGTTGTTTGGTGGGTGGGTCAGTGTTGTTTTGCAAGTTTATGCAATCGCTTGTTTGTTTGTTTGATGGATGGATGGATAGATGGATAAGTTCTCTGTTTGAGTGAGTATACATCCATCGAACAAAGAGCAAAATGACAACACAACAAAGATAAATGCTGAAAGCCAACCTAGATCACTCATGTCCATGCATGCATGCGTGCATCTATTGTAATATGTAACGTGTAATGTATTGCTTGCCATCATTCAATCAAATCGACAGTCTTCAGGTGAACAATATCGGCTCAGAGGGCGCCAAGGCAGTGGCTGCGGCGCTGAAAGAGAACCGGTCGCTGACATCACTCAAGTAAGTTGTCTACGCAACACCGCAGCTCGTGGACTTGTTTGTACATGATGCTTGGTTTGTTGTTAGGTGGGTGGGTCGGTGTTGTTTTGCAACTTTATGCAATCGTTTGTTTGTTTGATGGATGGATAAGTTGTCTGTTTGAGTGAGTATATATCCATCGAACAAAGAGCAAAATGACAACACCAACACAACAAAGATAAATGCTGACAGCCAACCTAGATCACTCACGTCCATGCATGTATCCAATGTAATGCATTGCAATGTAATGTATTGCTTGCCATCATTGAATCATATCAACAGTCTTAGTAACAACAATATCGGCTCAGAGGGCGGCAAGGCAGTGGCTGCGGCGCTGAAAGTGAACTGGTCGCTGACATTACTTCAGTAAGTTGTTTAAGCAATAGCTCGTGTACTGGTTTGTACATGAGACTTGGTTGGTTGGTTGAGTCGTGGGTTGTCTACTGTGTTGTTTTGCCGATGTTTTTCTTCGCGTCATTGCAAGTTTGTTGCGGAATTGTTTGTTTGGTTGATTGTGGATGTAATAAAGAACATGATAATATCGGAGAATAAATGAAACTGTACTGGCAATACTGTGGGTGCCTTTTGATGACGTGAAATTGTTAACTGACGAACGGAGTTGATGTCATTTGGTTTTTACTGATCCTTAGAATGTCCGATGGGTTGACGGATGAAATGTACAAGGAGCTCGAGTTGAATAAGCAAATTTGTTCTGCAAAGACAAGAAGGAAAATGCTTGAACAGATATCTCGTGAGCTTCGTTGTATACATGTTATAAACAATGTATTTAGTCTGCCGTTTTCAGTGAAGCGTAGTCTTCTTACACAAGCTTGGCCTGCTAACAGCTTTGGTGAGCTTAGTCCGAAAGAGGACTATCTTGCTGCGCAGAAAGTAGAGCTTGATTTGCTGGAAGCTGCAAACGTTACCTTTCGTGGAGCATTGGGATGTCTAGGCCCTTATATTTTGAATAAAAATAGTTCTAAATAGTTTATTCTTTATTAAACCTTGTTGCTGTTTTTAATTTACTATGTGAATGATATTACAATTTTGTAGATTTTCAGGATTATGAACGTACTAGAAAATATTAATCATCATAATATAGAGCGTGTAGGTGATGGAAACATTTTGATTGAATACTGATATTGACAATTTACGAAGCGAATAAATTAAACGCCGTAAGAGTCAGAGACGATATTTTGAAAGATGTTAGAGCACAAGACACGACTAGTGAACGCGCATGTGGCAATTAGTGATTTTCAAGATGTGAAGTGAAAAATCGCCGTAATGCTCAAAACTCCGTAGTAGGTTGCATTTAGAAAAAAGTGCTTGAGGGTCATTGCATGAATAAAATAAATCCACCCTTACGTTAAATAATGCCTTATAAGTCCATAATTCTTCATACGTATTTTGGAGTTTTGAATGTGAGTTTGGAAGCCGTTTTCAAGTTCCTCAGATTCCCATCCGAAAATTTCGGTTGTCATATTCGGATGACTCAAGTTTCAGCTTCTTTAAGTACATAGTTTACTCAGGGTGACCTCTACAAGTTTGAGAAGGCTCGATAAATTATGAAAATGCAACAGCTTTTGCAACAACGTCTATGGGGAAGCTTGACGATTGCTTTTCTGTAGCTGCCAGACAAAATGTTAAATGACACATGTGATTTAATGACCAACCACCTGTTGCAAAGTATTGACGACGAGAGTATGGGGCCATTCTCCAACAAGGGTGGCGTTGTTGTGCGTTGTTGTGCGTTGAAAACAGAATGTTGTTTCAGGCCTCATCTATTACCAAAGCCATATCTATCTAGGTGTATTACCCGAATCTAAACTAACTGGGCCCTTTGATGCGAAATCTATGTATTCAGCTTGTCTGTGTCTACAAGCTCAATAAACTCAAAAATATTCTTTCCCTTTCACTCTCTTCATCAGGTCTCACTGACCACTTTACTAAAGCTCGTGCTCTTGTCAGACTACCTCTGTGCAGTCCATTGCAGAAGCTAATATGCAATAGCTATATTTAGCGAATCTGAGATTTTGTATTCTGGTAAAGTAATCTGATATAGACTGTGTTCAAATAAGAAAGTAGCTAGAAGAAGAAGAAGCGTGTGATGACTCAAAAGCTCGAGCAGTCAAAAGTATCATGGGAATATCCCTAACAAAGTTTGCTGCACTTTAACGCCTCATTTCTGGTCTACTCCGATTACTTTTTCGATAAACTCAATAAGCAATCTCTTTTTTAGCGCAGCTTCTATCGCCCTATATCAAGGGATAAAGATGTAAGAGCTGCGTACGGCATTCAATAGTGTGGGCATCTGACGCCCAGTAGTGTGGGCACTCTTCATGAGGTGGACGCCCGTCGTATAAATTGTCCGGGAGAGCAGAGCCTTACCGTGGATGCGTTGCCTTCCTTCTTCTTTTCCTTTCACGACCTCCATTGCTTGGACGGCTCCACATCCTAGTCTGCTTCATAAGTTAACGACGAGAGTAATTGTTTTGAGTTATGCACATTCAATATGAAAGCAAAGGGATTGTAGTATTATTAGCCGTGGAGTTGTATAGTGCAACAGAACTTTCTAGTTTCGAGATGACCTGATTTTGTTTGATCGTGTCAATAAGTTAATACACCAATGACCTGCGCTCAAATGGAGCTGAAGGAAACAATCACGTCTGGTATGAAACCCATATGAAAATTTAAAGCAACAACACTGATCACAACTAGTTCTCAAGAAACCCGAACATTTATGGCTCAACGACAGTGTCGGGTGTCTAGGTTTTCGTAGCTGTACTTAACAAGAGTCTACCGGGGATAACACCATCCTAATGGGCTCTACTACTGCAATGTCAAGCTTGTAGATATACAAAGATGGAGACGGACAGAATTGCACCAACCTCTAAACTTATCCTCAGTTCCTCACGTTCAAAGCAGTTCTTTCTTGTTTATCTGGTGTTAACGCTCATC